>CM073472.1:55715170-56337670 GCA_037074535.1 Gleditsia sinensis
GGTGGCAGCTTTCAGTTGAGAAAAGATTTTTTGTCTTAGAAATCATTGCTGAAGTCTGGCTCTTTGGTGGCTTCAAGGTCTATCCCAAAGCAATCATCTTCATTCTAATATAGAGGATCTTCAGTTTCCCCTATTTCTTCAATTTGTTTGTCTTTTTCTTTGATCGAACCTTTATGAGAGGCTGAACAAGACATGATCTTTGACAGCTTTTGATCCCATGCTTCAGGATCTTTGATTGTGGCCAGTTGAGCCATATGCTTTGTTTTCTCAGTGAGAAATTGTTGATTCTCCTGAGCCTTGAGTTTCTCATGGTGTACAAAAGTAGGGTTTCTTTGTATCCAGGTTTTAATATGCTCCATAGTGTAGAACTTCAAATCATATTTAGCCCACCATTTAACGTTGATGTAGCAGACTAGATATTTGATGCCTACATTTGAAGCTTTTGTTTCTATACCATAATCCCATGACATAATCCAAGGCACTTTAAAATATACAAAGAAGTAAAAGGGCTTGAATTTTGGGATAAAGGTTGAGAAAATTTTGAAAAGATTGAATGCTTCCTGTATGGGAATAGGAAGTATTCTATTGATTGGTCCAAATAATTCAAACCATTCAATAAACCATATTGGAAAGGTTTTTTTGACAATTTTTGTGAAAATGGATAAACCATGAATTCTGGCTATTCAGATAATATAAAGTATTATACCAAGTATCCACGTAATCCTAGTAGGAAAAAGAAAAAGGCTGGAATGGTATTGTAAATTTCTTTTCCATAAATGGATGTTGATTCCAATCTTCTTTTGAATATTTTTTTTTTAAAATTTGTAATTGAGAAAAGACATTTCATCTTCCCTCTGTCGATGTGAAATAATACCTAACTTTGTTTGAACCAAAATTAATTCATAAAAGATTATGGTTTTGTTCAGGGAATGAGGCAAAAAGTGCCATTGTCTTGATTTTTGTGTTTTGGGAAAAACCATTTGTCATGGCCCCAAATGATGGAACACATGACCGGCACGGCATAAGGGTTTTCCCCTAGCCGCAAGCCTAACACATAGCATGCACAAACATCCAGCACACAATCCAGAGTACATAATAAATATAACTGGCCACATATGCCACATCCAATATAAGAAAATACTGTATATATATATATATATATATATATATATATATATATATATATATATCTCTCATGATCTCATGAATCTAACATTTGTGATTCAACTTGGCCCATGGCCTTATAATATAACACCATTGTAAAATATAAAACCATTTTTCATACAACACATCAGAATACGCAAGAAGCGAGGATCCTGCCTGTAAGTTCATGGAGATACACTAGACATAACTAAACTAAACAACCAGTACAACGGAGCCTTGCCCAAACAGAGGCTCACCAATGCTATATTCAGCCTCCTACGAAGCTGTAGCTGGATCAAAGTCTCTTTGACTATCTATGGGGAGGAAACAGAAGAGGGGTGAGATTACCACATCTCAGTGAATGGATAAATCACACTATAACAGAAACAGGACAAACCAAGCACGAGTGTTTCGCAATGAGTTTAATAATATAAAGATAATAATAGAAACATTAAGCATTTAACCACAATTTATTGAAAGAAAAACTAAACAGTTCAAATGTATGTTCAAAAGATAAAACATGATTAAATCAGTAACAGTAGAGCAAATCAATTATGCATGGTAAGTAATAAATGAAGTTATTTATGCAATAACAATTATGAATGAGATTGTTTAGAAATATTTAATCTTTAAGAAAAATGCACTAGTTTATTGGAGGTCTTTCTTGACAGATATATCATCTCCCCCAAGCACACAGCAAGGGTAGGGTAATCACTGTAGGCGTAGACATAAGTCCACCCTAAATCCCTGTGTCTTAGGCAGTCATATGCCCGTCACAGTATCCTAGGCCGAAGCCTTAACATGATCATGGTGCACCAAGGCTAGCACTACCTGCGGCTAGCTAACAGTGATCTATAAGGGTTCCTCCAATAGAAAACATTTGAAAATATGCTATTCAAAGCATTTAAAGTAAAACATTTCAATAACATTATAATAAAGTTATAATTCTCCATCTAGCTCTTTTCATGCATAAAATTCCGTTCTAAAATATATCTCATCCATGAATTCCCATGGAGACCTTTATAATCATAAACTTTCCCTTTTAAACATAGATCGTCCGTAGACGTCACATAGATGCTCATTATGCATCAAATCATTTTAAACATAGATCGTCCGTAGACGTCGTATATATGCTCATCATGCATCAAATCATTTCATGGCTAACTTAGTTCATTTCTATGACTAAGTTCGCATTTCTATAAATCTAGCTCAAATGGAGAATTATCAGTCTAGATGTTTGCCCTGCATACCTAGGGTTCAACTAGGATTAAAATTTATAATTTCTAACATGGTTGGAACATATTGGTTTTCAAAGCAGTAAAACAATTTAGCATACATTCAAACTAGTTAAAATCATACGAGAGAGAGAGTTATAAACCGAATTCATAAAACATGCGCTATAGTATGAAAAACCCACTCACAGGTAAGGGCTCAAGATTGGACAGCTCTAAAATCCTAGTTCCTGGTCTGAATTTAGTAAAACAGACCCCAAAATCGAGTCCGGAAGGTCCAAAACTGTTCACCGCCAAAAAAATACTATTCACCGCCGGAATCACTATTCACCGTCACTATTCATCACCGGAATCACTATTCACCGCACTATTCATGCCGAAAATCACTATTCACCACCATATAAAAAGTTACCAAATGACCGAAAAAATTACATATCTTAATGTTTATCAAGTTTATAAACTCATCTACGGTGTCAGATTTCTAATTAGAAATTTCTAAGTAAGGTTTTTCAGACTTACCTTTTACCGATATTTTCTACTTCAGATCTTCGGCGATTCAACGGTTGATTTCAAAAATTGATCAGTCAAAACTGAAGTACTCTTCGTCCTGAATCCAGTAACACCTTCAGTTTTGATATCGGAAGCCAATCGATACTCCAGATCGAAAGAGAAAATTTGATGTCACTATTCACTCACTATGCAGCACTATTCACTCACTTTGTTTCTGATACTTCGTCGCCCCCGGTTTTCGTTTTACATTTTATGGTTTCGTTTTTTTTTTTAAATATAATAATAATTATTAAATAATTAATAATATGATTTTCTTTTATAAAAATTCATATAAATTCCATTTTTCATCATAAAATATCCCAAAAATTCTTAAAAATTTTCATTCTCATAAATCTTTAATTAAACTCTTAAATCATAATTTTTCTTAATAAAAATCATAATAAAATAAATTTCAAAACAAATATCTTAATTCATATTAAAAGAAAGAATATTTCTAAAAATACCATAAAAATTCAATAGAGGCCGGTATAATTATTTTAAGCAATACAATACTTCTTTTACTTAAAAGTCCACTTACTTTTAACAAATCATAATCATTTCTACATAAATAAAAATATATTTGCTTATAGCGCGCCAAAAACATAAATTCTCATATTTCTTTTGTAATTCTTTAATCCATGTAATAAATATACATATTTTCTATGGTTCTTATCTCTATTGTCAAAATTCTCTCTTTTATTCTAAATTTCCTTTGATTGGAATTTTCGTTAAATTTTACGGTTATTACATTCTTCCCCCCTTAAAGAAATTCGGTCCCCGAATTTCATCACTATAGGTGCAGATAAATACTAATCTCATTGTTCAAATAAATACAAATATCTAGCGCGTATATCCTCCTCTCTTTCCCAAGTAGTTTTCTCAGAAGAATAATTTTTTTCATATCACTTTTACTATAGGTATTTCTTTTGACCGTAACTTCTTTATTTGTCTGTCCACTATTGCAACTGGTTGTTCCTCTTAGGTTAAATCTTTCTGTAACTGAATCTATGAACACTGTATAACATGTGTAAAATCCGGTAAATATTTCTGTAGCATAGACACATGTAAAACTGGATGGACACTACTCAATTTAGGAGGTAAAGCCAAACAATAAGCCACTGAACCGATCCTATCAAGACTTGTCAAATGGTTCTATATACCGAGAGTGTAACTTCCCTTTCTTTCCAAATCTCATTACCTCTTTCATTGGTGAGTCATTAAAGAATATATGGTCACCAACTGAACATTCCTAGTGCTCAACATTTATAGTCCTTGTAAACTTTTGACTTGTATTGAGTTTTCAGTATTTTTTTTCTAATCAATTTCACTTTATCAATGACATCTTATAATAAATATAACTCCACTGAGTCATTTAACAGAACATTTGTAACACCTTTTACATAAGGCTTAAATCTTCTAATATCATTTTATTATAGACAAATTCTGCTAAGAAATCTCCTACCAATCTCAAAAAAAATATGCCTGTAGCATGCTCTCCAAACTAGCATCATCAATTTAATAATTCATATGCTATCTATTGCATGTTATTCCAAATTAGATTTTCAAAGTTTAACTTTTCTCAATTCACTCACATATTAAGAAACCTATGATGTTTATGTAAAACTTTAAATGATGCCATTGTATATTAGCATGATAATTACTGCTATGATTAAGTTCAACTAAGGACAATTAATTTCTTCCAACTTTTACCACAATAATATAAAGATACTTAAAGCATAACTTCTAATGTATAAACACATCATTTAAATTTAGTATTAGTCATATTATAATCTAATAAAGATCCTTAGACTTCCTGAATAACTCTCTTGAGATAATATATTCAATTCGTATTTGCCAACATATCGGCCAATGAAAAATTTAACTTGTATCTTCTTTTTACCATTATACTAGTACCATTTTTATCTCAGTATATCCTTATTATCTCGGTTTATCCATATTTACAATTTATGACTTCTTCTGAAATCTCTTTTCTTAACAATTATTTATACGTAAATTTTCAAATCTCAACATGATTTACATTCTAGATACTAGTCTCAATTTAGCAAAGTATAAATTCTTAACACAAATATCTTAATTACTTACATTATTCTCAGAGATGATTCTCAAAATATTTTTCATGTTTCCAAATTAAAAATTTCAAGATTAACTTAAATCTTATTTTCCATACTTTATTCTTCAAAAACTTTAACACCGTTAATTCCTTTAATTATATTCGTCAAAACACCATTACATCATCATCCATCTATTCTTTTCAAAATCTCTATTACTTTAATCTACTAATAAGTTGAACACCATAATAACTGAATTCCAAAGATTAGAAATTATCTTTCCTTGCAATGAGGGAAAACAACCTTGCATTTAATGCCAACCGTTAATGAGGGAAAATGCAGTGAAACAGACAAAAAGCACAACAGAGAATGGTGCCAAAATAGAAAGTCAAAAATTTGGCAAACATTGAAAAGCATTAAAATTGGTGGCCGTAATTCTTGAAAATCTGTAAACAAAATCTAGCTGCTATTTCGACGAAAATCGGTGGCCGCTATCGGTGGCTGCAAATTTTGAATATATGTGCCAAAATTTAATTCAAAGATATTGTTATTCAGCGGAAGCATATCATATGGAAAAGAAATATTTTCGAGCCTATAAAGTTTGTGAATAACAAGAGCACATAGTTAACTGGTAGGATGCAGTTGGTTGCTTCAAAATATATAATCAATCAACTGTAAATAACCAGTCCAAATTAAAATTTCTCAAAATAGCTAGTCAACTTATAAACCAATAGTCGACTGGTAAAAATATTGAGAAAACAAAATAAACCATTTGATTGTTCCTTTTCAACAATGAATTGGTTTGCATTTTCATTCATTTTTTTTTCTTCTTTTTACAATGACGGCTATCACCTACAACCTTTCAAGACATCAATGCTCCATCAAAGACAACAAGAAAAAGACAGATTTCTAGTGATATCTTATCTCATGCTCTTTATGTGTTTAATATGGGTCACAGTCATATCTACTGTACATATACATGCTTGTCGTTTTTGTTTTTACCTTTAATTTAGCTGATATCCAGCAATCACTCACATAGCTATTCTAATAATACCCGGCCATTAACATAACTATTATAAATATGCCCTTCTCTGAGTTCTATAAATGCTTACATTAGTATATTTATCTTCATACTCAGAGTTAAGGTGCTAGAAATTATGGAGGGAACCGCATTCCGTCAGTTTCGAAATATCTGTGTCTTTTGTGGTTCCAGTCCTGGAAAAGATGGGGAGTATGTTAAAGCAGCACAAAATCTGGGTATGGTGCTGGCCAGAAGAAAAATTCATCTAGTCTATGATGGAGGTAACTGTGGGTTAATGGGGTGTGTGGCTACAGCTGCACATGTAGGAGGATGCCAAGTTCTAGGTATTATTCCTACAGCTCTAGCTGCATCCAGCAACATAGGGAAAACAATTGGGGAAGAATATAGAGTAGCTTCCATGCATGAACGCATGGCTAGAATGATGAGCAATGCTGACGCCTTCATTGCCTTACCAGGTGGTTTTGGTACTTTAGAGGAAATTTTCCAAATAGTCTCTTGGGCACAACTGAATATGCATAACAAACCAATAGGTTTGTTAAATGTTAATCACTTCTTTGATGGTTTGTTGTCTTTTCTAGATCAAACTATGGAACAGAAGTTTATCCTACACTCAGCACGACGAATTCTCATCTTAGCTTCAGATGCTGAGGAGTTTATTGATGCTTTACAAGCATATGTTCATGTACCTGATCCAATCACAGCTCAAATAGAATGGACAACAGACCATAGCAGAAAGCGCAAATTGGACTTGGATCTTCATCTGTAACTGTAGCAAGATGTGGACCCACTTTTACTTTCTTAGGGTTATCTTGGATACCATCTTGCTTGCCACATACCTTAAGAAAGTACTATTACTAAGTCAAAATTCATATTTTGAGAACTTAGCATATAGCTGATACTCCCTTGGAGTTTGTAATACTATCTTTAAATATTGCTTATCAACTTCTGCACTCTTGAAATATTCTAGATTAACAATAATTATAATAACAAATTAATCCAAGGATGACTTCAATATTTATTTTATTTTTTATCAAGTCCAAGAATGCAACTGGGCATTTGTCAATCCAAATGACATAACTATAAATTCATAGTATCCATGCCGAATCCTGAAAGTAAATTTTTTTTTATCCTCTTCTCTTATCCTTAATTGATGATATCTAAATATCAAATCAAGTTAAATTTTTTTTTTTAAAAAAATGTTGAGCACTTTCTAACTGATCAAATAGATCATCTATACGAGGTAATGAGTATTTATTCCACATTGTCACTTTATTCAACTGTCTATAATCTATGCATAATCATAGTGATCCATCTTTCTTTTTCACAGATAGAACTTGAGCACTTCAAGTAAAAGTACTAGGGCTTTTAAATCCCTTGTCTAACATGTCGTGTAACTATTTATTTTTCAGTTCTTTAAGTTCAGTGGGTGCCATTCTATATGGAAATATAGACGCTGGCCAGGAAATAACTCAATACCAAATTCTATTTATTATTTCGGGGTAATCCTGGCAATTCCTCAGGAATTATATCAGAAAATTCTCTAATCACTGGAACTTGATTTACAGTGGTATACTTTATATTAGCATCTCTCACCACTGCCAACTATCCTTGGCACCTTTTTGTTATGGACTGCTAAAGCAGAGATTAGGTTACTGGGTATCTCACTAAAATTTCTTTGTATTAAGAGAAAAAAAATTCTCCAAGAATATTGAATTTAATCACCTTCTAGTGACATTTCAAAATGACATGACATAATGCCAACTAATTCATTCTCAATATCACATCACACTCTACCATATCTAGACAACTGAGTACAACAGATGTCACATTCAGAAACCATCATACCAGAGTTTGACCTCTTCCGTACCTTGGTGGTATAGGATTTGCCTAAACTCAGCATTCCGCTGAGGTTTGCCCTACTACCATTCAAGAGGACACGCGAAGAAACTCTGTGTGGGTCTTTTCCCAAGCACATAGCAAGGGATAGCAAATAACATCTCATCTAACTGGCATCTCGCTATAAAACAGAGATAGAACAACCATCACTTAACCATGCCAACATAGCATACTATAAACTGACTTACTTGAACAAAAAGACAACATCCTATCGAACCCTTTTAGCAGCACCGTGAGTATAAGCATGTCCGGATTCATACCCATACTGAAAGTCCTACCTAAAGGTCCGTTACTCCATGAACACAGGGAAACCTAATGCTCTGATACCACTCTGTCATGGCCCCAAATGATGGAACACATGACCGGCACGGCATAAGGGTTTCTCCCTAGTCGCAAGCCTAACACATAGCATGCACAAACATCCAGCACACAATCCAGAGTACATAATAAATATAACTGGCCACATATGCCACATCCAATATAAGAAAATACTGTATATATATATATATATATATATATATATATATATATATATATATATATCATGATCTCATGAATCCAAAATTTGTGATTCAACTTGGCCCATGGCCTCATAATATAACACCATTGTAAAATATAAAACCATTTTTCATACAACACATCAGAATACGCAAGAAGCGAGGATCCTGCCTGTAAGTTCATGGAGATACACTAGACATAACTAAACTAAACAACCAGTACAATGGAGCCTTGCTCAAACAGGGGCTCACCAATGCTATATTCAGCCTCCTACGAAGCTGTAGCTGGATCAAAGTCTCTTTGACTATCTATGGGGAGGAAACAGAAGAGGGGTGAGATTACCACATCTCAGTGAATGGATAAATCACACTATAACAGAAACAGGGCAAACCAAGCACGAGTGTTTCGCAATGAGTTTAATAATATAAAGATAATAATAGAAACATTAAGCAATTAACCACAATTTATTGAAAGAAAAACTAAATAGTTCAAATGTATGTTCAAAAGATAAAACATGATTAAATCAGTAACAGTAGAGCAAATCAATTATGCATGGTAAGTAATAAATGAAGTTATTTATGCAATAACAATTATGAATGAGATTGTTTAGAAATATTTAATCTTTAAGAAAAATGCACTAGTTTATTGGAGGTCTTTCCTGACAGATCTATCATCTCCCCCAAGCACACAGCAAGGGTAGGGTAATCACTGTAGGCGTAGACATAAGTCCACCCTAAATCCCTGTGTCTTAGGCAGTCATATGCCCGTCACAGTATCCTAGGCCGAAGCCTTAACATGATCATGGTGCACCAAGGCTAGCACTACTTGCGGCTAGCTAACAGTGATCTAAAAGGGTTCCTCCAATAGAAAACATTTGAAAATATGCTATTCAAAGCGTTTAAAGTAAAACATTTCAATAACATTATAATAAAGTTATAATTCTCCATCTAGCTCTTTTCATGCATAAAATTCCGTTCTAAAATATATCTCATCCATGAATTCCCATGGAGACCTTTATAATCATAAACTTTCCCTTTTAAACATAGATCGTCCGTAGACGTCACATAGATGCTCATCATGCATCAAATCATTTTAAACATAGATCGTCCGTAGACGTCGTATATATGCTCATCATGCATCAAATCATTTCATGGCTAACTTAGTTCATTTCTATGACTAAGTTCGCATTTCTATAAATCTAGCTCAAATGGAGAATTATCAGTCTAGATGTTTGCCCTGCATACCTAGGGTTCAACTAGGATTAAAATTTATAATTTCTAACATGGTTGGAACATATTGGTTTTCAAAGCAGTAAAATAATTTAGCATACATTCCAACTAGTTAAAATCATACGAGAGAGAGAGTTATAAACCGAATTCATAAAACATGCGCTATAGTATGAAAAACCCACTCACAGGTAAGGGCTCCAGATTGGACAGCTCTAAAATCCTAGTTCCTGGTCTGAATTTAGTAAAACAGACCCCCAAAATCGAGTCCGGAAGGTCCAAAACTGTTCACCGCCGGAATCACTATTCACCGCCACTATTCATGCTGAAAATCACTATTCACCACCATATAAAAAGTTACCAAATGACCGAAAAAATTACATATCCTAATGTTTATCAAGTTTATAAACTCATCTACGGTGTCAGATTTCTAATTAGAAATTTCTAAGTAAGGTTTTTCAGACTTACCTTTTACCGATATTTTCTACTTCAGATCTTCGGCGATTCAACGGTTGATTTCAAAAATTGATCGGTCAAAACTGAAGTACTCTTCGTCCTGAATCCAGTAACACCTTCAGTTTTGATATCGGAAGCCAATCGATACTCCAGATCGAAAGAGAAAATTTGAGGTCACTATTCACTCACTATGCAGCACTATTCACTCACTTTGTTTCTGATACTTCGTCGCCCCCGGTTTTCGTTTTACGTTTTATGGTTTCGTTTTTTTTAAATATAATAATAATTATTCAATAATTAATAATATGATTTTCTTTTATAAAAATTCATATAAATTCCATTTTTCATCATAAAATATCCCAAAAATTCTTAAAAATTTTCATTCTCATAAATCTTTAATTAAACTCTTAAATCATAATTTTTCTTAATAAAAATCATAATAAAATAAATTTCAAAACAAATATCTTAATTCATATTAAAAGAAAGAATATTTCTAAAAATACCATAAAAATTCAATAGAGGCCGGTATAATTATTTTAAACAATACAATACTTCTTTTACTTAAAAGTCCACTTACTTTTAACAAATCATAATCATTTCTACATAAATAAAAATATATTTGCTTATAGCGCGCCAAAAACATAAATTCTCATATTTCTTTTGTAATTCTTTAATCCATGTAATAAATATACATATTTTCTATGGTTCTTATCTCTATTGTCAAAATTCTCTCTTTTATTCTAAATTTCCTTTGATTGGAATTTTCGTTAAATTTTACGGTTATTACACCATTGCTGCTGTTTCAGTTGCGCAATCTTTGATTTGATCTGGTTCTAGAGAGGTAACTAGTCAATATTTTTTTTTTGGTAACATAATTTGGAGAGAAAGCTTCCAAATCACTTTGAGAATTTGTAGTTTTGGCATAGGATTTTAATGGATCTAAATCCTTTTGAGAGGGTAATTTTGGGAATGTTGCTGGTGTTGGCAACTGTTGTATGTAATCCTGAACCGTAAGGATTTTGGACTTTGGAGGTAAAACAAGTAATTTTTGTGATTGGCTGGATGATGCAGAATGCATCTTCTGACTGTGGTGTTTGTGGTCTTTGGGGTGTTTTCCTTGAAGATCTCATTTTTCCTGTAAAAATTCCCTTGTCAAGAAATCTGGGAGAGAGTTATTTTCTACTTTGATAAAAGTAATGTCAAAATCAAAGCAAAATAAAATTGCTTGATAGCGTGCAAAAATCTGTTTTGAAACCATATTTTTTACATCGTTTTATAAAATCCTTTTTGCAAATTAACAATTAATTCTTAAAAGAAATTTTTGATTGATCAAGTCATCTTGAAATTTGTTGATGCAAAAAACTATTGACGTAAATTATTTTTTAATGGTGCTATATCTTTGTTTGGTAGTATTCCAAGCTCCTAAGTGAAAATGGACTATTTGTTCACTATTGGTTCCTGGACTTTTTGGTTTTAATATTCCTCCATAGCCTAATTCTAAGGCATCTGTTTCAACTATTTTGAAGGCTTTGTGGTCTGATATACCTAAACATGGTAAACTTTTGACTTGTGATTTAAGATCTCTTACAGCTTGGGTCATATCATTATGCCAAACAGGTGGATTCTTTTTTAGTCTTTCAAATAATACTGCACAAGTTATTCTTACGTCTGGAATGAAATCTAATACATAATTCAGACATCCTAAAAATTTTTGTAATTGAGTTTTGTCCTTTATTTCATCTAAAAATTTATTGGCAAATTCTATGGCTCGACTAATTGGGACTATCGATCCTTTGTAAATATCAAATCCTAAAAATCTGACTCTTGTTTGGAAGAGTTTCATTTTTGGAGCTAAAACTACTAATATATTATTTTTAATAATTGTAAAGAATTCATCTAAATGATGGAAGTGTTGTTCTAATGAATTAGAAAAAACTAACACGCCATCTATAACATCTGGTTTTTATTATTATAACAACTTTGTAAGATCCGATTTACTTTCTTTTTTTCACATTACGCATGTTAAATACACTATATGTATAAACAAAATATACATATATATATATATATATATATATATATATATATATATTACAAACCTCATATATGTAATAATTATACAATACTACATTTCAATACATAAATAAGAGTCTCTATACAACACTCCACCCTTGAAACACAAAGGGTGAGGAGATGGTGTTGACATCGAGATCTCCATTAGTAACGCCATTTCCTGTTGCATCTCATTCCTTTTTATTTGAACATAACATCACAATAATAGTGAGAATAAAGGTTCCTAATAGACTTAACATAAATAAAATATAATGAGAAAACATGAGTTATATTCAATTGTATAAGCTACATAAAATATTAAGATTTGGAGATAAAATCATCATTTCAGTTGATGCATAATTAACATATTATATATGCACTGAAAATTCACTCTCTTTTTTTAATGCTATGACATAACATAGCTCTCAATATACTCAATTCGCTCATTTGCTATATGCATAATGACCGATTGACTACAATCACAATAAGTGATCAGGGAATGTGAGTTTATCACATATCTGCCTCCTCACATTACCTCTGTCACCCGGTTGAAGTAACCCTCCTTTGGTTCACTCAGGCTAATAGGGTGTCCCCTACTCGGTACCGTATCAAGCCATACAACCCGTCGATATTCATCAATATATATAAATATGTGTGTATGTGTGTGTGTGTGTATATATATATATATACATATATATACATACATATATATATATATATACATACATATATATATATATATATATATATATATATATATATATGTTAACACTGGAAATATTGTTCACACACTGTTAATAGTTACTGTTTACAAAAGAAAAATTTGCAAAATTAGAGCATCAAATCATACTGTTTGACTGTGAAATTTATTATACAACTAATACTCTATATGTTTAACAAAACCCCTAACTTGAAAATTTGAAAAACCATAAAAAAAATCCAGTATTTTAAAAAAATTACCTATAAATTACTATTCATAATTTTTTAATGAAATTTCGGTGAACTTTTGGCAAAATTGATCAGTGGGTTTTGAAGCTCTCAACACCATGAGTCCAACGGTACCTTCGATATCTCAATTGAATATTTAAGTTAGAAGATATCTTAGAGAGAAGTTTGAAACCTAGAGAGAGAAAGAGAAACCCTCTGCTTTAACCTCTCTGTTTTTGTGTGCTGCCTCCCGTATCATTTCTCTTTTTTTTTTTAATTATTATTATTATTTAATAATTGAATAATATAATTTATTCTTTAATTATATACATATAATTATTTTTTTTCATCTTAAAATATCTCAAAAATTTGTAAAAATTTATATTTTTACAAAACTTTAGTTGCGCTCTTAAATCATGACTTTTCTTGATAAAAATTTTAATAAAACAAATCACAAAATAAATATCTTTATGCATAATAAAAGAAAGAATATTTTTAAAAATAAAAAAAAAATTATTTTAATTAAAAGTATATTTACTTTTAGCAAAACATAATCATTTTAAAAAATATTTGTTTATAGCAAAACATTATTATTTAAAAATAAAATTTATGAAATATTACATTCTTCTCCCCTTAAGAAATTCGGTCCCCAAATTTCAACCCATCCTACCAAATGTAGATAATGAAGTCAAGGCATAATTCGGAGTTACCAACCTTATTACTCAAAAAATTGGGGATATATTTTCTTTATATAATCTTTATTTTCTAGGAAATCTCTTCACTTATGTGATTCTGTCATATAATCTTAACCATAAAAATTTTCTTCAACTATAAGTTTTTAAAAAATATTTGGTCAACAACTGATAATTTTTAATGCTCAATATTCATTGTCCTTATAGACTTTTGACTTGTATTGTGTTGCTTATATTCTTTTTCTAATCAATTTCACTTTATCAATGATATCTTACAATAAATCTAACTCAACTGAGTTATTTAACAGAAAATTTGTAACACCTCTTACATAAGGCTTTAAGTCATTCGATAACACTTTATTATAGGCAAATTCTGCTAAGGGATCTCTCACCAAACTCGAAGACATATGCTTGAAGCATGCTCTCCAAACTAACATCATCAATTTATATTAGTCATATTCTATCTATTTCATGTTATTTCAAATTATATTATAAAAGTTTAACTTTACTTAATTTACTCACCTATTAAGAGACCTACGATGTTTCATATAAAATCTCAAATAGTGTCGTTTGTATGTTAGCCTGATAATTACTGATATGGGTAAGTTCAACTAAGAATAAATGATTTCTTCAAATTTTTACCAAAATTATATAAAAATATTTGAAGCATAACTTCTAATGTGTAAACACATCATTTATATTTATTATCAGATATACTATAATCTAACTAAGATCCTAAAGCTTTTTGAATAGCTCTCTTGAAACGATATATTCAATTCTTACTTGCTGACACACCAAACAACGAAAAGAAATATCACTTATATCTTATTTTTACCATTATACTAGTACAATTCTTTCAAATCTTAGTATATTCTTATTGTCTTGGGTTATCCATATTCACAATATATTGCTTCTTCTGAAATCTCCTTCATCAACATAATTCACATTTTAGATGTATCATAGATACTAGACTCAATTAATCATGGTATAAATCCTTAACACAAATATCTTAATCACTTACATTATTTTTGGAGATGATTTTCAAAATATTCTCCATATTTCCAAATTAAAAGTTCAAAGATTAATTTAAATCCTATTTCCTATATTTTATTCCTCAAGAACTTCAACACCACTAATTCTCTTGATTACATTCGTCAAAGCACAATAAGGCCATCATCCGTCTATTCCTTTCAAACTTTTCATTACTTTAACCTATTAACCATTTGAATATCATAATAACTGAATTTCAAAGAAAATAAATTAACTTTTCTTGTAATGAGGGAAAAGAACTTTGCATTTAATGCCAAACATTAATAAGGGAGAATGCAGTAGAACAAATGAAAAGCAAAATAGAGAACGGTGCCAAAATAGAAAGTCAAAAATTTGGATAAAGCATTAAAAGAAAATTAAAATTGTTGGCCGTAATTTTTGATAATCTGTAAACAAAATCTAGCTGTTATTTTGGCAAAAATCAATAGCTGCAAGTTTTGAATATATGTGCCAAAATCTACTTTAAAGCTGTTGGTATTCGGTGGAAAAATAACACATGAAAAGAAACATTTATGAGCTTATAAAAGTTTGTGAAGAACAAAGAGCACGTAGTTAACTAGTAGGATGCAGTTAATTGTTTCAAAATAGATGTAATCAATCAACTGTAAAATAAATCAGTCTAAATTAAAATTTTCAAAATAGCTAATCGACTTAATAATACCAATAGTCGACTGGCAAGAACATTGGAAAAAAATCATTTGATTGTGTCTCTTCAACAATTAACTTGTTTTCATTTTCACTATTTTTTTTACAATTACGCCTATCACCTACAACTTTCCTACAAGAATCAAGACATCAAAGCTTCATTAAGGACAACAAGGAAAAGACAAATTTCTAGTGATATCTTAACCTTATGCTCTTTATGTGCTTAATATAAGCCTCAATCACAACTACTGTACATATGTATGTGTGTCGTCATTTTTAAAATTTTCAACTTCAGCTTAGCTGATATCCATCAATCACTCACATAGTTGTTCTAATTATGCCTGGCCTATTCACATAGCTATCATAAGTATGCCCTTCTTTGAGTTCTATAAATGCACATGTTAGTATCTTTACCTTCACACTCAAAGTTAGGGTGAGTGCAATTATGGAGGGAATCACATTCCATCAGTTTCAAAATATTTATGTCTTTTGTGGTTCCAGTCTTAGAAAAGATGGAGAATATATGAAAGCAGCACAAAACCTAGGTATGGTGCTGGTTAGGAGAAACATTCATTTAGTCTATGGTGGAGGTAACTGTGGTTAATGGGGTGTGTGTCTACAGCTGCACATGTATGAGGATGTCAAGTTCTAAGTATTATTCCTACAACTCTAGCTGCATCCAACATCATAGAAAAAACAATTGGGGAAGAATTTAGAGTAACTTCCATGCATGAGCGCATGACTAGAATGATGAGCAATGCTGATGCCTTCATTGCCTTACCAAGTGGTTTTAGTACTTTAGAATAAATTTTTTAAATAGTCTCTTGGGCATGTCTGAATATCCATCACAAACTGATATGTTTGTTAAATGTTAATCACTTCTTTGATGATTTGTTGTCTTTTCTTGATCAAACTGTGGAACAACGGTTTATGTCACACTCAACATGACGAATTCTCATTTCAGCTTCAAATGCCAAGGAGTTGATTGATGCTTTACAAGCATATGTTCATGTACCTGATCCAACTATAGCTCTAATAGATTGGAAGACAGAAAACTGTTGAAAGCACAAATTGGACTTGGATAATCATCTTTAACTGTAGTAAGACGTAGACATTGCTATACTACTTCTACTTTCTTAAGATCAACTTGGATACCATCTTGCTAGCCACATACCCTAAGAAAGTAACACTACTAAGCCAGAATCCGTATTTTGAGAACTTAGCATATAGCTTATACTCGCTTAGAGTTTGTAAAACTATCATCAAATGTTGCTTATGATCCTCTGAACTCTTAAAACATATTAGTATATCATCAATAAATGCAAAAATAAATTGATCCAAGAATGACTTAATTACTATTCATCAAGTCTATAAATGCAGTTAGGGCATTTGTCAAACTCAATGACATTATTAAGAACTCATAAAACTCATACCGAGTCCTAAAAACTATTTTCAAATTATTCTCTTCCCTTTTCCTCAATTAATGATACCCAAATCTCAATCATTTTTTTTTGAAAAATGTTGAGCACCCTATAGCTGGTCAAACAGATAATCTATATAAGTTAATAGGTATTTATTCCACACTGTCGCTTTATTCAACTATCTATAATCTATGCACAATCACATCGATCCATTTTTCTTTTCACAGATAGAACTAGAGCACTCCAAGAAAAAGTACTAAGGCATTTAAATCCCTTGTCTAATATGTCTTGTAACTAATTCTTTTTCAATTCTTTAAGTTCAGTGGGTGCCATTCTATATGGGAATATAGACACTGGTTAGGTTCCAGGAAATAAATCAATACCAAATTATATTTATCGTTTCGGGGTAATCCTAGAAATTCCTCAGGGAACACATTAAGAAATTCTCTAACCACTAAAATTTGATCTACATTAATGTATTTCATATCTATATCTTTGACCATGGCCAAATATCCTTGACACCATTTTGTAATAACTTATGGGCTGGTAAAGCAGAGATTAGGTTACTAGATACCTCACTACGGTCTCCTTGTATAAAGAAAGAAAATTTTCCAGGAATATTTAATTTAATCACCTTAAAGTGACATTCCAGGTATGATACTAACTAATCCATTCTGAGTATCACATCAAAGTCTACCATATCTATACAATGGGGTAAAACAGATATAACATTCAGACACCGTCATATTTGGTATCTGTCTCAATTCTTTAAATTCTTTGGCACGCCTATCCTTTCATTTTCAAGCAGAAATTGACCCATAAATACTTTTTAAGATGTCATAAAATTTAATCAATTTTATACTAAGAAATTTAGCAATTTTGAATAGAAAAGAAATTGAAACCCTATAGAATCCCACAACAGCATTTGAAGAGTTCTCTCTAAGATTTCTCCGCATCTGGACTTCGAATTTCGACACCACCACCGCCAATGGACATAGGACGAAGAGTTCTACAAATCCATCTAATTGGTTTCTGGAAAATTGGCCGGAGATTGGCCAGAAAATTGAAGGAAAAATTGCCTAAAAAGGTAATCTCAGAAACTCCTATCTGTGGGTCTCAAATGCAAAAACTAACACCATAGATCGATACAGAAGGTACCGAAACCTTTGAATCTCAAATTTTAGGTCCAGAATCCCTTGCATGCGTCCCCACACGCCGAATCTTCCCCGGAGAGTGAAGCCCATGCGCAGCCTTCCCTGGTGGCGTGTGTAGCGCGTAAAATCGGACCCTGTTGCGTTGACTAAGCTCCCGGAGGACAAATTTCGCAAATCTAGAGTTGTTTTCAAGGTTTTTGGACGTTCCGAACTTGATTTTGAGGTTTATTTTGCTAAATTCGGACCAGAAATGTAAATTTTGGGGTTATCCAACTTGGTACCTTTATTTTGTGAGTAGATAATTCTTTCTATGGCTTGCTTTTACTCTTCTTGAGCTTTACATTGATAAATGAGCATGATTACAAGTTATTTATACTTTTATATTTTCCTGAAATGGTTTAGAATATTTGAAATGGTTGAGAATATTTGAAATGGTTGCAATATGATATCTAGTTCAAGAAGAGTATGACTTTTGAAATGAATTTTGAAATACATTGAACATGTGATTTTTACATGTATTTTTCATGATATAGCAAAGGAAATATGATATGCATATGATATTGATTTATACAGTGAAATGTTTGCCTTAAATATAGGCATGTATATGTGATTCCCCTTATTAGGAAGTTTTGACAGAGGAATATAATGAAAATGAAAATGCTGCATTAAAGAGTACCTTTGTTTTGATTAATATGTAATATATGAGATTATGGATTTTATAGAGAAATCCTATTGGAAACACTGTCTGCTAACAGTAGGTGGTGTTAGCCCTGGTGTGCACCTTGATTGCCTTAGCTAGCAAGGGGGTGGTGCTAACTTCGTGTGAGGGCCAACACACAGGAGATGATATGTGATGGAAAGCGGAATGCCTCCTATATGGGCGAGATGCCAGTTATATGAGTTATGATTTGCCTTCCCTTACTGTGTGCTTGGGAAATACCCATATAGAGTCCCTTCACGTGTTCTCTTGAATGGTAGTAGGGCAAACCTCAGCGAGATGCTGAGTTTAGGCAAATCCTATACCACCAAAGTACGGAAGGGGTTAAACTCTGATACGGTGGTTCTGATATGGAATCCTCCAAATGTTTTCATAAGATTTATGTTAATGTTCAACATGATTTTATTACCGTTCTTACATCATTATTTATAAATTGAATATGCATATGAATTTGAACAGAGTTTATTTGAAATGCGGGTCCCCTATGAATGTACCTCCGAATTATGAATTTCAATGTGACAATTTTAAAATAAAGAGTACATTCATATGTTGACCTAAGAGGTCGTAGGAGGTGTTATCTGCTCACTAAGTTGTAAAACTCACTACACGTGGTTTATATGTTTTTCAGATAAAGACCCAGAGTTTGGTCCTGCGGCTTCTTGAACGACTACGTGTCGTACTTCAGTGGTGAGCCTAAATTGTTCTGGGCTCTAAGTGTTTAAACTTGTAATATATTTGTACTTTAGAGTTTCTCTGAACGCCACTGGCAGAATCTTTGCTTTCATTGTAAAATTGATAAATGTAGACTTGGCATGTATAATTAGTTATATGAAAAACGTGCAAACGTATGTTATTATCTTGATATGCCCTAATATGATGTTGATTGCAAATAAATAAAGATAAAGTTATCGGATAGTAGTGTTATTTGCGTTCTTAAAATTAAGGGCATGACACCTTTGCTCTGATAGCCACGGGGAAACCTAATGTTCTGATACCAACTTGTCACGACCCTACTTTTAAGGGCACGTGAAACTCTTACTTCACAACATATATTTGCCATAACATGCATAATACACTCCTTTATCACTGAAACTGATACATATAGGTATTCCCATGTATACAATATACAGACTAAATCTATAAATATAAGAGTAACAATAGAAGCAAAGATCTTGCCTGTGGTGTTTAGAGCATGCTTTAGAATATAAGTACAAAATAATTTAAACACTGTGAGCCATGAAAGCAATGTAGACTCACTCAGAAAGTATGATACCTAGTTGATCACGTAGTTGTAGTACCAAACTCTGTATCCTTATCTGAAAAAAAATGTTAAGTATCATGTAGTGAGTTTGACAACTCAGTGAGCAGATAATACTTCCTATGACCTCTTAGGTCAACATATGAATGTACTCATAAATTAAAATTTATCACATAAAAAATTACAGTTTAGAAGTATATCCATATAGGACCCACATTTCAAATATTCTCAGTTCAAATCACATTCAAATATCTGAAACCATATATGATACAATATTATCGTTAATTAAATATTGATATATATTAAAACATTTCTCATGAAAACATTAGGAGGATCTCATATCAGAACCACCATATCATATTTTAGGCCCTTCTGTACTTTGTTGGTGTAGGATTTGCCTAAACTCAGCATCCCATTGAGATTTTCCCTACCACCATTCAAAAGGACACGCGAAGAGACTCTAATATAGGTATTTCTCAAGCACACAACAAAGGAGGCAAGTCACATATCATATAGTCGACATCTCGCCCATATAGGAGGCATTATACTCTCCTTCACATATCATATTCTGTGTGTTGGCCGTCACATGAGGCTAGCACCACCCCTACTAATTGAGATATCAAGGTGCACTACGGCTAACATCACCTGTTGTTAGCAAACAGTGTTTTCAATAGGATTCCTCCACATAAATTATCATTTACACATATACCATATCATCTAATATAGAGTTTTCAGTATAATACAGACTTTCAATCTCAATATAGTTCATCTGTCATAAATTTTGCAATCAGGATTTGTCACATATACATGTCGTTTTTCAAGGTAATCATATAGCTTTATAAATCAATGTGATGTGCACAATATATTTTCTTTACCATGTGATGAGAAATGTATTTAAAATCATATATTCAATGAATTCAAAAATTTATTTTCAAAACCATACTCTTCTTGAACTATATACCATATTGTAAATAATTCAGATAATTTAATCCATTTCAGAGACATATAAAAGTATAAATAACTTGTAAACATAATCAATTATAAATTTGAAGTTCAAGAATAGCATAGGGTAAGTCATAGAAAGAATTATCTACTCACAAGGTAAGGTTCCAGGTTGAACAGTCTTAAAATGCACTTTTTCAATCAACACTTGACTAAATAGACTTCAAAAACGTGTCCGAAGGGTCCAAAAACTTAGGAAATGACTCCGAGAGCATGGCCAATGCTGGTACTATTCATAGACGGAAAATATTGTTCATGCCGGCTGAAATCAATATTTACGCCAGAAATACTGTTCATTGAGAAAAAATTTACAAAATTAAAGCACCAAATCACGTTGTTTGACCGTGAAATTTATCATACAGCCAATATTCTATATCCTTAACAAAATCCATAACTTGAAAGTTTGAAATACCATAAAAAATCCAGTATTTTAGAAAAATTACCTATAAGTTACTATTCATGATCTTTCGGCAAAATTTCAATGAATTTTTGGTAAAATTAATCAGTGGATTTTGAAACTCTCATTGCCACGAGTCCAACGGTATCTTCGGTATCTCAATTAGATATCTAAGTTGAGAGATAATTCAGAGAGAAGTTTGAAACCTAGAGAGAGAAAGAGAAACCCTTTGCTTTAACCTCTCTGCTTCCATGTGCTGCCTCCCGTATCTTTTCTCCTTTTCTTCTCTTTTCTTTTTTAAATTATTATTATTATTTAACAATTGAATAATATAATTTATTCTTTAATTATATCCATATAATTATTGATTTTCATCCTAAAACATCCCAAAAATTTCTAAAAGTTTATATTTTAGCAAAACTTTAGTTGCGCTCTTAAATCATGACTTTTCTTGATAAAAGTTTTAATAAAACAAATAACAAAATAAATATCTTTATGCATAATAAAAGAAACCATATTTCTAAAAATAAAAAAAAATTGTATTAGAAGCCAATATAATTATTTTAAGCAAAACAAAAATTATTTTAATTAAAAGTATACTTACTTTTAGTAAAACATAATCATTTAAAAAAATAAAAATATATTTATTTATAGGAAAACATTATTATTTAAAAATAAAAATTACGGGATTTTACAATAATAACATTAAATTAAATTAACCAAGCATAATTGAGGTTTATAGTATAGCAATAATACTGATACAATTCTAGGTTCACATATACATCATTGATTAAAAACATACTTACAAAAATCAAATACATATATATACACATCTTATTCATCCCTATTGACCAATTTTGGGGATACGGGTGCAGGTGGTTGCACCTTCATCAAAATTTTAGCCAACTTTACCCAATGTACGCTAAAAGCTAGTCATAGAGAATATCTATATATTTAGTCTTTTGATCATGATATAAAAATATAGTGAGAATTAAATCTTAGTAGGTTCAACAATAAATTATAATTATCATCAATATAGTTCATCATGTCACGTTCATCCATATAAACTATAGCAAATACCTTTAGGTCACATAAATGCACTTTATTCATGCACATGAAAATCGTACAGTTATAACATGTATGGCATGCATAACTATTTTTAGAATATCATATTATGGCTATCAAATTATTTTCATATCAAGCTACTCCCGTCAGGGTGAGTACTTTCTACTCTCTGGTACATGCTTTTTTCGCTCTGTCCGACATGACACACTTTCTTTTCTCATTAACATAATTATAGTCGTTGGTAGGGTGTCTCCTACTGGTGCACCACACAGACCGCCATGTGACTGTGCTCATTTCTTTTCTTTTCTTTTCACATTAATAGCCAAAAATATGATTTTAATAACAAGTATGTTCATTATACTCACATGCCATAATTTTCCATCAAAATATAATCATTATAAAAAATCATTGGTAATCATGACATGAATATAATCATTTCAAATATTACTTTATAAAATATTTTCATCTCAAAAATACACACTTAAGATGGTAAGGAGTTCATGCAATGGCAATGGCTATGGCATACACTAGTCATTTATTATTTTCATTTATAAGATTCTTCTTATTCTTTTAAATATTATTTTTATCTCTTCATTTTCTTTATGCTTGGTCTCTAGTCACTTTCCTCCTACTTATATCATTTTCAACACAGGTTCTCAAAAATTTAATACGACAATCTTCGTCAATTTGGTTTTTATTATTATCCTATATTTAATGAGATTCATTTAGGGTAGAAAAATGTTGAAAATAAGATTTACCAGATTCCAACACAGCCTAAACATATCCAGTAACACGGCTTGGCTATTTCTTATAGAACAGGCATGCTTTAGGCTTCAAAATGCCCTTTCCAGCACCGAACACGACCTGGCCGTGCCTTGAAACATGGCCACGCTCTATGTTGTGTTATTCCCTAATGTAAGTTTTCATCCAGCTTGACTTTCTCTCACTAATCAGATCATAACTCTAACATTTTAACTCTGACTCAGGTGATCTTGGTGTCTATTTAAAGATGAAACAATTCTATAAAACTATTATGTTGTACAGTTTAACAAAATTTTAAGGAATCTTGATGATATTACTCCCTCAATTTAAACATTATTTTTTTTCGGTAGGTTCTGACATTTACTTACTAATCTAACCATATCTCACTCATATGAACTCCAAATTGAGTGATTCCAGTGGCTAAATTTCCGTGAGACATATATCTATATGTTTTATGTTAACTAGTTATTTAATTCACTACATAGTTTTCTCAGAAATTCAAACACATAAGTTTTCCTAACAGATTCTTCCCTAGTTAACTATTTTTTGACCACTGCTTACTAATCTGACTATATCTACCTCATATAGACTCCAACTTGAGTGATTCTAGTGGCTTAAAATCCGTGAGACATATATCTATATTTTATATGTTAACTATTTCTTTTAATTCCTAACTGATTCTTCCAAGAATTTAAAAAACAGAAGCATACCTGGTTACTTCGAAATCCAGTTTGCTAACCAAAACTTTTCTATGGTTTTAGTTCATCATTTTATTATGTCATCTTCCATTTTCTTCCTAATTTACATATAATCATATTCCATCAATTTTTCACTGCATTTAAATATACAAAATAACAGCATAAAAATCTTAAAATTTTGCCATCCATAGCCATACCTATGCAGAACTTTCCACACCAACTTCAGTATTCAAATATACATCACAAGCAAGATCAACATGTAACATGATATAGTAACATCCATGGCCAATCATCCAGGTACCAAATATAGAAAATTTCATCAAAGTTATATGATCAAAATCCCATATAAATGTTTCTAGTTTCAAAGCTATTCTAAAAAAATAATATCGTTAAACCTACCTATGATTTCCCTAACTCACTTAGTGAATTCTTTTTCTTGTTTCCTTTTGAAGAAAGTGGCAAGATTCCTCGTTTCCCTTAGCTTTTCCAACAACTTGGATAAGAGAAGGAGGATGAGTTTGAACCCTAAGGATGAAGAGAAAAGATGGATTCAAGTGGAGATTAAGTTAATTTACCTTGAATACTTAGTCCTCTAGACTTCTCCTTCTTCTTATTTCCTTTCTTATCCTATCTTTCTCTTCTTTCCTCACTCTACCTTGCTTCTATTTTTCCTCTCCCTCACTTGGACAAAATTATAATGTTATAAGGGTGAGTTTTGCTTAAATAAACTATCAAGTGGTTCACCTTTCATGATCATGGGTTTACCTTATCACAATTAGGATGCACTTGGTTGTTTTTTAGGGAAAGACAACTCATGTTCTTATCGTCCTCTCCCTTAGTCAAGATATGTATAACAAAAGAAGATTTGTATTTTGAAAATCATGGTAAAATGTTCTTAAGATAAGGGACAAGGTCCCTTTGATTTAGGGATTCATTTCTTTTTTCTTTTGTTTCACACAAGTATGATAGGTTTGCCTTTCTAAGTGGCAAGTTTCTAGCCCTTGAATCTCCCTTGCTTGGCTGAAATTATTTTTATAGGATAGGTATGTTTTGTCCTAATACCATGTATTATTATACCACTTGCTAGGTGTAGCATATAGATATTTTGTCATAATGCCATGTATTATTACACCACTTGCTCAAATTATGAGTGTAGGATATAGATATTATCACACCACTTGCTGAATTTTTCTCTTAATGCCATATGGCTTAATCTTTCTTACACAATTATTTCATCACATGATTTGTCACGACCCTAATTTTAGGGCACGTGAAATCTAAATACCATACACATATATTTTCCATAAATGTACATAATACCATTCTTTATCATATAAACTAATACATATAAGTTCCCATACACATATACAATATACAGTTTACGTCTAAAAACATCATAGTAACAGTAGAAGCAAGGATCCTGCCTGTGACGTTCAGAGCAACTCTAGAGTACAAATATTTTACAAATATAAAATATTGAGAGCCTAGAAACAATTTAGGCTCACCACTGGAGTACGACCTCTAATCGATCACGTGGCTGTTGGACCGAACTCTATGTCTTTATCTGAAAAATAGATCCACATCGTGTAGTGAGTTTTACAACTCAGTGAGCAGCTAATACCTTCTATGACCTCTTAGGTCAACATATGGATGTACTCATATAATAAAATTTATGTTATCAAAAATTACATTTCAGAAGTACATCCACATGGGACCCGCATTTTCAAATATTCTCTGTTCAAAAATCATAATAAGGTCTTTCAAACCGTATGCGGTACTGTATACACAATGCTCATGTCAAGTTCAAAATCATATTCAATACTGTAAAATCATTAATCAAATTATGCTATGCATCAAAACATTTCTAAAAATATTCGGAGGATCCCATTTCAGAACCACCATACCAGAGTTTGACCCCTTCCGTACTTTGATGGTATAGGATTTGCCTAAACTCAGCATTCCGCTGAGGTTTGCCCTACTACCATTCAAGAAGACACGCGAAGGGACTCTGTATGGGTCTTTTCCCAAGCACACAGCAAGAGATGGCAAATAACATCTCATATAACTGGCATCTCGCCCATATATAGGAGGCATTCCGCTCTCCTTCACATATAATCTCCCGTGTGTTGGCCCTCACACGAGGCTAACACCAACTCCCCTGCTAGCTGAGGCAATCAAGGTGCGCACCAGGGCTAACATTACCTGCTGTTAGCAGACAGTGTTTCCAATAGGATTCCTCCACAGAAAATACCATATGCACATATACCATATATTTCAGTATAAAATTCTCAATATAAAATAGACTTTTCAGTCTCAGTATATTCATCTGTCAAAACTTCCCAATCAGGGGAATCATATAATTATGCCCATATCTGAGGCAAACATATCACTGTATAAATTAACAACATTTGTATAACATATTTCCATTGTCATATAATGAGAAATGCATTTAGAAATAACGTATTCAAAACATTTCAAAATCTATTTCAAAAATCATACTCTTCTTGAACTAGATATCATTTCTCAACCATTTTAGATATTCATAATTATTTCAAGAACATATGAAAATATAAATAACATGTAATCATACTGATTTATCCATGTAAAGTTCAAGAAGAGTAAAAATAAGCCAAAGGAAGAATTATCTACTCACAGGTAAGGGCTCCAGATTGGACAGCCCTAAAATCCTCGTTTCTGGTCTGAATTCAGTAAAACAAACTCCAAAATCGAGTCCGAAAGGTCCAAAAACTTGAAAAATAACTTTGGGAGTTTAGCCACTATTCACCGCCGAAAATACTATTCACTGCCACTATTCATCGCCAAAAAATACTATTCACCATCACAAAAATTTTACCAAATAAATAAAACGAATTCATATCATAATGTTTATCTAGTTTCTGAATCCATCTACGGAGTTAGATTTCTAATTAGAAGTATCTAAGTAAGGTTTTTTAGAACTTACCTTTTATCGAGATTTTCTACTTCAGATCTACGGCTATTCAACGGTTGATTTGAAAAACTGATCGGTCAAAATTGAAGTACTTTTCGTCCTGAATTCAATAACACCTTCAGTTTTGAGATTGGAAACCAATCGATACTCCAGATCGAGAGAAAAGTTTGGAAATCACTATTCACTCACTATGCAAAATTTTTTATTTTTTTTCTTCTTTCAACTGATACTTCCCCCGGCTTCCGTTTATCATTCCTTCCTCTCTTTTTAAAAAATATAATAATAATTATTAAATAATTAATAATAGGATTTTCTTTTATAAAAATTCATATAAATTCCGTTATTCATCATAAAATATCCCAAAAATTTCTAAAAATTTACATTCTCATAAATCTTTAGTTAAACTCTTAAATCATGATTTTTCTTGATAAAAATCATAATAAAACAAATTTCAAAACAAATATCTTTATTCATATTAAAATAAAGAATATTTCTAAAAATATTATAAAAATTCGATAGAGACCGGTATAATTATTTTAAGCAACACAATACTTCTTTTACTTAAAAGTCCACTTACTTTTAACAAATCATAATCATATCTACATAAATAAAAATATATTTGCTTATAGCGCGCCAAAACATAAATTCTCATATTTCTTTTGTAATTCTTTAATCCATGTAATAAATATACATATTTTCACCGGTTCTTATCTCTATTGTCAAAATTCTCTCTTTTATTCTAAATTTCCTTTAATTGGAATTTTCGTTAAATTTTATGATTATTACATTCTCCCCCCCTTAAAGAAATTTGGTCCCCGAATTTCATCACCATAATTGCAGATAAATACTAACCTCATTGTGCAAACAAATGCGGATATTTGGCGTGTATTTCATCTTCTTTTTCCCAAGTAGCTTCCTCAGAAGAGTGATTTTTTCATATCACTTTCACGGTAGGTATTTCTATTGACCGCAACTTCTTAATTTGTTTATCCACTATTGCTACTGGTTGTTCTTCATAGGTTAAATCTTCATGTAACTGAATTTGTGGACACTGTATAACATGTGTAGGATCTGATAAATATTTTCGTAGCATAGACACATGAAAAACTGGATGGACATTACCCAATTCTAGAGATAAAGCCAAATGATTAGCTATCGGACCGATCCTATCAAGAATTTCAAATGGTCCTATATAGCGTGGATTTAATTTCCCTTTCTTCCCAAATCTCACTACTCCCTTCATAGGAGATAATTTCAGAAAAACATGTTCACCTACGGCAAATTCCAATGGGCGACGTCTATTATCAACATAAGCCTTCTGTCTACTCTGAGCTGCTAACAACCTTTCCTTAATCAGTTTTACTTTGACCAGTGCATCCTGTACTATATCAAGCCCTAAAACCTTTGCTTCGCCCATCTCAAACCATCCAATCGGAGAACGGCAACACCTGCCATATAATGCCTCAAAAGGAGCCATTTGTATACTGGCTTGATAGCTATTGTTATAAGCAAATTCAGCTAAAGGTAAAAAGTTTTCCCAACTACCCTGAAATTCTAATGCACAAGCCCGAAGCATGTATTCCAATATTTGAATGGTTCTCTCATATTTCCCATCTGTTTGAGGATGAAAGGCAGTACTGAGATTCAACTTTGTGCCCAAAGCTTCTTGGAAAGCTCTCCAGAAACCAGCTGTGAATTGTGGTCCTCGATCAGAAATTATTGATATTGGCACTCCATGAAACCTCACTATTTCATTCAAATATAATCTTGCATACTGAGCTACATTGTATGTGGTTTTTACTGATAGGAAATGTGCTGACTTAGTCAACCTATCAATGATCACTCATATTAAATCAAACCCTTTTGGTGTTCTTGGTAACCCCGTAACAAAATCCATAGTTATTCTTTCCCATTTCCATTCAGGTATCTCTATCTGCTGATGTAATCCTATAGGGATTTGATGTTCTGTTTTTACCTGCTGACAGATTAAACATCGAAACACGTAATCCACTATGTCTTTCTTCATACCTTCCCACCAATAAAGTTCTTTTAGATCCTGATACATTTTAGTTATTCCAGGATGAATTGTATACATGGATCTATGGGCCTCCTCTACAATTTCTTTCTTAAGTTCTTCTTTATCAGGTACACATATCCACTTGCCAAATCTCAGAATCCCTTCAGAGTCTACAGCAAAATCAACTTCACCACAATAATATAAAGATACTTAAAGTATAACTTCTAATGTATAGACACATCATTTAATTTTAGTATCAGTCATACAATAATCTAATAAAGATCCTTAGACTTCCTGAATAACTCTCTTGAGATAATATATTCAATTCGTACTTATCAACATACCCGCTAATGAAAAATTTCACTTGTATCTTCTTTTTACCATTATACTAGTACAATTTTTTTTATCTCAGTATATCCTTATTACCTCGGGTAATCCATATTCACAATCTATGGCTTCTTCTGAAATCTCCTTTCTCAACAATTATCCATACGTGAATTTCCAATCTCAACATAATTTACATTCCAAATACTAGACTCAGTTTAGCATGGTATAAATCCTTAACATAAATATCTTAATCACTTACATTATTCTCAGAGATGATTCTCAAAATATTCTTCATATGTCCAAATTAAAAATTTCGAGATTAACTTAAATCTTACTTTCCATACTTTACTCTTCAAAAACTTCAACACCGTTAATTCCTTTGATTACATTCGTCAAAGCACCATTACATCATCATCCATCTATTCTTTTCAAAATCTCTGTTACTTTAATCTACTAATCAGTTGAACACCATAATAACTGAGTTCCAAAGATTAGAAATTATCTTTCCTTGCAATGAGGGAAAATAACCTTGCATTTAATGCCAACCGTTAATGAGGGAGAATGCAGTGAAATAGACGAAAAGCACAATAGAGAATGGTGCCAAAATAGAAAGTCAAAAATTTGGACAAACATTGAAAAACATTAAAATCGGTGGCCGTAATTCTTGAAAATCTATAAACAAAATCTATCTACGATTTCGGCAAAAATCAGTGGCCGCAAATTTTGAATATATATGCCAGAATCTACTTTAAAGCGATATTCGGTGAAAAAGAAACATTTCTGAACTTATAAAAGTATGTGAAAAACAAAGAGTACGTAGCTAACTGGTAGGATGCAGTTGATTGTTTCAGAATAGATGTAATCAATCAACTGTAAAATAACCAGTCCAAATTAAAATTTCTCAAAATAGCTAGTCGACTTATAATACCGATAGTCGACTGGCAAAAATATTGAGAAAACAAAATAAACCATTTGATTGTTCCTCTTCAACAATTAATTGGTTTGTATTTTCACTCCTTTTTTTTACAATGATGGCTATCACCTACAACTTTTCTACAAGAATCAAGACATCAATGCTTCATCAAAGACAATAAGAAAAAGACAGATTTATGGTGATATCTTATCTTATGCTCTTTATGTGCTTAATATGGGTCACAGTCATAACTACTGTACATATACATGCTTGCTGTCTTTTTTTAACCTTTAATTTAGCTGATATCCATCAATCACTCACATAGCTGTTCTAATAATACCCAGCCTATTCACATAGCTATTATAAATATGCCCTTCTCTGAGTTCAATAAATACTTACATTAGCATCTTTGTCTATACTTAAAGTTAAGGTAAGAACAATTATGGAGGGAACAACATTCTGTCAGTTTTGAAATATCTGTGTCTTTTGTGGTTCCAGTCCTGGAAAAGATGGGGAGTATGTTAAAGCAGCACAAAATCTGGGCATGGTGCTGGCTAGGAGAAGAATTCATTTAGTGTATGGTGGAGGTAACTGTGGGTTAATGGGGTGTGTGGCTACAGCTGCACATGTAGGAGGATGCCAAGTTCTAGGTATTATTCCTACAGCTCTAGCTGCATTCAGCAACATAAGAAAGACAATTGGAGAAGAATATAGAGTAGCTTCAATGCATGAACGCATGGCTAGAATGATGAGCAATACTGACGCCTTCATTGCCTTACCAAGTGGTTTTGGTACTTTAGAGGAGATTTTCCAAATAGTCTCTTAGGCACAACTGAATATGCATCACAAACCGATAGGTTTGTTAAATGTTAATCACTTCTTTGATGGTTTGTTGTCTTTTCTAGATCAAGCTATGGAACAGAAGTTTATCCCACACTCAGCACGACAAATTCTCATCTCGGCTTCAAATGCTGAGGAGTTGATTGATGCCTTACAAGTATATGTTCATGTACCTGATCCAACTATTACTCAAATAGAATGGACGACAGACAACCGCAGGAAGCGCAAATTGGATTTAGATCTTCATCTGTAACTGTAGTAGAACGTAGCCATTTCTGTTCCACTTTTATTTTCTTAGGGTCTATTTGGATACCATCCTTGCTAAACATACTCCTTTAGAGTTTGTAATACATCTTTAAATGTTGCTTATGATCCTTTGAACTCTTGTAATATTTTAGTGTATCGTCAATAATTATAATAACAAATTGATCCAGAAATGGCTTAAGTACTCTCTTTTTTTATTAAGTCCATGAATGCAACTGGGCACTTGTCAGACTAAATGACATCACCAAGAACTCATAATGCTATAACGAGTCCTAAAAGAAATTTTTCGAATATCCTCTTCCCTTATCCTCAATTGATGAGATCTAGATATCAAATCAATTCAATTTTTTTTTAATGTTGAGCACCTTGTAGTTGGTCAAACATATCATCTATATGAGGTAATGAGTATTTATTCCACATTGTCACTTTATTCAATTGTCTATAATCTATGCATAGTCATAGTGATTGATGAAGATTGTCGTGATCTACCAAAAATATTACCGAACCCCTATAATGCAGTATAGGGTAACTCCGGATCGTCTCTCAAGGAATGCTAATGTTAAATGATAGTTTCAAGATCTAACGGGGGGGGTTTGGATTTTATCACAATCAACTAGATCACAAGTGAAAAATTGGACAAAGATTATATTACCGAAAATGTAACCTCACTAGACGTTCTTCAAGAATTCGTTCGGTTTATCCTAGACTAAATATGATCAATCAAGTTGTTGGTTGATTTTTAGTTATAATCGAAATCTCTGCATCATAACCTTCATCATTCAAAATTCGATAACAACATATATTACAAATTCATGCCATCACATACAACTTGTAATATGTTATTTATATGAAAATCAAATATCAACCAGTCTATTTCCTTTGTTTCATGCAATAGAATCAAGGTTTATCAATCAAAATTCTATCTCATACATCAAACTTGAATGGATAACAGAAATCTCTATATATTCATACAAGATTCGAAATACTTCAGAGAACAAAGAAGATGATGTAAACTTGATTACAATACAAACTGAATCTCAAAACCTAACCGAATTCAAGAGGAAGTCCAGCTGGTTACAAAGTTCTCTACTCTGCCATGGATGTCCAAGCTCTCTCCAGAGGGTGAAGATGAAGATAGATGTGTGTATGAGAGTGGTAAGTGGTCTGAATTCCGAATTCCCCCCAATTAGACCAAAGGAAGGGAATCTTAATCATTAAAACCGACCAGGACAACATGTGACAACTCTGCTTTCGGCTGCATGTGTTACTCCAGGTTTGCACCACTAATTAGGGGTTCCATATGCCTCTGGAGGGCAAAGTGGTCTTCATATGAATTATTCCTCTACGTCATAGGGTTCCAGGGCCACCGAAAGCATGCCAAACGGACATCTCTAACTCAGTTTATGGCCATCGCAACACCCAAAGGTCAGATTCTGTTTTTGCTGCTCATGTATTGGACTCTTGGTCCAATTCGGCCTATTGGACCTCCGAACTGGATCTTGGGCTCTTCATGAAAGTTATGGACATTTGTCTTAGCTTTCCTACAAGACCAAAATCAGAATTTTTGGTGGTTTCAAACTCCAAATATAACCGAAATACACAGACAGGTTCAAAAAGATGGAATTGCTGGAAAAAATCTCAAAGACCAAAATAAATCTCAAATCATAAAACCTAGCTTAAGTGATAGAAATAAGTGTAGGAGAGAGGATGAAAACACTATATATGATGATCAAATAATATATAGAAATGATTTTTATCAGTGATCCATCTTTTTTTTTCACAGATAGAACTGAAGCACTCCAAGTAATAGTACTAGGGTATATAAATCCCTAGTCTAACAAGTGTCACAACTGATCCTTCAATTCCTTGAGTTCAGTCGGTGCCATTCTATATAGAGGTATAGACACTGGTTGGGTTCTAGGAAGTAAATCAATACCAAATTATATTTTACATTTTGAGGTAATCCTGGCAATTCTTCAAGAATTACAACAGAAAATTTTTTAACCACTGGAACTTAATTTACACTGATATACTTTATATCAACATCTCTCATCATTGTCAAATATTCTTGACACCTTTCTATAATCATTTATGAGATGTTAAAGCAGAGATTAGATTACTGGGTATCTCACTACGATCCCCTTGTATCAAGAAAGAAATTTCCCCAAGAATATTGAATTTAATCACCTTATAGTGACATTTCAAAATGACATGACATAATGCCAACAAATCCATTCTCAATATCACATCACAGTCTACCATATCTAGACAACCAGGTACAACGGATGTCACATTCAAAAACCATCATATTTGGTATCTGTCTCAATTCTTTAAATTCTTTAAGACGCATATCTCTTTTACTTTCAAACTGTAATTGATCCATAGATACCTCTTAAGATGTCACAATATTCAATCTATCTTATACTATACACTTTAGCAACTTCGAATAGAAAGAAATTTGAAACCCTATAGAATCCCTCAGCAGCACCTGAAGTATAAATATGTCCGGCTCATATCGATACTAAAAGTCCTACTAATGAATCCTTTGCTCTGATTGTCACAGGGAAACCTAATGCTCTGATACCAACTTGTTACGACCCTAATTTTAGGGCACGTGAAATCCATTCACTATACACATATATTTTCCATAAATGTATATAATGTCATTCTTTATCATATAAACCAATACATATAAGTTCCCATACACATATACAATATACAGTTTACGTTGATAAACACTAGAGTAACAGTAGAAGCAAGGATCCTGCCTGTGACGTTCAGAGCAACTCTAGAGTACAAATATTTTACAAATATAAAACATTGAGAGCCTAGAAACAATGTAGGCTTACCATTGGAGTACGACCTCTAGTCGATCACGTGGCTGTTGGACCAAACTCTATGTCTTTATCTGAAAAATAGATCCACATTGTGTAGTGAGTTTTACAACTCAGTGAGCAGATAATACCTTCTATGACCTCTTAGGTCAACATATGGATGTACTCATATAATAAAATTTATGTTATCAAAAATTACATTTCAGAAGTACATCCACATGAGACCCGCATTTTCAAATATTCTCTGTTCAAAAATTATAATCAGGTCTTTCAAACCGTATGCGGTACTGTATACACAATGCTCATGTCAAGTTCAAAATCATATTCAATACTGTAAAATCATTAATCAAATTATGCTATGCATCAAAATATTTCTCATAAAATATTCGGAGGATCCCATATCAGAACCACCATACCAGAGTTTGACCCCTTCCGTACTTTGGTGGTATAGGATTTGCCTAAACTCAGCATCCCGCTGAGGTTTGCCCTACTACCATTCAAGAAGACACGCGAAGGGACTCTGTATGGGTCTTTTCCCAAGCACACAGCAAGAGATGGCAAATAACATCTCATATAACTGGCATCTCGCCCATATATAGGAGGCATTCCGCTCTCCTTCACATATAATCTCCCGTGTGTTGGCCCTCACACGAGGCTAACACCAACTCCCCTGCTAGCTGAGGCAATCAAGGTGCGCACTAGGGCTAACATCACCTGCTATTAGCAGACAGTGTTTTCAATAGGATTCCTCAACAGAAAATACCATATGCACATATACCATATAATTCAGTATCAAATTCTCAATATAAAATAGACTTTTCAGTCTCAGTATATTCATCTGTCAAAACTTCCCAATCAGGGGAATCATATAATTATGCCCATATCTGAGGTAAACATATCACTGTATAAATCAACAACATTTGCATAATATATTTCCATTGTCATATAATGAGAAATGCATTTAGAAATAACGTATTCAAAACATTTCAAAATCTATTTCAAAAATCATACTCTTCTTGAACTAGATATCATTTCTCAACCATTTCAGATATTCATAATTATTTCAAGAACATATAAAAGTATAAATAACATGTAATCATACTCATTTATCTATGTAAAGTTCAAGAAGATTAAAAATAAGCCAATGGAAGAATTATCTACTCACAGCTAAGGGCTCCAGATTGGACAGCCCAAACATCCTCGTTTCTGGTCTGAATTCGGTATAACAAACTCCAAAATCGAGTCCGGAAGGTCCAAAAACTAGAAAAATAACTTCGGGAGTTTAGTCACTATTCACCGCGCAGAAATCACTATTCACTGCCACTATTCATCGCCGAAAAATACTATTCACCGTCACAAAAATTTTTCCAAATTAACAAAACGAATTCATATCCTAATGTTTATCTAGTTTCTAAATCCATCTACGAAGTCAGATTTCTAATTAGAAGTCTCTAAGTAAGGTTTTTCAGAACTTACCTTTTACCGAGATTTTCTACTTCAGATCTACGGCGATTCAACGGTTGATTTGAAAAATTGATCGGTCAAAACTGAAGTACTCTTCGTCCTGAATCCAATAACACCTTCAGTTTTGAGATTGGAAACCAATCGATACTCCAGATCGAGAGAAAAGATTGGGAATCAATATTCACTCACTATGCAAACTTTTCGATTTTTTTTCTTCTTTCGACTGATACTTTCCCCAGCTTCCGTTCATCATTCCTTCCTCTCTCTTTTTTTAAATATAATAATAATTATTAAAGAATTAATAATAGGATTTTCCTTTATAAAAATTCATATAAATTCTATTTTTCATCATAAAATATCCCAAAAATTTCTAAAAATTTCCATTCTCATAAATCTTTAGTTAAACTCTTAAATCATGATTTTTCTTGATAAAAATCATAATAAAACAAATTTCAAAACAAATATCTTTATTCATATTAAAATAAAGAATATTTCTAAAAATATCATAAAAATTCAATAGAGACCGGTATAATTATTTTAAGCAACACAATACTTCTTTTACTTAAAAGTCCACTTACTTTTAACAAATCATAATCATATCTACATAAATAAAAATATATTTTCTTATAGCGCGCCAAAACATAAATTCTCATATTTCTTTTGTAATTCTTTAATTCATGTAATAAATATACATATTTTCATCGGTTCTTATCTCTATTGTCAAAATTCTCTCTTTTATTTTAAATTTCCTTTAATTGAAATTTTTGTTAAATTTTACGGTTATTACATGATTCTTTTTCCTCTTGGATTTGAGCTCATTCTTGCCTATTTGTTTTGCTTTGGCTGAAATTTTACATCTCGTGGAGGGTTTGGTCACATTTTAATGATTTTTGAGCTATCGGTCCAACTTCTATATCTTAGTCCAAGTCTATGCTATTTCTCTTGCTTGGGTTATCCAATTGGCTTGCTAAAAACTCATGTGAAGTGGAAGAACAAACTCTATGAAGTGTCCATAAGTGAAGGCCCAATGTATGGGTAGAGATGTTAAATTTAGTAATTTTAGCTCTTGAATTAGGAAAAATTATCCTAATTCAATCTTCTTGAACTTTTAATATCTTTACTTACTTCCAAAAAATTTTATCTTTTTTACCCAAGAATTTTGCCTCTCTTTAGGATTTTATTTCTAATTTTTTCTTATTAAATTTTCTCTCTTTACCTATTCTGTTAATGTTAGAAACATTTTCTATGCATATACATACAGTGAAGAATTTCTATGGCTTATATTTTCTTAGATATCAAAAAGAATTGTTTAATAAGTTTTATTTCCTTAAATATTTATGTACATCTGCTAATAAAAGAAACGAAATTAGAGATGTTACATTTCTCTCCCTCTAAAAGAAATTTTGTCTTCAAAATTTCAGAAATTACCTAATGAGAACAATTGCGGATATTTCTTTCTTATGACTTCTTCCAGCTCCCAAGTTATTTCTTCCGGAGTCAAACCTTCCCATAACACCTTAACTAGGAGAATGATTTTATTCTTCAATTGCTTCACGTCGGTGTCCAATATGGATTCTGGTACTAACTGATATGTCATGTTTTCCTTTACTTAGATTGGTTCTTCCTGTATTATTTATGAAGAGTTTAGAAGATACTTACATAGCTGTGATACATGGAAAACATCATGCAAGTTGGACAAATTAGGTGGGAGGACAACTTGATATGCTGACATCCCCACTTTCCTCAGAATTTGGTAGGGTCCCAAAAATCAAGAACTTAGCTTCCTAGTCTTAAGAGACCTACCAACTCCAGTAGTCGAGGAAACCTTCAGAAATACATGATCTCCTTCCTCATATTTCAGATGTCTATGTCTCTTATCATAGTAACTTTTTGCCGACTCTAAGCTGTAAGTATTTTGTCTCGTATCATCTTGATTTGTTTAGTGGTTTGATGAACTAGATTAGGACCCAACAAGTTCTTTTTTCCTTCCTTAAACCAACAAAGTGGAGATCGACACTTCCTACTGTATAAAGCTTCGTAGGAGGCCATCTTAATACTAGAGTGATTATTATTATAAGCAAACTCCACTAAAGGTAGGTACTTATCCCATCCTTTACCTTACTCTATCACACAGGGCCTCAATATATCTTCTAAGATTTGAATGGTTCGTTCTGTCTGCCCACCAGTTTGAGGATGGTGGGTAGTACTGAACCACAATCAGGTTCCAAAAGCCTTCTGTAACGCCTTCCAAAACCTCAACGTGAACCTCAGATCTCTATCATAAATGATATTTAAAGGAATTCCATGTAGCGTAGCTATTTCTTGGACACACAACTAGGCCAATTTGTCCAGTGAAAAGTTAATATTTATGGATAGAAAGTGACCAGATTTGGTTATTCTGTCAACTATTACCTAGATGAAGTCATGTACAACTGAAATCTTAGGTAAGCTCACGATAAAGTCCATCGAAATACTGTCCCATTTCTATTTAAGGATCTTAAGAGGTTGTAAAAATTCTACTGATTTTTTATGCTCTACCTTCACCTTCTGACAATTTAGACATTTCATCACAAACTCAGCAATGTCATTTTTCATCTCTGGCCACCAATACATCCTCTTTAAGTCCTGGTACATTTTAGTGGATCTAGGATGGAATGAGTATTTACTCTGATGCGCTTTCCATAGGATCTTAGTCCTTAAATCTCGTTCTTGAGGAAGATAGACCCTTCCTTAATACATGATTACTCCATCTTCTGAAACAGAAAAATCATCCTGATCATTATGATCCTGTAAGTATTAGTTGTGGCCTTGAGCCTCTTTAATCTATTCTCTAAGGTCACACTCTATACTTAATCCATTAATGATTAGCTTCTTTGGGGTAAGAATAGTGTCCAGCTTCAAATTTTGAAACTCCTCTAGCATCTGTATCTCATACACCATCATCTGACCTATGTGCAAAGATTTATGACTCAAGGCATCAGCTACAACATTTGCCTTTCCTGGCTGATACTTTATCTCAAATTTATAGTCATTGAGAAATTCTACCCATCTTCGTTACCTTATATTTAGCTCCTTCTAGTAAAAAAGGTATTTAAAACACTTATGATCACGATATACTTCAAATGTTGCTCTGTATAAATAGTGTGGCCAAATCTTTAAGGCAACACCATTGCCGCCAATTCAAGATTATAGGTTGGATAGTTTTCTTCGTGGGGTCTCAGTTGCTTAGAGGCGTAAGCAACTACTCTCTTGCCTTGCATCAGCACACACCCTAGCCCTTTCTTTGAAGTATCATTATACACTTCAAAATGTCCTGTGGGGTCTGGAATAATTAAAACTGGAGGAGTGTTCAGTCTTGTCTTAAACTTCTAGAAACTAGCTTCACATTAATCAATCCATTTGAAAGGACTTCACTTCCTGGTCAATTTAGTCAATGGCAAGGCTATACGAGAGAATTTTTGTATAAACCTCATATAGTATCCTGCCAAACTTAAGAAACTTCTGACTTCTGTAACCGTCTTTGGTCTTTTCCACTGAATCATTGCTTCCTTCTTGCTAGGGTCTATGACTACCCCTCTATTAGAGATGACATGTCCGAAAAACTTCACCTCTGTTAACCAAAATCCACACTTCTATAATTTGGCATACAACTTTTTCTCTTTCAGCACTTGTAGCACGATACAGAGATGTTGTTCATGTTCTTTCTCACTCTTAGAGTATATCAAGATGTCATCGATGAGCACTACCACAAATTGATCTAGGTAGGGTTGAAAAATGTGATTCATGTAATCCATGAAAATTGCAGGTGCATTTGTCAACCTATAAGGCATTACGAGAAATTCATAGTGCCCATACCTAATCCTGAAAGTTGTTTTTGGTACATCCTCCTCCTTGATCATGATATGATGATATCCTGACCTCAAGCCAATCTTAGAAAAGATGAAGGCTCCCTTTATTTAATCTAATAAGTCATCTATCCTAGGGAGAGGATACTTGTTTTTTATAGTCACCTTATTTAGCTATCTGTAGTCTATGCATAATCTCAAGCTTCAGTCTTTCTTCTTAACAAACAACATAGGAGCTCCCTAGGGTGACACACTTGGTCTAATGAATTGCTTGTCTAACAGTTCCTCTAACTATTTTTTGAGTTCCTATAGTTCTTTTAAGGCCATTCTATAAGGTGCAATAAAGATAGGTCTTGTCCCAGGTAGGAGATCAATAAAGAACTCTATCTTTCTCTTATGAGGTAAGCCTAGAATATCTTATGAAAATACTTCAGGAAACTCGTTGGCTATTGGGATTTCATCAAGTTTCGGTTCGACTTCTAGGTTTAATAAATACAAGAGAATGTATTTAAGTACTCTATTCTTCAACTCCCTATTGACTATATTGGCATTAAGTATCAATAACTACATCTCCTCTTCTGAAGTAGGAGGTAGAAATTCAATGGTCTTGTTGCAACAATTTAGCAAGACCCAATTTCTAGACATCCAGTCTAACCCTAGAATGACATCAATACCTTTTAAAGGTAGATAGACAAGATCTATAGAAAAAAGTTTTCTCCTGGATAGTGACCTGACAGTCCTTACATACAAAGGAAGTTAATACCCTTTCCCTTGTGGGGTTTACTACGGATAGTTTATAGGGGGATTCAGAAATAGGATACTGAAACTTCCTAATACACTCTTCTGATATAAATGAATGACTAGCGCCAGAGTCAAATAACACCATAAGAGCAAATCTATAGATGTAGCATGTACCTTGAATCATATAAGAGGATTGAGCTGTTTCTTAGCCGCTCAGGGTGAAAACCCTTCCTTTCACCTGAGGCCTCTATTCCAGCTGTATTCCCACTTTTTATGGGCAGTTCTTCGCAAAATGACCCTTTTGTCTGCAATTGAAGCAAACATCTTGTCCCATGTAGCATGGCCAGTTACCATGCATGCGTCTGCACTTAGTGCACTTGACTGGGGTGAAGTCTTGTTGGAAAGGTCAGGGACTCACAGTCAATAGCCTCTTACTAACTCTATATCCACTTTCCCTCACGTTCTTGCCAAGGTTGGGAAAAATTTTCTTCTTATTCCACAGTTTTCGCCTTTACTTTTCGTCTTCCACTGCCCTTAAACTTTTCTCTAAAAGTCTAGATTTATTTATCAAGGGCACAAACTCCCTTATTTCCAAGGCTATCACTGCATTCCTAATCTATGGGTTCAATCCTACTTCAAACTTAACAGCCTTCCATGCTTCATCAGGGTTAAACCTCAAGTAAGAGGAGAATTTAGACAACTCCTCAAACTTCGCGATGTATTGATCTACTGACATGCTACTTTGTGTAAGTTAGAGAAATTTGATCTCCTTTTCAGCCCGCACAGTACTTTTTCATAAAAATGTCTTTAAACATTTGCCAGGTGATTTTCCTCCTCTAGTGAGTTATTAGTTCTTTGGCCCCTCGCCACCAACACTCAGCTTCTTCCTTCAGTATATAAGCAGCAAAGATAACCTGCTGCTCATTAGTGCAGCCCATCACCTTAAAGATCCTCCCCAATTCCCTTATCCACCTATCAGCTACCATTGGGTCATAGTCAGCTTAAAAAGAAGGTGGTCTAGTTCTCAGGAACTCAGACAAGCCATTATCATTTTCGACTACTCAGTTGTTTGAATTGTTTTCTCCATTCAAGTTGTTATTGTTCTGGAGATGTTGAAGAATTTGATTGGTGGCTGTAACTTGGTTTTAAATTGCTGTGGCCAAGTTATGCAGGATTTTTTCTGCATTGTTTGCTGGGTTCCTCCTCAGTGATGCCATATCCTACTATGGCAAAAAATAGAGTTATGTTGCTATTGAGTTGATCAAGTCCAATAGTTAGTTCAAAAATATTTACAGCAGTCATAACACCACCTTGACATATAGATAGGAAACACTAGTAATTTTTTACTTATATAAAATCACAGATCCTCCACCACAACATAACCACAAACATACTCAAGCCACTATAAGATCGATTCAGATAACCATCCACCCACTGGTCATATAGAATCAACCTGCTCTGATATCAATTATGTAACAACTCTATTTTTTTACACACACACACACACACACACATATATATATATATATATATATATATATATATATATATATATATATATATATATATATATATATATATATATATATATATATATATATATTTGTAAAATCCCATGAAGTCATTACCTCTTTATTTCTAACTATTTAACTCATAATAACATTAAATTAAATTAACCAAGCATAATTAAGATTTATAGTAGAGCAATAATACTAATACAATTCTGGGTTCACATACACTTCATTGATTAAAAACATCTATACAAAAATCAAAGAAATACATGTACACATCTTATTCATCCCTATTGACCAGTTCTGGGTATACGGGTGCTGATGGTTGAACTTTCACTAGGATCTTAGCCAACTTTATCCAACATACGCTAAAAGCCGGTCATAAAGAATATCTGCATATTTAATCTTCTGAACATGATATGAAAATATAGTGAGAATTAAATCTCAGTAGGTTCAACAATAAATCATAATTATCATCAATATAGTTTATCATGTCAAGTTCATCTATATAAACTACAGCAAATATTTTTAGGTCATATGAATGCACTTTATCCATGCACATGAAAATCGTACAATTATGACATGTATGGCATAAATAACTATTTTCAAAATATCATATGATGGCTATCAATTTATTTTCATATCAAGTACCCCATTCAGGATGAGTACTTTATGCTCTCTAGTACGGGCTTTTTTTACTCTGTCCGACATGGCACACTTTATTTTCTCATTAACATAATCATAGCCGTTGGTAGGGTATCCCTTACTAATGCACTACACGGACCGCCATGTGACCGTGCTCATTTCATTTCATTTCTTTTCTTTTCACATTAATAACCAAAAATATGATTTTAATAACAAGTATGTTCATTATACTCATATGCCATAATTTTTCATCAAAATATAATCATTATAAAAAATCATTGATAATCATGACATGAACATAATCATTTCAAATATTACTTTATAAAATATTTTCATATCAAAATTACACATTTAAGATGGTAAGGAGTTCATACAATGGCAATGGCTATGACGTACACTAGTCATTTATTATTTTCATTTATAAGATTCTTCTTCTTTTTTTAAATATTATTTTTATCCCTTCATTTTCTTTATGCTTGATCTCTAGTCACTTTCCTCCTACTTATATCATTTTCAACATAGGTTCTCAAAAATTTAATACGACAATCTTCTTCAATTTGGTTTTATTATTATCCTATAGTTAATAAGATTCATTTAGGGTAAAAAAATGTTGAAAATAAAATTTACCAGCTTTTAACAAGGCCTAAACGTATCCAATAACACGACTTAGCTATTTCTTATAGAATATCCATGCTTTAGGCTTCAAAATGCCCTTTCTAGCACTGAACACGACCATGTTCTATGTTATGTTATTCCCTTATGCAGGTTTTCGTCCTGCTTGACCTTCTCTCACTAATCAGAGTATAAGTCTTACATTTTAACTCTGACTTAGGTGATCTTGGTGTCCATTTAAAGATAAAACAATTCTATAAAACTATTATGTTAAACATTTTAGTGAAATCTTAAGGAATCTTCGTGATATTACTCCCTTAATTTAAACATTATTTCTTCTCGGGTAGGTTCTAACATTTACTTACTAATATGACCATATCTCCCTCATATGAACTCCAAATTGAGTGATTCAGTGGCTAAATTTCCATGAGACATATATCTTTTTTATATTAACCAGTTATTTTAATTCCCTACACAATATTCCTAGACTCCATATTGAGTGATTCTGGTGGCTAAAAGTCCGTGAGATATATATCTATACTTTTCATGTTAACCATTTATTTTAATTCCTAACTGAATCTTCTTAAAATTTGAAAAATAGAAGCATCCCTGGTTACTACAAAATCTAGTTTCCTAACCAAACATTTTCTAAGGTTTTAGTTCATCATTTTATTATGTCCTCTTCCATTTTCTTCCTAATTTACATCTAATCATATTCCATCAATTTTTCACTACATTTAAATATACAAAATAACAGCTTAAAAATCTTAAAATTTTGCCACCCATAGCCATACCTATGCAGAACTTTCCACACCAACCTAAGTATTCAAACATACATCACATGCAAGATCAACATATAACATGATATAGCAACATCCATGGCCAATCATCTAGGTAACAAATATAGTGAATTTCATCAAAGTTCTAGGATCAAAATCCCATATAAATGTTTCTATTTTCAAAGTTTTTCTAAAAAATAATATTGTTAAACCTACCTAATGATCTCTCTAACTCACTTAGTGAATTCTTTTTCTTGTTTCCTCTTGAAGAAAGTGGCAAGATTTCTCATTTTTCTTAACTTTTCCAACAACTTGAATAAGAGAACCCCAAGGATGAAGAAAAAATATGGATTCAAGTGGAGATTAAGTTAACTTACTTTGAGTACTTAGTCCTCTAGACTTTTTCTTCTTCTTCTTTCCTTTCTTCTCCTCTCTTTCTCTCATTTCCTCACTCTACCTTGCTTCTATTTTTCCTCTCCCTCACTTGGATGAAATTATAATGTTATAAGGGTGGATTTTGCTTAAATAAACTATCAAGTGGTTCACCTTTCATGATAATGGGTCTACCTTATCACAATTAGGATGCACTTGGTTGTTTTTTAGGGAAAGACAACTCATGTTCTTGTCTTCCTCTCCCTTAGTCAAGATATGCATAACAAAAGAAGATTTGTATTTTGAAAATCATAATAAAATGTTCTTAAGATAAGGGATAAGGTCCCTTTGATTTAGGGATTCATTTCCTTTTTCTTTTGTCTCAAACAAGTATAATAGGTTTGCCTTTCTAAGTGGCAAGTTTTTAGCTCTTGAATCTCCCTTATTTGGCTGAAATTATTCGTGTATAATAGATATGTTTTGTCCTAATGACATGTATTATTATACCACTTGCTAAAATTATAAGTGTAGTATATAGATATTTTTTCCTAATGCCATGTATTATTACACCGCTTGTTGAAATTATAAGTATAGGATATAGATATTATCATACCACTAGTTGAATTTTTGTCTTAATACCATGTGACCTAATTTTTATTACACTATTATTTCATCACATGATTCTTATTTTTTTCTCTTGGATTTGGGCTCATTATTGCCCATTTCCTTTGCTTTGGCTGAAATTCTACATTTCATGGAGGGCTTGGTCACATTTTAATGATTTTTGGGCTATCGATCTAACTTCTATATCCTAATCCATGTCTATGCTATTTCTCTTTTTTGGGCTATCCAATTGGCTTGCTAAAAGCTCATGTGAAGTGGAAGAACAAACTCTATGATGTGTCCATAGGTAAAGGCCCAATGTATGAGTGGAGATGTTAAACTTAGTAACTCTAACTCTTGAATTAGGAAAAATTACCCTAATTCAATCTTCTTGAACTTTTAAGATCTTTACTTACTTCCAATTTTTTTTATCTTCCTTACCCAAAAATTTTGCCTCTCTTTAGGATGTTATTTCTAATTTTTTGCTATTAAGTTTTCTCTCTTTACCTATTCCGTTAATGTTAGAAACATTTTCTATGCATACACATACGGTGAAGAATTTTTAAGGCTTATATTTTCTTAGATATCAAAAAGAATTGTTTAACTTTTATTTCCTTAAATATTTATGTACATCTACTAATAAAAGAAACGAAATTAGGGATGTTACTGTTATAGAGAACAAAGTAGTTAAGCTTTCGAGATGACCTTAAAGCTTCTCCTTGATTTCTTAGTTATTTTGTAATTAGCTTAGTTGATATTTCTTTTGATATGTGAGAGAATTCAAAAAACCATAAACTAGCACCTTAACTCGTTGAACTTGATAGAAATGTAAAGAATGCTGGTTCAATACAAGGAAACTCTTCTAAGTGGGATATGGGTTTTATATTTCGATGAGTTATGTGATAATTCACCAAAGGATTTTAAATGAGAAGAAGGAGGCTGGTAGACTTTGAGAGAGTGAACTTTGGTTTAATGAAAGAAAAATAGTGATTTTCTTATATTTATGCACTTTTGAAAACCTGTAGCCACCAATTGAGGTCATTAGGGGCCTATTGCATTTTATTTTTGTGAGATAATGCTTCTAGTAGGTTCTATAGATGCTTATCAAGCTATATGGGCACTAATTACATATTATTTTCCCTCAAAGGTTCAAAAACCAAGCAAATAAGCATCCTAAACCTTTTGTGGACGTCTATAACTTTCTATTTTTTCATAAACCAATTAAATAGACATTCAAAGAGTTTAATGAAAACCTATGTTCCTCTATTTTGCTCAAAAAAATTCTCTAAACCCTTCAAAAACTTAGCTTCTTGATCTATGTCTTCTCTTGGAGCTTGAAAATAATTGAAGTGCTTGATAATGGGCATATAAGAGCAAGGAGGACTTGCAAAACAAAATTTAAGGCTACTCCTATGCTTGAGCTAAAAAGGATTTTAAAATATGCAAGTACATCAATGGGGAAACAAGGAGAAATTAGATGTATATATTTTACCAAAATAAATATGTATATGTATAAAGAGTTTTTGATCAAACAAGATAAACCTTTTAAAAAAAATTATCAAGAATTTTCAGCAAAGAGGAAATCCATTTGATTTGAAAAAGAATTTAGAAGAATTATAATCAAATGAAAAGAAAAAGTAAAAGATGGAAGGGTCTCACCTATTTCTCTTACTTTTGGATGCTACCTTTCATTAATAAACAAAGGCAACCATTCCTTTGAGTGAGACACTTGAACTGAGCTTTAAATAAGAAACTCGTGCAACCATTGTCCAAGTCCCAATTGCAAAACACACATTACTTTTTTATAGGTATCCAAGCGTTCTTAGGTCCTTTTGAGCTAAAGGTATCAATGGTACCCTTTGGTACCTATTTCATTTTGCTTCCATATGTAACAACTCCCTTTTTTATACATATATACATATATATATTTTTAAAATCCCATGAATTCATTACCTCTTTACTTTTAACTATTTAACTCATAATAACATTTAATTAAATTAACCAAGTATAATTAAGGTTTATGGTATACCATTAATACTGATACAATTCTGAGTTCACATACACATTATTAATTAAAAACGTCCATACAAAAATCAAATACATATATGTCTACATCTTATTCATCTATATTGATAAGTTCTGGGGATACGGGTGCGGGTGGTTGCACCTTCACCGAGATCTTAGCCAATTCGACTCAACGTACACTAAAAGCCGGTCATAGAGAATATCTGCATATTTAGTCTTCTGAACATGATATGAAAATATAGTGAGAATTAAATCCCAGTAGGTTCAACAATAAATCATAATTATCATCAATATAACTCATCATGTCATGTTCATTTGTATAAGTTACAGCAAATATCTTAAGTCACATGAATGCACTTTATCTATACACATAAAAATCGTATAGTAATGACATGTATGGCATGAATAACTATTTTTAGAATATCATATGATGACTATTAATTTATTTTCATATCAAGCTACTCTAGTCAAGGTGAGTACTTTCTACTCTCCGGTACATGCTTTTTTGGCTCTGTCCAACATGGCATACTTTCTCTTTCTTTTCTCATTAACATAATCATAATCGTGAGTAGGGTGTCTCCTACTGGTGCACCACACGGACTACCATGTGACCATGCTCATATCTTTTCTTTTCTTTTATTTTCATGTTGATAGCCAAAAATATGATTTCAATAACAAGTATGTTCATTATACTCAAATGCCATAATTTATCATCAAAACGTAATCACTACAAAAAATTATTGGTAAAATGCAATCATATCATGATCATAACCATTTTCGAATATCACTTCATAAAATATTTTCATGTCAAAATTATACACTTAAGATGATAAGGAGTTCATGTAATGGCAATGGATAGGGCATACATTAGTTATTTATTATTTTCATTTATAAGATTCTTCTTCTTTTTTAAATATTATTTTCATCTTTTCATTTTCTTTATGTTTGGCCTCTAGTTTCTTTTTTCCTACTTATATCTTTTCCAACATATGTTCTCACAAATTTTATAGGACATTCTTCTCCAATTTGATTTCTATTATTACTCTATAATTAATGAGGTTCATTTAGGATAAAACAATGTTGAAAATAAGTTTTATCGGCTCTTAACATGGCCTGACTATGTTCCAAGACACGGCCATATTTGAAAAATATTTCAAACATACTCAAAAATAGCCTTGAATACAGCCTATAAAAATTTAAGACACTTATCTATAACTCTTATGTTTATCATTTCTTTAGATTCCTTACGAATTATTCTTAGAAAATCGAAAACAAAAACACTTACATTTACCACCCTAGATTCTAGACTGATTCTGACTTCTACTCATTAATCAACCATATCTCCCTTATATGGACTCCAAATTAAGTGATTTCAAAGCCTTTAGATCCGTTAAACATATATCTATATTTATTATGTTAATAATTTCCTTTAATTCTCTATAGATTTTGTCCAACAATTCAAAAACAGAAGCATACTTAATATATTCTTCTATGGTTAGCTAGTTTCTAACCACTGCTTACTAAGCTGACTATATCTCTCTCATATGGAATCCAAATTGAGTGATTTCAATGCCAAACAATTCATGAGACATATATCTATATTTGTTATGTTAACCATTTCTTTTAATTCCCAACCTATTCTTCCCAGAATTTCCAAAATAAAAGCTTCCCTAGTTACTTCGAAATTCAGTTTTCTTAGTCTAGTCTTTCCTAAAGTTCTAGTTCATCCTTTTATTAAGTCATTTTTCATTTTTCTTCTAAATTTTCACCTAACCAAAGAATTACTCATCTCAACATTTAATTATATTTCTTACTTAATTTAACATACTTCATCATCCACTTCGAAAGAAAAACAGAATCAAATCATGCATCACTAAGGGTGTTTCTCAATAAAAATTTCTCATGTTCTTCTAAATTTTTAAGGCCATACTTATTTTATGAATTTAATCATATTCCATCAATTTTTCACTAAATTCAAATATACATAACAGTAGCATAAAAGCCCTAAATTTTTGCCTCCCATAGCCTTATCTATGTAGATCTTTCCATACCAACTGAAGTATTCAAAACATCCATTGTATGCAAGATCAACATGTAACATGATATAGCAACATCCATAGCCAATCATCAAAATAGAAAATATTTTTAATTTCATCAAAGTTTTAATATCAAAATCCCATATAAATATTACAAATTTCCAAAAATTTTCTTCAAAAAGAGATATTGTTAAACCTACCTAAAGATCTCTTTAACTCACTTAGTGAATTTTTTTTCTTATTTTCTCTTGAAGGAAGTGGCAAGATTCCTCCTTTCCCTTAACTTTTCCAGCAGCTTAAATAAGAGAAGGAAGGTGAGTTTTGAACCCCAAGAATGAAGAGAAAAGATGGATTCAAGTGGATATTAAGTTAGCTTACCTTGAATATTTAGTCATCTATACTTCTCCTTCTTCTTTCTTTATCTCTTCTTCTCTCTTTCTCTCCTTTCCTCACTCTACCTTGCTTCTATTTTTCCTCTCCTTTACTTGGACGAAATTCTAATGTTATAAGAGTGGTTTTTACTTAAATAAATTATCAAGTGTTCTTCCTCTCATAATTATGGGTCTACCTTATCATAATTGGGATGCATTTGACTGCTTTTGGGGGGAAGACAACTCATATTCTTATCTTCCCTTCCCTTAGTCAAGATATGCATAGTAAAAAGAGATTTGTATTTGAGAATCATGATAAAATGTTTTTAAGACAAGGGAAAATGTCCCTTTGATTTAGGGATTCTTTTTCTTTTTCTTTTGTCTCACTTAAGTATGATTGGTTTGCCTTTCTAAGTGACAAATTTTCAGCCCTTGAGTCTCCCTTACTTGGCTGAAATTATTTGTGTAGGATAAGGATATTTTGTCATAATGCCATATATTATTACCTACTTGTTGAAATTATGAATGTAGGATATAGATATTTTGTCTTAATGCCAATATTATTACCTATTATTTCATCACATGGCTTGCTGAAATTATAAGTGTAAAATATAGATATTTTATCATAATACCATGTGACCTAATCTTAATTATTATTACACTACTATTTCATCAGATGGTTCTTATTTTTCTCTCTTGGATTTAGACTCATTCTTACTCATTTCCTTTACTTTGGCTAAAATTCTACCTTTCATGGAGGGCTTGGTCACATTTTTATGATTTTTGAGTTATCGGTCCAACTTCTATATCCTAGTCCAAGTCTATGTTATATCTCTTGTTTGAGCTATCTAATTGACTTGCTAGAAACTCATGTAAAGTGAAAAAACAAACTCTATGAAGTGTCCATAGGTGAAGGTCCAATGTATGGGTAGAGATGTTAAATTTAGGAATTCTAGCTCTTGAATTAGGAAAAATTACCATAATCTAATCTTCTTGAAATTTTAAGACCTTTACTTACTTCCAAAAATTTATCTTCCTTACCCAAAAATTTTGCCTCTCTTTATGATTTTATTTCTATTTTTCCTATTAGATTTTCTCTCTTTATTTATTCCCTTAATGTTAGAAACATTTTCTATGCATACACATAAGGTGAATAATTTTTAAGGCTTATATTTTTTCTTAGATATCGAAAAAATATTTATGTACCTTTATTAATCAAAGAAACAAAATTAGGGATGTTAACATATGATCATTTTTATAGAAACATTTTTTTGAAATGTCACCCTTTTTATAGAAATATGTACAAGTTTTAATTGGGTTACTTAACATAGTAGTAGGCACAAAGAAGTTTTTATAATATTTTTCTCACGTTTTGCGTTTATAACCCATACCAGCCTTATCAAACACACATCTTTGATTGCTAAGCATCATATTCAGATTATATCTTCCTTTTGTGAATTTAGAAAGCACATTGTTTATATCTACTTTAATTTTTTCTAGTTTCTTACAATTAGAGCTGGAAGAAGAAATAGAAGCATTTTTCTTTAGAGAAGTAACTTCTTTTTCTAAATCATAAATCTTCTTTTCAAAAGTAGGATATTTATTCTTCAATAAGGTGAGCATTTTAGCAACTACAACATATTTGTCATGCAACTCCTTAAAAGAATCTTGTAATTCATCATAAGAGGCCTGTGAAATATTTACCTCAACCTTTGCCTTTATGTAGAGATTTGCTTTCTCATCTTCACCATAATCAAGGTTACTATCTCCCCAAGTGGTCATATATCATTTTCTTCTTTTTTCCATTTTATCTCCTTTTCTTTTTGTTATATGCCTTGTGCTTTTTTAGGAACTTTGAGCACTCCCATTTCAATTGCTTAGGTTTAGCACTTTCATAGTATATGATGGCGTCTATACTTCCTCCTTTTTTATTCCTTTTGAAAGGTGATTTTTTTCCTTTTTCTCATGTACCTATCAAACTTTTTAACAAATAAAGTAAGATTTCAAGTGTAACCTCAAAATTACTCATAGAGATTTCATTACCTTCATCACTATCATCTTCCTTCTCTTAATAAGATGATGTAGCTTTAAAAGCTATGGATCTTTTCTTCTTATCTTCCTCCTCCTTAACATTAAACTTAGCAAAGTGAGCTTTATGCTCAAGAAGGTTTCCAAATAAAGATGATACTGATTATGTCGAAGGTCCTTATGGTTATTGGGTTGCATTCACCTTGGGCTGCCATTCCTTTGTAAGGGACCTAAGGATTTTGCTTACTTGATTCTTAATTTAGTAAGCCTTACCTAAAGCTGCCAAATGATTTACAATATAAGTTAAATGTATTTGCATATCTTTAATAGATTTTTCATTTTTCATTTTGAAAAGCTTATATTAGTGTGTAAGAGTGTTGACTCTAAATTTTTTAACTTCCCTTGTGCCCTTATGGGTTGTTTCCAAAGCATCCGCATCTCTTTAGTAGAACTACAATTTAAGACTTTAAAATACTTATTTTAACTCAAAGTACTAGTAAGAATGTTTTGGCTTTAGTATTAAGTTAGATATTCCTCTTATCATATTTTGTCCAAACACTTGTAGGCTAAAGTTTTGTTTGGTCTCCATCAACTATAGTTAGAATAAAAGGAAAATTTTCAATGACGTCCTATAGATCAATGTCAATATTCTCTATGAAAATCTTCATTTCATGCTACCAATACGTATAGTTTTGACCATTAAAACTTAGAGAATTATTAACAAAATACTCTTTAGGCAAAACAATGTCACCTATTCTAACTATTTAACTTTTGATATGGTTAAATCTTTTATCAAGAGCCTATGCAATGATCCCAATTGTTAGGATCAACCACTTACCACTGGGTTAAAAGTTATAAATAATATTTAGGGCACAACCTTATTTCCTTATAATGGCAGTACATAGCCCCGCGTCTATATGTGTTATAGGGATAATGGGCTTCGCAATTCACACTAAGCACACCTATGGGTTAGGCTGTCAAGGACTGATGCATATTTGCACATGCAGCGAGTCCTTAAGGTTGATCATTGGATCCCCTTAAAGCCAACACTTATTAATGTACTCTACCAAACAAGTAAACAAATCATTAAGGTTGTTTGGTAGTACCCTAACTAAAATTAAGATGGACGTATTTCTTAGTTTGGTCTTCATTACATGCACTACCACTCCATCTATTATATCCTTAACTTGTAAAGAAATAGCTGTGAAGTGAGCTAAGTATTCTTTAAGCATCTTGTTCTTTTTTTTTTGTTTAAAGATGACTAAGGAATGGAAAGTCATATGCATCATCCAACTTGTGGCAAAACATGCCTTAAAGGCATATGAGAAATCCTTGAAATAGTCGATAATGTGCCTTGGTAGGTTTATAAACCACTACAGTGCCACCATTTTCAAAGTAGAGGAAAAGCTTGGCAAAGTATAGGGTCAGACACCCTTATTACCATCATCGCTAATATGAAACTATCAAGGAGCTCTAGGGGTTTGGTCTTCCCCTCATAATGGTTAACATTGGAGGGAGAATTGATGATGTGCAACATCTCAACCTCCATTATTGTAAGCTTAAAAGGTGTATTTATCGAGATGACTTATGACCTTAAGACGAGAGTAAGCTCTGACTCATCATGCTTTAACACTCGGTTGCTAACACTATTATGACTTCCAGGTTGCTTTTCTTGTTTTTGTTAGAGAAAAGATATTGATGGTGGCTCCATTGCATGCTTGCTAACTAGCTAGGCTATTTATGATAGGTATAATGGTGGTGGTTGCTTTGGATGGTATATTCCATAGTATTGAGGATAAACCAGTGGGTTGAAAGGTAAATATGCACCATAATATTGATGTGGTAGTGGTGGTGGTGGTGTGAAGTTGGATGAGCTTGTCTTCCTTAATATTGGGGATTTTGAGCACATCTGGAAGGACTACAAGTATGTTGCTAGTGGGTTACAATTGTTTGGGTAAAGCCCTAACCTCCCTCAGAGGCTGCAAAGGCCTTGGATCCAATGGTTAGGTAGCCCTTACCCAAGTACATCACATCTCTCTAGGTTCTCTTCCTGATGTACAGATGACACTACCTGGCTATCTTGCCTTTGCTCTACCATCTCCAGTCTACATTTTAGTCATTATATTTATACAAAAAGTTCCTGATGCAAGGTGACAAGGTCAACTAGTTGAGTCTCTTACATTGGAGGCACCTTCCTTCAAGACTACACTATTTCATACAAGGGTGCCTTCATTAGAGGATATTTGCTTTATGATTCTACTTCAGAGTTATCACTCGTCGAACCCTCTTCTCCCTATCTCTTCCTTGTTCACAAAATTCTTCTTCTTGTCTCCTCCATTTTGTGGTTTTCCAACTCTTCTACTTTGGGTTGACTTGGACTTGGCTCTTTGAGGACAATATTTAATGCTATCGCTGAACTTTAGGTAATTCTCTTCATCTTCTTAAGTACATGAAGACCCCAATATTTGCTTAATGGGTGATTGTTTCTCACAAATAGCTACTATTTTGACATCTAAATCCTTGATTAGCAAGAATATATTGGTGTTAGGTTCCTACAAATATTTTAACTCTTAAGTCAGTACAGAGTATGGCAAAGTTTGGTGAAAGCTAGAAAAGATCCTTAGTTGGTGAGGGAGAAGGTGATTAATAGAAAAGTGGTAAGGATATTTTGGTAATTTGATTGACTAGTACGCACAGAGTGGGTACATATTCCGATTGGCTCCAGCCTTTTAGAGCATGGTTCGTATGCATTGTAAGGAAGAAATTCATTAGTGTAATGTACGAAAACTGTTCATTCACGTGTTTTCCTTGGTAAGGATGCTTCAGTTTTCTTACGCCCATGGTTTTTTTTAGACAGGTCTTATGCTTATAGTATTTTTTTTAGCAATAGTCTCAAGAAGGCTAGGTCAATTTATGGGCCACTTAGTCTACCTAGGCCCAAATGCTTGGTTGTCTAAATAACCGATTGTCAATAACAAAAGTCTTATAATAAAAACCCTAGCGCCGAGCAGCCACCCCCTCCCCCCTCTCTTTTCTTCTCTGTTCCTCCCTGCCCAGTAGCCTAGCCATAATTTTTCTCCCTCTTCAGCCGCAGCAACCCCCTTTCTCCCCCTGGTGTAACATCCCTAATTTTGTTTCATGAATTAATAAAAATACAAAGTATTCAAAGTAACATCCCTAATTTCATTTCTTTTATTGATAAAGGTACATAAATATTTAATTAAGAAAATAAAATTTATTAGACAATTTTTAGATATCTAAGGAAATATAATCCTTAGAAATTCTTCACCATACATATATACATAGAAATGTTCTAACATTAATGGAATAGGTAAAGAGAGAAAACTTAAGAGGAAAAATTAGAAATAATATACTAAAGAAAGGTGAAATTCTTGGGTAAGGAAGATAAATTTTTAAAAACAAGTAAAGGTCTTAAAATTTCAAGAAAACATTGGATTAGGGTAATTTTTTTTAATTCAAGAACTAGAGTTACTAAATTTAACATACTCACCCATACATTAGGCTTTCACCTATGGACACTTCATATAGAGTTTTCCACTTCACATAAGTTTCTAGCAAGCCCATTAGATAACCTAAACAAGAAATAAAACATAGACTTGGACTAGGATATAGAAATTGGACCGATAGCCCAAAAATTATGAAAATGTGTCTAAGCCCTCCAAAAAAGGTAGAATTTTATCCAAAGAAAAGGAAATTGGTAGGAATAAGCCCAAATCCAAGAGAAAAAAAATAAAATAAAATAAATCATGTGATAATATAATAAAGATTAGGTTACATGGCTTTAAGACAAAAATTTAGCAAGAGGTATGATAATACAAGGCTTTAGGACAAAACATCTATATCCTACACTCATCATTTTAGCAAGAGGTATGACAAGGATTTAGGACAAAACATCTATATTCTACACTCATAATTTTAGCAAGTGGTATGATAATACATGGCATTAGGACAAAACATTCATATCCCACACAAATAATTTCAACCAAATAATGGAGATTCAAGGGCTAGAAAGTTGCCACAAAAAAAGGCAAACCTATCATAATTGATTAAGACAAAAGAAAAAGGAAATGAATCCCAAAATCAAAGGGACCTTGTCCCTTATCTTAAGAACATATTATCATAGTTGTTAAAATACAAATCTCCTTTTTCTATGCATATCTTGACTAAGGAAGAGGAAGACAAGAACATGAGTTGTTTACTTTCCAAAAATTCAACCAAGTGTATCCTAATTGTGATAAGGTAGACCCATGATCATGAAAGGTGAATTATTTGGTGGTCTATTTAAGCAAACCCCACCCCTATAACATTAGAATTTTCGTCCAAGTGAGGGAGAGGAAAAATAGAAGCAAGGTAGAGTGAGGAAAGGAGAAGAAGAAAGGAAGAAATAGGAAGGAGAAGTTTAGAGGACTAAGTGCTCAAGGTAAGTTTAACAATATTTCTTTTTGAAGAAAAGATTTGAAACTTGTAATATTTATATGAGATTTTGATCTTATAACTTTGATGTTTTGTCATGGATGTTGCTATATCATGTTCCATATTATGTATGTTTGAATACTCAGGCTGGTGTAGATAGTTCTGCATAGGTATGGCTATGGGTGGCAAAATTTTAAGCTTCGGTTTTTAAAATTTTGGGAAGCATCGATAAGGAATTTAAACAAATGGTTAACATGAAAAATATAGATCTATGTCTCATGGATTTTAATCCACTGAAATCACTCAATTTGGAGCCCATATGAGGAAGATATGGTCTGATTAGTAAGCGGTGGTTAGAAAATGGTTAATCAGGTAAGAATATGTTAGGATAACTTTTGTGTTTTAAATTATGGGAACATTCTATAGGCAATTAAAATAAATGGTTAACATAAGAATTATAACTATATGTGTCACGGAGTTTTAGCCACTAGAATCACTCAATTTGGAGTCCATATGAGGTAGATATGGTCTACTTAGTAAGCAGTAGTCAGAAAATGGTTAATCATGGAAGAATATGTTAAGATAGCTTCTGTGTTTTAATTTCTGGAAACATTCTGTAGGAAATTAAAATAAATGATTAACATAAAAATTATTTTTATATGTGTCACGGAGTTTTAACCACTGCAATCACTTAATTTGGAATTCTTATGAGGGAGATATGGATATATTAGTAGGTAGAGGTCAGAACTTACCCGAGAAGAAATAACCTGTACTTTAAGGGAGTAATATCACCATGATTGTTTAATATTTCGTACAACTATTCAACATAATAGTTTTAGATAATTGTTTTATCTTTAAATTGACACCAAGATCACCTAAATCGGAGTTAAATTTATGGAGTTATGCTCTGATTTGTAAGAGAAGGTCAGATAGGATGAAAACCTACATCAAGAAAATAAAGAAATAAAATTAATATTTAAAAAAGAAGAAAAATCTTATAAATGAAAATAATAAATTACTAGTATATGCCATAGAAATTTTCATTGCATGAACTTCTTACCATCTTATGTGTGAAATTTTGACATGGAAATATTTTATAAAGTGATATTTGAAATATGTTCATGGCATGATTGCCAATGATTTTTGGCTATTATTGTGAAAAGAAAATAAATGAGCACGGTCACATGGCAAATCTGTGTGATGCACCAGTAGGGGACGCCCTACCAATGGTTATGATTATGCTAATTGTAACAACTCCATTTATGTAAATGTAACAAGTTTATTTTTTATATATTTGTAAAATTCCATGAAGTTATTAATTCTGACCACTTAACTCGTAATAATAATCACTTTAACCAAGCATAATTGTTATTAGCAGTGATACAATACTGAGTTTCCATATATACCATTATTTTACAAACATTTGTACAAAGATACATATTAGCTCTAATCATCTATATCAACTACTTCCGGGGACACTGGTGCAGGTGGCACCTCCACCGGAATTTCAATCACATCTACTACAGATACATCTGATATAACTGGTAGTTGCTCAAGGTAGGGCACCTCGATCTAACGTACAGAAATAATAAGTGTCATTGAGAAAATCTGCATAATTATTCTTCTGAACATGATATGAAAATATAGTGAGAATTAAATCCCAGTAGGTTCAACAATAACTCATAATTTACCATCACTATAGTTCATCATGTCAAGTTCAGCTGTATAAACTACAGAAAATATCTTTGGTCATATGAATGCATTATATCTATGCGCATAAGAATCATACAGTAATGATATGTATGACAGGATTAACTATTTTCAGAATATCATATGATGGCCATAAACTTATTCTCATTTCAAGCTACCCTGGTCAGGGTGAGTATTCTCTACTCTCCGGTACGGACTTTTCTCGCTCCGTCCAACATGGCACACTTTCTCTTTTTTTTTTCTCATAATCATAACCGTTGGTAGGGCGTCTCTACTGGTGCACCACACGGATTGCCATGTGACCGTGCTCATTTCTTTTCTTTTCACAATGATAGCCAAAAATATGCTTTCAATAACAAATATGTTCATCAAAATATAACTATTACCATAAATCATTGGTAATCATGCCATGAACATAACCATTTCAAATATCACTTTATAAAATATTTTCATGTCAGAATTTTACACTTAAATGGTAAAAAGTTCATACAATGGCAATGACTATGGCATATACTAGTCATTTATTATTTTCATTTATAAGATTCGTCTTTTTTTTAAATATTAATTTTATTTTTTTATTTTCTTGATACTGGTTTTCATCATATCTAACCTTCTCTTACTAATCAGAGCATAACTCCCTCAATTGAACTCCGATGTAGGTGATCTTGGTGTTAATTTCAAGATAAAACAATTGTCTAAAACTATTATGTTGAACAGTTTAGCGAAATATTAAGAAATCAAGGTGATATTACTCCCTCAAAGTACAAGTTATTTCCTCTCGGATAGGTTCTGACCTTTACCTACTAATATGTCCATATTGCCCTCATATGGATTCCAAATTGAGTGATTTCAGTGGCTAAAAATATGTGACACACATATCTATAATTCTTATGTTAACCATTTATTTTAATTCCCTACAGAATGTTCCCAGACATTAAAACACAAAAACTATCCTAACATATTCTTCCCTGATTAACCATTTTCTGACCTTTGCTTACTAATCGGACCATATCTACCTCATATGAACTCCAAATTGAATGATTCTAATAGCTGAAACTCCGTGACACATATATCTTGAATTCTTATGTTAACCATTTATTTTAATTTCCTACAGATAATTCTCAGAAATTAAAACACTGAAGCTATCCTAACATATTCTTCCCTGATGAACTATTTTCTGACCTTTGACTAGTAATCGACTCATATCTTCCTCATATGGACTCCAAATTGAATGATTCTAGTGGCTAAAAATCCGTGACACATATATCTTTAATTCTTATGTTAACCATTTATTTTAATGCTCTACAGATAATTTCCAGAAATTAAAACACAGAAGCTTAAAATTTTACCACCCATAGCCATACCTATTCAGAACTTTCTATACCAGTCTAAGTATTCAAACATACATCACATGCAAGATCAATATGTAACATAATATAACAACATCCATGATCAATCATCAAAGTTCTAAGATCAAAATCTCATATAAATATTATAAGTTTCAAAAGTTTTCTTCAAAAAGAAATATTGTTAAACTTACCTAAAAATCTCCCTAACTCACTAAGTGAATTGGTTTTCTTGTTTTCTCTTGAAAGAAGTAGCAAGATTCCTCCCTTCCCTTAGCTTTTCTAGCAGCTTAGGTAAGAGAAGGAGGGTGAGTTTTTGAACCTTAAGGAAGAAGAAAAAAATGGATTTAAGTGGAGATTAAGGTAACTTACCTTGAGTACTTAGCCTTCTAAACTTCTCCTTCTTTTTCCTTCCTTTCTTCTCCTCTCTTTCTCTCCTTTCCTCACTCTACCTTTCTTCTATTTCTCTCTCTTCCTCACTTGGACGAAATTAAAATGTTGTAGGGGTGGGTTTTGCTTAAATAGACCACCAAATAATACACCTTTCATGATCATGAGTCTACCTTATCACAATTAGGATACACTTTGTTGAATTTTTAGAAAACAAACAACTTATGTTCTTGTCTTCCTCTTCCTTAGTCAAGATATGCATAGGAAAATGAGATTTGTATTTTGAAAATTATGATGATATATTCTTAAGATAAGGGACAAGGTCCCTTTAATTTAGGGATTCATTTCCATTTTCTTTTTTCTTAAACAAGTATGATAGGTTTGCCTTGTTAGGTGGCAAATTTCTAGCCCTTGAATCTCCATTATTTGGTTGATATTATTTGTGTGGGATATGAATATTTTGTCCTAATGCCATGTATTATCATACCACTTGCTAAAATTATGAGTGTAAGATATAGATGTTTTTGTCCTGAAGCCTTGTATTATCATGCCACTTGCCAAAATTATGAATGTAGAATCACACCACTTGCTAAATTTTTGTCTTAATGCCATGTAACCTAATTTTTATTATTATTACATTATTATATCATCACCTAATTTATTTTATTTTATTTTTTCTCTTGGATTTTGGCTTATTCCTACCCATTATGGGCTTCTTCCTACCCATTTTCTTTGCTTTGGATAAAATTCTACCTTTCTTGGAGGGTTTGGTCACATTTTCATAATTTTTGGGTTATCGGTCCGATTACTATAACCTAGTTCAAGTCTATGTTTTATTTCTTACTTAGGTTATCCAACGAGCTTGCTAGAAACTTATGTGAAGTGAAAAAACTCTATATGAAGTGTCCATAGGTAAAAGCCCAATGTATGGGTAAAGATTTTAAATTTAGTAACTCTAGTTCTTGAATTAGGAAAAATTACCCTAATTCAATGTTCTTGAAATTTTAAGACCTTTACTTGTTTCTAAAAATTTATCTTCCTTATCCAAGAATCTCTTTAGTATGTTATTTCTAATTTTTTTTCCTATTAGGTTTTCTCTCTTTATTTGTTCTCTTAATGTTAGAAACATTTTCTATGCATATACATAAGGTAAAGAATTTCTAAGGAATATATTTCCTTAGATATCTAAAATATTGTCTAATAAATTTTATTTTATGTACTTTTATCAATAAAAGAAATGAAATTAGGGATGTTACACTAATGAGAAAAGAAAGAGATAGTGTGCCATGTCGGACGAAGCGAGAAAAGCCCGTACCAGAGAGTAGAAAATACTCACCTTGACCGAAGTAGCTTGATATTAGAATAAATTGATAGTCATCATATACTATTCTGAAAATAGTTAATTCTGTCATACATGTTATTATTGTACGATTCTCATGTGCATAGATATAGTGCATTCATGTGACCAAAGATATTTGTTGTAGTTTATACAAATGAACATGATGTGATGAGCTATATTAATGATGATTTATTGTTGAACTTACTGGGATTTAATTCTCACTATATTTTTATGTCATGTTCAGAAGAATAATTATGTAGATTTTCTCTATGGCACTAGCTTTCAGCATATGTTGGATCGAGTTACTCTATTTTGAGCTGATCTTAGTAATATATATGGTGTCTATAGTCGAGTTGACTAAGATCCCGGTGAAGGTGCAACCACCCGCACCTGTATCTCTGGAACTGGTCAACAGGAATGAATAAGATGTAATTATATATGTGTTAGACTTTTGTGCGGATGTTATTAATTAATGATATGTATGTAAACTCTGTATTGTATAAATTAAATAAATGTTATTAAGTTGTAATAAGGTAATAACTTCATGGTATTTTTTTTTAAAAAAATTGTTACTTAAATGGAGTTGTTACACCCCGCGTAGCAGCCACCCTCTCCCCTTCTCCAGCTGCATAGTCTCTCTCCACCCCTGCCAGCCTCTTCCCCTCTGCCCTTATGTAGCAAGCTGCCCTAGTTTCTTTTTCTTTTTTACTGCTATTTTATTTTACTGCTTTCTTCCGTTTAGGAAGTTTATTTCTCTCATTTGGAGAGCTTTTTACTTCCTATCAGGGAAGAGTTTTTCTCTTTTAGAAGAGGTGATAGAGCTTCAAAGTTTTGCATCTCATTGTCCAGATTTACAACTTTGAAGTTAGAGCTACAACTCTATCTTCATATTTGAGGAGAAAAATATCAAATCTACAACTATAGATTTATTTGGAGGAAGAAATCGAAGAGACCTAACCCTCAAAGAGGGTTGGGAGGCTAACCCTCAGAGGGGGTTGGGAGGTGTGGTGCCTCTCCTAGAAGCGTCTCTTTTTTTCTTATTTTTTATATGTTGTATTGCTATATATATGAGATTTTGAGATGTAATTTGTGGTAATATAGTGTTTGTAAAGTGTGTTGCATTTGCATTCTTTGATTGTAAGACTTATTATTTTGTATGTTGTATTTTCAGAAGTTGTAGGATTAAGTTGTTGGACTTAGTTTACTTGCCTTTTGTAACATCCTTAATTTCGTTTCTTTTATTAATAAAGATACATAAATATTTAATTAAGGAAATAAAATTTAATAGACAATTTTTAGATATCTAAGGAAATATAATCCTTAGAAATTCTTCACCTTACGTGTATGCATAGAAATATTTTAACATTAATGGAATAGGTAAAGAGAGAAAACTTAAGAGAAAATATTAGAAATAAACATCCTAAAGAAAGATGAAATTCTTGGATAAGGAAGATAAATTTTTGTGAAGTAAGTAAAGGTCTTAAAATTTCAAGAAGATTGCATTAGGGTAATTTTTCCTAATTTAAGAGCTAAAGTTACTAAATTTAGTATCTCCACCCATAAATTGAGCTTTCACCTATGGACACTTCATATAGAGTTTTTCTACTTCACATGAATTTTTAGCAAGCCAATAGGATAGCCCAAGGAAGAAATAAAACATAGATTTGGACTAAGATATAGAAATTGGACCGGTAGCTCAAAAATCATGAAAATGTGACTAAGCCCATTAGAAAGGTAGAATTTTATCCAAAGTAAAGAAAATGGGCAAGAATGAGCCCAAACCCAAGAGGAAAAATAAAAATCAAAAATAAAATAAAGTGATGAAATAATGGTGTAATCAAGATTAGGTGACATGGCATTAAGACAAAAATTTAGCAAGTGGTGTGATATCCTACATTCATAATTTTAGCAAGTGGTATGATAATACATGGCATTAGGACAAAACATCTATATCCTACACTCATAATTTTAGCAAGTGGGTAATAATATATAGCATTATGACAAAACATCCTTATCTTACACAAATAATTTTAGCTAAGCAAGAAAGATTCAAGGGTTGGAAATTTACCACCTAAAAAGGCAAACCTATCATACTTGATTAAGATAAAAGAAAAAGGAAATGAATCTCTAAATCAAAGGGACCTTGTCCCTTATCTTAAGAACATATTATCATAATTTTCAAAATACAAATCTCCTTTTCCTATGCATATCTTGACTAAGGAAGAGGAAGACAAGAATATGAGTTGTTTGTTTTCCAAAAAATCAATAAAGTGTATCCTAATTGTGATAAGGTAGACCCATGATCATAAAAGGTGAATTATTTGATAGTCTATTTAAGAAAAACCCACCCTTATAACATTAAAAAAAATTTCAAGTGAGGGAGAGGAAAAAATAGAAGCAAGGTAGAGTGAGGAAAAGAGAGGAAGAAAGGAAGAAAGAGGAAGGAGAAGTTTAGAGGATTAAGTGCTCAAGGTAAGTTTAACAATATTTCTTTTTGAAGAATTTTTTTGAAATTTACAACATCTATGTGGGATTTTAACCTTAGAATTTTGATGATTGGTCATGAATGTTGCTATATCATGTTACATATTATGTAGATAGTTCTGCATTGGTATGGCTATGGATGGAAAAATTTTAAGCTTCTGTTTTTAAAATTATGGAAAGAATTGGTAAGAAATTTAAACAAATGGTTAACATGAAAAATATAGATCTATGTCTCACATATTTTTAACTACTGGAATCACTCAATTTAGAGTCCATATAAGGTAGATATGGTCTAATTAGTATGCAGTGGTCAGAAAATGGTTAATCAGGGAAGAATATGTTAGGATAGCTTTTGTGTTTAAATTTCTGGGAACATTTTGTAGGGAATTAAAATAAATGGTTAACATAAAAATTATAACTATATGTGACATGGATTTTGCGCCACTAGAGTCACTCAATTTTGAATTCGTGTGAGGGAGATATGGACAGATTAGTAAGTAGAGATCAAAACCTATCCGAGAAGAAATAACCTGTACCTTGAGGGAGTAATATCACCCTGAGTCCTTAATTTTTTTGCTAAAATGTTTAACATAATAGTTATAGGTAATTTTCTTATCGTTAAATTGACACTAATATCACCTAAATTAGAGTTGAAATGAGGGAGTTATGCTCCAATTAGTACGAAATGGTCAGACAAGATGAAAACCTGCATGAGGAAATAACACAACATAAAGCATGGCCGTGTTCTGTGCTAGAAATGGAGTTTTCAAGCCTAAAACATGACTGTTTTATAGTAAATGACCAAGCCATGTTATAGGATACGTTTAGGCTGGTTCAGAAGCTGGTAAAATTTATTTTCAACATTTTGTTTACCCCTAAATGAACCTAATTATCTATAGGATATTAATAAAAACCAAATTGATGAAGAATTCTATATTAAATTTGTGAGAACATGTATTGGAAATGATATAAGTAGGAGAAAAATGACTAAAGGGCATGCATAAAGAAAATGAAGAGATAAATATAATGTTTAAAAAAGAAGAAGAATTTTATAAATGAAAATAATAAATGACTAGTATATGTCATAGCCATTGCCATTGCATGAACTTTTTACCATTCTAAGTGTGTAATTTTGACATAAAAATATTTTAATGAAACATTATGGTATATGAGTATAATGAACATACTTGTTATTGAAATCATATTTTTGGCTATTAATGTGAAAAGAAAAGAAATAAGCATGATCACATGGTAATCCGTGTGGTGCACCAGTAGGGGACGCGCATACCAACGATTATGATTATGTTAATGAGAAAAGAAAGAAAAAGTGTGCCATGTCGGACGAAGCGAAAAAAACCCACACCGGAGAGTAGAAAATACTCACCTTGACCGGAGTAACTTGATATATAAATAAATTGATAGTCATCATATGATATTCTAAAAATAGTTAATCCTATCATACACGTCATTACTGTATGATTTTCATGTGCATAGATAAAGTGCATTCATGTGATCAAAGATATTTGTTGTAGTTTATACATATGAACATAACGTGATGAGCTATATTGATGATGATTTATTGTTAAATTTACTGAAATTTAATTCTCACTATATTTTTATGTCATGTTTAGAAAATTAGTTATGTAGATTTTTTTATGACTCTGACTTTTAGTGCACGTTAGATCGAGTTACTCTATGATGGGCAGATTCTAGAAACAAATAAAATGTTTGTGGTCGAGTTGGTTTAAATCCCGATAAAGGTGCAACCACTCGCACCTGTATCTTCAGAATTGGTCAATCAAAATAAATAAGATATAAATATTTATGTGTTTGATATGTTATACGTATGTTTTGATTAATGATGTGTATGTGAACTCTATATTGTATAATAATAATAATAATAAAAAGTTGTTACACCTTTGTCTTCTATTTAATTTCTAACTTTATGTCTAATACAATCAATAGTGATATTTCACTTGTTAAAAAAAAGAAGATAACAAAAGTCTTACATGTCCAAAAAAAAAAAAATAAGAAAAGTCTTGCAGCACTCCAAATAAGTACAAAGGCTTCTGAAATAAGCCACATCAACCACATTAAACCAAGAGTCATCTTCAAAACAGTCTGCCTAATAAGAGAGAATTGAAAGAACATTTTTTAATTTCAAGAATTTTTTTTATTCTCTATCTTTATAAAATAATCTTATGATAAAATTATTTAAACTTTAAAAAATATATTAATTGTCCGAACGAAATGTTTTATGTTAGAATCTCAACTTAAGAATATTCAATTGATGTCCTTTCCTCTAAAGTTGACATACGTCAACGTTGTTCTTTTTTTCTTTTTTTCATGTAACTGAGCTACGGCCAGGCTTGTTTTATTATTTTGATATTATTATTTTATCAAGGTTAGACTCCACAGTTCCATAATTTATGGATATGCCCCTCTTTGTCAATTTCAGCTGAAGTCTGAAATGCCACAGGGGATAGGCCTCTCATGTAGTTCGGCGCTTGTTGTTCTTTGAGAGCTCCGGATATTCACTATGTAAACCTGTCTGTATTATAGTCTTGTTCACGTAGACAACCCATTGTACCATCCTGTGAACTGATTGGTTCTTCCCCCCTTTCCTTAATTAGAAGCTTTAAAAATATATGTTGGATCCCTAACTTGATTGGCTTCGAAGGAATAAATCCTTCTTGACAAGAGAACAGAAAAACATGACACAAGTATATAATTATTTGCGTTTTTGACGAGGAAATGTTAATTGAGTAGCAAATTGTTTTTTTTTCTCGCCAGTATAATTGAGTAGCGCTTACATGGAAGCGATTCATCTAAATGCTAGATAGTTACTTCTCTTTCAACTAAAAATGGCATTCCTTTTGATGCATACCCAAATTACACACAGGATAACGGGTAGCCACAAGTAACTAATAAAGCGAGCTGTATGGGATGTGAATTAGATGGAAAGGAATGAGAATAGGTGGTTAAAACGTGCAATTGCATTTGTGGGTTACAAGTGTTTGGCAGCTACGCATGTTGTGTTTTCAGCTTAATCTGACATCCCATCCCAGCGTTACACATAACCTAACATAAACAGATCACTATTAAGTCGGCCCTGATTCTCCAACACGGTTGTTCATTTTTGACACAGCTGTGATTGGCTGAGTGAAAGTGACAAATGGCCTCAGGCTTTCAAAACAGAGGGGAAAGAGAACAAACAAGCATAATTTTTTTTTTTTTTTTATATTATAACTATAATTGTACGTAACAATAGATCATCTCTCCTATGAATATAAAGAAAAAAGGGTAAATGAAAATTTACTGGTATTAAAAATTAATTAGGAAAACCAAACTTCGTGAGTCTCTGTCTGAGAAAATTAAAGATCCGAGCTTTGTCTTTCTCTATCTGTCAAAGATTCCATCCCTTTTCCGGCCCACTACCATTACACAATCATCTCTCTTTTTCCCCTCCACCTTCCCTACAAAGTCCTTCCTCCCTTTTACTTTTAGTTATTTATTAATAATGCTATAAAAATATTCGATTTCTTTTTGTAACTATTCTTCAACAACACAATCATTGCTATTTGGGATGAAAATTCAAAGACACAGAGAGCGAGACATACAGACAAACAGACCAAAGGAAACACCATAAATTTACTTCCTTTTTTCCTCAAGTTTCATTCCGAAGTAACAGAGGGAGGGGAAGAAACAAAGCCACAATTTTGATAAGGGTTCAGTTCTGGGTCTGAGTCGGGTCGGAGTCAGGGTCTCTGGTCTGCTCCTCCCTCTGCGCTTCTTTGGCGGTATTCTTTCCACCCAACAATTAATCATTTAGGTAATATCATTAATCATCCACACTGGTTTTGCTTTTTTTTTTCCTCTCTCTTTTTTACTTCTTTTGTTTGTTAATTACAATGTTGGGAATTCTCTCTCGTTCTTGCCTTATGTTATCTTCTTCCTTACATTGATGATAATCCTGAACAAATGTTGTTCATCAACATTTTATGGCTTGTATTTTTGTTCCGTTTGCCCCATTTCCTCCGATGTCAGTTTTTATTTTCCTTCTGTAAAAAGAAAAAACAAAGTATGATACCCTTTGGTTTGGTATGCATAGATCTTAAATTTTAGCTGACTCTGAACTTTTTTTTTTTCCAGAAATTTGTGACTTTATCAAATACTTCATTTTTCTGCAAACTGTATAAATTGGGGCTACATATTTTGAAACTTATGGCTTGAACCATAGAGTATTTTTTTTTTTATTAATTGTGTTTCGTTCTTATGATTTTAAATTGGCGCTTAACTTATCTAAGTTGATTGTGTTAACTGTTTAAGTTTTTTATTTTTTATTTTTTTGGTTTCCTCTGCGACAGATTTAACAAAATGCATCTCTTATTACGAACGCACGAATATGTTCAGTTTTTTACTTTTATTTGTTATCTTTTGGTTGGAAGTGGATTGGCGGTGGAGTGGCAAGGGCACTAGAATGTCATTCTATATCTGTTGAGCTGAAGTTTGCTTTCTCCATTTTTACCCTATTTATGAACCTTTCAGAAATACGGTCTTGCAGTTTATGTGATACTAAATTAAGCGCGGCATGGCTGGGATTGATGATAATGTTCCACTAACTAGTGAGTGGGGTCATCCTAGTCCGAGTCCAAGAACCTTTTTCTCTAGAATGCTAGGTGAAGATAATGTCACAAGACCGATCTCAGAGCCTTCCGGAAGTGCTAGAACTGAGGAATCCTTTCTGGGAACTCAAGAGCTCATTATGACAGGAAAATTCAACATAAAAGATACGGCACATGATGGAGCTTCTGGTGGCCAATTAACTGACACAAGTTCTTTGTCAGAGCAAAAGTCAAGTTCACGGGGAGGTCTTGTGGAAAGAATGGCTGCTAGAGCTGGATTTAATGCCCCAAGGTTGAATACAGAAAGCATTAGATCAGCTGACCTTTCACTTAATTCCAACAATCGATCTCCTTACTTAACCATACCACCTGGGCTCAGTCCAACTACACTTTTAGATTCTCCTGTTTTCCTTTCAAATTCACTGGTGAGCTCTAAATCTGAAACACCAAGTGGAAGATTTTGTGCTGTGCTTTGTTTATTTGTTCTCAATTTGGTATTTAAATTGGGATAATGAACTTGTAAAAAAAAAGGGTGGGATACTGTACCTGAAAATGTCTCATTCAAATTGAGATTCTGACAAAAATTTAATCCAATATTGCTTTTCCTGGATGCTGTTGGTTGTAGAGGATTTTTTTATACCTTGATGGGTGCTGCTTGATGTAGAATTCTGATAGATTATCACCATGACCCCCCTTCGTGCCCAAAAGAATTTCAGAATAGAAGGGATACAGGATAGATCCTAATGTTTAGCATGCCTCCCCAGAGAACAAGTTTCCATTGTCCCTTACCATACATTTGTCTGATGGGATAGCTCACTATGGCTTTGTTGAGTATTTGATTTATAAATGTAATACTAATATTTTTTTTTTGTAATTTAAATACATTTAATGATTCATTTTAGCCAGTTTTTCCAATTTAAATATGAGGCTTATTTGGTATTTTGAGTTTATCTCTGCCTTAAATTTTGACTGATTTCAGATCAGGAAATTTCATGCTTGTCTTTTTCTATTCTTTTCTTTTTCCAAACTCCTGACAACCGAAATTTCCTTATAGGTATTGTGTTTGTTTAAGATGTGGGATATGAGTAGCTATTTTATAGTATCATACCTTAGTACAGTTATCTCTAGAAAGCAATTTAAATTCATGCTTTTGTGCGTGCCTGACAAGGAGGCACTCTTTATACTCTTATATATTGTATAAAAATGAACTTGTTAAGAGTTCTCAGCTATCATGGCTGTACATTTTTCTTTTTTCCTTCTAATTTCAGCCAGAGTTACCAATTATAATAAATCTCCTATTTTTGGAAGTTGAAATCTAGTTCTATTAAAATTGTTCTGTCCCTGTGGCCCATACTGAATTATGAAACTCTCTAATTGCAGGCACAACCATCTCCGACAACTGGAAAGTATCCATTTGTCTCAAATGGAAACTTCCGGTCCTCAGAACCAAACTCTGGTGCTCCTGAAAAAAGTAAAGATAATTGCTTTGATGACATCTATGCATCATCGTTTGCTTTCAAGCCTACAGCAGATTTGGGCTCTTTTTATCATGGTGCTGCTAGAAAAGTAATCACATTCCAAAAGTCCTATTTACTACTGATGATTTGAAGTTAAAAAAAAAATTACTTTTCCAATCTACATATCATGCGCTAATGCTGTTTATAAATCAAGTTTTTATGCCTTCAGGTGCATTAGTGGACAACTCTGTCAAGGCAATGACATGTAGTTCCATCTTCGTTTCAGTCACTTATATCTGCCTTGTGTTTGCAGTTGAATCCAACACTACCTGAACAATTTCTTACCAATAATGAGGTCTCAGCTCAGTCAAAAATTTATTTTCCATCTCAGTGTGCTGATACAGTCAAAATTCAAACTGAGATTAAAAGTGGCCTCCAGCTTCAGTCTGATTTCATTGACTCACCCACCCAAAATGATAACAGAGCACCACTTGAGGAGCAAGCAAATGAAGAGGGAGATCAGAGAGGAAATGGAGACTCACTGGCTACTGGTGTTGGTGGCACACCATCTGAAGATGGATATAACTGGAGAAAATATGGACAAAAACAAGTTAAAGGTAGTGAGTATCCACGGAGTTACTACAAGTGTACACATCCAAATTGTCAGGTTAAGAAGAAAGTAGAACGATCCCATGAGGGCCACATAACCGAAATCATCTACAAGGGGACTCACAACCATTCAAAACCTCCTCCAAGTCGCAGATCAGCCATAGGGTCAGTTAACCCTCTTACTGACATCCAAGCTGACAATTCTGAGAATGTTGAACCACAGGCTGGTGGTGATGGTGAACTGGGCTGGGCTAGTGCACAAAAGGGAAATACAGCTAGAGCTGCTGATTGGAAGCATGACAACGTCGAGGTGACATCATCAGCATCTTTAGGCCCTGAATTTTGCAATCAGTCCACCAATTTGCAGACTCAGAATGGTACTCACTTTGAATCAGGAGATGCAGTTGATGGCTCATCTACTTTTTCTAATGATGAAGATGAGGATGATAGGGGCACTCACGGAAGTGTATCATTAGGTTATGAAGGGGAAGGAGATGAATCAGAGTCTAAAAGAAGGTATTTATGATTGCTTTTGTGTGTGAATAATATCTGTCTTAAATACTAAAATCGATGAACAATTATCTCAGGAAACTGGAATCTTATGCAACAGAATTGAGTGGAGCCACTAGAGCTATCCGTGAACCCAGAGTTGTTGTCCAGACTACCAGCGAAGTAGATATCCTTGATGATGGATATCGTTGGCGTAAGTATGGGCAAAAAGTTGTAAAAGGAAATCCCAACCCAAGGTGGTCATTCTCTTGTTTGCTGTTATTCTTTCATCCCCTTTATTTTCACAAGTGACACGTGCACATGCATCTTTGTACACAGAGCTACCAAGATAATATGTTGCAAAACTGAAATAGGGGTGGTGTGTTGCCCTTTTGCTGCAGGAGTTATTACAAGTGCACCAATGCAGGCTGCAGCGTAAGGAAGCATGTGGAGAGAGCATCACATGACCTAAAATCCGTTATAACTACATATGAGGGAAAGCACAATCACGATGTTCCTGCTGCTCGCAATAGCAATCAAGTCAATGCTGCCACTTCTAGCACTGTACCTGCCCAAGCTTCCGCAGTTATTCAAACCCATGCTCATAGAGCTGAACCATCACAAGTTCACGACGGCATTGGAAGGCTTGATAGGCCTGCTCTGGGATCATACCTACCTGGGAGGCAGCAGCTAGGGCCTCCCCATGGCTTTTCCTTTGGAATGAATCAACCAGGCTTGCCCAATCTGGCAATGGCAGGATTGGGCCCTGTCCACTCGAAGCTTCCTGTCATGCCTGTTCATCCATTCTTGACACAACAACGCCCTGGAAATGAAATGGGATTCATGTTGCCAAAAGGAGAACCAAATTCAGAGCCTATTCCAGACCGCGGGCTGAACCTGCCTAGTGGCTCATCAGCATATCAAGAAATCATGAATCGGATGCCCCTTGGACCTCATATGTAAAAAAAAATTCCCTTATTCTTTCAAGAAAACTAATATATATATATATATATATATATATATATATATATATATATATATATATATATATATATATATTATATTTATACATGCATGTACGTATTTTTATGGTTTATCATTTTACTAAGGCTTCGTAAACTGCCATTGATATATAGTTTATTCTATCATTTCAAATCATTCAGGAATAGACAAGCAGGTAGGTCCAGATTTATTGACTGGATAACTCGGATGTTTAGCAGATAGCAAAATAAGTCTGTTGTGGGTTTTATTAAAAGGATGAGTTTCCTATATGAAACTAATTTGCATAATATGAGTATATTTCATTGTACAATTTATTACCATTAAACGAAATCATTTCTTCCATTCTCTTGGTTGATATGTAGAAATCTAACTGAATTTCTTGTTAAATGATATAAATATCCTTAAATAACAATCCTGTAAGAGAATTTGTCAGGTGGCTATGAATTACCAATAATGATTTGGACTGTGCTAATGAAATAAGCTCATATGACACTGAATTTAGTTTCATATTTATGAAATTCAATTCTTAGTCCTTCTTTACCCCTTTTATTTAGATTTTAGAGGATATCTTTTGCGTATACATATACCTTGAGAATTGAAGACCCCAAATAGCGACTTGGGTGAGAAAATGAACATTCGTCTTGAGTGTTGAGATTCTAAGATCATAAATTTTGTTGAAACTATCCAATCTTTATTTTTTTTTCCTAATTCAGGCTATGTATATATATCCTTAATTTGAAGGGATTGAATAAGTTAACCAAAGGCTATTTTCCTTTATGTATACTCACAGAGAAAATAAGGAAAACACATTTCTTCCATATCTTGTTTGTTTTGAAGATGGTATTAGAGCAAGGCTGTAAACCTTTGCAATTTTTATTTTTTTCTTCTTGGTGGTATCAAACCATATTCACAAACCAGATCCAACCAAAATGTCTCACTTGTCATGGACAAATCGAAAGGCACCCACCAGTTGTCCCATCGTCTTGACCTGTTTTTTTGTCCCTAAAGATCATGCCGCTTGTTGTTTTACTACCCCACTGCTCTTCGCTCCATCAACTGCTAAACCAGTGTCATTGTCCCATCATCCACAAAGATTGCACTGCTTGCTTTGCTCCTTCAACTAACTAAACGAACCTTACAATTCCACTATCGTCATTTGGTACTGTCACCCATAGTGTTGTGTTCGATTTGAGGACTATCTTCCAATACCCATGTTTTTATATAAAAAAACAAAAAGAAAAAGAAATCTAAGGATAAGTGAAAAAGTTGAATCATCTAAGAACAAATTCATATATGTGATTGTTCAATCAAAGGGAGCTTTTAATGCTAGGATCATTCTCAATGAGACCAATTATGACATATGGTCTTAGCTGATAGAAATGCATATTACTAAAAGGGACAAGTTATCTTATATTCATGGTAAAAGTAAAACACTTGTAGAATAAGATGAAGGATATGAGAAATGGTATGTTGAAAATTTAAAAAATCAAATGATAGCTATTAATGTCTATGTCTCAAAAAACTGTGAAGCACTATCTCCACATGCCTACCTCATATGAAATTTGGTATATGCTTTCAAAGGCATTTTATGATAGAAATGATGAATTACAATTTTTCACATTGAACCAAGTTTTCTTTGCCAAACAAGAAGAAAAAGCCCTATATGCTTATTATGGAGAACTCATTAAAATTTTTCAAGAATTGGACTATCAAGATAGGGTGATCATGAAGGACCCATATGATGTAAAAGCATACCACAATTCTATTGTATGATTATGGGTTTTGCATATTTCCCGTTGACTTGGATAAAGTTTTTGATAAAATTCAATGAAAGATTTTATGTAGTGATCTAGTCCCAAATTTAGAAGAATATTATTCTTTCATGTGACAAGAAGTTGTATGTCATATGGCCTTGAATGATGTATCTAGAACACCTAAATTGTCTGTCACAGCGGCCTATAACCAGTCTAACCAAAATCAATAAGATTGATCATGACCAAATCATAAGACGACTATTGGCATTGACAACTCTAGTTATAAATGCACCCGACGTAATCGAATTGGTCATACCAAAAATTGTTGTTTTTAGGTAGTGAGATATCTGAACTAGTGAGATCTAAGCTGTGTAAAGAAGGACCCCAAAAGAACTATCGCTACCACAATGGTTAAAATAAAAATAAATGATGATGTTGCTAGAAAAGCCTCAACATTGATAACAACTACTGATAAAAGTGATAAGGCATTCAATATTTCTACACTTGTTTTTAATAGTACATGGATAATTGATTTTGGTGCTATAAATTTAATCACTCTTCACAAAAATTTGATTATATTACCAATGGCACTCCAATCCTAGTTATTGGAGAAGGATCTATAACCCTCACAGATACTTTAAAATTGAATTTTATCTTAGTTGTTTTGTCTTTAGATTATAACCTTTTGTTTGTTTCTTAGATAAAACAAAATTTATCTTATGTTGTCTTTTGGCTTGAATGTTGTCTATTTAAGGATAATCAAATTAGGGAGATGATTGGTTAAGGTACTAGGCAGGGAAAGTTGTATTACTTAAACTTGGTGTTGAAAAACTCTGACAAATTACAACAAGTTTTGATGGCGGATGGCACTAGGGGGAGGAAAAGAGAAAGAAAATCTAGCTATGGCATTGATGTCTAAGACATATTTCCTTTGCATACCTAAAAAAATTGTTTCTTAGTTTATTTACAAAATTTGCTATTTATAGTTTTAAGTGTGATGTTTGTGAACTTGTAAAAAGCTATCATGCTTGTTTTTCATTATGATTGAATAAAAGTCCACTTCCTTTTTATGATTATACATTCTAATGTTTACAGACCATCCAAAGTTCCTACTTTGGGATAATCGCATTGGTTTGTCACGTTTATTGAAGACTGTACCAGGATGACATGGTTGTGCTTAATAAAATCCAAAGGTCAAGTGAATTTATTATTTCAAAACTTTCATGAAATCATCGAAACACAGTACAATGCAAAAGTACTTTATAGTGACAATGGTAGAGAATATAGTAGTATAGAGTTTTAATAGTATTTTGAAGAACATGGGACAATTTATCAAACTACTTATTCTGACACTCCTCAACAAAAAAAAATTGCATAACACAAAAACATACACTTATTGTAGGTTGTTCGAACTTTATTGATAGATACTCATATGTTGTTATCTTATTAAAGAAAAGCACTTACTTCCGCAAAATATTTAATAAATCGAACACCCTCTAGCTATGTTAATTTTCATAACAACATAACAAGCTCTCACAAAAGCAATTACTGCCTAGGCGTGCCTAATCTACCTCCTCATGTCTTTGATTGCATCATCTTTGTACATCTTCATAAATATTAATGCAACAAATTAGCTTTATGAGCAATATAGTGCATTTTTGCTAGGTATGCTACTTATCAAAAAGGTTATCGACACTATCACCTTCCTACAAAAATAATGTTTGTCATAATTGATGTTGTTTTCCATGAAGAATTCATTTATTTTTTCTAAGCATGAATCTCATGGAGAGTACCAAAAGGAAATTCAAACTTTAAACCATGATTTTTAAAATTATGATTATCTTACCAAATTAGCTAAATATGCTAACCAGTTTGAGCAACTTAGATGTTATAACATTGAATTCCAATAGTGCCTCACAAACTGGGCCAATAAACCAAGAAATGGGTGAATTAGATTCAATTGGTATAGCGTTGGATCAAAGTGGTGATAAATTCCTAATAGCACAAGTGTATCTATATCCAAATTCATATATATTGCACTTTCTCGTTCCATAAGCTGAACATGAAGAGTTGCCTCTGATTGACATACCATACCAATGACCTCTTGAAAATGTTCTTAAGTGACATAGAAGACAACTACAACAACATCACACTTGAAGTATCCCAAAAGCCTCATATAAATATGAGCTTTCCTTTAAAGTCAAATATTTAACGAGTCATTATTGTCTAACCATTGTTTGTTAGAATTAAATATGTAATTTTTGAATCAATTGTCTAGTGTATCTATTCCTAAGTGCAAGAAGCCTTTGCTGACCTCAAGTGGAAAGTAGCTATGAATAAAGCAATGGAATTCCTATAGAAGAATGAAACTTGGGAATTTGGTGATCCTTTCCTAAGAAAAAAATAGTTGGATGTTGATAGATTTACACTGTGAAGTATAAAGCTGATGGATCAATTGAACACTTTAAAATAAGATTAGTAGCAAAAGGATATACTCAAACATATAGGATTGACTACACAATTTTTTTGCACCAATAGCCAAAATCAAAATATTTTATGTCCTTTTTATCTTTAGGTGGCAACTTAAATTGGCCATTACAAAAATTTTATGTAAAAAATAACTTTTTGCATTGATAATTATTCGAAAAAGTATATATAGATCTTCCACCTAAATGCATGATACCCGAAAGGCATAATAAAAAATTATGTAAATTAAAGAAGTCATTGTATGGGTTGAAGCAATCTCCAAGAGCATAGTTTAAAAGATTCACAAAGTCCATGATAGCATTTAACTAGCATCAAAGCAACTCAGACCATACTTTATTCCTTAAAAAATAGTAGGACACAAGTACACACTCATTGTATATGTAAATGACATGGTAGTTATAGGAAATGACCCAAAAGAAAGGAAGGCTCTACAAAATTACTTGTTTAGAGAATTTGAAATGAAAGATCTAAATCCTCTAAAATATTTTCTTAGGATTGAATTATCTTAATTGAATAAAGAAATATTTTTTTCCTAACAAAAATATGCCTTAAATCTTTTGCAAAAAACTAGCAAGTCAGCATGTCAACCAATTAATGCACCAGTAGAAGAAGGTTTAAAGGTATGTGTTGAATCCAACCAGGTGCCATTTAATAAAGGGAGATATCAAAGACTTATATGAAGGCTGATGTATTTAATCCATACAAGACTAGATCTAGCTTATGCATTAAGTATTGTCAGTTAATTTATGTATAATCTTGAAGAGCAACATATGAATGTTGTTATGAGTATTATGAGATACTTATAATATGCTTATGGAAAGGAAATTATGTTCACAATGAACTCATATTATCAAAGCATATAGATGTATATACTTATATTGACTGGGCTAGTGTTATAGGTGATAAGCGATCTACTTTAGGATACTTCATCTTTATAGTTGGTAATCTTGTGACAATAAAGTAGCATGTGACATTGTCTATAACCCAATACAACATGATTGTACAGAGATAGATTCTTCATTAAGGAGAAGTTAGATGGAAAGATTGTAGAGTTACCTAAGATTAAATCAAAAGTTTAATTGGCCGACATCCTCACCAAAAGCAGTCTATTATCCAATATTTTTAAAGTTTTTAGGAAAATTGAGCATGTGTGATATCTATGCACCAACTTGTCTATGAAATCATAAATTTGCTAAGATTCTAGGAGATTATAAATTTTGTTGTAACTACTTAATCTTTGTCTTTTCCAAGTATAGGCAGTAAATATCCTTGATGTGAAAAGATTGGATAAATTTACCAAAGGCTATTTGTCTCTATATATACCATGCCATAAAGAAAATATATGAATAAGAAAGACATCTTTCTTCCTTATCTTGTTTGTTTTCAAGATTGATAAATTGATTGTTAGTGGCCAATGCTTTCGAAAACATCAAGAGATCTTCACATAGTAGAACCCTTGTCATGGCATAAGGAAAGTTTGATGGTGACTAGCAATGTCATAGGAAGATTGCAATGAATAGCTACAATTTTAGAGCAGGGGTGAGCACGGATCGGATTTAGTTGAATTGAACTATAAATTCAACCCAACCAATTAGAATTAGGGTTGCAAAGAAGGAATTCGAAATTGTTTGTTTGTTCAGGTGATTCGAAAAATTTGAGTTATATATAGGTTGGTCGGGTTACAATATGGTTAAAAAAAGAAGCGAAATCAAAAGAATGAAATTGATTCGAGGAAAATAAGAATTAAAGTAATGGACCATTGAGGAAATGAAAACAAAGCATTTCAGTCATGGAGAAAATGCAATAAAGAAGAAAAGAAAGCCACTAGCCTACCACGAACGATCGTTAATGTCATCCAAGTAGTTTCTCTTATATTTAATTTCTTCATTTTACTCTGATTCGAAGAAAAGTTTTCTTAGAAAACCAACCCTAATTATGTTGGTTGTGGAGGCATGAAAAAAAAGACATAATGTGGGTGAAGAAATTTCGCAGACAAAGAGAGACGAGGAGGGAAGCAAAAAGCATGGAAAAATTTCATAGACGAAGTTGCGAAGAAAAGAAAGGTAGAGAAAACTCAAAATCGTGTTCTAGGTAACTCCTTTAGCTATAAATTACAGCTTGTAATGATGAAAGTGTGAATCGTGAAGTGAAACTATATATACACGTAAGGTGAGTATGGGTCCAATGCATTGGAAATTACAAAGTGCATTAAATACAAAGTGAAACTATATATATATATATATATATATGTAAGGTGAATATCATATTTACAAACTAATGTATAAAACAACAGTAAATAAAAAACTAATGCACAAAGAAATGAAACGATCCATTAGAAACATAAGAACAAATACGATACATTAAGTTAGGTTCAGGTTTGATATGATTTTATTGTATAGATGGAGAAAATTCTAAATCTTAAACTCGATAAAACTTAAATTTTAAAAGATTTTTGACTCATAATTACTTAAAAATTTAAATTAATTGACCAAAAGTAAAATTTTAAATTTTTACTTTGGATTGAATAGGTTTAGACAAATTGAATAGATTATACTCCCCTCCAGTGTTGAAAGAATTGTAATATGATTTAAATATATTTATATTTTTAAAAAAGAAAAGGATAATTTCATTTTTGAATTTAGGATGAAGCTATTGATACTCCCAGTTATTTATTTACTCTCTTTTGTAACAAATTTAAATTATAATTTTGGTTTATTAAAATTATAAAGTATAACAACAACAAAAATAACAATTAAACTTTTTTCCATTAGGTGAAATCGACTACATGAATCAAATGACGCTATAGTGATATATTATAAATAAGATCAATAAATAGATTATTAACTATTAAATCATTTTTAATAGTTTTATCAATTTTTTTTACCTCTCTCTACCTTTAACTATTAGACTATTTTTCATCTGATTTACTCTTCTCAACAATACTTTTGCAAGTTTTCTTCACACATGTCCAAATCATCTTAAGCGAAATTTTACTATTTTTTCCACAATAGGTGCTACTCCAATTTTTTCTATAATGTACTCATTTTTAATCATATATCTTTTGATATGTTCACACATTTAAAGCAACATTCTCGTCTTTGTAACATTGAGTTTATTTTTACGTTATTTTTTAACCGCCTAACATTCAGTACCATACAATATAACAGGTCTTATAGGTCTAACTACCTAAGTAGTTTGTTTTCCCTCCCATTCCTCTATTCTTTTGGGTATTGTTCTGCTATGTTTTGGGTTCATCCCCTTTGGGTACATTTCCTTTCTGCTTATTTATTTTGAGACCACTTTGATAGGGATTAATTTTGTCATTTTGGCTATTTGAATTTGAAATAAAATTTTCAAAGCATGTTTGGCATTTTGGTTTGGATTTATGATTCATGATAATGTTATATTTGCTTGCTTATTTTGGACATTTTGATTGGGATCTTAGGCTCATTTTGGGTTCTGATTTCGAATCTTTGATAGCGAAAACTCTACGAGTTCTTTTACGTTTTGGGTTCTTGGTTTTTTGGCTGATACTTTGCTAATGTTTTGGTTCGTTGGGAAGTTCATCGAAGAGCAGAAAGCATCTGGACAAAATGAAAAAAAAAACGAGAGAAAAGGGTCAGATAGGTTTTGAGGAGGTCTTGCTCGCTTTTTTTTTTTTTTTTTGGAGTAAAAGGTGGTTCCCTCTTCGCCTTTTCGCAGAAAGACAGAGCTACCTTTGGCTTGTATTCAGATTTTATTGCTCTGATTTGTGGCTTGTTCTGGTTTGCTTAAACTTTTCGTTAAAATACATTTTTATTTGTTCCGATTTTGTCTTAATCTTTCAACATAGGCTCAATGTCACCCTTTTTCAGATGTTAACTACTTTGACGGAAAATGCCTACGTGGCATCCTGTATGCCAAGTGGTAATTCAGATTACCTATATGGCATCTCGTGTATCGATTTTTTCCCTCTTTTTCCCCTCGTTTTCCTCCTCCTCCTCTTCTTGCTTTTTAATTCCCTATCAGATGAAGTATTAGGTTCATCTATTATAAGAAGCTTTCTGTTATTTGTTTGGTTTCCTTAGATTTCAAGATTGCTTTAGTTCTGCAACCTTCTGTCCAGAAGCTCGTTCAAATGGAATCAGTATACATTCTTCAGAAATTGGTAAGAGTTCACAGGTGTTACTAGGTGTTTGAAAAATCAGTAACACCCCATATTGTAATAAGAAATTGAGATTATGCCTTAGGTTCTACATGATATGCATATAGAGAAATTGGAAAAAATATTGTGCCTCAGCTGACTGCAGCTGCAAATGCACAATTTGAGGTTCATCCAAATCAGGGTCACGATCATTCACAACTTCATTTGGTAGTTCACAGCATTCCCATGTCCCCATTTAAATTTTGTCCAATTTCCCATACTCCTATCTCATTCTCTTCACCTGAATTATTAATTCAATTTTGGTCAGCATGTTTCCTCCCTTGGAAATTGCACTGACGGATATGTTTGATTTAATACCAAAAGTAAGATTATTATAAATAAAACCCATTTTCCTATGAGAGATATAGTGGACACCGAAAAATACAGAAGAGTTTGGCCTGTTTCCTTAGCTTTGAAAAGTAGAAAACCCCTTTTATATTGTGATGAAAATATTCACATTGCATTTGTTTGTGTCAGATTCAATACATCCTAGTTCTGAAGTTATTGTCATCTAAAGAGGATTTCAAAATTGTGTTTTTTCTTCAAACACTTGCAAAATTACCTCTTAAACTATAACTTATATATATTTTGCAGCTACTGTGATAATTTTGGCCTAAAATACCGAAAGTCATATTGCCTGTGTATTGAGTTGGTAACCCATTGAAATCCACTTGTACTGTATTACCTATGTAGTGAATTGTCTGTGTTCCATTTTTTTTAATTAATGCTTAACTATTTTTACCGTAAGTAGAATATTAGCAAGAATGATTGTGACCTACGAGTTATGACAGACTTTTAAAGAAAATGTCACGATAAATAGGTGCTAGACACATGGGTCATGGTAATTTGATGTGTTACTCCACTCCCCCAGGGACTGACTACTCAAAAAGTAAATCCTTAGCCATCACAATCCACTCCCACGTTTCAAATGGCTGGTGAAGGAGGCACTGATAATACCAGTTTTTCACAAGTTCAAATGGCAATTGCAGACAATTGCTGATATTTGAAAGTGGAAGGATATAAGCAAGTTGTGCTTCGTATATTTCAAATGAATTTAATGGTAAAACATAATTAATTTGGGTTTCTTTCGTAGTTTTAACCAATATAATGATATAAGAAAGCTAGTTGTAATATACAATAAATCATCCAATGGTCCATGATATACAAGGGAAAATATCCCATATTATATTAGGGATAAATGGTTTAGTACGATTTTTTTCTTAGGGATACATGACATTTTTTCTTAATAAAATTATTATTTTAATTCTTTGTTTATTAACATGTTAGTTTTACTTAACACTTGTAGAAGTTGTATTTTTGGAATGAAAAGTATCACATGGCCATTAGGATCTATGTTTGAACATTTAGAGAGTATTCAGCTCAAGAGAACCTTCAACAAAGTAATATATATATATATATATATATATATATATATATATATATATATATATATATCAATGTTTGGCTGGGATTTTGTTCACATGTGGAAAGTGTAAGAATTTTTAAAATTTTGAAAGTTGAATAAGTAATAATATTTGACTCTTTAGGATATTGGTATTTGGAGGGGTACCTTTTATCATGCCCCCAATTTAAGGGCACGTGAAACACATATTTTATAAATATATATTTGTTATAATATGTATAATATATTCTTTTATCATTTAAAATATTTATATATAGGTATATTCATATATACACAATATACAAATTAAATCTATAAATATCAAAGTAACAGTAGAAATAGGGATCCTGCCTATGACATTTAAAGTATACTCTAGAGTACAAGTACAATATAACTAAAAATCTACGAGTTTTGGAAACAAAATAAGCTCACCAGAGAATATGTCATTTAATTGATCACCTATCTGAAGAAAAAAGATCAAACTCTGTATTTTTATCTGAAAAATATAGAAATATTGTATAGTGAGTTTGACAACTCAATGAGCAGATAATAATTCATATGACATCTTAGGTCAATATAAGAATATACTTATAAATTAAAATTTATCATATAAAAAATTATAGTTTAGAAGTACATCCATATAAGACCCGCATTTCAAATATTCTCAATTCAAATCACATTCAAATATCTAAAATCATATGCAAAACAATATGATCATTATTCAAGTATTGTTATGTATCAAAATATTTCTCATTAAAACATTAGGAGGATCCTATATCAGAACCATCATATTAGAGTTTAAACCCTTCCGTGCTTTGGTGGTGTAGGATTTTCCTAAAGTCAATATCCCAATTGTTTACCCTACCACTATTCAAGATGTCATACGAAGGGACACTAATATGAACATTTTTCTAAGCACGCAGTAAGGGAGGGCAAATCACATATCATATAGTTGGCATCTCGCCCATATAGGAGGTATCCCGCTCTCTTTCACATATCATATCCCGTGTGTTGGCCGTCACATGAGACTAGCACGATCCCTGCTAGTTGAGGATTCAAGGTGCACTAAGGCTAACATCAACTGCTGTTAGCAAACAGTATTTTCAATAGGATTCCTCCATAGAAATCATATTTTCACATATGCCATATCGTTCAAAATAGAGGTTTCAAAATAGAGGTTTCACATATTAATGCCACATGCACAATATATTTCTTTTACTATATGATGAGAAATACATTTAAAATCACATATTCAATGAATTCAAAAATCTATTTTCAAAATTATACTCTTCTTGAACTATATGCCAGATTGTAAACAAATCAGGTAATTTAATCCATTTCAAAGACATATAAAAGTATAAATAACTTGTAAATAGAACCAATTATACATTTAAAATTCAAGAAGAACATAGGATAAGTCATAGAAAGAATTATCTACTAATAGGGTAAAGGCCCCAAATTAGATAACCCCAAAATGTACTTTTTCAATCTAAGTGTGGCCAAATAGACATAAAAAATGAGTCTGGAGAGTTTAAAAACTTAGAAAATGACTTCGGGAGCTCGGTCAACTGATGGGGTACTGTTCATGCAGGAAATACTGTCCACATCAGTTAGAATCACTATTTACACTAGCTAAAACATTGTTCGGGCCCTGTTCATGCAGATAAAATAATTTCTTTCAACTTCTATCAAAATTATATAAAGATACCTGAAACATAACTTCTAATGCATAAACATATCATTTAGATTTACTATCAGCTATACTATAATTTAACTAAGATATTAAGGCTTCTTGAATAGTTCTCCTAAAACAATATATTTAATTCTTACTTGCTGCCACACTAAACAACGAAAAATTATCACTTGTATCTTTTTTTAACGATTATACTAGTATAATTTTTTCATATTTTAATATATATTTATTGCCTTGAGGTTATCCATATTCACACTCTACGGTTTCTTCCGAAATCTCCTTTCTCAACAGTTATTCACATGTGAATTTCTAATCTCAACATAATTCACATTATAAATACTTGACTCAACTTAGCATGATATAAACCCTTAACACAAATATCTTGACCGCTTTACATTATTTCTAGACATGGTTCTTGAAATATTCTTCTTTCCTTACTCAACTACATTAGATAAACTTAGGTGTTCTTAATACCTTAATACTCAATCAGTATATACTATAAACTTATTATTCTTTCTAATTTGTACATAATCTGTCAACTTACACAGTTATATATACTTGATATAAATTTTTTTAAATACGTTCTTTGTTAGATAAATCCTTTCAAAATATCAATTATTTTAACCTACTAACCATTTGGACACTATAATAATTAAATTTCAAAAAAAAGAATTAACCCTCCTTGTAATGAGGAAAAAGAACCTTACATTTAATACCAAAAATTAATGAGAAAGGATGTAGTAGAACAGACGAAAAGCATAATAGAAAATGGTGTCAAAATAGAAAATTAAAAGTTTGGACAAAACATTGAAAGAAAAGTAAAATCGGTGGTCGTAATTCTTGAAAAGCTGTAAACAAAATCCTAGTTGCTATTTCAACAAAAATCGGTAGCCGCAAGTTTAGAATATATGTGCCAAAATCTATTTCAAAACTACTGTTATTCGGTAGAAGAATATCACATGGAAAATGATTATTTTTGAACTTATAAAAATTTGTGAAAAACAAAGAGCACGTAGTTAACTGGTAGGATGTAGTTTGTTGCTTCAAAATAAATGTAATCAATCAACTGTAAAATAAATTAGTCTAAATTAAAAGTTCTCAAAATAGCTAGTCGATTTAATAATACCGATAGTTTATTGGCAAGAATATTGAGAAAATAAAATAAATCATTTGATTATCCCTCTTCAACATTTAATTGGTTTGCATTTTCACTCTCTTTTTTTTTCAATGACACCTATCACTTACAACTTACAAGAATCAAGACATCAATGCTTCATCAATGACAACAAGGAAAAGAAATTTTTTGGTAATACCTTAATCTTATTCTCTTTATATGCTTAATATGGGTCACAATCACAACTACTGTACATATGCATGGGTGTTGTCATTTTTGAAATTCACTTTCAATTTAATTGATATCCACCAGTCACTCATATAGTTGTTCTCATAATGCCCAGCCTATTCACCTAACTATTATAAGTATATCCTTCTCTGAGTTCTATAAATGCATACATTAATATCTTTATTTTCATACTCAAAGTTAGGGTGAGTGCAGTTATGAAGGGAACTGCATTCCGTTAGTTTCAAAATATTTGTGTCTTTTATAGTTTTAGTCTTGAAAAAGATGGAGAGTATGTGAAAGCAACACAAAATCTGGGTATAGTGCTGGTCAAGAGAAAAATTTATTTAGTTTATGGTGGAGGTAACCGTGGGTTAATGAGGTGTGTGTTTACAGCTATACATATAAGAAGATGTCAAGTTCTAGGTATTATTCCTACAGCTCTAACTACATCCAATATCATAGGGAAGACAATTGGGGAAGAATTTAGGGTAGCTTTTATGCATAAGCGCATGGCTAAAATGATGAGCAATGTTGATATTTTCATTTTCTTAACAGGTGATTTTGGTATTTGAGATTTTTCAAATAGTCTCTTGGGCACAACTGAATATGCATCACAAATCGATAGGTTTATTAAATGTTAACCATTTTTTTGATGGTTTGTTGTTTTTTCTTGATTAAGCTATGAAACAAAGGTTTATCTCACACTCAGCACGACGAATTCTCATCTCAGCTTCCAATGCTGATGAGTTGATTGATGCATTACAAGTATTTATTCATATACCTTATCCAACTATGGCTCAAATAGATTGGACAACAGACAACCATAGAAAACTCAAATTAGACTTGAATCTTCATCTATAACTATAATAGGATGTGGCCATTGCTATACCGCTTTATTTTTTTTAGGGTCAACTCGGATACTATCCTTGCCAACCACATGCCCTAAGAAAGTAACACTATTAAGTCAGAATTCACATTTTGGAGACTTAGCATATAATTGATACTCTATTTGAGTTTGTAAAGCTATCATGAAATGTTTCTTATGATCCTTTGAACTTGGAATATACTAGTATATCATCAATAAATACAATAATAAATTGATTCAAGAATAGTTTAAGTACTCTATTCATTAGGTCCATGAATGCAGTTGTGGCATTTATCAAGCCAAATGAAATCAATAAAGCTCATAGTACCCCCATGTCAAATCTTGAAAGCAATTTTTGAAATATCCTTTTTTCCTTATCCTTAATTAATGATACTCAAATCTCAATCAATTTTTGAAAAACATAGAGCACCCTGTAACTGGTCAAACAGATCATCTATACAAGGTAATGAATATTTATTATACACTGTCATTTTATTTAACTGTCTATAATCTATGCACAATCACAGCGATCCATCCTTTTTTTCACAAATAGAACAAGAACTCCTCAAAGAGAAGTACTAGGGCGTATAAATTCTTTGTCTAATAAATCTTACAACTAATTCTTCAATTCCTTGAATTTAGTTGTTGTCATTCTATATGGGGTATAGATATCAGTTAAGCTCCAGAAAATAAATCAATACCAAATTATATTTTTCGTTTCGGGGGTAATCCAAGCAATTCTTTTGGAAACACATTAAGAAATTCTTTAACCACTGAAACCAGATCTACATTGGTATACTTTATATCAACATCTCTCACCACTGCCAAATATCTTTGGCACCTTTTTGTGATAACTTATGGGCTGTTTAAGTAGATATTAGATTATTAGGTATCTTACCATGGTCTTCTTGTATCAAGAAAAAAAATTCTCAAGAAATATTAAATTTAATTATATTAAGGTCATAGTCCAAAATGACATGACATGATGTTAACCAATTCATTCACAACATCACATCAAAGTCTACTATATATCGACAACTAAGTAAAATGGATATCACATTCAAACACAGTCATATTTGGTATTTGTCTCAATTTTTAAAATTTTTTGGCATGTCTATCCCTTTCACTTTCAGGAAAAAATTGACCCATAGATACTGTTTAAGATGCCACAAAATTCAATCAATCTTATACTAGGAAATTTAGCAACTTGGAATAGAAAGAAAATTGAAACCCTATAGAATCCTTCAGCAGTACCTGAAGTATAAATATGTCTGGTTCATATCCATATTAAAAGTCCTACTAAAAAATCCTTTGCTTTGACAGCCACAAGAAAACATAATGCTCTGATACCAACTTTTCATATCCCTAATTTTGGGACACGTGAAACACTCGCTTTATAAACATATATTTTTCATAACATGTATAATACACTTATTTATCATTTAAAACATTTACATATAGTTATACCCATGTATACACAATATACAGACCAAGTCTATAAATATCAAAGTAACAACAGAAGCAAGGATCCTGCTTGTGGCATTCAGAATATACTCTAAATTACAAGTACAATATAACAAAAAATCTACGAGTTTTGGAAACAAAATAGGCTCACCAGAGAATATGTTGCCTAGTTGATCACTTATCTGAAGGAAAAAAACCAAACTCTATATTTTTATCTGAAAAATGTATAAATATCATGTAGTGAGTTTAACAACTTAGTGAGCAGATAATACCTCCTATGCCCTCTTAAGTGAACATATGGATGTACTCATATATTAAAATTTATCACATAGAAAATTACAGTTCAGAAGTACATCCATATGGGGTCCGCATTTCAAATATTCTCAATTCAAATCACATTTAGATATCCAAAATTATATGCAAAATGGCATGATCATTATTCAAATATTATTATGCATCAAAATATTTTTCATTAAAATTATATTTGCACCACCCCTGCTAACTGAGGTGTTAAGGTGCACCAAGACTAACATCACCTGTTGTTAGCTAACAGTTTTTCCAATATGATTCTTTCATAGAAATTATATTTGCACATATATCATATCGTTCAAAACAGAAATTTCAGTATAAATTTAGAATTTTCAGTCTTAGTATAATTCCTCTGTCAAAAACTTGCCAATTAGGGTTATTACATATACATGCCCTTTTTCGAAGCAATCTTATAGCTTCACATATCAATTCCACGTGCACTATATTTTTTTTTACTATATGATGAGAAATACATTTAGAATTATATATTCAATGAGTTCAAAAATTTATTTTCAAAACCATACTCTTCTTGAATTATATGCCAGATTATAAACAAATCAAGTAATTTAATCTATTTTAAAAATATATAAAAGTATAAATAACTTGTAAACAGAACTAATTATACATTTAAAGTTTAAGAAGAGCATATGGTAAGTCATAGAGAGAATTATCTACTCACAAGGTAAGAGCCCAAGATTGGATAGCCCTAAAATATACTTTTCCAATTCAACTATGACCAAATATACCTTAAAAACAAGTTCAGAGGGTCTAAAAACTTAAGAAAATTACTCTAGGAGCTCGGTCAACGTTGGTCAACTGATGGGGTACTATTCATGTTAGAAATACTGTTCACATCGGCCGAAATTAATATTCACACACTGTTTGGGCACTGTTCACGCAGATAAAAATACTGTTCATAATTATTGTTCACCGAAGAATAATTTCTAAAATTAGAGCACCAAATCACGTTGTTTAACCTTGAAATTTATCATACAATCAATACTCTATATTCTTAACAAAACCTCTAACTTGAAAGATCAAAAAACCATAAAAAAATCCAACATTTTAAAAGATTACCTATGCGCTATTATTCATGATTTTTTGGTGAGCTTCGGATGAAATTGATCGGTGGGGTTTGAAACTCTTATCGCCATTAGTCCAACAGTACCTCCAGCATCTCAAATAGAAGTCTAATTTGGGAGACATCTTAGAAAGAATTATATTTTAGAGAGAGAAGGAGAAAGATGAAATTCGCCCTTCTCTGCCCGATGTCACGACCCCAATTTAAAGGAACATGAAACACATAATTTACTAATAGAATTTTTTTCCATAACATGTATAATACAATCCTTCATTATAGAAACTGACACAAATAGGTTCTCTCATGTATATACAATAAATAGACCAAATCTATAACATCAAAATACAGTAGAAGCAAGGATCTTGCCTGTAGTGTTCAAAGTATACTCTAGATTACAAGTACAATATAACCAAAATCTATGAGCCCTAGAAACAAAGTAGGCTCACTCAGAGAATATATTGTCAAGATAATCACCTATCTGAAGGATCAAACTCTTTATCTTTATCTGAAAAAAATGTGAAAATATCGTGTAGTGAGTTTAACAACTCATTGAGTAGATCACCAACTCAGTGGGTAGATAACACATGCTATAACATAATGGGACAAGTTAAGGCATGAGTTTTTCACATAATCATATAAGCCAATGTATAGATAATCCTTTTTTTTTCTCTAAAAACATATAACATTTTCAATGATAAATATAAAGAAAAAAGGGACATCTAATAAAAATGGAATGTGGTTATTTGAAAACAAAGAGATGATATGGAAACCTCAATTTAGCTAAAATCTCGTAAAAATAATATACAACTCAATCCTTAAAACAATTCAATCATTTCCACTAAACCCAGGCACTGACAACTTATGCATACATTATCATCTTGGTCACATTAATGACCCTTAATACTTTGGTCTACTTACTCAATGCAGTCCCATACTTGTACAGGGTTATGCATCTCCTATTATTGGTCAATCATGGGGGAAATGGGGCTTACTTGGCACACTTTGTGCACCCTTAATTCCCGAGAATGCATACATAACATAACTGTAAACCATCATCATTCATCATAGCATAAAAGTCAGGCAAATAATGAAATTCTTACATTCTTGCTCGTAAACATATAGAATGTTTTAAGGAAAGTTAGCTACAAAATAGAGGTTCCAATACAGTTTCTCAATTCACAATATAATTCCAATGTCATAACATGTTCAAAGCACATTTCCATTTCCAATTCATGCCAATCAAAAGATAATGGAGTGTACAAAAATATTTATGCTTGTCCCATATACTTAAAGGCCCTAACATGAAAGAAACTTTAAATAAATGTAAACTTATCAATTTCGAATATTCATAAGGGCAATAAAAACATGTTATAGCAAATATTATCTACTCACATGATAAGAGCTCCAAATTGGACAGCCCCAAAATACACTTTTCCAATTCATATTTAACTAAACAGACTTCAAAAACGTGTTCGGAGGGTCCAAAAAATTAAGGAAATGACTTCGGGAACTTGATCACTGTTAATGCGGCTGAAATCACTATTCACCACTAGAAATTACTATTCATGATGAACAAAAAGTTATCAGATGACTGAAAAATTTCATATCTTGAGGTTTATGTATCTCCTGAATCCATCTACGGTGTTAGATTTTTAATTTGAAGTCTCTAAGTAAGAGTTTTAGAGTTTACCTTTTTTTGAGATTTTCTACTTCCGATCTGCGGCGATTCTATCGCTGATTTGAAAAATTGTTCAGTCAAAATCATAGTATTATCCATCCTGAATTTAGTGGTACCCTCAGCTTTGAAATCGGAAGCTAATAGGCACTCCAAATCTAAAGAGAAAAATAGAGGTTACTATTTACACTATTCACCTAAATTTTGTAGACGTTTACTTTCTATCGGTTTGTCTCCCCCTCCCAGTTTTCTTTTATTTATTATTATTTAATAATTAAATATTTAGGATTATTTTTATTTTATTTCATATATATTCATATAAATATCATTTTCCCTCCTAAAGCATCCTAAAAATTTCTAAAAAATTTATACAAAACTTTAGTTGCAGTATCAAATCATGACTTTCCTTGATAAAATTTTAATAAAACAAATCATAAAATATATATCTTTATGCATAATAAAAGAAATAATATTTCTAAAAATAAAAAAAATTTATTAGAGACCAATATAATTATTTAAAAATTACGGAATATTACACCCGAGCCTCTCCTTCACGCTTCCATCTCTCTTCTTTTTTTTATTTAATATTATTTAATAATTGAATATTTAAAATTTATTCTTTAATTATATACATATAATTATTGTTTTTCATCCTAAAGTATCCCAATTTTTTTTTTAAATTTATATTATTGCAAAACTTTAGTTGCACTCTTAAATCATGACTTTTTTGATAAAAATTTTAATAAAACAAATCACAAAATAAAATATATTTATGCATAATAAAAGAAAGAATATTTCTAAAAATAAAACAAAAATTTGTTAGATGCAAATATAATTATTTTAAGTAAAACAAAAATCATTTTAATTAAAAGTATATTTGCTTTAAACAAAACATACATAATCATTTAAGAAAAATATTCCTTGTTTATAGTAAAATATTATTATTTGAAAACTACAAGATATTGCACCTTTACTGGGTGTTTGCACATGAATTCATACTTTATTTGCACAATATTTTGAGGAACTAGTTTTTTGAAATATTTTGTTATTATTTTTATTGTTTTAGGATTAGCTCTAATAATTGCCTTTGATTTAGTCGAAATGACTGATTTAGAAGATTGAGATTTGACTTTGGTCGTAAAGACCTTTTGTTCAGTCCTAATGATTGGATTTGAAGCAGTGAGCCTAAGGAGAAGTAAGGATGTATAAATAAGTTTTAACTTACTGTTGCTTTTATTAGAAAGAGAATTCTATAGAGGAATTTTTTGGCACTGCATTGTAAGCTTCTTTTTCTTTATCTCTTTCTAAACTTCAAGTTCATGTAATATCAAATTTTAATTTTTAACTATGTTTTCTGCATAGTTTTTATCATAGCATAACTATAGTTTTGACTATGTTTTTTACTTCTCTCCCTTCTCTCTCATTCCACCTAGGGTTAGTCTCCCTACCTCTTGTATAAGAGCCTAAGGGGAAGTAAGGATGTATGAATAAGTTTTAACTTATTGTTGCTTTTATGAAGTTCATGTTAAATGTTTTAGTATGAATAAAGTTCTGGTATGTTGATAGCATGTAAACGATCTAACCTGAGTTCGTAAATGGAAGTTAAGGCCTGTTTGTAGATTAAAAGTGGTTTTCCCCTGTCACTAGGGGTGTAAGTAACCCGATAACTTGTTTCAACCCGAATGAAACCGACCAAAATAATAGCCTATGGGTTAAGGGTATCGGGTTTCAACGGGCTGGGAAGGCAGAAATTTTCAGGTTTTTTCAGTCGATTCGGGTTGGGCAACATGAAACCCGTGAAAATCGTCCTGACCAAGAACAAGCATTAATTACCAACGACATCGTCTACTTCCCTTTTTTCCCTCTCTTCCTTCCTCCACCCGAGTCTCTCCTATCAATCTCTTATTTCTCACTTCTCACTCGTACACAATAACGATACGGCACCCTACTTCTTCAGTCTAGCTTCACGATTGCAGTTCACGGTGCACGGTCTTCAGTTTGACTATTGCAATCAGCGAATCCTCATCTCCGGTAGCCCTAAGACTAGTAAGTTTTTTACCTTCGTCCTTGTATTTTTTTTCAAATCCGTAGCCCTAATCTCAGCACTAATCATTTCTTAAATTCTACCTTACTGCAATACTACCTTAGTTGATTGTTTAAGACTTTAATTAAGCTGTCTTAGGCCAATTGGTCCTTTTCATGCTTCAGGTAATCTCAGCCCTAATCGTTTCTCACATTCACCTTCTCCATTTCATCCTTCGGGTAATCTGAGCCTTAATTGTTTCTCACATTCAAGCTTTTCCATTTCATCCTTAAGGTAAGCATTTCTACATTTGAATGGTTGGTGCCCCATGCTCAATAGCATTTCAAAAGTTAGCTGTCCTGGGGCCAATTAATCAGTCAGATGCATTAGAAGTTCTTTTTAATTGTTATGCATTAGCTGTCCTCCCCCCGTTCATTTTTTTTCATATGTTTCACTTGACCAAAATGATTATTCGATCTATTACTTCCATGTTAGCTGTCTTGGGGCCAATTGATCAGTCAGATGCATTAGAAGTTCTTGTTAGTTGTTATGCATTGGCTATCCTCTCTTTGTTTATTTTTGTTCATATGTTTTACTTTTCATATGCATAATGTGATTTGAAATGTTAGATTAAGGAATTAATGTTGGTGCTAGTTGAGTAATAAACTCATGGTTTAATGATTTGTCAACTTTGAAGCATTAATATAAACTTTTAACTAAATTTTCTGTAATTTTTAGCATAATGTGATTTGAAATGTCAAATTGAGTCATTGAGAAACTTATACTGGAGAAATTCTTGTATAGAATTAGTCTATTAATTTTGATAGAACTACTCTAATAAAAAATAACCATTTAGAGATGGAATCCATTTAAAAGTTATTTGATATGTGCTCATCATTATTTCTTATTCATTTAGTCTATCTAAAATTAGTAGATCAAGTTTGTATGAGAATTTTTTAGGACATGAATTCTTTGGCATCCCAATTAATGCTAAAATTCCCTTCAAGAACAGGATGAAATCATATCCATTTGAAGAAACTTCTTAAGAGCATAATGACAACATTATGAACTAATATGATTGGTTTTGGGTATTTAGTAGGTTAACATGGATTCCTCAAATTCAAAGGAGCAAGAGACAGTAGCCTCTACACTAAAATCTCCCGTAGTTAATTTGAAAGGAAAGGACAAAGTAGATACTTCATTATTACTTAATACTAAAATTTTTAATGTTGCTTCCCCTAACCTACAAACTAGGAAGCCCCTTACTAGTAGATCTCGAAAATCTTTCACAGCATGGGATCACTTCACCAAATTACCTGATATGGCAGAACCTACAACTTAATGTAATTATTGTGTAAAGAGGTACATGTGTAATTCTAAGACGCACGGTACCTCAAATTTAGTAAGCCACTTATCTAAATGTCCTAAATATCCTTATGCTTTGGTGAATGATCCTAAACAACAAGTGCTTGGTTTTGGACCAAAAAAAGATGGTGGGGAAAGTAATATGGTAAAAGAACCACAAGTTTATGATATTGAAGAGTGTCGAAAGGCCATATCTATTTTTGTTATCACTGATGAATTGCCATTTAAAATAGTTAAAGGATATGGATTTAAGTACCTTTGTAGTAGGTTGTAGCCACAACTTAATATTACTTCCCGTGTTATTGTAGCTAAAGATTGTCATCAATTGTATTTAGATGAGAAATTAAAGCTTAGAAGTTTCTTACAATCAAATTGTGCTAGAATATGTCTCACCACTGATTGTTGGACTTCAATTCAAAATTTAAGTTATATGGTATTTACTGCACATTTTGTTGATAATGATTGAAAACTTTAAAAGAGAATTTTGAACTTTTTCCCTATTCCTAATCATAAAGGGAAAACAATTGGAAGACATATAGAACTTTGCTTGAGTGAGTGGGGCATTGAAAAAAGTGTTTACGGTGACTGTAGACAATGCTAGTGCAAATGATGTGACCATAACATATTTAAAGAAAAGAATGAAGACAAAGAATGGTTTGGTTTTGGATGGTGATTTTATGCATATTAGATGTTGTGCTCACATATTTAATTTGGTTTTTAATTAGGGATTGAAGGAGATGCATTCATCTATTGCATTTATTTGTAATGATGTGAAGTATGTTAGATCTTCTCCCTCTAGACTTGCAAAAATTAAATGGTGTGTTGAACAATTAAAAATTGCATCTCAATGCCTTGTATGCCTAGATGTTCCAACTAGGTGGAACTCAACCTTTTTGATGTTAGAAGCTGTTGAGAAATTTGAAAAGGCATTTAATAGGTTAGAGGAAGATGAAACTGTCTACATTGATTATTTTGATGATAAGACAATTGGTCCTCCTTCTTCTCATGATTGGAATAATGCTAAAATCTTTATACAGTTCTTGAAAGTTTTCTATTATGTGACTTTAGAATTGTCTAGGTCTTTATATGTTACTTCAAATAGGGCCTTCTCTCAACTTGCTTTAGTTTAGAGTGAATTATTGCATTGGAGTGCAAGTGATGACTCTTTGTTGAGTTGTATGGCAACTAAAATGAAGAAGAAATTTGACAAGTATTGGAAAAAAGTGGAAAATATAAACCCCTTATTGTTCATTGCCAATGTACTTGACCCAAGGTACAAGCTTGCTTATTTCAAATGGTCATTTTATGATATTTATGATGCGGTTGTATCTTACAATATGGTTTGCAAGGTCAAGTCTAATTTGCAAAAATTGTATGAGTGATATCGCCAATTGTATGACCCTAAGGGTGCTTCAAATGTAGAGGAACAATCTTCAATGATCATTGAGAATGTAGTTGATGCTGCAAATAGAAAGCCTGCACAAAAAGCTAGAAAGGCTACTTTCAAATCCCATTTAAGGGCTAAAGATTCCATTAAAGCAAAAAATGAAGTAGAAAGATATCTAGCTGAACCTTGTGTAGATGCAAATCATTCTTTTGATGCTTTAGAATGGTGGAAATCAAATGTATCTAGGTTTCAAGTTCTTTCTATGGTTGCTTAAGATGTGTTGAATATTCTTGTGTCAACGATATCTTCTGAGTCAGCATTTAGTACTGGTGGTCATGTATTAGATGTATTTAGGTCATCTCTCTCTACAAGAATGGCTGAAGCATTAATTTGTACACAAAATTGGTTGAAATCTAATTTGTTTCAATTTGATATTAATAATGTAGATTTTATAGAAGAATTGCAACAATGTGAGAAGCTCGAGACAACTAAAGTACTAAATGTTTGTTTTTATATATTATGACTCATTATTATAATTTATTCAAATAAGTAATTATTATTTCTATTTTAATTTTTTTGCAGAACTTCTAGGATCTACTTTTAAATAGCAAAACTTGGCAAAATCAGAGGCCCATGCTCATTGATAAAGGGGTATTTTGAGTACTTAATGGCTATATTTTATCCCCTAATTCATAGTAAACTTGTGGTTATGCCCCTGCTTTTGGTTATGTTTTGCTTCGAATACTGCTTTGGTTATTTTTATGCTTGTAGGTGAGAAAAAGAGGCCAAGAAGCAAGGGAAAACACTCATGAGAAGTGCCAAATGGATATAGAATATGTTGAGGAGGAAGCAAGGAGCAAGCCCAACAAAAATCAACAAATTCTGAGCATGGCAGCATGAAGCACAGCCAGGCCATGCTTGGTGGCATACAGCACGGCCAAGCCGTGCTCTAGGCAAGATGTGTAGGATTCTTCTAGAAACCCGCCTGAAGCACGGCCGTGCTGTGGGTCTGCGAACACCATATTTTTTAAGGTTTTGGCCTCCCAAAGTGTTATATATTGAGGGGGAAACGCAGGAGAAGAGGGGAGGACCGAAAATACACTTAGGGAATGAGTTCTTAGGCTTAGGAAACACCTTAGGATTAGATTTAGAGTAGGATTAGAGTTTGATTCATGTTCTTAGAGTAGATTTGACAGCAATTTCTGCTTGTATTTCATTCTCCATCCAAGTTTTATCTTTCTATCTCTGCACTCATCTCTATTTCAATTCTTTATCTTGGTTTGTATTGAATACTTATGATTTGCTTAATGAATTTGGTTTTAGTTTCTGTTTCTATTATGCTTGAGTAGTTTTGATCTAGGGTTTTGGTAAACCCACTTATGGTGTGATGATACACTCTGCACATTGAATTATTGGAACCCTAATTGTGTTATCCATGGTTAATTAGGATTGGCTATTATGCATTGGTTATAGGAGTTGATGAATGTTTGACCAATATTTATCACGTCTTAGGATATTAATTGATGGATTGAAAGGTGAAGATTAATATCGGAACCTAATAGTTAATTAGGGATATCTTAATCACGAAAGTAGTTTAAGGTTCTCTAGGAATGAATCAATTAGTGGGCACGAGAAAACCGATTAATTGTATTCCATGGTTGGCATAGAACTTAATGGACCTAGGTTGAACTAAGAACCACGAAAGTAGGCAATTGGATTAACCTAGGTACGATTAGTAACGCTTGAAAGAGGTTGCTAGTTAATTAAGGCTAAACCATCCCTAATAACCTAGATAATTGCAATTAGAGGTATAAATTGGATGTTGAATATCATAAGTGTAGTGAACCGTAACCCTAGGCTTTGTTTAATTGATTATCTTTACTTATTTAACTGTGACAAACTCTCTATTGCTTTACATCGATCTAGATAGCTCATTTTGCATAATTCTAGTAATTGACATAGTTCTCTATGGGATACGACCCGTACTCGTCGGACTGGCTACAGCTACGCCGTGCACTTGCGGTTATTTGGTAAAACTTACACGCAACAAGTTTTTGGTGCTGTTGCCGGGGAGCAATCGTCAATATTAGATATTTTGCGAAATTGCTAGACTAGATCACTTTCTTTTTATTTTTTTGCATAATTTTCTTTTGCTGGTTTTTGTTTCTTTTTCTTCCTTTATAGGTGTGTAGCTATTATATGCGAAGAGGGGACAAGGGCCTTGTTGAATTTGACCCAGAGATTGAGCGCACCCTGCAGAGGAGAAGAAGACTATAGCAGCAAGAAAGTTCTGCAGCTACAATGGGGGAGAGAGATAACCGATCTCTTAAGGATTTTACTGCCCCAGATACACATGCCCTGAATCCTAGCATAGTTAGGCCAGTTGTTGAAGCTAACAACTTTGAGTTGAAGCCACATCTCTTGTAGATGGTTTAGCAGAATCAATTTGGAGAGTTACCTGCTGAAGACCCTAATCTCCACCTGTCAGTCTTCTTGGAGTACTGTGACACCTTGAAGCTGAGTGGGGTATCCTCATATGCCATCAGGTTGAGACTATTCCCTTTCTCATTGAGGGACAAGGCCCGTGCATGGTTGCACTCTCTTCCAGTAGGGTCCATCACCACTTGGCAGCAGCTTTCTCAAGCTTTTCTCGCCAAGTACTTCCCACCGAGCAAGACGGCCCACCTTAGAAATCAGATCACTACATTTGCTCAGAAGGATGGGGATTCATTATATGAGGCTTGAGAAAGATTTAAAGAGCTCCTTAGAATATGCCCACACCATGGGTTAGAGAAGTGGCTTATAGTCCATACCTTCTACAATGGGCTGATTTACAGCACCCGTATGTCTGTGGATGCTGCAGCTGGTGGAGCCATTATGAACAAAACAGTAGATGAGGCTTATGAGCTGATTGAAGATATGGCTCAAAATCACTACTCTTGGTCTAGTGAAAGGCAACCGAGGAAACCAGCAGGTATGTATGAAGTAGAAGTGTTTAATCATCTTACTTCTAAGGTTGATGCATTATTTCAAAAGTTAGATAAATTGAGCATCAATGTTGTTGGTTCTTCTTCATCTTCTACATGTGAGATCTGTGGGTGTGTTGGCCATATGGCCAGTAATTGTCAACTTGGAAATTCTGCACCTCAGGATTGTGAACAGGTGAACTTTGTGAACGATAATCAGAAAAACAATCCCTATAGCAATACCTACAATCCAAGTTGGAGGAACCACCCGAATCTTTCATACAAGCCGAATGCAAATCAGCCTCAAAATAATTTCAGGCAGCCTCCAAACTTTCAAAATCAGAGGCCATTCAACCCAACTCCTCAGCCAAAGTCAAATTTGGAGGCTCTAATAGAAAATTTCATCACTACACAAAGTAAGCAGAATGAAGAATTTAGAGCCTAGAATTATTCTATGAATGAGGCTATTAAAGATTTAGCCTCCAAGGTAGACTCACTTGCTACTCATAGCAAGATGCTAGAAACTCAAATAGCACAGCAAGAAAGTCTATCTAATAGGAACTTTGGCAGACTTCCAGGCCAGACTGATAACCTCAGAGAGCATTGTAATGCCATTACTTTGAGAAGTGGTAAGCAGTTGGCTGAATCTGAGAGAAGTGGAGAGATACAGAAAAATGAACCTCAGGCTGCATCTGAGCAGAAAATAAAAGAGGAACTAGAAGAAGAGGAAAAGAAGGAAGAAGAGCCAAAATATGTGGCTCCTGAACCATACAAGCCATCAATTTCTTTTCCTCAAAGGTTAGTTAGGGCCAAGTTAGAGAAGCAGTTTGGGAGATTTCTAGATGTGCTGAAGAAGCTTAATATCAATATCTCATTCCTAGAAGCCATCTCCCAAATGCCATCCTATGCAAAGTTCCTAAAAGAGATACTCTCAAACAAGAGGAAAATTGATGAGTATGCTGTGGTGGCACTGACAGAGGGATCTAGTGCTTTAATTCAGAATAAGCTTCCTCAAAAGCTTAAGGATCCCGGAAGCTTCTCTATTCCTTACTCCATTGGAGATATGAAGATTAACAGAGCCTTATGTGACCTTGGAGCAAGTGTCAGCCTCATGCCCCTCTCGATGTACAAAAAGTTTCAGATGGGTGACTTGAAGCCCACCACCCTTTCCCTTCATTTGGTTGACCGATCCATCAAGCATCCAGTAGGTATATTAGAGGATGTTCCTCTAAAGGTAGGTAAATTTTATATACCGGTTGATTTTGTTATTTTAGAGATGGAGGAAGATGACAAAATCCCTATCATTCTTGGAAGGCCTTTCCTAGCTACGGCTGGTGCAAATATAAATGTAAAAGATGGAAAGCTTTCTTTGAATGTAGGGGATGAAAGAGTAGAATTTAATTTGAATGACACTATGAACCCTCCATCTCTAGGTAAATCTTGCTATATGATTGGCTTAACTAATCCTAATGTGAATGATAATGCCATGAATTTTTCTCTTTCTGACCCACTTGAGTTATACTCTGTGGAAAGCTCTTGTGTTTATGTCAAACATGGGGAAGAAAAGCAAGACATTGAGGAGGAAGTGAAAGACACAAAGTTAGAACCCAAACTGCCTCCTCAAAGCTTGAATGGAGCAAATGAAGAAAAGAATGAGCCAAAAACATCTTTGAAGGCCATTAGGAAAACCCTCATGCACAATACTAAGAGGCAATGGATTAAAAAGAGGGTTATCCAAACTCTCTTCAAGCCTCCTTGAGTAGAAAGCATGAAAAGGGAGTCGAGCTAATGACTTTAAACAAGCGCTTTGTGGGAGGCAACCCACATTTTAATTTTTAAAGTTTCTTTTGGTTTTGTTTTCTAGTTTTTAGTTTAGTTTTTATCTTTAATTCAGTTGATTTCTTAAGTTATAGGTTTAATGAGTGTTTCCTCATCTATTTTTAGGTCTATTCCTATGTGCCCAAGGTTGAATTAAAGAGTGAAAATCAAGGGAAATTGAGCAAGGTTGAAAGCCAGCAACACAGCTAGGCCGTGTCCTCCACCACGCCCGTGCTGCAAGCACGGGCCAAAATCTACAAAATTTGGAGAAACCCGCAAGAAGCACGGCCGTGCCCCAGGTAGTTAAAAAAAAGAAGAAAGAGAAGAAGGGTCATCTAGAAAAAAGCATAAGTGGGCCATGCAAGCAAGTAAGTTACTTCTCCCTTTGCTTGCACTTTATTGATATTGACATTGAGGACAATGTCAAGTTTAAGCATGGGGGAGTGACTTTAGGATTGTGGTTTTTGCTGGTTGAATATTTTATTTCCTGTTTCATTGAATAATCATAAAGTTTGTTATTTTAAGAGATAGATTGGCATAATATAGGTTGATTTTAGCTCATGAACATGTGATGCACAATAGGATATGAAATAGGTAGTTATAATTTTAGTCTCTCTCTTCTAGGATTAAACCTCTAATTTTTTGAAAAATATCTCTCTATTGTGCTTTGAATTGTATGCTATTTTTTATTTTAACACTATGAGAGTGTGAAGGTAGGGAGAGGTGAAAAATGAGGGAATGTGTACCCCAAAAAGTTTTCACTCTGAGTACCCCTTTGAGGCACCAAAAAGGCCTTAGTATGAGTACCTAGATGCCTTTACCCTAGTGTGATAGAGCATAAAATGCACTCACTGCATATTTCTAATAAATAAAAAAATAAAAAAATTTGATGACGGAAAGTAAAAGAGTTTGAATGAGAAAAAGAGTGATAAAATAGAAATAAGGGTAAGGAAACATAGGGAGATTTAAAGGATGAGGTGGTCTACTTGAGTGTACAAAAATCAATTTTATGCATACAACGTATGGTAACAATAGAAGTAGATATATAATAGGAGAATTTTGGTTTAGTTTTAGAAGAGCAAAGAATATCTTGTAAATTTCTATTCATATATCTATTGTGTGCACACAGATTGAGTGACAAATTATCCATATTGCATTTTTCTATCTTCTAGAATCTGATTGCATCTTCCCCCTTTCCTAATATGATATGTTATTTGCTTGAGGACAAGCAAATGTTTAAGCATGGAGGAGTTGATAAAGGGGTATTTTGAGTACTTAATGACTATATTTTATCCCCTAATTCATAGTAAACTTGTGGTTATTCCCTTGCTTTTGGTTATGTTTTGCTTCAGATACTGCTTTGGTTATTTTTATGCTTGTAGGTGAGCAAAAGAGGCCAAGAAGCAAGGGAAAACACTCATGAGAAGTGCCAAATGGATATGGAATATGTTGAGGAGGAAGCAAGGAGCAAGCCCACCAAAAATCAACAAATTCTGAGCATGGAAGCAGGAAGCACGGCCAGGCCGTGCTCTGGGCAAGATGTGCAGGATTCTCTCAGAAACCCAGCCGAAGCACGACCGTGCTGCGGCTCTGCGAACACCATATTTTTTAGGGTTTTGGCCACCCAAAGTGTTATATATTAAGGGGGAAATGCAGGAGAAGAGGGGAGGACCGAAAATACACTTGGGGAATGAGTTCTTAGGCTTAGGAAACACCTTAGGATTAGATTTAGAGTAGGATTAGAGTTTGATTCATGTTTTTAGAGTAGATTTGACAGTAATTTCTGCTTGTATTTCATTCTCCATCCAGGTTTTATTTTCTATCTCTGCACTCATCTCTATTTCAATTCTTTGTCTTGGTTTGTATTGAATACTTATGATTTGCTTAATGAATTTGGTTTTAGTTTCTGTTTCTATTATACTTGAGTAGTTTTGATCTAGGGTTTTGGTAAACCCACTAATGGTGTGATGATACACTCTGCACATTGAATTATTGCAACCTTAATTGTGTTATCCATGGTTAATTAGGATTGGCTATTATGCATTGGTTATAGGAGTTGATGAATGTTTGGCCAATATTTATCACGTCTTAGGATATTAATCGATGGACTGAAAGGTGAAGATTAATATCGGAACCTAATAGTTAATTAGGGATATCTTAATCAAGAAAGTAGTTTAAGGTTCTCTAGGAATGAATCAATTAGTGGGTACGAGAAAACCGATTAATTGTATTTCATGGTTGGCATAGAACTTAATGGACCTAGGTTGAACTACGAACCATGAAAGTAGGCAATTGGATTAACCTAGATACGATTAGTAACGCTTGAAAGAGGTTGCTAGTTAATTAAGGCTAAATCATCCCCAATAACCTAGATAATTGCAATTAGAGGTATAAATTGGATGTTGAATATCATAAGTGTAGTGAACCGTAACCCTAGGCTTTGTTTAATTGATTATCTTTACTTATTTAACTGTGACAAACTCTCTATTGCTTTACATCGATCTAGATAGCTCATTTTGTATAATTCTAGTAATTGACATAGTTCTCTGTGGGATACGACCCGTACTCATCGGACTAGCTACAGCTACGCCGTGCGCTTGCGATTATTTGGTAAAACTTACACGCAACACTCATTGGTGTTCAGGTGTGCTGCTTATTCAATATCCTTATAATTTTTTTTCGATGTTATGAACCTTATTCTGAGTAAGCTCATTTATTTTTGGTTGCAACAACTTTCCCAAATGCATTATTCTTCAGCTTCAGCTTAATGGATTAGCAATTATCACTTATCAGGAATTGATGAGCCTCAACGAACCTTGTCACTTCTTATGCCTCTGTTGGATTATTTTGAATATTTATTCCTTAGGTCAAAAGTTATATTTCATCAAGATGATTATGGTCTTATCACGTTATTATTTTGAGTGTCTTTTAACTCATCGTAACTAATATTTAGTAATTGCTACTAATATCATGTTGCTTTGATCTTAGGTAGTTGTATACTTGTATTATTGCTTTTGAGTTTTATTTTTCTAATTATTCACTGTCATTTGCTTGTCCAATTTGTAGGTATGTTGACCAATATAATTTCCAATTCTTTTGGGTTATAGAGGTAATGAACATATTTGAGTTTTAAAAAAGGTGCTTTGTATTGGGGCTGCTTGATACTTGGGTGTTTCAATAAAGGCAATAAAGAGTGGGTTTCTTTATCTTGTGTCAGAATTGCACTGTATTTTACTTGTCTTACTAAAGTTAATTCTTTTTGGGTTTTTGGTCTTATGACATTTGTAATAATCTTCATTTGGAAGAAAAGTGTATTAGTTGCTACAATATTTCTTTTATTCTTTTAGGTGATAGAGGGTGCATATCTGTTAGCAGCACTCATAAAAGTATAAAACTTCTCCAGGGAGCATGGGTTCTTTTAGTGACTAGTCTATCATTCATCTTCACGGTTGTTATGTATGTATGGCATTATGGTACTCGTAGGAAATACAACCATGACCTGCAGGTCTTGTACAACAAAGTTTCATTGAAATGGTTACTAGGATTAGGCCCAAGCCTTAGCATTGTCCACATACCAGGGATTGGTCTTATTTACTCAGAACTAGCAATAGCAGTACCTACAATATTTTCCCACTTTGTTACAAATCTCCCCACATTTCACAGTGTGTTAGTATTTGTTTGTGAAGCACACATGTCCTGAAAATGGTGTTGGTAAATATATGTGCAGGACAAGCAAGGCTGTTGAATGCCTAAACCTTACAAAATAGGCACAAAATATGAGAGTTAATGATGTAAGTTTCTAATGCAGAACTTCGTGGATCCTTTAGAACTTGGTAGTTTGCTAATGTTTCATGTATTGATTATATATTTAGGATGAATTCAACTATAAGGAGACACTCTAATTTTTGAACAATGGACAATGCATTGACACTTCAAGATGTAAGAGTTAATGAATAATGATGTAAGTTTCTAATGCTGAACCTTGCCCAAATGCTGAACCTTCATGGATCCTCTAGAATTTGGTAGGTTTGCTAATGTTTCATGTATTGATTATATATCTAGGATGAATACATCTGTAGGGAGACATGCTGGATAACTGACATTGGATAATGCATTGGCACTCCAAGTTTAGAATGTGACTATTAATAATGTAAGTTTCTATTAATTTTTTTATCTGGTGTTCATGATCAATAGTGTTTATTTTCTACTGTGACGAAAACTCTCATTCTAAAAGCATGTTCTATTTTATTTGATTGATAAATGCAATTAAGCATGGTCATGCTGTAAATTTTTACATCTTTAAAATTTGATTAGTTAATAGTTATATTGTTAGACAACCTTATTTCTAATTGTTAGAAAGTCATATTGTGTCCTCTTTTCATTCTAATTGCTAGTTATTAACTATCTTTGTGCTAGAGAAATAGAAAAGACTTTATTCTAACATTTTTTTTGGGATATCTCTTTGACCCGCCAAACCTAAAATCTTGGATAAATCGAACTTAATCTTTTTCACCCGAAACAACCCGATATGCCTCGGTTCACCTTATTCCTTGGTCAGTTTTGAATGGGTAAGCTGCAACCTAACTAGTGTTCGATCAAGTTGAAATTATCCCACAACCCGACCGAACCCGACCCACTTACACCCCTACCTATCACCCATGTTATCATGTTGATCTTAAGATGGTAGGATAGATAGCTCAGAATGAACGATTCATGCTAAAGAATTAATATTTATTTCATTTAAAAATAGTAAATTAATATTTATTCCAGTCACCTTATGAAACCTTATGGTGATGATATTAGGCAAGGGAGAAATTTTAAATTAAACTTTTCATGCTTCGTTCTCTGTCCAGTTGCTTTATTTCTTCTTCATCTTCCTTATCCTTTTTAATTATGAAACTCAAATCCTTTTCCAAATCAATATTTAAAGAAGAAATCCACTTTGAAGATATAAATCCCTTGGTTGACAACTAGGAAATGCCAAAGATCCATGATAAAAATTTTATCAAATTTCCAAATCTAGTTTCTTTCAAAAGTCTGATTATGTAATTAAGACTTCTGAAAAAATTATAACAATAAATCCTAAAATAGATGAATTTCAATTTCTTTCGGCTATATTTACAAAAACATAACTCAAAATACAATTTTATGCACATTAAATGTGTACAAGTAGCTGCTAAACCCTTACACAAGTTAGGATTAAATAATTTTATCCTTATGTGTGTCAAGAATGGCAGGTATAACTAATTCTACGAGTCTATCTATGAAGCTATAGAAACCAGCTTATCTAGAGGACCAATATACTTCAATTGTTTCCCTAATTGGACAATATATCTCAGAACAAAATCCTGAAAGAAGTATTCTTTTACAAGTTAAACTATATGGATACAATATGATACATTCCAGCAATCATTATCTATAGGGTCCAATACAAACTTCATAATTCTGCCATTAGTAATGCCTTCATACCTTGAAAGGAAGGTGAAACCGCTTTCTTTCTTACTGATATGACTAAAGCACATCTCTTAATTCCATAAGTAATTCCATGGGATTCCATAGAATACCCTAAAGAGTGGAATTTACAAAATGTAGCTATATAAACAGAGGTAGCAGCTCTACCAATAAGTAGGATTGTCCAATATCCCTTTGGAAGGGGAAGACTATCTTTCCAAAGGCCAAGGCATAATCTAGATCTACCAAAAATTATAGAACTAGAATCCACAAAGATGATGCTTTTGTAACTAGTTTTAAGACAACAAACCAAAGTGTCCACACAACTAGGCACTCTAGCTTTACTAGAACATCCACAATTAACCTCAGAGGTTTAGAAATTTTCTCTAGGATTCCAAAATAAGTATATACCCAAAGCCAAAAAGAAAAAAAAGTAGTTGAAGATGATCAATCTGAATCTGTCAAATCTCTAACTTTTTCTCAAATGTTCGAAGACCCAGAAAATGTTTAATGGATTATAACGCAAAAGAAATTGATAAAAAATTTCAAATAGACAAAAATTCTTTAAGAAAAGAATTCTATTCAAAAGAATTCACTCCTCAAAGGCCTTTGTTTTTTAACAATTTTAGAGGCCAGTCTAGACAACAAATCTAAGGAAAATATTATAAGTGTATGATTGATTTTAGAACAAATATTCCTTTTTTTCGAATGGTTTAAGTTGTATGTTGAAGCCAAACATATAGATTATCATTTTAATAGTTCTATAAATGTCAACCATAAGACTATGCAGAATTGGACTACCATAAAAAGAGAAAACTTAATATCTGAGTTGCCTCCTCAAAAGTCTTTTCAAATAGAAACTACAAATCCTCAAAAACCATTAATTGCTACACCATTTAAGGATAAAAATATAGCATAATTTATTTCATCTAAGGATATAATATCCTTAATGGAACAAAATAATTATACAAAGAAATTCTTTCAAACAATAGGACAATAAATGCTAACAGAAGCCTTTACCTTAGCAAAATAAGAAACTAAACAAATAGAAAAACCCATATTTAAAATCTATCAAATTTTAGTAGATAAACCAAAAATTTTGATTTATCTTGCAAAGTCATAACTGATTAATAGGATTGATCACGAAATAGCTAGGATACATAGGAAAAAAGATTTATCTCTGGTAATCCAGGATACACTTCCTAGTAAAAGAAGTTTTAGCACAAATTAGGTTCAAACTTTAGAAAAATCTTTTGAAATATCTTCAAGAAAAGAAAATGAAGTTAAATTAGGAATTATGAATATTAAAACAAATTAGAAAATACCTACAAAACTTAATTACTCTAGAGGCAGTTTTCCATACCAATGTCCTAAACATAGACCACAAATAATTTAAAAGTCTTACAATAGTAACAACATTTATGAATGAAAAATAGATGGCCAAACATATATCAAATTCTCAATACCCTTCAACAAATGACAATGGTTAGTACAACTTATCAAACAGCACATGGATGTGATGAATCAACTGTCGTCCATATCTTTATCTTAGGTTTCATTAGCCAACTCAAAGGATGGTGGGATGACTATCATACCAAAGATGAAAGATATCAAATCTACAATTCCCTTAAAGTTTGTTCACAAAGAGCAATGATTCTTGATGAAGAAGGGAGATCTATCCTGATTAACATTTTAATCTTCACAATTACAAAAATTTTCATAGGAGATTCAAGCCTATGGAAAGACAAATCAGTAGAATTACTATCAAATCTTAAGTGTAGAACATTGTCTAATTTTATATGGTATAAAGATACTTTCTTTAGTTGCATATATACTAGGAATGATAGTAATCAACCTTTCTATAAGGAAAAATTCTTTGCAGGACTTCCCATATCTTTTGGAGACAAATTTAGAGAAAAAATTAGAAACAAATATGAAGGAAAAATCCCCTATGAACAAAGTATTTATGGACAATTAGTAAGTTATTTCAATAAGACAACCCTTAAAATATGCCAAAATGAAAAAAATTCGAAGACAACTTTCCAAAGAAATGTTTATCAACCGAAAAGAAATAAGATTTTTCTGTGAACAATTTGGTTTTAAATATTTAAAAACTAACAAACCAAAACATAAATGAAAAGTTAAGAAAATTGAGTCTAATTAGTAAACTTACAAAGCCAAACAACAAATTAGAAAGAAATACCTCCTAATCAAGACAATAGACCAATATGTTACATATGTAACAAATCAGGTCATATAGAAAAATACTATAAGATTAAAAGGAAAATAAACAAAAAACTAAAAAAATCTCAATATTTATGAAGAAATTATATATGAAATTAGTAATTTATGGGAAAAGGAAGAAGAAGATTTCTTAGTAAATTTAGATAAAGAAAATAATCAAATACAATATGATAGTATATCTTCTTTGATAGAAGAAAGAACATCAGATAACAATAAAATAAATGTTCTTATAGAAGAACAAGATCTCCTTTTAGAAGTTATTAATTTCTTTCCCAATAACGAACAAAAGGAAATTTATTTCACTAAATTTAAGCAAACTTTTGACAAACCACAAATGTCATATAAACAAACACCAATAAACAATTATAGTTTTAAATATGTTTTAGCAAGATTCAACATAGAAACTAAACTTGTTACTTTACAAGATTCACAATCTGAAGTTAATTTGCTTAAAATAGAAATAAGACAATTAAAAGAAGAACAAAAAATTAATACAATAATTCTTTCAAATCTTCAAGATGTTAAGAAAGAAACTTAAAATGAACAAATAGTAGAAGAAGAAAATGAAAATTTCTTAGCAGCAATCTCATGATTATCTATTCGAAAATTTTATATTCCAATTAAAATAGAAATAAAGAATGAATATACAATTGAAACAATCGCCTTATTTGATACAGATGGTGACCTCTATTGTAAACATGAAGGATTAATTCTAACCAAATCTGTTGAAAAAAATAAAAAGAAAGTTTAAGATCTGCAAATGGTTCTAAGTTTAAAATAAATTATAGATTTACAGATATAGTAATCAAAAATCAAAACCTTAAAATTGCCACTTCATTTCTACTGGTAAAAGATATGATTAGTAAAATTATCCTAGGATCACTTTTTATTCAACAACTCTTTCCATTCTTTGTGGATAACAAAGGGATAATCATTGAGAAACTATGAAAACAAATAATTTTCCAATTTACACAACAACTAGCCTTAAAAGATTTTAATTTGGTCAAATGTATATAAAGTCAAATTAATTATCTTTTTGAAGAAATAAGTTTTAGAATGATGGAACAACAAATAAAAACTCCATTGATCTAGAATAAGGTCAAATTTTTACAAATAAAAATAAAAACTCAAATATGTGCTAAATTTATAAATGCTTTATGGAATAGAAAACAACATATGGTAGATTTTCCATATGAAAAGGAATTTTCAGAAAGACAAATACTAACAAAAGTTAGACCAATACAAATGAATCAAGAACTCTTGTAATATTGCCAAAAAGATATCAACAATCTTCTAGCCAAAGGAATAATTAGGCTAAGTAAATCTACTTGGTCAAGTGATGCTTTTTATGTCAATAAAAAGGCAGAAATTGAACGAGGTACTCCAAGAATGGAGATAAATTACAAAACTCTCAAATGGATAAGATATCCAATCCCAAATAAAACTTAATCATTTATTGAAAAAATTATTTTCAAATTTTGATATGAAATCTAGTTTCTATCAAATCCAAATAAAATCTGAAGACAAGTAAAAAATAGTATTTACAATTCCATTTGGATAATATGAATAGAATGTAATGTCTTTTGACTTGAAAAATGAACCTTCAAAATTTCAAAAAAATTATGAATGATATATATAATCCATATATCAAGTTCATATGCATTTACATTGATAATGTCTTAATTTTCTTTAACACAATCGATCAACATTTTAAGCACCTTAATATCTTCTTAGATATTACAAAGAAAAATGGTCTTGCATTTTCTAAACAAAAAATGTTTCTTTTTCAAACAAGCATAAGATTTCTTGGACATTAAATTCACCAAGGAAAAATAATTCCAATCAAAAGAGCCATTCAATTTTCTAACAAATTTCATGATCAATTATCGATAAAATCAGTTAAAAATATTTTTAGGATATCTCAATTATGTTTCTGATTTTATTCCAAAATTTTCAAACATTGTTAAGCCACTTCATGAACGACTTAAGAAGAACCTTCCTCCGTGGACTAACATTCACACTGAAGTTGTTAGACAAATTAAATCTCAAGTCAAAAATCTTCCATGCCAAAGTCTTCCTCATACAATTGCTTTCAAAATAGTTGAAATAGATGCCTCTAATTTAGGTTATAGTGGGGTCCTCAAACAATTAAAGGATGATAAGGAACATATCATTATATTTACATCAAAACATTGGAATACAACCCAACATGATTATTCTACAATTAAAAAAAAATTAGTAATTGTTTTATGCCTTAGCAAATTTCAAAGTGATATTCTCAATCATAAATTTCTTATTAGAGTTGATTGCAAATATGCAAAAGATGTTTTACAAAATGATGTAAAATATCTTACATTAAAACAATTTTTTGTTCGATGGCAAGCAATTTTAAGTGCATTTGATTTTGACATTGAGCATATAAAATTTTTTTCAAATTGCATTCATGATTTTCTTACAAGAGAATTTTTACAGGAAAATGTCAAAGAAAAAAGAGAGTAAACCTCCAAAGATAAAATCTGTGAGTAACTCAACCAAAACCAATTCAAAAAATAATGAGTAGTATGTTTCATCATTTTCTTCTAACCAAAAACCCTAGGCTGTGGATGACTATCTTTGTCTAATTCCCATCCAAACACTACTTGGAATGGCAAATTAGAAGCCTCTAACTTTGACCCATAAGTCATGGGTGGATATTGCTGAAGAACATGAAGAAGCAATAAAATATCTTCTCAGCCAACAAACTCTTCTTCAAGCAAATGAAAAAGAAAAAGGGCAGTCAACTAAATGTAGCACTGCTTCAAATCTAGTCATTAGGACTAAACAAAAAGTCGTTACAACCAAAGCCAAATCTCAATCTTCTAAATCAATCATTCTAACTGAATCAAAGGTAGTCATTAGGGATGATCCTAAACCAATAAAAACAATAACCAAATATTTCAAAAAAACCAGTTCCTCAAAATATTGTGCAAATGAAGCAAAAATTCATGTGCGAAAACCCAACAAAAGTACCCCTCCAAATTTTCCTAAAAGGATGGCACTACTTGCTTTTCTCTTTAATGAAAGAATAAAAATTTTATGAGTTAATTCTAATTGACTAAGGGTCTGTGGAAATCAAACACTACCATGATTGTAAAGAGTCAAATATTATTACTCATTCAACCTTTAAAATTCTAAAAGTTCTTAGGATTTTAGCATGGGAACAAAATCCCAGCCAAGTTAAAAAAGTTTCAAAAACTTTTTTCAAAAGGATATATACACTGAGATTATTAAAAGGCCTGGAATTATACCATTTATTTCCAAAACAAATGGTTTTAGCATTCTTGGCTAGTCTTTTTTCTAGAAAAGGCCAAGTACAAATTTCATCAACAATTTTTCATGTGGTGAGAAATTCAAAGAACAATTCCTGAAATCCTCCCTGAAAATGCTAAGGAAGGATGGAATATCTTTAAAACATGTTTTGATAATGTGAATTTTGGATATTACCCTATGCTTCTTAAATTCTTTTCTAAAATTGGTCTACTGTGGGTTTATTCTTGGGAGTATCAGTATTCCAAAGAGAATCCACATGTAAAACTTCTAACCTTATAAGGGCAAGAAAAAGTCAAATGGTGAGCAAGTCACAATTTAGGTAAAGCCCATAAACATCAAATGATGAAATGGTTTGCTAAAAATCTCCACTTACAAAAAAATGGAAGAGCTAGAAAAAATCAGTTCCTTCAAGACACATATTAGCAAAACTGGCTGGAGTTACTAGCAAAGTGGAATACATCAGCCAGTGATAAGATATTCTCCAGCAACTCACTGCAGGAGACCAACAAAAAGAGGACCAATGGTCAAGTTTATCCTCAAACCATGCCTAATCAAATGAAGATAACTGTTATGGCATTTATCTGAAAGAAGAGTAGAGTCTATCCAGACCATCCAAATTTGTCGGCAAAAAGGACAAAAATTAGAGAATTTTCCTCTGAAAATATTTTATCTAAATTTAGAAAGAAAATTCTAGAGAGAAAGTTGTTGACTCTGTATTGTAATCTTCTTTTTCTTTATCTCTTTCTGTACTTCAAATTCATGTAATATCAAATTTTAATTTTCAACTCTGTTTTTTGCACTTTCAGAATTTTGAAGGTTGAATGAGTAATGATATTTGACTCTTTAGAATCTTGGTAGTATTTGATTTTTACTGACCTTGAGTCAATTAGAATTAACTCATAAAATTTTTGGTCTTTTGCTAAAGAGAGAGCCAAGTAGTGCCATCCTTTTGGGAAAATTTGGAAGGGTACTTTTTGCTGGATTTTCACACATGAATTCTTGCTCTATTTGTACAAAATTTTGAGGAACTAGTTTTTAAAAATATTTTATTATTGTTTTTATTGGTTTAAACTCAACCCTAATGACTATTTTTGATTTAATCGGAATGACTGATTTAGAAGATTGGGATTTGGCTTTAGTTGTGAGGACCTTTTGTTCAGTTCTGATAATTGGATTTGAAGTAGTGCCACATTTAGTTGACTGCCCTTTATTGGAAGGAAAAAAAGTTTTCTAAATGGATCGGTCAAAATCACGGGGATGAAATGGTGGTTTACTAGAACAGTGTAAAATTTAAGTACAATTTAGCTACTAATTACAAGAATAGACTGTCAAATACGGGGCAGGTTAGGTCCATCCTTGCTTAGAGGAGGATCAATTCTAGTTTCAAAATATAAAAAGAAAATGTGTGTTAATTTTGATATTTATACGTACTATATTTTAGTGATACTTTAATTAACTATGATTTTGGTTGTTGGAGGTGAAAGACAAAGGGGTAGAGCCTGCTAATGCTTGGATATAAAACACATTCTCGATGACGCATAAGACGAAGAAGAATGAATGAGTCGATAAAAAATATAAAGCAGTGTGGGTAAGTATAAAATTATAAAATTTATGTATTTATAAATTTTCGTTCAATCACTAATTAATTTGTGTTGTATCATAAAAGATATAAACATATCATCAAGGGAAGTGTGGGTGATATTTCTGAGATACAATTTGATGGAGGTGGAGATACAATTATAGAAGGGTAAGATGTAGATGCTGATGCTAATGCTTGGATCCCAAGATTATGCTGCTAGTGCTTGGATACAAGAAGTTAGACGACCAAAGAAAGGAATAGCTTACGGCCTTGGATTAGAGGCCCCTATAATTATGTATGGAGCTGCCCATACAACTTCTACTCCATCATGTGTTTCAGCTACACCACCTCCCCTTGCACAGAACTTCATTGGTACCCCTCACTTCGAGGATGCTGTCAGTCGAGTAACATATCATAGAATGGCAAAGATGCAAGCATCTTTATGTGAGATGCAGTCAGTTATTCAGTCTATCGTACAGTATATATGTCCAAGTCAGGCACCTTGATATGGTAGAGATTCAAAGTCAAAATTACTTGAAAATTAATGTGTAGAATATTATATAAATTTCTATGGATTGTAAACTTTTTAAAGACTATAATAAGATTTAGTTTGTAAGGGAATTTTAGAATATTATATATTGACCTTTCATATTTTAAACTATCTTTCATATTTGTTTTCTCTATATTGAATAAGTGGGTACTAGAATACAAAAAACAAATGAAATAAAATAAAATAATTATAAAAAATTGTACTAAAAAATTTAGCAACAGATTTAGGGACAGATCAAATCTGTTATAAAATTTTAGAAATGGATTTAACAACAACTGTTTACAAAATATTAGGAGCAAAGCACATTTGTTTCTAAATTAAAAATGAATTGTGCAACATATAAAGTAATGGATTTAGATACAAAATTAGCCATGGATTATCCTTTCTTAAATTTAGAAATGAATATAGAAACATAATTTTGTGTTTCTAAAAGTCAACACCGAAGATGTGTTGATTATTATTGAAAACGAACTTAGCAACGGTTATGTTGGTTTTTAATTAGAAATGGAGTGTCCATTCGACGTTGAAATTTAGCAAGGTTGGTTTTTGCAAGGGATTTTACATTGGACATAATTCGTTTCTAAATACCATTCACCAATGAATTTTGTTGTTTTTAAATATGAATTTTCTTGTAGTGTTAGATACATTTTGATCCCCTTATTTTGTTAATTGTTGAAATTTGGTCCCCTAATTTTAATTAAGTTGATTAGATCCCTTAATTTTAAAAATTGATACAATCAAGCCCCTCCTTCTAACATCCATTAACTATGCGATCAGAAGTTGCTTATGTGGGAAACACTTATCCCATGTGGACATTACACCACCGAGGTGTCAGTCCACATGGGCAAGTTGGGTCACGTACAAGGCACATGACCTAACTTTGACCTTTACCCCAAAATTCTTAAATCGATTATTGTTAGGGTTTTATGACGGTGAACCCATATTGCCAAGGTCCCCACCATGGAACACCACATCATTAAAGCCTGCCATTTTTTTGAGGGCCACCACCTCTATAAGCCACATCACCTAAACCACCATTAGAAACATCGAAAGGAGGAAAAATCTTAACGAAGTGAATGTATTAGTATGTTTTTAGGTAAGCCTGGGTTGCTATTTAACAAATAGAATGCTTGAAATTTGTTGTCCCACCCCCTACAACTTGGTATTGTTCATTTGTTTGGATGCTGTGTTAAGATTCCCTAACTTTATGGTTTTGATAACAGCAGGCAACTAATTTTTGCCATGTGATTGGTTTATTTATTAATAAATTCCTTAGAAATTTTTTAATTTTATTGTAGACTTGCTATGGAAAAATGTCTAACAATAGTGGTGCACCATCGTGGGTAGTTTGAAACCAAACCCAATGTAAATTATGTGGTAGGTAAGGTAGATACGTTTAGTGGCGTTGACCCAATTCTGTCATAGAAATATGCAAGTTAGTCAGAAGTTATGGGTATGCTTTCTACAAAGACACGTGGTATAAAGTTCCTAGTGCCACACTTTGACAGAAGTTTTAGGCCTCTACTATCAAATAAGGACATACACGGGTTCATAATTGATATTAAAGGTTAGATAGAACTTGAGATTTATGTTGAACACGATGTTGATTGCCCTGCTATATTGGAGGCTACATTGTTGCCTACAGGAGCCAAGGTTGGGGAAGGTACAAGAGCACAGGATGTGGTGGATGGTGATGATGATGATGATGGAGTACATGGTCATGTTGATGGTGAAATGGAATCCAGAGTATTAAGTTGAGAAAGTATGTGAATTAGGAGTTGAGAAACATGGTGAAACAGATGGCCAAGGAGATGAAGTAAAAGCATGTGAGATTGTTAATGTTGTTATTAGTTTGGAGAACTTAGATGATGTTGATATTGGTTTGGGGGAGATGGAGGAGATATGTGATATGGATCACATGGAGGATGTAGAGATGTTTGACAAGGATATTAGGACAGAAGATAAAGATGATAGTGAAGATGGTACTTATGTATGTGATGATATAGAGAGTGTTGAGAACACATCAATGGAGAGTAGTGGCTATGAACAAGAGGAAGACGGTTATGATTGGGCAGGTGGGATCCTAAAAGTGCATGTTAGGAAGTAGGCAGCTGAGAGTAGTGAGGAAAGTGATTCAGATATGTTGATCACATCGGTAGGCAGCGATGAAGACAATTTTGAGCAGCCCAAGCATCGTATATTCAAGATGCTGATGACCTATGTAAGGTACAATTTGAGATAGGCATAGAATTTAAGTCACTTATGGAATCTAAGAATTAAGTCAAGGAGATGTAGTGGAAATTTTCAAAAAACTGATATTTCAAAAGACTTGAAGTTAACTGTGGGGAAGGGTGTTCATGGTACCTTAAGATAAACAAGAGTAATAGGAAAATTCTTATCAAAACACTTGTTGATGAGCAAACCTGTCCAAGACAATTTAAGAATAAGCATGAAAAATCCAAGTTCCTCAAAAAGAAATTTACAGATACAATTAGAAAGGAGAAAAATTACAAGATTAAGACATTTATAAACAATGTCTTAACTAGATTAAGTTTGAAGTTATCTAGGAATCAAACTTACTAGGAAAAGAGGTTGGTAGTTGACATGTTGATGGTTCTTTGTTTGGCCAATAAAAGAACTTGAAGAGATATTCAGAGGAGTAAAAATGGAGCAATAAAGGCATCTATATTTTAATACAAGTAAGAAAGGAATTAAATGGACCAAACCTAGCATTCGAAAGAATGTATCTCAGTTTTCAAATCTGTGAGACGGGTTTTATTAGCACTTGTAAGACATTGATAGGGTTGGATGATTGTTTTTTAAAGGATGCAAAGTCATACCTAGAGAGAGCTTGACTACCCAACACATAGTTTTAATTTTGGACGTACGAGTTAAGAGAAGAGTAGAAAGAAAGAGAAAGAAAATAGTTCGTAAAATTAGGTGGTGACTTTTGAAAAATAAACAACAAAAGAGTTTTCAAAGAAGAGTGGAGGAAGAGGGGCTTTGGGAGGTCCAAGAAAATGCTAATGATATGTGGGACAAGATGGCCAAAGGGATTAGGAATATAGTAAGAGAGATACTTAGAGAATCAAGAGGTGTGGACCAAAGGGTAAAAAATCTTGGTGCTGGGATGCAGAGATGCAAAATAAGATTAAGGTTAAAAAAGTGTTATAAGGCATGGCACTTATGTAGAGATAATGAAAATTTGGATAAATAAAAAGTTTTTAAGAAAGAAGCTAAGAAGGCTGCGAGTGAAGCGAGATCTAGAGCTTTTGAAGGGTTATATCAATCTTTAGAAACTAAGTATGGAGAAAGAAAAATTTACAGACTTGTGAAAGGTAGGAAAAGAAAGACAAGAGATCTAGATCAAATAAAATGTATTAAAGACGAAAAGGGTAATGTTTTGGTAAGGGAGTAAGATATTGAAGCATGATGGAGGAGTTATTTTCAAGGACTTTTTAACGAAGGACATGAGTTGATCTGTGACTCTGACAGACTAAATGTGGCAGAAAATTACTGTAATTATACCTTTTATCATAGAATTTAAGAGTTTGAAGTAAAGAAGGCTATAAGGAGAATGGAAAATGGCAAAACAATAGGACCCGATAATATACCTATTGAGGTGTGGAAAAGTCTAGGAAGGAAAGGCATAAGTTGGCTCACTAAGTTGTTTAATGTGATCATGAAAGTTAAGAAAATACCGGACGAATGTAGGAAAAGTACTTTAATCTCTATCTATAAAAATAAAAGGGACATACAGAACTATGTCAACTATAGGGGGATTAAGCTCATGAGCCACACTATGAAGTTATAGGAGAAGATCATTGGGAAAATATTAAGACAAGAGACTCAAGCCACATAGAATCAATTTGGTTTTAAGTTAGAAAAGTCAATTATGGAAGCAATTTACTTACTACGGAGATTGATCGAAAGTTATCAAAGGAGGCAGAAAGATTTGCATATGATTTTTATTGATCTAGAAAAGGTATATGACAAAGTGCTAATAGAGATTTTATGGAAGGTTTTAGAGAAGAATGGAGTACGTATTGCGTATATTCGAGCAATCAAAGACATATACCATAGGATCATGATTTGCGTGAGAACACAAAATGGGGACACAAAGGATTTTTTCATAACTATTAGAATACATCAAGGGTCTTATCTAAGTCCATATATTTTTAACTTGATTTTGGACACAATTATTGATCATGTACAAGATTTAGGACCTCGATGTATGATTTTTGCAGATGATATAGTCTTAGTTGGTGAATCGAAAGAAGAAATAAATATGAAGTTAGAGTCATGGAGACAAGTTTTGAAAATACATAGTTTTCGTATAAGTAGAAATAAAACAGAATATATGGAATGTATTTTTAGTAAAAGATGAACAAATATGAATTTAGAAGAAAAAATTGGAGACCATATATTAAAACAAGTTACAAGCTTTAAATATCTTGGATCAATTATAGAAAACGACAGCGAAGTAAAGGAGGACGTAAACCATATGATTCAAGTGGGATGGATTAAATGGAGGAAGGCTTCGAGTGTCATTTGTGATAGAAAATTATCTCTCAAAGTTAAAAAAAAAAATTCTATCGTACAACTATAAGACCTATTATTTTATATGGTACTGAATGTTAAGTGGTTAAAAGACAATATGAAAATAAACTCAATGTTGCAAAGATGAGAATGTTGTGTTAGATATGTGGACACACTAGAAGAGATATGATTAGAAATGAGTGCATTAGAGAGAAAGTTGGGGTAGTACTTATTATGGAGAAGATGGTGGAATTTTGCTTAAAGTGGTTTGGACATGTGTGGAGAAGACCTGCAGAAGCACTGTTAAGAAAAGTAGATCAAATGGAGAATAGTCCAATAGTTAGAGGTAGAAGGAGGTCAAAGAAAATAATAGGTGAAACTATTAAAATATATTTAATAGTTAATAATCTATCTATTGATTTCATTTATAATATGTCACTGTAGCGTCGTTTGATCCATATAGCCGACCCTAGCTAGTGAGAAAAGGCTTAGTTATTGTTGTTGTTGCTTTTAGAGGTAAATTGTTGGGTGCTATTAGGAAGGATGGAAACAATAAAATCTTTCTCATATTTTTTGTTGTTGTCAAGATTGGAACTAGAGATTTATGGACCTAGTTCTTAGAGATACCGCTGAAAGACTTATCCATTGTGGGAAACTAGAGGTAGGCTTTTATCTTGGATTAATAGAAGGTAAATTTTGTTAAGTTAAGATTTATTTCATTTAATAATGTTGATTTGCTTATTGTATGTTACTTTATGTTGAATTTAATTATTTTAGTTAATTTACTTATGTTAAATTCATTATTTTGAGTGAAAGTTAATCATTTTAGTTAATTTAAACTATATTAATTTGCTTCATTGTTGTAGGACTTAATTCCCTATTTGGAAACAATGCTAGACTCTGTATGCAGCTTCTATATGGAAAATCAAGAGAAAGATTCCTAGCACTCGAGGTGAAGGAACTTATATGGAAGGATCCTAGGCCTACCACTATACAAGAACAAGAGGATAACATGTATGAATAAAAAAAATTGATGTAAAGGCTTGGGTATATATGATGGGCTTCCCTCCCTATTTGTGGCTAAGATCTGCCTACACAACTCATACAAAATGTGACTTATGAGTTAATAGCCAATACGAAGACATGTCCATCATTACCCAATAATAGGATGATCATTGGATCTGGACACAAATTCTCAAATTTGATTTCTCTCAAATTGGCTTAGTTCTTCTTGTATTGCTAAGAATCAATATTCATCAATTATGGTCTCATATATGTTTTTAAGTTCAACTTGATAAAGAAAAGTAAGATGATTACAAGTATTTCCAACTTCTAAGAGAGTTGCTACTTGTTACCCTTTAATCAACATCGCCTATAATTTCATTAATTGGATGATTCGTCACAAATATGCATTTTTTTAAAAGGTCTTGAGCATTGCTAGGTCCTTTATATTATAGTTAGCTTTCTTCAAGCACCTCTTTTTGCTTGATCTCCTCCTCCTTGTATTCCTTGCTAATAGATGTATTTTGTAAAATATCTACAATATCATCACAATATACATTTTTTAGCTCAAGAGGATTAGATTCATCAAATACAACAATTATGGATTCTTCTCCCCTAAAGTTTTTTTTTTATAGAATATGAAAGCTTTACTTTAGCTAGCATAGACTTTGAATCAAATTTGTTTAAGTTTTCTTTTTCATTATTCAACAGAAAACATTTGCAACGAAAAGCATGAAGATGAGAAATGTTAGGCTTTCTTCCTTCATATAATTGAAGTTTTCTTTAATAGGACTTATCACGTCTCTATTGATGATATGACAAGTTATATTTACAGTATCCACCTAAAAATACTTCAAAAGGTTGCCTTCGTTGAGCATAGTTCTTGCCATCTCCTCTAAAATTATGTTTTTCCTTTGAACCACGCTATTTTTTTAAGGTATTCTAGGTGCAAAACAATTATGCACAACGCTATTTTTCATCACAAAACGCTTTGGAATCATTATTTTCAAACTCTCCACCATGGTCACTTCTAATTCTCACAATGGTTACTCCTTTTTTTTTTAATAAAAGTTACAAGTTTTCTAAAAGTCCCAAAGGCTTGACTCTTGTAAGAGAGAAAACCAAATGAATCTAGAAAAGTCATCTGCAACAACAAGCATGTAGAATTTTCCTCTAAAACTCATTTTTCTAGATGGACCAAATAAATCCATATTTAAAAGTTGCAAAAGTCTAGAGATGTAAACAATGTCTTTGAGTTTAAAATAATTTTTTTACTTATTTCCCCTTTTAATATGCATCACAAAGCTTATCTTTTTCAAATTTAAACTTAGACGAACTAATGACTAGATCCTTTCTAGCAAACTTATCTAAAAGACCAATGCTTGCATGAGCTAATCTTCTATGTCATAACCAATAATTATCACTAACACTTATCAAGCATAAAGAGTCTAGTGGAGGTTCTTCTTCAAGGATAATAACATAAACATTGTTGGTCCTATGGTTCATAAGTTTAACTTGATGATCATCCTTATTTTCAACCATGTAACTATTTGAATAAAAGATAACTACTTTTTGTCATATAATTGAACATCAATGAGTGCTTTCCCTATAGTTAGGAATTACCTTCCTAAAATTATAAGAGTATTCCTATCTTCTTGCATGTCAAACACAATAAAATTAGTATGGAATATTAAGTTATGTACTTTAAATAAAATATCTTCAACTACGCCCTTAGGATAAACGAGAGATCTTTTAGCTAATCGTAAAGTAACATATGTAGTTTTAATCTCTCCTAATCCATATCTTTCATAAATAGACAACAACATGAAATTTATACTAACACCTAGGTCACAAAGAGTTTGTCCAACATATAAATCTCCTAGAGTACAAGGTAAAGTAAAACTCCCTAGATTTTACATTTTTGTTGGAAGCTTCCTTTAAAGGATTGCACTACACTTTTCAGTAGGGGTAACGGTTTCCACCTCCTCCACTTTCCTCTTTTTAGACAAAATGTCTTTCATAAACTTCACATAGCTAATAATTTCTTTCAAAGCATCTATAACAAAATATTAATTTGCAATTTTTCAAACACATCTAAAATTTTTTGAAACTGCCTATCTAATTTATGTTGTTTCAATATTTGAGAAAAAGGTGGAGGTTGAGGATTTGGAGTTTGATCTTTCTTGCTTTTTGTTGAATCATCTTTCTTTGTTTCCCTTAGAGGGATAGATGTCCCTTTTGTCTTGGAATTACCTTCTATCTCCTAGCCATTTCTCAATTTCATTTTGCTTTAGATGTGTGGATGAGACACCTTACACCCTCATTTGATTGTCAGTGACGCATTGATTAATTTGGCTTTGCAAAGTTCTCATAGATGCTATCATCATTTGATGAGTGACTTCATTTTTCGCCATGAAATTGTTCACTTTTTCTTCCCAAGCTAATCTTACTTTAGATGCCTTAATTCTTTATTGACGTAGAAACCTAAGAGTACTGTTTGGATTTTGCATAGAATCCATCCTTTTTGTAAGAGCTTTAGTTTGGGCCAAAATAGCTATACCTATGTCAACATCAAGAATTCTAGCCACCTTTCTAGGAACCGATCTCTTAGTAGGCTACTAATAGTTATTTGCAAGAATCTCATCCAAAAGGTCATGTGCCTCCTTAGGTGACTTTGTCATAAGGGTATCTCTAGCTACAATATCAATTGTTTTCCTAATGGGTCCCACCTAACCATTGTAAAATGTCTAAACTTGTAATCATTTGGGAAACCTATGATGTGGACACATCTAAAGAAAATCCTTGAACCTCTTCCATGCCTCATTTAAGGATTCAGAGTCAAATTGCACAAATGAAGTGATATCATTCCTCATTTTAGCAATCTTGGCTAGGGGGACGAATTTTGCCAAAAAATTTTGAGCTAAATCATCCCATGTAAAAATTGAACTAGAAAATAAAGATTTTAACCAACTCTTTTCTTTGTCCTTGAGAGAAAAAGAAAAAAATCTTAGTTTTATTGCATCTTCACTAACACTATTATGTTTAAAAGTACTGCATAATTTTAAAAAATTATCCAAGTGGCAATTTGGGTCCTCATTATGTGCTCCTCCAAATTTCAAAAAAGTCTAGATCATTTGAATGATAGCTAGTATGATGTCAAAGTTGTTTGCTTGGATAACCAATCTCCCAATACTTAAGTAAATGTCATCAACCAAGGGAACAATATACTCTCTTGTTGGCTTTAGTTCTCCCACTTGTGCCATTGCTTGAACATGTCTAGAAACTTGAATGTTCTCCCTTCGCCTCCTCAAAAGATCTTTCTAGTTTAGGGTCAAATGGGACTCTACACTCATAACTTGATGCATATAAGAGCACAAGTACCTAAAAAAATAAAATAAAAAACTTGAATTAAAATTAGAGAAATAAACTATGGATATTAACTGAAGCCTTAACAATTATGCCAAAACTTGTTAAGTTAAATTAATAAAAACCAACATGTAAGTACACATATTGACTAGCAATATAGTGGACAAAGTAGCAAGTCGTTGCTCACAGGGACTTTAATAAGTTAATTACCCAGTTCAATTTCACAACTTTATCTAAGAAACCAAATTTAAAACAAATTTGAGAAAATTAAAATAAAATAAAATAAAATAAAACTCAACACACTTCAATTAGATTATCAAAATTAATATATCATAGTCATCTAAGATAACTTAATTATTTTACATGACTCTTATTTATCTCTATTAATTAATCCTGACATCACAATTTATTGATCAAGCACCTAATTATTTATAAATCTTTTTCAAGATATATAAGTATAATTACTCCCAACATAAACCCCAATTTATGCAAGTAGTTTAAAGGTAATTTAGAGATTAAAAACAAGCTTGATTAATTACTGTCACGCCCCCAATTTAAAGGAAACTGATTGTCATGAATAACAGATAATTTTACCCTTATTTTATTGCATACATGCTTCAAGTATATCATATAACAGAAGTAAAAAATACGTTCACAAGTTTTTAGTATAGCCAAATATACATGACAAGTCTACACATATTAATATTACAACAGAAGTAGGGATCCTACTTGTGGCATTCAAAGCATACTCTAAATTATAAATACATAATGTTTTAAACACTTTGAGCGTTGGAAGCAATGTAGGTTCACCCAGAGAATATGACACCTAGTTGATCACGTAGTTGCAGGACCAAACTCTATATGCTTATCTAAAAAAAATGTAAATATCATATAATGAGTTTGATAATTCAATGAGCAGATAATACCTCATATGACCTCTTAGATCAACATATAGATGTATTTATATATTAAAATTTATCATATAGAAAATTACAGTTGAGAGGTACATCCATATGGGACCTGTATTTCAAATATTATCAATTCAAGTCACATTCATATATCTGAAACCATATGAAATATGGTATGATCATTAATCAAATATTGTTATACATCAAAATATTTCTCATGAAAACATTAGGAGGATCCCATATTAAAACTACCATATTAGAGTTCAAGCCTTTTCGTACTTTGGTGGTATAGAATTTGCCTAAACTTAACATGTCAACTAAGGTTTGTCCTACCACCGTTCAGGAGGACACGCGAAGGAACTCTAATATGGGTAATTTTCCAAGCACACAGCAAGGGAGGGCAAATCACATATCATATAGTCGACATCTCGCCCGAATAAAAGACATCCCGCTTTCTTTCACATATCATATCTTGTGTGTTGGCCATCACATGAGGTTAATACCACCCCTGCTAGTTGAGATATCAAGGTGCACAAAGGCTAATATCACCTGCTGCTAGCAAACAGTGTTTCCAATAAGATTCCTCCACAAAAATTATCGTTTACATATATGTCATATCATTCAAAACAGAACTTTCAGTATATTACAAAATTTCAGTCTCAGTACAGATCATTTGTCATAAACTTCCCAGTCAGGGTTCATCACATATACATGCCCTTTTTTCAAGGCAATCTTATAGCTTTACAAATCAATGTGACGCGCATAAAATATTCACTTTCTATACTGTTGAGAAATGTATGCAAAATCACATGTTTAATGGCTTTAAAATCATTATACAAAATCATACTCTTGTTGAACAATATGCTAGTTAGCAAATAAATCAAGTAATTTAATCTATTTAAGCGACATATAACAGTATAAATAACTTGTAAATAGAACTAATTATACATTTAAAGTTCAAGAAGAGTATAGGGTAAGTCATAGAAAGAATTATCTACTTACAAAACTAGTATTCCAAGTTGGATAGCCTAAAACGTATTTTTTTCAAGTCAAATATGATCAAATGGACTTCAAAAACGAGTCTGAATAGTCTAAAAACCTAGAAAATGACTCCAAAATTGCAAAATTTGGCCTCCGGGAGCTTGGTCAACGTTGGTCAACGGTGGATTACTTTTTACGATCAAAATAACTATTCATCCCTATAAATACTATTCACGATGATCAAATTTACTGTTCATGACATACAAAAGTTGTCAAATGGTAGTAAAATTTCATATCTTAAGGTTTTTCCATCTCCTGAATCTATCTATGGTGTCCGATTTTTAATTTGAGGACTCTAAGTAAGAGTTGTAAAACTTACCTTTCTATGATTTTTCCTCCCTTTTTTGGTAGATTTCCAGTCAAATTTCTAGAAATAAATAGGATAGAATTGTATTCCTCATTATTCCAAATCTGTTGGTGGTGGTGGCATCGAAATCCGAGGTCCAGAAGTGCTAGAAATCTAGAGAGAAGTTTTAGGATTCTTAGAGAGAGAAAATAGGGAGAAAAAGAGAGATGGTGCAAAAATTTCACTCTAGTTTTGCATTTTGTTTCCCTTAAAATCATTTGAGGGAGCTATTAACAAAATTTCAATTGTTGAAGGGTGTCCTTGCTATTTTTGTTATTTACATTTTGACCCCTAAACTTTTAGAAAATTACATTTTGATTCCAAAACTTAAATAATTATATTACCTTCATAATTCTTCAAAAAATATGATAAATAAACACATTTGCAAGGTTATTTATCTCCATTTATCATAATCCTCGTTTACATTTATAATTTTTCTTTAATTCAGGATTTTTCATTTATTTAGGGTTTTCCTTTTTTTAGGGCTATTACATTCTTCCCCTCTTAAAGAAATTCGGTTCCCGAATTTCATCTCCATATTTACAATAAAAACTAATCTCATGATTCAAAAAGATGTGGGTATATGGCGCATATGTCATCCTCTCTTTCCCAAGTAGCCTCCTTATAAAAGTGATTTTGCCATATCACTTTCTTTACTTGTCTGTCCATTATTGCTATTGGTTGTTCCTTATAAGTTAAGTCTTCCTATAATTAAATCTGTGGGCACTGTATAACATGTGTAGGATCTGGTAAGTACTTTTGTAACATAGACACATGAAAGACTAGATGGACATTACCAAATTTAGGTGGCAAACTCAAACAATAAGCTACTGGGCCAATCCTATCAAGAATTTCAAATGGTCATAAGTACTGTGGACTTAACTTCTTTTTCTTCTCAAATCTTACTACTCCTTTCATAGGAGATATCTTCAAGAAGACATGTTCACATATGGCAAATTCCAATGGTCAAGGTCTATTATCAACATAAACTTTCTGTCTACTTTGAGCTACTAATAACCTTTCTTTAATTAACTTTACCTTGTCAAGTGCATCTTGTACCAAATCATGCCTTAAAATGTTAGCTTCGTCCACCTCAAACCATCCGATCGGAGAACGACAACATCTATCATATAATGCCTCAAAAGGGGCAATTTTTATACTGGTTTGGTAGTTATTGTTATAAGCAAATTTAGCTAGGGGTAAGAATCTTTCCCTACTACCTTGAAAATCTAGCATACATGCTCGAAGTATGTCTTCCAATATTTGAATGGTTCGCTCAGACTGTCCATCTGTTTAAGGATGGAAAGTAGTACTAAAATTTAACTTCGTGCCCAAAGCTTCTTGGAAGGCTCTCCAAAAATGAGCTGTGAACTGTGGTCTTCAATTAGAAATAGTCGATATTGGCACTCCATGAAGCCTCATTATCTCATTCAAATACAAATTTTCATATTGAACTACGTTGTATGTAGTTTTCACTGGTAGAAAATGTGCTAATTTAGTAAACCTATCAATGATCACCCATATTGAATCAAACCTTTTTAGTGTCTGCGTTAGCCCTGTAATAAAATTTATAGTTATTATTTCTCATTTCCATTCAGGTATCTCTATCTGCTGATGTAATCCTATAGGCCTTTGATATTCTACTTTTATCTACTGGCAAGTTAAACATCGAGAGACATAATCAACTATAGCTTTCTTCATACCGTCCCACCAATAAATTTCTTTTAGATTTTCATACATTTTAGTCATCCTAAGATGAATGGTATATATAGATCTATAAGCTTCCTCTAAAATCTCTTTTTTGAGTTATTTATTAGGTACACACAACGCTTGTCCAATTTCAGAATTCCTTCATAGACTACAGTAAATTCAACATCACTGTTATTTTTCAACTCTTCAATTTTTTTGTATAAATAAACATCCTCTTTCTGTGCCTTTTTCACCTGCTCAACCAAAGACGATTAAAACTATATATGGGCCAATAGTATCCCAGCCTCCTTTACTTCCAATTCTACCCCATGACTCATACATTTTTTTTAACCAACGTCCTCCTTACCACTGTGATATGAGAGCCAAACTACTCATAGACTTCTTACTTAATGCATCAGTCACTATATTGGTCTCACCTGGATGATATAGTATTGTGTAGTCATAATTTTTAAGTAATTTCATCCATCGTCTTTGTCTTAAGTTAAGATCTTTTGGTTGAAAAATATATTTGAGGCTTTTATGATCTGTATAGATTTCGCATGTCTCACCATACAGATAATTCCTCCAAATTTTGAGAGCAAAAACTACTACTACCATCTCCAAGTCATGAGTTAGATAATTTTACTCATGTAGATTAAGCTGTCTGGATGCATATACAATAACTCGACCATGTTGCATCAACACACACCCTAATCCAATTCTCAATGCATCACAATATATTGTGTATCCTTCGATACCTGAAGGAATAGACAGTACTGGCGTTGAAATCAAACATTTCTTGAGTTTATGGAAACTTCTTTCATATTCATCTGACCAGTCAAATTTTATTCTTTTCCTTGTCAACCTCGTTAAAGGAGTAGTTATTTTTAAAAAATATTTAACAAATCTACAATAATAGCCTGTTAAACCAAGAAAACTACGGATCTCTATAATTGTGGTAGGGCGTGGCCATTGCTACACCGCTTCTACCTTTTTAGGATTAACTTGAATACCATCCTTGGTAACCACATGCTCTAGGAAATTAACACTACTAAGTCAAAATTCACATTTGAAAACTTAGCATACAATTTGTGTTCTCTTAAGTTTGCAAAGCTATCTTTAAATGTCGCTCATGTTCCTTTGAACTCTTTGAATATACCAGGATATCATCTATGATTACAATAATAAACTAATCATGTTCCTCTGAACTCTTTGAATATACCAAGATATAATCTATGAATACAATAACAAAATGATCGAAGAAAGATTTAAATACTCTATTCATCAAATCCATGAATGTAGTTGGGGTATTTGTTAAACTAAATGGCATTATTAAGAACTCATAGTGCCCATACTGAGTCCTGAAAGTAATTTTTGAAATTTTCTCCTTCCTTATCGTCAATTGATGATACTTAGATCTCAAATTAATTTTTGAAAAATATTGACTACCCTGCAGCTGGTTAAAAAAATCATATATACAAAGTAATTGATACTTATTACGTATTGTCACCTTGTTCAACTATCTGTAATCAATGCATAGTCATAGCAATCTATCTTTCTTTTTCACAAATAGGACTGGAGCACCCTGAGAAGTACTATGGCGTATAAATCCCTTGTCTAACAAGTCTTGTAACTGATTTTTTAGTTTCTTAAGCTTAGTCGATGCCATTCTATATGGAGGTATAGATACTGGTTAAGTTCCTAGAAGTAAATCAATACCGAACTCAATTTCTTGTTATGGGAGTAATCTTGGCAATTTCTCTGGAAACACATAAAAAAATTTCTTAACCATTGGAACCTGCTCTACATTGGTGTACTTCATATCAACATCTTTAACCACTACTAAATACCCCTAGCATCCTTTTTGTAATAGCATATAAGCTATTAGAGTATAGATTAAATTATTAAGTACCTCACTATGATTTTCTTATATCAAAAAAGAAGATTCTCCGAGAATATTAAACTTAATCAGTTTAAGGTGACAGTTTAAAATGTCATGGCATGATGACAACTAATCCATTCCCAGTATCACATCAAAGTCTACCATATCTAGACCTATCAAATCTACAAGAGTCTCCTAATCTTCTATCGAAATCTCACACGACTTATACACATCATTTATCAGTAAGAATTCTTCCAATGGAGTAGCAATCATAAAAGAACACTATAAATTAGTAGAATTTTTACCCAATTTCTTAACAAAGCAGGGTGATATATAAAAATGAGTAGAATTAGGATAGAACAATACATATTCTCTATGGGAACATACTGATAATGTATATGTCATTACTGCATTTGAAGTCTGACCATCCTGTCGTGTCAAGGAAAAAAATTGGGCTTGTTCTCAACCTCGACTTCTTGATCCTCTACTAGTACCACCACTACTTGCTTGAAATGAAGCTGCTTTAGCTGGTCATACTGGTACAAATGCAAGGGGTGAAGCTAGTTGTATTGATACTTGACTCAAATTTCGTAATTTTGAAAAATTTCTCATCAAATGACCTACTTATTCACACTTAAAACATTATCTAGTATGAGGCCTGCTACAAATGGGACATAATGGAATCGATTTTGAATCCTGTTGACTAGTGGATATTATATCTTTTTGAATCATTCTTTACTTATTGATATTGACTGATGGCTGGCTGGAGCTACCAGATCTTGCTTAAGTTAAACACTGTGGATTTTAAAATTTTGGTTTTCTCACAGTAAGATTATAACTAGTCTAGATATTACTATCTTGATCTATTTTTCTTCTCTTTAGATCTTCTATGTCTGCTAACTCTCGTGTTTTCATCATTCTAGCACAATTCACAACTACTAAATAAGTTGAAAAATAGTTCATTTGAGGACCCAGTGATTTAAATAATAGACGTATCAAACATAAAACAAATATCTTAATTCTATCTTTTTCATTAAGAACCAGATATGGTGCATATTTAGACAATCGGGTAAAATAGATGTCATATTTAGAAACTGTCATATTCAGTGTCTATCTTAATTTTTCAAATTCCCTGATCCTCTTGTCCCTTTTACTCATTGGTAGGAAATGATTCATAAATGCTTCCTTAAATTCATCCCACTCCATTGGTGGTAAGGTAACTGCCCTTCCTTGTACCAGAGTTTCAAACCAAACTTGGGCCACATCTGATAGTTGAAAGAACACTAGTTCAACAGATCTTCTAGTGGAACACCCCAAAGCTTTAAGAATTCGTTCTACAGCATCAATAAATATTTGTGGGTCCTCTTGAATATCTGACTCAGAAAAAGTTAGGGGATTTAGTTTAAGGAATTGCGGTAATGTCACCTCAATCCTATAAACTTTTTCTCTTATTCAGTTGGTCTTTCTAGTTCTTACGCTTCAGGAGTATTTTCTAGTGGTTGGCCATCCCTCCTGCCCTGTTTTACTATAAATCTAACCAATCTCTCTAAAGTCCTATGTATGCCAGCAATCATATTAGTTGTTTTATCATGTGGCTCCTGATGGGATTCTACTCTCTCCTTAAAGACTCTATCAGATAAATGGACATGTTCATCATGTCTTGGGGTTCTCGTATCCCATGCACGCCCTCTATCTCTTCCTCTTCCTTTAGGTCGGCCTCTACCATGACCTCTTTGTACTAGAATTGTAAATTATGCAGACTCTTCTGTAAAGGGTGCACGATCTACAGCTTCTCTAACAATCGCTCTAATTCTTGATGGCATCATAGGCTATAGAAAACAAAATACCTTTTTAAAATACCATAATATTTAGTTGGCCTTATACTAAAAACTTTAACAAATTTGGAATAGAAAGGAAATTGAAACTCTATAAAATCCTTCAGTGCCACTTGAAGTATAAATATGTCCAGCTCATATCCATATTAAAGGTCCTACTAAAGAATTTTTTACTTTGATAGCCACAAGGAAACCTAATGCTCTGATACCAACTTGTCACGCCCTCAATTTAAAGGAAACCTATTGTCACGAATAGCAGATAACTTTACTTTTATTTTATTGCATACATAATTCAAGTATATTACATAACAAGAGTAAAAACGTATGTTCACAAGTTTTCAATATAGCCAAATATACATGTTCAAGTCTACATATATCAATATTACAGCAGAAGCAGGGATCCTGCTTGTGGCATTCAGAGCATACTCTATATTACAAATACGTAATGTTTTAAACACTGTGAGCCTTGGAAACAACATAGGCTTACCCATAGAATATGACACCTAGTTGATCACGTAGTTGCAGGACCAACCTCTGTATCTTTATATGAAAATAAATGTAAATATCGTATAGTGAATTTGACAACTCAATGAGCAGATAATACCTCCTATGACCTCTTAGATTAACATATGGATGTATTCATATATTAAATTTATCACATAAAAAATTACAGTTCAGAGGTACATCAATATAGGACTCGTATTTCAAATATTCTCAATTCAAGTCACATTCATATATCTGAAACCATATAAAATATGGTATGATCATTAATCAAATATTGTTATGCATAAAAATATTTATCATGAAAACATTAGGAGAATCCCATATCAAAACTACCATATCAGAGTTCAAACCCTTCCGTACTTTGGTGGTATAGGATTTGCCTAAATTTAGTATTCCAGCTAAGATTTGCCCTACCACCATTTAAGAGGACATGCGAAAGGACTCTAATATGAGCACTTTTCGAAGCACATGGCAAGGGAGGGCAAATCACATATCATATAGTCAGCATCTCGCAAAGATAGAAGGCGTCCTGCTCTCCTTCACATATCATATCCCGCGTGTTGGCTGTCACACGAGGTTAGCACTACCCCTGCTAGTTGAGGTATCAAGGTGCACCAAAGTTAACATCACATATTGTTAGCAAACAGTGTTTCTTATAAGATTCCTCCATAGAAATTATCATTTATATATATTCTATATCATTCAAAACAGAGCTTTCAGTATATTACAAAATTTTAATCTCAGTACAGATCATCTATCATAAACTTCCCAGTCAATGTTCATCACATATACATGCCCTTTTTCTAAGGTAATATTATAAATTTACAAATCAATGCCACACTCATAAAATATTCACTTTCAATACTATTGAGAAATGTATGCAAAATCACATGTTTAATGGCTTTAAAATCATTATAAAAAACCATAATCTTCTTGAACAATATGCTAGTTAGCAAATAAATCAGGTAATTTAATCTATTTAAGAGACATATAACAGTATAAATAACTTGTAAGTAAAACTAATTATACATTTAAAGTTCAATAAGAGTATAGAGTAAGTCATAGAATGAGTTATCTACTCACAAAACTAGTATTCCAAGTTAGATAGCGTAAAACATATTTTTGTAAGTCAAATATGATTAAATAGACCTCAAAAATGAGTTCGGAGAGTCTAAAAACTTAGGAAATGACTCCAGAATTGCAAAATTTGGCCTTCGACAGTTTGGTTAATGCTGGTCAACTGTGAATTACTGTTTACAGACAGAATTACTATTTTATTGTCAGGATCACTATTCACGATGGCTGGATTTACTATTACAAAAGTTGTTAGATGGTAGTAAAATTTTATATCCTAAGGTTTTTCCTCCTCCTGAATCCATCTATGGGGTCAGATTTTCAATTTGCGGACTCTAAATAGGAGTTTAAGAACTTACCTTCCTAGGATTTCTCCTCCCTTTTTCGGCAAAGTTTTAGTCAAATTTCTAAAAACCAATCGGATAGAATTGTAGTCTTTGTTGTTCTGAATCTGTTGGTGGTGGTGGTGTCAAAATACGAGGTCAAAAATTGCTAAAAACTCTAGTGAGAAATTTTAGTGTTTTTAGAGAGAGAAAATAGGGAGAGAGGGTGCAAAAATTTCACACTAGTTCTGCATCTAGTTTCTCTTAAAATCATCTGAAGGACCTATTAGTAAAATTTCAATTGTTGAAGGGTGTCCTTGCTATTTTTGTTATTTTCATTTTGATCCATAAACTTTTAGAAAATTATATTTTGGCCTCAAAACTTAAATCATCATATTACCTTTATAATTCCTCAAAAAATATGATAAATAAACACATTTTCAACGGTACTTATCTCTATTTATCATAATCCTCGTTTACATTCATAATTTTTCTTTAATTCAGCATTTTTTTATTTATTCAGGGTTTTCTTTTATTTTAGGGCTATTACAATTACATAGGGTCATTAGGTATATCTCTATCCTAATTACAAATAAACATGTTGGCATCTAGGCTACTAGAATTAATCTTATATTTTTCAATTCATTGGTTTTCAATTAATTATCTTTCTCAATATTAATTAATCAAACCCTAACAATTCTACTTTGTGATTAAGCAAATATAATGAAAATAATCATGGGACTAAACAAAAAACCATAGACGTCATTTAAGGAAAATAATAAATAATAACAAGTCTAGCTACATAACTAAGATCCCTTAAACACCAAGATAAGGAATCTACTCCATTGTAAATATTAAAATCATCACAAAATTTCAAAGAAAGGAATCAATTGAGATAAAAACAATAAGAAAGCAGGAATGAGAATCTTTCTTAGGAACTCAAACCTTAAACAAGTCTTTGTTCTCCAAGCTCCAATCTTTCACCTTTACTTGGTATTGTATCTCCAATTCGACTCTCCAAAATATAGTGACTGCAACTCCTAAGAGTTCTCTCTCAAAACCTCTTTAGAGGTCTCCAAAAGTTGCTAAAGATCTCCCCAAGAAGCCCTAAAAAGTTCCTTAAATAACAAGTAGTTAGAAAGCTAAAATTACCAAAACTACCACTTGCCTAAAATACAAAATAAGAAACCAACCAAGTTGATGATACTCATAGGTAATTCTTGTGGGCACCAAAGGCTAAATGCCAAGCTAGTTATTAGATATGGGGCCTTCAAACTCTTTTGCATTTTCAGCTAAAAGTAATATTTTTGAGCCTCCATTTAAGCTATTTCTTTAACAAAAACATATGAAATGGTCAAATATTCATTTAGCACTAAAAATAAATAAACTAATTTAATTTAATCTCGATTCACTCAAAGACAAGCTAAAAAAAGGATAAAAGATAGACTAAATAACTATCTAAAGGAGAGCTAACATTGTGGTTTAGGGCTTTGAATTTTGGGATATTGAGATTAAGGTTTTTCAATTTTGGGGTTAGGAGTTTAGGGTTTAAAGGTTTAATGTTTGGGGTTTTGGGTTCTAAGGCTAACTATTTAGGTTTTAGGGTTGAATTTTGAGTTTTGAGATTTTGAGCTTAGGGGTTTAGGGTTTTGAGTTTTGAAAGTTGTTTGAGATTTTAGAGTTTGAAGTTTGGGGTTTAGGGTTTGGGGTTTAGAGTTTGGAGTTTTGGATTTGAAATTTAGAGTTTGAGATTTTTAAGTTTTCAGTGTTTCGATTTTAGATTTTAGAGTTTCAATTTTATGGTTTTGAGGTTTTGAGTTTTGAGTTTTATGGTTTGGGGTATTAAGTTTTAAATTTTACGGTTTTAGATTCTAAAATTTAAGGGTTTAGGGATTTGGATTTTAAAATTTTAGGGCTTAAGGGTCAAGATTTGGGAGCTTTAGGTTTAGGGCTTTGAGTTTGAGTTTTTTTATTATTTAGGATTTATGGTTTATTGCTTTAAGTTTTTGACTTTTAAAATTTAAAATTTAGGGCTTTGAGTTATGTCGCTTTGAGACTTAGGGTGTTGGGTTTTAAAATTTAGATTTTTGGATTTAAGATTTAGAAATTAGAATTTAGAGTTTAGGATTTTAGAGTTTATGATTTAGGGTTTCATGGTTTAGGATATAAGTGATAATTTTTTTAAAGTTCCAAAATTTTAGAGATATTTTTTTAATTAAGGGATGAAAACGAAATAAAAAAATAAATTAGTGGACAAATGGAGCAATTTGGCCATTTTTTTTTCTTTTTAAGAAATGGTGAATCAACAAGTTAAGGTGGTGTGTCAAACTGGACTTAACGTGCCAAATGAACATTTAACGGTCTATATTAATATTTTTTTAACAATAGTTAAGAGTAAAATAATAGAAAAACATAATTGTTGAAAATTTGAAAATTTTGAAAATTAAATTGTATAGTGATATAAATTTAGGAATTAAGATTTAAGGTCCTAATAAATTTAGGGACCAAGTTGTAGGTTTAATCTTAAAATTTTTGATTAACTGAAATTTATATGGACAATAAGAGTTCATGTCTTCTTAGTTGACTATTCTGGTTTGAATGGTTGTTCATATTGTTGGATTATCTAAGTTGCTAGAATCTTTTTAAATATATTTTTTAGTGGCTTAGATATCTTACAAATAATGTGACTCTTGTGAAAGTTTTTAGCCAAAATTTTATGTACAATTTGACGGAGAGGAAACCCATAGTTTTCTCTAAATCTTTTAGCTCTATTCTTTCTTTGGATATACATAGCTACATATTTGTCATTTGTTGTATAAAGGGAGAGGTTGTTGACCCTGTTAATATGTTCATTTAAGTTTTGATGATAACAAATAAATTGATAACTTTTCAAGGATTTGATGCAAGTCAAGAAGCACTACCAAACTTCCAAGTTTAGGTTATAAATTGTAAAAGGACTAGTGACACTGGAGCTCTTAGTGTTTACATTAAAATGTTGTTAAAAGTGAATGAGCTGCAATATATTCAAATGTTCATTAAAGGAATGAGTTTTCTCCTTACAAACTGAAAACCCAAGGTTAATAGTAGACTTTTAGAAGCCAACAATCAACTGCTAGCCTTGGCCTCACTAGAATTGAAATTCCAATGAACAACAATCAAGTGTTATACCCTAGTAATCAATTATTAGCCTCTATTTGAGAAAATGACACTCCCTTTAAATTTTTACTGTTTTTCGAAGTTGCCGAGGCAACAGCCAAATGTTGCAAGTATAGCTACTAAAAAAGAAAAATAGCTAGTTTTGTACAAAATATCTTTTAAGCTTTTTCTGAAGTTTATATTGAGAAAAACCTACAAATAAGAGTGGTTTTAAACCTACTATTCATGTTTACTTATCTTGAGCTCATTTTTCTTCAAAATTCTAAGTAATTTTCATTTGTATACACATTTTAAGAGAGGGAGTTTCTTCTTGTATAAATTTCCTTCTTCATCACTTTCTGAGAATTTTGATTCAAGGGATAAATTCTCATAAAGGTTGGGATTGGAGAGATCATTTTGTAAGAATAGAAATCATTGATACTGATCCTTTGAGTTTAGAAAGTATAGTAGTTTACAAATATCATTTATGAAACTTGATAAAATAGTAAAAAAAATTTAAAATTAAAATGTGAGAATCAGATGCAGGCTTGATTTAAGATAAAATAAGAAAAATTCTTTGTATTTAATCTTTTCTTTATCCTTTCTCCTAATTACTTGCATATTTATTTGCAAGTTCTTCATTCTTTTAATTCATTATAAAGTATTCATCTTGGTTGCTGTTTTAAACTCATCTATATTTTGCTTGGCTATTTCAAAACTTTCAAAGTTGTAATATTTGTAAAAGGGCTTTTTTTAAGCATTCCTTTGAAAAGAAGTTGGTTTTGATTCAAATACCCAATTTACTCCCTCTTAGGTGATAAGACATTCCTAACAAATAGTAACTATACTTTCTCAGGCTAGAAAGTTAGCATTTTATATAAGGAGATATGAAAAAGTTGAAATAGCCCAAGACAAGGTAGGGGTTTTTTTTTTTTATCACAGCTAAACACACTCTAGTTAGTGTGGATAAGCTACACACAAGGTCAAGAATGAATTATGAAAGAGTAGGAAAGTTTAGTTATGTGAATCCCTAAGAGAATGACACAAATTTGTGTAAATTATGAGCTCTGGTCTTGGTTTCTTTTCCAGTTCATATATAGGTATTTATATATGATTCAGAGGCTATTTGACTACTGGAGAGGGGTTCTTGATGCTTGCATTAGCCATTGTTAACTTCTCGCCACTTTTGCTAAAAAATTCTGCTGAGTTTTCAATTAACTCAGAAAAGGAACTTTCTCCTTTCGCCTAGATATTTACCAATTAACTTGTTCTCAAAAGTTGACGTGTAGAAATATTTGGACTTGCAAGTCAACATCTTTGATTTTGTTCAGACCTTAATTTGCTTTAGATTTGCTCTAAGATAGGTTTTTATCTTCTCCTTATTTGCTATTTCATTTTTCTGATATTGGCAAGTTTAAATTACTTCCCGAGACGTATCTTGGCTGTTGACTGTCCTTGGAGAGGTCTCTTTCTAAATTTCACTTATACCCTTCGATGTGCATTAAAACGCTTCATTTGCTTCCCTTTCTTGTTTTTTTCAAGAGCATATTGTTTGGGTAGATTTAATGATTTCCTTGATTCTTAGATGTCCATAACTTATATGACATGCTCTTCATTGAGTGCTTCTTTATTGGCTCCATGAGTCTTTCTCCCGTTGAATCATTCGAAGATTTGTCATTGATATAGTTGACTTGTTTTGGTAAAGCAAGATTCTCTTTAAATTCCCTAGTTTTGTGTCTCCAAATCTTGCATAGATAGAAACTTAAATAGGATAAATCATGTGTTAAATATCAGAATATAAATTTGCATTTTGAATTTATTTTTACAGAATTTGTGTCTTTAAAATATTTATAAAATAATTTTAGAATTATTATCATCAAAACAGAGCTATAGTAATTTTAAGTATTATGCTAAACTTATATTGACCTCTCCTATATTTAGCGCCAAATATGGAACTTATCCTTCATTTTGAATATATAAACACACACTCATCCCCTCTAAATTTCTCTAGTATTTTACAAGTTAACTAAAATATTATAAGTCAATCAAATGTTATGTTCGATGGTCAAACATCTAAAAACTATTAATTTATCAGTATTTAATATTTTTAGACATTACATATCTGCTTGAGGAGGTTAAGAACAAAGCTATACATTTACTTCACATTGAAGAGCAATTTATTTAAATTTTAAAATTAGCAAGCATGCTTCTTCCATATACAATAAATTAAAGGAATTTTTCCATTTTGACAACGAAATTTTGACTTTTGACTGGAACTTCCCCTTAATGATTTTGTTAAGGTTTACTTTGAAAAGAACTAGAAGGAATCATGCTTTGAAAATATAAAGAACGCTTATGTATACTTTCAAAATAGAAAATTGTAATATCCAATATTTTAAGATATCAAAATATTAAATAGTATTCCAAATGATCCTCTTTTAAAAATAAAAAATTAAAAGCAGAAGTATCTGAGTTTCAAAATCGCTCATTCCAATTTTCGATTTGGACAAAAAAAATTCACATTTTAGAAATTGAACCCAAAAGACAACTATTCTATATTCTAAGTAAATTTGCGCACCAAACAAAAAAAATCATTGTAATTTGTAAGAGTGTTATGCTTGGAAAGAGAATGCCATTTCTCCATATTAAACATATTACTACGGCCTGGGGGGCTTACTTGTCAGGGCAACTCGGTTGCTGGTATGCCTTGGGATTCCTAAGAAATGTTATCTGAACTCTCAGCTGTAAGATTTCATGGTTACATGAACTTGCAAATAATTGTTTACATTTTCTATTAGCTGCTCAGTTGTGCAGCCCCACCAACCATATTCTGCATTCGTGTGGTGTTAATTGGAAGATGGAAGTGATAATGAGACATGCTCGTGAGGAAAATTAGTGTAGATTTCTTAGCCATGAACTTGGAGCTGATTTCTTGCTTCTTATACTGAATGGATATAGTTGTTTTACTTCAGTAGTTTCCATTTTCTTTTTTTCATCCATTATATCCAAAAGAAAAAAACATGGTCTAGATTTGCAATGTTCTGCTATAAATGCATGTTGGTAAAATATAATTTAATATCACATGATTAAAGTTATTTTCACTTTGCAATATGCAGTCGAAAAACTAACATTTGGCTACCCTGAGACTTGTTCCGTTTGAACAACACTAACACGTTCTTTAACTTCGACAAATCTCAAATAAAAGTTCTCAAATATCACGGTTTTCCCACATTTCTTCCAATTTCATCTCAAGAAACACTTGGATGTAAACCTCTGGGGATGTCAGAATAATCGATTAGGAAGAATTTGAGAATTGACAAGGATTTGAAGTGTGGCAGTCAACTAGGAAGAGACGGGTTAAGTATGAGATGGAATTGTACAAAATTAAGGATGTCAGATTGAACCATTAGACAAAAACTTTGGGTTAAGACAAGAATTTAATTAGTGCAAGGCTAGGTTGAAAAGAGAGATGTTAAAGATTTTGAAACAGAAATGAGATAAAATTTGAAAATATTATATATATTAAATTGAACGGTTAGACGAGAATTTGAGCTTAGGGCAAGAATTTATAATGGGTGGCTTAGTTGAGAAGGGAGAGAAAACAAATCACATGGTAATAGTATTTTACCCTAAAATGTATAACATGCAAGAAAACGGATTATTCAGTCATATTTTATTCCCATATTCCATCAAGAGAATGACTTCTTGAAATGCTCATATATTTACGATAAGACAAGTCAACATCAATATAAGCAGACATGAAGAAAATGTATGTCAATGATCTTATGGTGCCACTCATAGCTGTAAATCCTAGGTGGTTTCGTTTTTTCATACAAGATTTTCATTTTACACAAGCAGGGTATTTTGCACTTTCGTTGACAAGGTAATAGATGGATTCCTACCTGTTTGCATGCATACAGCTGCGATCCATGGCCAATATTCCTCTTAAATTGCATGTGATACAATGCTAGAAAGGCTCCTACCACTACATGGTGCTCTATTACAAAGATCTAAATGCTGGTTGACAAGTGGAAACTTCAGTAAAACAAAATAAAACTAGGGTAATGAGGAGACTTGCTCAACTCCCTTTCATGTAATTTTATTTTGTTTCACATCATACCGTCCAACAACACCTGGTCACATGTTCCAGTCCCTTTTGTCGAGGTAATGAAGAAACTCTGCAACATATTTTCCAAGAATACCCTGAAGTGCGACCTATCTGATACTGCTAAAACCTTCCCCTCTATCCTCAGCTAAGGCTCTCTGAATGGCTTCTGAAAGTTATTTCCTTTTCCAACTCCCATCAGAACACATTTTCCTATACGTTAATTTTGTCTATGCCTATTGAACAATTTGGCAAGGAAGGAATAAACTGGTATTGGAGGGAAAGACTTCTGATCCTACTGCTATGCTGAACTATGGTCAACAGAGAGAGCTGCACCTCAAATGCTATCCCTATTCCCATTAAACATGAAATTGCTATAAAGTGGAACTCTCCCCCTCCTAAACACTAAACCCCGCCTAGCTTCATAAAACTTGATACTTGATGTTCGATGAGACTGCTGTTCCCAATCCTGGAAAAATGGGAATGGAAGAAATTCTTAAAGACTGTCAGGGAAACTCGATCTCAGGTTTTTCTAAATTTTTAGGAGAGGAAACAGCTATCCTGGCAGAATTATGGCCCATATCTGACGGCCTTAGGATAGCACACCCTCTTAATATCTCCCACATCCAAGTATAATCAGATTTACAAGCTGTTTTTAATATGTTCATCAATTGAAATGACACTGGTTCACATAAATACAGTCTACTAGTCGATCAATGCAGGATTTGGCTGAGGAAATTCACAATGGTGCACTTCACTAAGAATTACACGGCACAAAATGGAATTGCAGACTGGCTATTCAAGTGAGCTACAAAAAGAATAACCATTTTAAGGTGGTTTTTGGGATTCTGTGACTCTAGGCTGCTACTGTAGTGGGGCTCTCCCACTTTCAGGAAGTAGCTGTAGTTGTAGGATGATTCTGTACAAACGGCATGAGACATTTTCTCATTGCAATGAATTTTCATAAAGTACATAACCCAATGTTGTTAACCATCTTAAGGTGAACAACTGAACACCTTAACTAGATCATAGAAAAATAGACTCACTCTTGTCAACATTCAAATGCAAGGCAATGAAACTGGGAGCAATTCAGCATATGTAATACCAAACAGGAGATAATTAATAACATACTTTATCAGAAAAATTAAAAACTGGAAGAAAAAAAAAATCAAAGCAGCATTTCACTTCTTTATAGAGCCAGTGATTTCAACAGAGGACCTTGATGAGTACATACCACCCAATCATGTCTCCTTAGAGAAATTGAGGAACAGATCAAAAGGGTTTCTCATACTCCTGCGATGGTGGCTGCTCCCAGGTCTGCAAAAAACCTATGAAAAAAGCAACTAGGTGTCAGGCAAAGAAGCATAAGAAACACATTACTGGAAAAAAAAAATCTGGACAGCAATATTTTATGCTTTGATCTATAAATGCTAAGTTACATTATGCTTCATATAAAGGTTGCCAAAAATCAATTATCCTAATTTCAGTTCAGAATTCCAAATATTTAAGAAGTAACAACTTAAGGTGCATGCGTCCATCCAGCTATGTTTTAAGCACTCACACTGCCACCTCCCTCACAAAGAAACTGCAGCATAGATGTTTATCTGAATCACTTCTCAATTTAACAAATTGCTGGAAAAAAGATCAGATCAGATTTTCCCTCATATCTGGGCCCACTATTTTCAAGATATCATGTGATTGTGTTATTATTTTCCTGATTCTGTTTTTTATTATGGTTTAGTTTCCTATTTTTTATTGGGCTTATTTTCTGGTTTGGATTAAGATATCTTCATCTTTTATTTTATTGAGATTCTATCCCTATTGTATCGGGATTTCTCTCCCTCCACAATGTCTACAAATCGTAAATGGGTTTATGTAATTTTTACATTTTTTATTGGGCTTATTTTCTGGTTTGGATTAAGATATCTTCATCTTTTATTTTATTGAGATTCTATCCCTGTTGTATCGGGATTTCTCTCCCTCCAGAATGTCTATAAATCCTAAATGGGTTTATGTAATTTTTACATACATGAATGCAATATTTCTCTGAGATTGTTCTCTCCGATGCTCATCTTCACACGGTATCAAAGCTCGGGCACCATTGAGAGAACAATGGCCAGCTTCAAACAGGCTCTTATGGAGTGCAGGCTCTCACCGGGTTAAGCAAAGATGAACAGAAAGAATCTTCTTTTGCATTAAGCCTTACAATTAATCCTATTGCTCCCAGTCTTCTCACTGCCTCTTTCGATAAAACGATGGAGTGCAGGCTCTCACCGGGTTAAGCAAAGATGAACAGGAAGAATCTTCTTTTGCATTAAGCCTTACAATTAATCCTATTGCTCCCAGTCTTCTCACTGCCTCTTTCGATAAAACGATAACTTTCCCCACCAAATCACCTCCTATAAACTCAAATGGTAGAAATTTTCTTCAGTGGTCTAGATCGGTTCAAATGATCATCCGAAGAAGAAAAAAAAATTGGCTTCTGGTAATGTTATGGCTCATTAATTCAATAGAGGAACATATTGGGGCTTTATATCTCATCTATCCCACAAAAAAAGAAATCTGGGACAAGGTCAAAATTGTTTATTCTAACTTGAAAAACTTAGCCAATAGTGTGAATTGAGAGATAAGGCTAGAGAATTTAGGACCTTAGTGTATAACCAATTACTACACTAACCTCACCAAGATATGACAAGAATTAGATCTTTTTGGACCAAGTGACTGGTGTGAGAGATGCCAAGATAAATACATTAAATTAGTAAAAAAAACATACCCTTACAGTTTTTTTGTAAGGTTAAATAAAGACGTAGATGAAATAAGGGGTAGAATCATAAGCATTCACCCACTACCATGTATAGAAGAAGTATTTGCAGTTGTCTGAAGGGAAGAAAGTAGGAGAAAGCTAATGCTTGGTGGCGGGTCCATTCAAACAGAAGCTTCTGCTCTAATCTCTAGAAATCTTGAGTAGAATTACAGGAGTAAAGGATCAAGTGATAACAAATGCGGAAGAAGAGGTAATCTTTGGTGTGATTTTTACCAAAAGACTAATCCAACTAGAGAAACATGTTGGAAGGTGCATGGGAAGCCATCAAACTAAGAAAAGCAATCTGGGCAGCAGCTAAGAGATGGTAGAATTTATCAGTCCAATGTTGCACACTGTGAACCGAAGGGAGGAGAAAACCTAGGAGATCTCAATCTTAACAAAGAGCAACTCGACTGGCTTTACAAACTCCTTACTCCAAGAAAAAAACATTGGTACCTCTCTTATTGCCCAGCAAGATGATTTTTCCACTGCCCTACTTTGCACTAACTGAAAAAATGATCTTAGATTATTAATTCTGGTGCCTCAGACCATATGACAAGTAGTAAAATCCCAATAGACTATGATTGCCAAGTTATCTTCTCACAAAATAATTGTGTTTTTTTTAAAATCAGAGTGCAAGGAGGAGGATTGGAAATGCTAGAGAACATGAAGGGCTATACTAATTTTATTTCGATGAAGATAAACAAGTTCTAACTGCTAGTTGGAAAATATCCTCGAGACAAAATCAAGCCATGTTGTAACATTTTAAGTTAGAACATCCTAGTTTTGCATATTTAAAGCATTTGTTTCCTTTGGTATTTAATCAAAGTGACAATTTTCAATGTAAAACATGTCAATCGGCTAAACATCAAATATCTGTGTATAAATCCAAGCCCTACAAAACCATGAAATCTTTTTATATGATTCATAGTGACCTTTGCGGTCCTTCACAATCTCACAATTTTTATGCAAAACCATAGTTTGTAACTTTAATAGATGTCCATACGCGAGTATGTTAACTATACTTACTTAAGGATAAATAGACAAACCTTCATACATTTTCACAAAATGATAAAAATCCAATTCTCCACAAACATTCAAATCCTACACACTGAAAATGGGAGATATTTTAATCAAACCTTCGAAAATTATCTCAATGATAATGGTATCATTCATTAAAGTACTTGCATTTATACAACAACAACAACTAAATTTTTTTCTCACTAAGTGGAGTCAGCTACATGAATCAGACGACGTCGCAATGGCCTATTATAAATGAGATCATCAAAGTACTTACACTTATACCCCCAACAAAATAGAATTGCGGAAAGGAAAAAACAAACACCTTTTAGAAGTAGCTCAGTCCATAATGCTCACCACCAACACACCAAAATATTTGTGGGCAAATGTTATTCTCACAGCTTGTTACCCAACAAAATAGAATTGCAGAAAGAAAAAAAAAACACCTTTTAGAAGTAGCTCGATCCATGATGCTCACCACCAACACACCAAAATATTTGTGGAGAGATACTATTCTCACAGCTTGCTACCTAATAAACAGAATGCCCACCAATGTCCTCAAATTTCAAACTCCTTTGGATACTCTCTCAAAATCTTTCTTAGGAAATAGAATTTTTAATAGCCTACCCTAAAAGTCTTTGGATGTACTACATTTATCCATAACCATGAACCCAATCATAACAAACTTGACCCCAAAGCTCATAAATGTGTCTTTATAGAGTATTCAACAAACCAAAAAGGGTACAAGTGCTATATTCCTGGAAAAAAAAATCTTGTCACTATGGATTTCACTTTCTTTGAAAATATTCCTTACTTCACCAAATATTCCCAACAGTGAAAGAAATTTTCTTTTCTCACCTCCTATTTTGGACAGCCTTCCCAGCAGCGCAAAACACCTTCTTCACCTTGTACCCTTCCAGCAGTGAACCAACATCTCTTACACCTTTAGCATCCATTTAGACAATATTGAAAATCCAGAAAAACTGCCTAAAACTCAAACCAACATTGAAACTGAACCTGACCCTGAAATCAACATTGCAGATCTAAATATTAATGTTCAAAAAACCCAACTCAAACCTAAACTTCATGTTTATACTCGTTGGAAACATCAACTAACCTCTGCTGCTCTTGAAGATTGCCATGAACCCGAACCAAGCTCAGGTAATTCTACTGATTCTAATTTTTTGGAAGATTTTTATTACTTACCTATTGCTTTGAGAAAGGGAACCCGCACATGCACCCAACATCCTATAGCCAAATTTGTGTAGCTTGACCATTTATCCACCTCGATGAAAACATTTGCATCTAATCTTGAGGAAACTGAAATTCCCAAGACCATTGAAGAATCTCTTGACAGACCAGAATGGAGAAAACCTATTGAGGAGGAAATCCAAGCCATCCAGAAAAATGAGACATGGGAGGTAGTCAAGAAATCAAAAGATGCTATACCAATGGACTGCATATGAGTATTTACTATTAAGTACAAATCCAATAGTGAAATTGAGAGATATAAAGCCCGCTTAGTTGTCAAAGATTCACTCAAACTTATGGAATAGACTACTAGGAGACCTTGCTCCTGTTGCCAAACTCAATACCATTCAAGTACTTCTTTCTCTAACAGCTAACCTTGACTGGTCTCTCCATTAACTTGATATAAAAAATGATTTTCTTAATGGAGACTTGAATAAGAAAGTTTATATGCAGGTACCCCCTAGTTATAAAAGCCCAATGCAAGATGTAGAAGTAAGTTAAAAAAAATCGCTTTATAGTCTTAAACAATCACCAAGAGTATGGTTTGAAAGATTTACCAAAGCTATCCTTCAATGGGGATATAAACAAGCTCAAACTCATCACACTCTTTTCTTTAAGTACACAGGAGGTAAGTCAACAATACTAATTGTATATGTTGATGATATTATTCTGATAGGTGACGATATCTTAGAGATAAAAAGCTTAAAAGAGAAGTTAGCCAAGGAATTTGAAGTCAAGAATCTTGGCATATTGAGATATTTCTTGGGAACGGAGTTTACCATAAATAAATGCGGGATCTCTATTTCTCAAAGAAAATACACTATTGACCTACTAAAAGAAACATAATTACTTTGGGTGCAATCCAATAGACACTCTCACTGACCCAAGCATAAAACTTGGCGACCAGAATACTAGCACACCTGTAGACAAGGGTAGATATTAGAGACTGGTTGGAAAATTCATTTATCTAGCTCACACTAAACCTGATATAGTTTTTACTGTTAGTATGGTGAGTCAGTTTATGCATGACCCTCATGAGGAGCATCTAGTGGCTGTAATTCGAATCCTAAAATATCTTAAAGGATGCCCAAAAAAAGGGTTGTTTTTAAAAAGAGAAAGATCACGTGAGATTGAAGCTTATTTTGATGTAGATTGGGCAGATCAATGACTAATAAGAAGTCTACATTTGACTATTGCTCTTGTGTCTAGGGGAATCTTGTTATATGGAGAAGCAAGAAACGGTGCAGAAGCTTAATTTAAATCTCTAACTAATAGAGTTAGTGAATTAATTTGGCTAAAACGTCTTCTTGAAGAACTTAAAATTGAGAAGGAAAGCCCCATTAAGCTATATTGTAAAAACAAAGCAACCATTAGTATTACCCATAATCCAGTACATCAATACAAAATTAAACATGTAGAGGTTGACCGTCACTTCATCAAGGAAAGTTGAAAATGGAACCATCTGTATTCCCTATGTGAGTTTGGCTGAACATACAGCACATGTCCTCACTAAAGTACTATCAAGACCCATATTTGAAAAGCTTATATGCAAGCTGGGTTTATTTGATATATATAATCCAACTTGAGGGAGAGTGTTGGAAATATGATCATATCTGTTTTTCCCTCATATCTCGACCCACTATTTCTAAGATATCATGTGACTGTGTTATTATTTTTCTAATTCTATTTGTTATGGCTTAATTTCCTATTATGGTTTAGTTTCCTACTTTTTATTGGGCTTATTTTCCGATTTGGGTTAGGATATATTTATCTTTTATTTTGTTGAGATTCTATCCCTATTGTATCGGTATTTCTCTCCCTCTAGGATGCCAATAAATCATGAATGGGTTTATGTAATTTTTACATACATGAATGCAGTATTTCTCTGAGATTTTTCTCTTTGGTGCTCATCTTCACACAAATGCTAAGTTTATAGTATAGTTTCAAAAATTCTCTACACAATAATATTTCATATCTTGCTCCATAAATACTAAAGCTAGATTAACAACAACAACAACAACAATAACAACAATTAATCATTTTCCTATTAGGTGGAGTCGACTACATGAATCAAACGACGCCACTAACCTATTATAAATGAGATTAATAGAGAGATTATTAATTATTAAATCTTTTTTAATAATTTTACCTATTGTTTTCTTTAGTCTCCTTCTCCCTCTAACTATCGGGTTGCTCTTCATCTGATCTACTCTTCTCAGTAGGGCTTCTACGAGTCTTCTCCATACATAGTCAAACCACTTTAAGTAAAATTCCACCATCTTCTCCATGTAGATCTATCTAAACTTTCTCTCTAATACACTTATTTTTAATTATATCTCTTCTAGTGTGTCCATACATCTAGTGCAATATTCTCATCTCTGCGACATTGAATGTATCTTCATGTTGTCTTTTAACCGCCCAACATTCAGTACCATACAATATTGTAGGTCTTATAGTTGTACGGTAAAATTGCCCTTTAACTTTGAGCAACACTAAAGTTAGATTAACGAATCATACAAATGTTGCCAACAATTACTCATCAAATTTTCATTCCTGGTTCTAAATATTGTAAGTAACAACCCAAGAAACATATGTCCAAGCTCATGTCTATCCAACAACCTTTTATGCACTCACAAACCCCACCTCTCTCAAATAAGCTACAACAGAGATGTTTATCAAATTCACTTCTCAAACCAACAAAGTCTTAATCATTCTCATTATATTATATTATAAAACTTTCAAAAATATTGGATGAAGGTTATACACATGCAATTGTATTCAAATTTGAAGAGAAATAAAGGCCGGTTCTTCTCGTTAGGTGATAACTATCTTCATTTGGATGGCCTTAAAGTCAATATGTAGAGAGGTGAAGAACATGCTTCCTAGAAAAGGTTAACTTCCATCAAGGGCAGGGAGTGAAAGATAAAGGATAGTTAAATGGTTCAGGGTTGTTTTCAAGCATGTCCCCTTTGGTTCTAATCTATCTATCCTCTTCTCTCTCTATCCTAATATGTTTTTTATGGACCCACAAATCCCACCTCTCACAAATACATTGCAGCAGAGATGTTCATCTAATTCACTTCTCAAATGAATGAAGTCTTCACATCATTCTCGTTATAGTGATTTATTTTTTATAGAAAAAGATATTTATTAGAAAGAAAGAGAATCACCAAAAGAGGAGGATGAGATAGCCTCCTAAGAGAGAAGAATGACAAAAAATGGAAAAGAGAACATTCAAGGGCTTAAGTCAATAACAACGCCCCCCAACCTTTATTCAAATCAGTGAAAGAAACCCCCTTAAAACAACCATGAACAGAACACTAAAGGGAAGCTAAAGATAAGACCCTTTTCCACAATTAATTTAAAGACGCCAAAACACCTTTGAAAAACCTAGCATTTCCTTGAAACTAAATACACCAAATCACAGCAAAATCTGCACAATGCCACAATACCAAATTAATAAAAACTGGTCCGATTTTTCTGGAAAAACCTAATCTAGCCAAAGATACCAAAAAACTTATTCCAAATCTTTGGTGCTATGCTACAATGTATGAACAAATGATCATGCAGAAAATTAACAGAAGGAAAAATTCCTCAGATCCGTTACTAGATTTTCCAAACATAATCTCCAAGTTACTAGATTTTCCCAAACAAATGTGCAATACCCAAAGGTTGACTTTCTATCTTTAATTGATCCTGCCCAATCTGCATCCGAGTAACCTTCAACACTCCTGGACTCAATTTTTCTAAAAAATAATCCTTGCCCAGGTTGCCCTTAAGATATCTCAAGATCCATAGGACTGCTTCCATGAATTCCTCATACGAGGAATGCATATATTGATCGACAAAGCTTATTGCAAAGGCTATGTCTGGCCTGGTATGGGAGAGGTAGATAAGTTTTCCAACCAGGCACTAATATCACCCTTTGTCAATGGAAATCTGCTCCTCTTTCCCTTTAGGTTTATTTGTTGGATCTATAGGTGTGTCCATGGACTTGCAACCTAGCATCCCAGTTTTCTTTAGCAAATCTAAAATATATTTTCTTTGAACTCTTCTATCTCGGACAACCTCCATACCAAGGAAATAGCGCTAGGGTCTAAGGTCCTTTATTTCAAATTTTGCAGCTAACTTAACCTTTAATCTGATTATCTCAGCTGTACCGCTTCCTATAACAATAAGATCATCTACATAAACTATAAGAATTGTGGTTCTACCCTCCTTGTGCCGATAAAAAAGGGTATGATATGTGTGAGCTTGTGTATATCCCTGCTACAACACATCCTTGGTAAACCTCTCAAACTAAGCTCTTAGTGACTGTTTTAGTCCATAGAGGGCTTTGTTTAACCTACACACGGTTCCATTCTTCTAATTTTGACTAAATCTGGGTGGAAGATCCATGTATACTTCCTTCTCCAAATCACTATTAAGAAAGACATTTTTTACATCCAATTGATATAATTTCCAAATTAAGTTTCAGCAATAAAAAGGAGAACCCTGACAGTATTTATTTTAGCTACTGGGGCAAAGGTTTTAGTGTAGCCTATTGCCACCAACGGCGCCATATACGTCTCAATAGTACCATCAGATTTGTACTTCACAGATAAAACCCATTTGCAGCCATTTGGGATTTTGCCAAGGGGTTTTTCCACAAGATTCCAAGTCTGATTCTTTTCTAGTGCTTGGATCTCCTCCATTATAGCCTTTCTCCATTCTAATCTGCTCAAGGCTTCTTGAATATCTCTAGGAACGTCTTCTTCAGACAAGTTAATAACAAAAGCTTAGAAAGATGGAGATAGATGATTATAATAGATATAATTAGGGATTGGATGCTATGTAAAAAAAGTGAGGTTTCTTCCTCAATCCTATGGACCAATTGAGATCACTAACCTCAGGTGCTGTCTCGGTTTCATGAGTATGGCTAGGTGCAGAGTCGTCAACATTCTCAAGCCTTCTAGAGCAATTTCTTCGAGTATAGACCAAAAGTTCTATTTCAGGATTATTTTCAGCTTCAAGCTCAAGAATAGGCTCCGTAGGCTAGGAGGTTGAGGTGTAGGTCCAGGTATGGGTTCAATCAGGTTATAAGGTTCAAAAGGGACAGGGACAAGTACTGGTTCTGGTTGTGAGTGTTGATGTGTGTCAAGAATAGGTTCCCAACCAACTATTTCCCTTTCATTTCTAGACCTATCTTCCCCCCTAAAAGAGAATTTTCTGGTAGTACGCTTGATTTTCAAAGAAAGTAACATCCATAGTAACAAAATATTTTTATTTTTCTAGAGAATAGCACTTATAATCATGTTGAATAGAAGAGTAACCCACAAAGATGCAGGGGTGAGCACGGGAGTCTAATTTATTACAGTTATGATCATAGATATGAACAAAGGCTTTGCAGCCAAAGACTTTGAGGGCTATGGAGTTAATGGTTATGGTTTGAGGAAAGAACTCAAGAAGGACGTTTAGGGGAGTTTTATAATTAAGAACATGGGTAGGAAGCCTATTAATAAGGTAAACAACCGTAAGGACAACATCTCCCCAAAAGAATTTAGGGACATTTCGGGTAATCACGATGGATCGGGTAACTTCAAAAAAGTGTTTATTTTTCCTTTCAGCCACCCTATTCTGTTGGGGTGTGTCAACACAAGAGCTTTAATGGATGATACCATTATGCACGAGATTTTCTTCTAAGATAGAGTTAAAGTATTCCCTCCCATTATCAGTCCTAAGGATTTGAATTTCTATATGATATTGATTTTTTATCATAAGATGAAAATTTTTGAAGGTTTAGGTTGCCTCATTTTTCTCTTTTAATGGATAAATCCATGTGATGTGTATGATCATCAATAAATGTGATAAATCATCTTTTTCCAGTTATACTGAGAACCCGAGAAGGACCCCATATGTTGCTATTAATTAAGGCAAATGGTTTGGAGGACTTGTAGGCCTGTGTGAGAAAGTTTGCTATGTGATGTTTAGACATTTGACAAATATCACACTAAAAAGTATCTTTATTCTTAAAAAAAGAGAGATACAAATGTGTCAAATAAAGAAAGCTTGAATGTCCTAACCTAGAACGCATAAGCATAATTTGTTGTTCCCTAAAAGCTAAATCACATCTAGTACTGAGGCCTTGTTTATTATTATTGTCTTCCAAATAATAGAGACCGTTGAGAACTCTAGCACTGTCAGTCCTCATGCCCAAGATCTTGTCCTGAAAAATGCAAGTAGATTATGAGAAGAGAGCAACACAATTAAGGTCTTTTGTGAGTTTACTCACAAATAGAAGATTACATGATAATTTAGGGACATAAAGAGCATCCTAGAGAGAAATAGAAGGACTAATGTTGATGGTACCGCTACCAACAACCGTAACAAAGGATCCATAAGCAATTTAAATTTGTAAGTTCCCAGGGCTCGATTTATAGGAACAAAAAAGGTTAGCACATCTTGTCATATGGTCAGTGATTCCAAAGTCTATTATGTAAGGCTAGAAAGATTGAGAGGTGCTACAAAGAGCAGTTATAAAGTTACCTTTTTAAGCTAAAAGAGAGGTACCAAAGGTGGCATTGGAGGGAGTCATATTTGATAGCTGTGAACTAAGGACCAGCTGTAGTTGTTTCATTTTCTCTCGGTTCAGAGTCAGCTGATTTTCCACTCCCTTAGGTATTTTCTACTATAGTTTGATATGCCTTGATCTCTTTCCTGTTGTTTTTCCAATTGTTGGATTTGCCATGCAATTTCCAGCATCTTCCTCGAGTGTGGTTAGACTTTTGACAATAATCACACCACATATCTTTCTTTTGCCCTCTTGGTTTGTCCTGGCCTTGAGACAAAATCGTCAAGTTTTCTATGACTAGTTTTGCAGTCCCCAACATAACCCTTTTTCTGGTCTCTTCCCTGCAAACTTCAGCAAAAATCTCTTCTATGCTTGGAAGAGGTTTGAGGCCAAGAAGCCGTCCACAAACTTCATCAAGTTCCTTATTTAGACCCGTGAGGAAATCATAAATTCTTTCTTTATTCACTACCTTCTGTAGTTTTCAGTGCATAGAGAACATAGTCTATGACTATTATTGAATAGATCAACCTCTTGCCAAAATTTGGAGAGGGTATTGAAGTAGGTAGTGACATCCATCTTGGCCTGGATTAAATGCCTGGCTTTGTTTCTAAGTTCAAAAAGTTGGGATGAATTTTCTAAATCAAAATACTAACATTTGGCTACATCCCACATGTCCTGTTCTATAGCATAGAAAGCTTTCACTTATCTTGTCATCCATGAAATTAAAAAGTCACGTCATGACCATCGAGTTCTGAGCATCCCAGGTTTTGAAAAACTGGTCTGTCTCAACTGGTTTTTCTATAGAACCCATCAAGATATCTAAATCTTCCCTTGCCATGCACCACAATCTCCATGGAATGAGACCAAGCCAAGTAATTTTTTTCGGTGAGCTTATGGGAAGTGATTTGCAAGGAGGAATTATCAAAATATGTAGGTTGAGTTTGTGCAACTGTTATGGGAGTCGACTGCAAGGAAATAGAGGTTTCCGAGTCAACACTCCCGCTAGCACTAGTCATGGTTGTTCCCCAAAGAAAAGTCACTAGGGATTTACCCGCCATGGAGGTTTTAATATGGCTCTAATACCATGCAGAAAATTAACAGAAGGAAAAATTCCTCACTTATTCAAAATTCTGAGAAGGGGTTACATGGTTTTATAGGGAACTCGGCTAACTGAATTGCCAAGAAAGAAATCCTTAAGAGAGAGCCGGAAATCCCTAAAAGATGAAACAAAACCTCCTACAAAATAGCAACATAATCTAAAATAAAATACCAAGATTCTAGGAACATAATCCTCCCACAATATCCCGATAACAATGGAGAGCAAAAATAGTAAACTACTAATGTAAAATAGGATTCTAGGAACATAAGTTGTTTCTGAATTATCCCTGCACATAGAACAATTAGAGGAGAGTGCCCTATTGCCCTATTTGGCCACGAAATATGCAGCATGTCACTAGTATTAATTTGTTGACAACTGCAGTACACACAAATGATTTTATTTTTGAAGGTGTTTTAGGTTTCCAAATAAATTTCTCAAGAAGAAACGGTACCCTATTAGGAGAAGAAATTGGAAACTCAAAATAGGACTTACAAGAGTAAACAAAAGAAGAATCTGAAGTCCCAACTCTCCCATAAGAAGAAGAAAAAGAAAGAAAGATGAGTGGGCTTTAGAATGACAAAAAGAACCTCAAATCCATGAACTTTTCCCAGAGGGATTTCTAGAAAAACAAAGAGTCCTTGTAACAACATCCCCTGAGAAAGATAAAAAGACCGAATGGGAGAATTGTGCACCAATGAGAAACGGTACAAATTTGGAAAAACTTGACAAAAAGAAACATTTCCTCCCCAAAGATCCTTTCCAAAACCTAATATAGTCACCATCACCTAATCTGATGGACACAAGATTTAGAAGAGGCCTAATACAACAACAACAACTACTAAGCATTTTCCCACTAAGTGGAGTCGGCCAAAAGAGGCCTAATCTTGGAGAAAAAAATTTCCGAGGACTAGTAAAAGTAGCCAAACGCGCTTAATTAGCATCCTGTCCATTCCACTCCAAACAATATTTACTCCAATTAACCTGATATCAAAGAGATGATGTGTCTTGCGGTAAGCACCATAGCCATTTACCAATTAACGCAATTTTTTTGGACACCAAATTTCCAAGTCTTAAACCCACCTAAACACCCCCCTCCTTCTTGGACCTACAGCAAACCTCCCAACCAACTAGATGATCTCTCCTTAACTCTCATTATAGTGATATAACACTGTTATATTATAAAAACTTTAAAAAAATATTGAATGAAGGTTATATACACGCAATTATATTCAAATTTGAAGAGAACTAAAGCTTGGCTCTTCTCATCTGGTCATAACTATCTTGATTTGGACGGCCTTAAAGTTGATATACAGAAGGGTTAAGTTTTTTTTTTCTTTTTGGCAGGGGGAGGGAGAAACAAAGGGTTGGTATTAAAATTTCGAGCTTGCAACCCATATTAGTAGAGTGTGCGTGTAACAAAAGAGAGGAAAGGAACATGTTTACTAGAAAAGGTTAACTTCCATTAGGGCCAAGAAAGTGAAAGATAAAGGATAGTTAAATGGTTCTGGGTTGTTTTCAAGCAAGTACCCTTTTGTTCTAATCTACTTATCCTCTTCTCTCTCTTTGCCTCCCCCCCCCCCCCAAAAAAAAAAACGTCTACCTCAACACAAGGTCATCACTTGTTTGAAGAAAGAAATCTTAGAACAAAATCAAGTTAGATATACCACAAAAATCAGCCAAACCACTAGTACAGTACCACCCATTATGGCATGTTCGTACTTAGCAGCATGGTTGTCAAACTTGCAAGTCTAAGGTCCCGTTTGGTAGATGAAAATAAGGGCATAGGAATGGAATGGAATAGACATTCCATTCCTTGGTTTGGTAGCTGGAAGTAGTGGAAATTGCGGGTCCCACGTAATGCTGGTTACCTCTTCCAAGATAATAAGCATTACTTCCGAAAATAAGTGGAAAGTGAACAGTGCGATAGAATGGAAAGAAAAAAGACTGAAATACCCTTCATTATTTTATTTATTTATAAAATTTTCTATAATTAAAAATATATATATTTAAATTAAAATTTTCAATATTGTTTAACAAAATTTAATTCAAAATTTTATATTAATAATAATTTATTTTATTTTTGATTTATAATATTTAAAATAATTTTTTAAATTAAAATAATATTACTATAATAATTTTTTTTTTCAAGGGTATTTTTGTTTTTTTGAAAATTTTTATTTCATTCCATTGACCTGCCAAACGCAATTTTAATCACAATATTCTATTCCATTCCATTTGAATCTATTCCTTTCCATTCCATTCTCAATTCTCATTCTCATTCCTTCCGTTGCTACCAACCAAACGAGACCTAAGTAAATTCAAAAAGGTGGGGTGTTATGTGGCCCCATAAACTCATAAGATTTTACCTACTTCAATAAATAGCTATTAAAATTATATAAATAACATGTGAAAATTATATATCTAGATAGCTATTAATAAATGAATACTCTAACCCAAGGCAAGAGAATGGCTGAAATAGTGTAAACATAACAGTGAACATATTACAGCAATCAGGTTCAAGATAATTAAATCCAAAAGATAAAAACTATGTAAATGTGCAAGTGTGCAAGAAAATGTAGATAAGTTATCATATTCCTCCAATTCAAATGGTCGAAATAGTCCCACACTCCCTACAGCCACTACTCAAATCACCGAAACAAAAGAGGGTCAAGAGGCTAAAGAAGCTGCAGTATAATAACAACTAAGCCTTTTTCCATTAGGTAAGGTAAGCTACATGATTAAATGATACTACAGTGGCTTATTATAAATGAGATTAATGACAAAAAAATGGTTGTATCTCTTCTTCTCAAATCTGCTTTTCCCGTTACAAGAGACTCCTACATATATCCCGTAGTTACAATCATATCCCATGTTTTAAGGAATCAAGAAATTAGTGCTAAACATCTGTCCCAGAATTAATGCTAAACATCTGTCCTGAAAGTAATGCTAAACATCTGTCCCTATACAATTGTCAATAGTTAAGCTAATTATAAAATAATAAATTAAGAAAATAATATCCTTTGACAGCCCCCCTCAAATTGAAGCGAGTTGATCAACAAGCATCAATTTGCTACTGAGGAAGCAATGACGATGACGAGTAAGAGCCTTGGTAAAGATATCAGCAATTTGTAATTCAGTGGAAATGTGTGGAAGAGTGATAACACGAGCTTCAAAAGCTTCACGAATAGAATGACAGTCGACTTCGATATGCTTTGTGCGCTCATGATAAACAGGATTGGCCGTGATCTGAATAGCACTTGTATTATCAGCGTGTAAAGGTGTAGGATTGTTCAAAGAGACGTTTAACTCACTCAGCAAACCCCGAAGCCAAATAATTTCAGAACAAGCAAGAGACATTGCTCGGTACTCGGATTCAGTAGAGAACTTTGAAACTCGGTCTTGCTTCTTACTTTTCTAGGAGATCAAAGCAGCACCTAAGAACATACACCAACCAGTGATGGAGCGACGAGTATCAGCACAACCAGCCCAATCAGCATCACTATAAGCAACAAGGCAAAGAGAAGTGCCTGTGGGAAAGAATAAGCCTCGGGCAGAAGTGCCATGAACATAACGGATGATCCAACGAACGGCAGCCAAATGAAGATGACGAGGAGTCTGAAGAAACTGATTGACTTGCTGTACAGCAAAAGAAATATCAGGTCGAGTGATGGTGAAGTAAACAAGGCTACCTACCAACTTTCGATATAAGCTAGGATCATCCAATAAGTCACCCTCCTCTTTGCGAAGCTTGACATTTAATTCCATGGGAGTATCTATAGAGGTAGCTTCCTGCAGTACAGCTGTAGCCACCAAATCACTAGCATATTTATGTTGATTGAGGGATATACCAGAAGCACTACGATGCACCTTAAGACCAAGGAAATACGTGAGAGACTCAAGATCTTTCATATGAAAGGAGTTTGAGAGATGCGTCTTGAGCTGGGCAAGTAGAGCAGAATCAGAACCAGTGATTACAATATCATCAACATAGACCAAAAGGACAACCAGACCCTTGGTCTGATTTTCGAAGAAATAAGGAAGTGTCATACTTGCTCTGCGTAAAAGAAAATTGTAATAAAGTGGTTCGAAATTTTTCAAACCAAGCCCGTGGGGCTTGTTTAAGACCATAAAGAGATCGACGAAGTTTACACACATTGGAGGTCGGAGAGGAAAACAAGCCCGGAGGTGGCTTCATATAAATACACTCTTTAAGATCCCCGTGAAGGAAAGCATTCTTGACATCCATCTGATGTAGGGGCCAATCATTAGATGCAGCAAGAGCGAGGATTAGACGAACAGTGGTCATCTTAGCCACAGGAGAAAAGGTCTCTTCATAATTAACACCATATTCCTGATTGTTCCCAAGAACAACAAGCCGAGCTTTATATCTATCCAAACTGCCATCCGAGCGAACCTTGACTGAGTAGACCCATTTGCAACCCAGAGGAACTATAGTGGAAGGGCAAGGCGCAATATCCCAAGTGTGATTGGCCTCTAAAGCAGCAATTTCTTCCTGCATAGCTCGTCGCCAACAGTCATGCTTAACAACATGTGAGTAGCATGTGGGAATATCAAAAGCAGACAATGTAGTAGTAAGAGCTGAAATAGACGGGTCAGGAGAGAACCTATACCTATCAGGGGGTACAGACGCCCGAGAAGAGCGACGTACCCAGGGCGCTGGAGATGCTACAACTGTCTAATTCTGATGCATGTGAGGATCAGATATCAGGAGAGCCACCGGAAGAGACTGTGGGTGGGATCTTCGTGTATACACCATACCGGGTTTAAAACGAGACCTGACTTGATGGGGATCAGGGAAGTGTTGCTCAAAGGAGGGGAGGACCACAGTGGAAGAAGAAGAGGAGGGCACGGAGGATATAGGAAAAAAATGTTGATTTTCAAAGAAAACAACATTTCGAGAGATACATGTACGATGGGAAGTAGGATCAAAACAAACAAAGCCCTTATGACACACACTATATCCTAAAAACACACAGCGAACAGATTGAGCAGATAATTTATGTGTCTCAGGAGAAGGTAAATAAACAAAACATACACAACCAAATATACGAAGATTATCATAATTAGGTTCCTTAGCAAACAAACGAAAATAGGGAGATGCCATGTCTAAAACTTGGGACGGTAAACGATTAATCAAATAAGTAGCAGTCTGGAGAGTCTCAACCCAAAACATGGATGGAACGGAGGATTCTAACAAAAGAGTACGTACCACATCAAGGAGATGACGATTCTTGCATTCCGCTACTCTATTTTGTTGTGGAGTAGAAGGACATGAACGTTGATGTAAAATTCCTTTAGAAGCCAAGAGTTCTTGAAACTTAGTAGACAAATATTCACCACCAAAATTAGTGCGTAAAATCTTAATAGTCGTAAAAAACTGATTATTAACATACGTTAAAAATTCGGTGAAAGTACGAAAAACCTCAGATTTAGAATGAAGAGAATAAACCCAAGTGAATCTGCTATGATCATCAATAAAAGTCACATAGTATTTAAAGTTTGCATGAGAACTAACTGGGGAAGGTCCCCAAACATCACTATGTATGAGATCAAAACAACGAGAAGCTCTATTAGCATGCAAAGGAAAAGGAAGAATTTTACTTTTACCAAGTTTACAAGAATTACACTCAAAAGAGAAAGAAGAATGTTCTTTATGACCAAGAAGGCCAGATTTCAATACATGAGATAAAATTTGATTATTAGGATGACCTAAACGACGATGCCACACCATACTCAAAGTAGGAACATTATTACAAGCAAAAGACATAATAAACGAAACTGGAACAGGTAAAAATAGTGGAAACAAGCGCCCCACTTTAGGTCCCTTCGCGATTGACTTCCCCGTTACCTGGTCCTGCACAACACAACCATCACCAGAAAAATTAACAGCATAATTGTTATCAACTAATTGACCAACAGAAATAAGATTCGTGGAAAGCTGAGGAGCAAGAAACACATCAGTAAAGGTAGAAGAGACATTGCCGATAACAGCGATGGGCAAAAAATTGCTATTAGCAATCTGAATAGTAGATTGACCAGCATAGGGCCGAACATGCGACAAATTTTCAGGAGTATGGGTCATGTGATTAGAAGCCCCTGAGTCTACATACCAAAATGTAGTAGAATTTTTACCTTGAAACCCCATTGTAGATAATGCAGAAATTAACATTTGTTGCACCATTTCAGGAGTGCAATAAGTGGCTGCGGGAGCACTTGAGGAAGAACCATATGCTGCAGAAGGCATTGCGGGCGGAGTAGTAACCGATGTCTGAAATGCTTGGGCCTGACAATTCTGGGGACGGATACGACATTCTTTGATAATATAACCTTTTTTCTTACAATAAAAACAATATTTTTTCGGACAATTGGCTGCAATATGCCCATATGTTTTGCAACAAAAACATTGTAGATTTTTATAAGTCACAGATGGTCCACAGGCTTGGGTAGCATAAGCCGTATGGGGCGTCTCGGAACTACCATGAGATTGTTCTAGAATAACTTGAATACTAAGGCGTTGTTCTTCGCGAAGTAATTCACCAAAACAAATATCAAGAGAAGGAACAGGAGATCTATTCAGCAAAGATGAGCGAATCGATTCATATTCAGGACGAAGTTTCATAAGAAACTGATCACGCTGACTAGTATGGTGAAGATTCTGAATAGTCGAAAGAGCCACAACAGGAATATTTGCTATAACCAAATCAGTATATTCATTCCAGAGAGTCAAAAATGCCGAGTAGTAGTCTTGAATGGAAAGACTACCATGTTGAAACATAGCAATTGCATGTTCCAACTGAAAACGGCGAGCATCGTTAGTTTGATGATAAACTTGTTTTAAATAATTCCACATAGATTGAGCAGAACGATAAGCCCGCAAATTGGTGATAATATGTGGCTCTACCGAACCAAGAAGCCAAGACATAATTCTAGTATCAAGCACAATCCAAGAAGGAGAAGACACAGCATCCTTAGATTTATCATTGTCGGATATCGGTGCAATATCCGTGCCATCAATATGGCCCCAAAGGTCTTTACCTTTGAGAAAAAATTCAAATTGAAAAGCCCAAGTAGAATAATTTTTATCATTAAATTTAACATATACTGGTGCAGAATCCATTGAAAAATAAATTATCCAAGATAATGACAGAAAACCAAGAATCCAGTAAAAGGAACCTGAGAATGATAATGCCGAAATAAGACTAAAACCTGTGGCCCAAGAGACTCGACCAGCCAGAAACGCAAGCAACTCAGCCAGAAAGACCCGAAAGACACCAGCCCAGGAGACACCAGCCCAGGAGATACGACCAGCTAACTCTGCCCAGAAAGACCCGAAACGCAAGCAACGCAGCAAGAAACTGAGCTCTGGGACGCGACCCAAACCAGAAAGTGCTTAGAGGCTGCCGAGAAGATGCGACCCAATCCCGGAAGCAAGAGACGCAACGCTTGGACGCGACCCAAGCCAGAAATTGCGCAGAAGCTGCCGAGAAGACGTGACCCAATCCAGAAGCTGCCGAGAAGAGGCGACCCAATCCAGAAATGGCTCAGAAGCTGCCGAGAAGGAGAATGCCTCAGACCACCGCAAGAAAATGGAGAACCAAAGTATGCCTTCGCAGAAAATGGAGAACCAGAAGACACCGAAAAAAAAAACGTCACTCAGTAGGGTCGTTGAAGATGTAGAGGCAGAGACCAAAGATAAACCGAAGAGACCAAAAAAATTAAACGAGGCCGAGATACCCAGGCTCTGATACCATGACAAAAAAATGGTTGTATCTCTTCTTCTCAAATCTGCTTTTCCCGTTACAAGAGACTCCTACATATATCCCGTAGTTACAATCATATCCCATGTTTTAAGGAATTAAGAAATTAGTGCTAAACATCTGTCCCAGAATTAATGCTAAACATCTGTCCTGAAAGTAATGCTAAACATCTGTCCCAATTAATGCTAAACATCTGTCCCTATACAATTGTCAATAGTTAAGCTAATTATAAAAGAATAAATTAAGGAAATAATATCCTTTGACAATTAATAGAAAAATTATTAATTTCTGAATCCTTCTTAATAGTTTCACATTTTTTTTACCTCCTACCTCTAACTATCGAGCTACTCTCCATCTAATCTACTGTTCGTAGTAGGACTTCTTCAGGTCTTCTCTAAATATGGCCAAATCAACTTAAGCGAGATTTCACCATCTATTCTACAATAGGTGCTACCCAACTTTCTCTTTAATGAACTCATTTTTAATCATATCTCTTCTAATGTGTTTACACATCCAACACAACATTCACATTTCTGTAATAGTGAATTTATCTTCATGTTATTTTTTAACTGCCTAATATTTAATACCATACAATATTGTTGATCTTATAGTTGTAAAGTAAAATTTTCCTTTAATTTTAAATGGCACTTTTCTATCACAAATGACAACCAAAACCTTCCTCCATTTCATCCATCTCACTTAAATCCTATGATTTACGTCCTCCTTTACTTCTCCGTTATTTTTTATAATAGACTGAAGATATTTAAAATTTGTGACTTATTTTATAAAATGATCTGTAAGTTTTACTTCTAAATTCGTATAAGAAACAGCCAAAATCAAAGAGGGTAGTCGTCTGAAACACAATGGCCCAAAATCAACTATGGCCACGGTTCACACTCCAAAGGCTCAACGATGGCTTCCAAAATTGAAGCAAAGGTATAGGCATGAGACAGGAGGGGCTGGCTCGCTGGCTGCTACATTATGAGTTTTGGAATGTGTTTTGGGGGTTTGCAATAGTAAAATGATTTGTTTTGTGATTGGGCTGCAAAAAATTACCTCTTAAGAGGCTGGGCAAGAAACTTTTTTTCATCTTTTAAGGAAAGAGTTCTCTTAGAAAGAGAAAGGAAACAGAGAACAAAAGATTGGAGGATAAGAAATCCTCACACCAGAAGAACCAAAAAAAAAACCAAAGACAAAGGAAACAAAATCCCTACAAAAGCTAATAAGTACAGAAGAGCTGTGCAATCTCTTTGCATGTCTGAAATAGAGATTCTCTTTAAAAAACCAAGCACCGAACACCAAAGAGAAGGCACTCACACGATTCTGTCCCATAACATATTTCAAAGCAAAGACACACTCCCCTAAAGATGGGAGCATTCCTTTCCAACCACAAAATCCCATAAATTGCACATTGCCACAAGGTTTTGTTAGCCTTCTTATTACGAAACCCTTGAAAAAGAATTTGAAGAAGCTAATCCAATGAACTAGGACAAACCCAACTCTCACCAATAATTGCAAAATGCTTATTCCACAAGTAGCTCACAATTGGACAACGAAAAAATAAATGAGATATTGCTTCTAAAATAGATCCACACATAACACACATATCAAAGGAAAGAGTTACATGAGGCCATCAAACTTGCAATGTCATCGGTGTTAATAATCCTGCTGAGTATTGCAATCCAAATAAAAGATTTGACCTTAGAAAGAGCTTTAGATTTCAAAAATGGCTCATCAAGAACAAATCACTCCCTCATAGAAGAATGAGTAAGGAACTAAAAATAATATTTACAAGAAAAAACTTCCCAAGAATCAAGGTTCCAAATTCTCATATCATAATTAGATGAAAAGGGAGGAAATACAAGCAAAGCCAAAAGCCACTAAAGTTCACTACTTTCTCTATCATTCATATTTATGAGAAAAAGAAAATTCCAAGAATGATTAGAATTCTTGGAAAATAAAGACACTGGATGGGAGAATTATGCACAGTAAAAAGCCGATAAAATCAAAGATGAGCCTCAAAAAAAGGAATATTTTCCGCCCAAGTATCCTCCCAAAATCTAATTTTTGAACCATCCCCCAAATTCAAAGAAACAAGTAGCATAAAAGAAAAACATCCTTGTGAAATAAATTTCCAAAGACTCATGAGTCACATTCACCACTACATTGGCATCCCAACCATTCAGATGCATACTTGCTTCAAATAACCTTATGCCATGAAGCACTTCTGAAGGAAAATGGTATAGCCACGTAGCTGCCAATTCTTGGACAACAAATTATCAAGACCCAAGCCACCTTCATTCTTAGGCCTACAGCAAGCCTTTAAACTAACTAAACGAGCTGTGTTATTCACACTAGGACCTGACCAAAGAAAATTTCTCATAATCTTATAAATTCGGTGACCCATCTTGAAAAGAGACAAACATGCTTAGTAGTAAGGGCCCTTTAGCACTTTCTGTCTGTAAACCGTGTGAATATTTATTTAAATAGAAACAATAAACCCAACATGGGTTACAACTTCTCATAATCTCTCTTTTATCTTCATCATACTCTAGACCTAGGTTCTATCTAGTATATACAAAGGTTACCTTCTTTGAATCTACTAATTTCTTTGGTGAAAATTCTCCTTCATCTTACTCAAAGAAATGATGATAAGTACAGTATTGCATTGAGCCTCAACCTACTCATGCTTCCAAGTCCACTCAACCTCTGAGCACCTAAAATTATACCTGTCATTCTCAGCAACCAATTGTGGCACCCATTCAAGTACCTGACTCATCACCTGTCCTTGCTCCTTCAGCCAAATTCAACTCATTGTCTTCTTATTGCTTTGTAAAAAGGTGAATGCAATAAAACCTATCCTATTACGTTATTACCCTATTTTCCAATCACAGTCATTTTCCTTCATCTCAATCTTTGTAGCATTCTTTATTCTATGGTGGACTCAAAAATTGTTACTGAAGCTTCGTCCCCTTTGAGCGGAGAGCAACTATGGAGGAGGATATGATAGCCCGATCAAACTCAAAATTGGGTACTTAAGCCTCTGCCAGATAGTCAACAAGATATTCAATGTAAATGGGTGTTGAAAAAGATAGGATTCTTCCAAGATAACTAGCAAGATATTAGAAGAGATAATTAGGAAAATATTAGAAGATTTGATCGTACGAGATATTAAGAGATTTATTTTTGGTAATATGTTAGATAGTTGTATATTGATTAGGCTGTTTCCCTTTTTTTACTATGGAAATCCTCTATAAAGAGGAAACTGAATGTACAGTTTTATAGACAAAATAAAAATACCCTTTTCTACTATGTTTATGTAGAAAAATAACATAAGGAAAATTCCTCTCGCATATATTATTTGCAGAAGGAGTACAGGTTTATATAGGGAACTTGGCAAACTAATCAGCCATCCCTAAAAGATAGCAAGAAATCCCCTAAAAGACGGAAACAATAAATCCCAAAAAAACAGCAATAGTATCTGAAATAAACACCAAAATTCTAGGAACATAATCCTCCCAGAAAATCCTAACAATAAAGGATAACAAAATAGGAAACTAGAATATGCGTAAATCAAGAAATAAATTACATATCTTGTGACAGTTTACATAGTATCAAAGCCATCCTAATTCACCCAGAAAAAACCCTTGCATTTTCCCCTCTACGTGCCGCCCCTCCCTCACTTAACTAGTAACCATGTCTAACATTTCCTCTAAATCAAACCCACTTATTTCCTCTTCCAACCCAACAACTAAACCTGCAACCCAAACCCATAATACTGAATCCCATCTTATTCAAATCACCACCATTTGCCTCAATAGTGATAATTTTTTAAGGCGGTCTCAATTAGTTTGTATGTATATTAGTGGAAAAGGGAAGATAGAGTACCTAACTGGAGACAAGGTGTCACTTGTAGCAAAGGACCCCCTATATGCAACCAAAGATGCATAAAATTCAATAGTGATGACATGGTTCATGAATTCTATGAATGAGGAGATTGGCTCCAATTATATGTGCTACCCCATAGCCAAAGAATTGTACGATAATGTGAATCATATGTACTCTGATTTGGGTGACCGATCCCAAGTGTATAAATTTGGTGAGATTTGGCAGGGAGAAGAATCTGTCACCAAGTAATTTAATTTGTTGAAGCTTCCTTGGCAGGATTTGGACCTATTCAATGACTACAAATGGAAGTCCACCAATGATGCCAATCATTACAAACAGATTGTGAAGGCTCATCAAATTTAGAAGTTTCTTCCTAGACTCAATGTAGAGTATAATGAGGCAAGAGGACAAATTATTGTAGAGTTCCTCTTCCTCAAATCAGTGAAGTATTTCCTAAGGTTAGAAGGGAAGAAAGCTGCCGACACATAATGTTGGGGAAGTTGTAACTGTTGAAAGTTCTGCTCTTAATGTTGCTGAAGGTTTTGCCAATAAAGCAATCAAACTTTAGCGAGGACTTAGACAAAAGCCACAGTCTGGTGTGATTACTGTAATAAGCCATGCCACACCCAAGAAACTTGTCAGAAAATCTATGGAAAAGCAACAAATTGGCAAAGAAGAAAGCCTGAAAATCATTCAAATCTCAAGGCCAATGCTATTGTCAATGAAGTAGAATCAAGTCCCTTTAACTCTTAGTAGATGGGTCACCTTCTAAAACTATTGAAATTGAATTCCTCGTCGGGTATCCCTAGCGTTTCTCTTGCACAGACAGGAAGTGCACCCAATTCCCTTTCTTATTGTTTTAATTACACTCCATGGATAATTGATTTTCCAGCTTCTGACCAAAAAGAAAGTAGGATCACAGATGGTAGTTTCTCACCAACAGCTGAAAAAGGTTTGGTAATATTGTCCAAGGACATAGATCTTAAATATGTTTTTCATATTCCAAAACTAGCATGTAATCTTTTGTCTGTGAGTAAACTTACCAAAGACAGTAAATGTCATGTTTTATTTCTATGATTCTTGCTGTGAATTTTAGGACCATAACTCGGAGAAGATTGCCAATGCTAAGGTTGTAGATAGCCTTCACTACTTTAATGGTGGTTTCTCCAATAAAAGGGCTCAGGACCTTGGTAGTGTTAGTTCTCCTTTTGTTTATGAACAAGAATGCTGTGGCACTTAAGACTAGGACACCCTTGTTTCCTACTTTGTTTAAAGGAGTGATTGTTCATCTTTTTACCGTGAAAGGCACTATTTATCTAAGAGTCATCGTACTACTTATTATCCAAAACCATTTTATTTAATATATAGTGATGTGTGAGGACCATCAAAAATCACAACTATTTCTAAAAAAAATGGGTTGGTTACCTTCATAGATGGTCATGTTGGGTTTATTTGATTAAAGAAAAATTAGAAGTCAAAAGACTTTTCAAAAATTTGTATCACATGATTGAAACTCAGTTCCAAGAAAAAATTGGATGAATTTTTGGGTAGTTTTTTGAATGACCATCTATGAAGGTAACAAAACAGGACAACTAAGCTATAAACTAGTCGAGACACCTATTGAACCAAACATGAAATTATTGCCATCCAAAGATGATGAAGTGAAGAACAAAGAACAGTATCGAAGGCTTGTTGGGAGACTTGTCACATACACGTTCAAATATTGCCTTTCTAGTAAGCATGGTGACTCAGTTCATGCACATACCTAGACAACAACCTTGATGCTATTTATAGAATCCTCATATATCTAAAAGGTTCACCCGGAAGGGGTCTACTACTTAAAGGTCGTAGGCACCTACAAGTTGAAGCATTTATAGATACAGATTGGGCTGAGAGTGTAGTGGATAGGTGTTCAACCTCTGGTTAGGTGTTCCCATATTCCTAAACCATGAACCTCTGGTTACTGCATCTTTGTTGGAGATAACCTTGTCACTTGGCAAAGAAAAAAAAAACAAAATATGCTGACTAAGAGTAGTGCATAAGCTTAGATCAGTTGCCCTTGGAATATGTGAGGTATTGTGGATTAAACAACCATTGGAAGAATTAAAGATCTCAAGTTCCCTAACAACGACAATATATTGTGACAACAAAGCAACTATTTCAATAGCTCAAAATCCAATACTTCATGACCGAACAAAGCATATAGTGATAGATAAACACTTTATTAAGGAAAAACTCGAAAATGGACTGATATGCATACCATATATTCTTACTACTAAGCAAGTGATTGATGTTCTTACAAAAGGAATTCCTACAATGAAGTTTGACAAATTAATTGGCAAGCTGGCTATAAAAGATATCTTTAAGCCAGCTTGACGGAAAGTGTTGAAAAAGATAGGATTCTGCCAGAGATAATTAGCAAGATATTAGGAGATTTAGTTGGATAGGATCTGCAAAGATAATTAAGAAAAATATTAAGAGATTTGATTGTACAAGATATTAGGAGATTTATATTTTGTAATCTGTTAGACAGTTGTATATTGATTAGGTTTTTAGGTTCTTAGGCGTGCGACAGCCAACGTAAAACTTTGTCGTAGCTACATGAACATGGATAAACGAAGCAATAGTGTTAAAGCTAGGTCGTTGCCCAGAAACAACGCACTGTATAACTCGAGTGCAGTGTCAAAAGAGCAAGGGCCGTTGCATCGGCGCCTGGATGCAGTGAAAAATAAGCAAGGGTTCCCACATTTTAATGAACGGGTGTGGGGCAAAGAAGTTAGTTCATGAAGGTAGGATCTGTTTTGGAACTTGGAATGTAGACACACTCACAGGAAAATCTATGAAAATAGTTGATACCATGATTAGGAGAAGGATCAATATCATGTGTCTACAAGAAACTAAGTGGGTAGAAGAAAAGACAAAGGAATTAGATTCTTCAGGTTTTAAACTTTGGTAGGTTTTAAGCTTTGGTATACCGGCAAGACAAGAACTAGCAATGGGATAGGTATAATAGTTGATAAGGAGTGGAGAAACAATGTAGTTGATGTGAAAAGATTAGGAGATAGGATTATAGCTTTAAAACTAGTAGTTGAGCGGGACACTTTTAATGTATTTAGTGTTTATGCACCCCAAGTTGAATTAGAAGAGCATCACATGAAAACTTTTTGGGAGAATCTAGAAGGTTTGATTCAAGAAATACCTCTGGGAGAAAAGATTTTCCTAGGAGGTGATTTGAATGGTCATGTAAGGAGGGAATCTAAAGAATACGAGAGTATACATGGAGGTTTTGGATTAAGAGATGCAAATGAAGAGGGTAAAACTATCTTGGATTTTTCTTTAGCCTATAATTTTACTATAACAAATACTTGCTTTAGAAAACGGGTAGAACATCTTATCACATACAAGAGTGGAGGAGCAAACTCTCAAATAGATTTCTTCTTGATAAGAAAATCAGATAGAAAGTTTTGCACAAATTGTAAAGTCATACCTGGAGAGAGTTTGGCTACCCAACACAGAGTTTTAGTTTTGAACGTACGAGTTAAGAGAAGAGTAGAAAGAAAGAGTAAGAAAACAATTCCTAGAATTAGGTGGTGGTCTTTAAATAATGAACAACAAAAGAATTTTCAAAAAAGAGTGGAAGAAGAGAGGTTTTGGGAGGTCCAAGAAAATGCTAATGATATGTGGGATGAGATGGCCAAAATGATTAGAAATATAGCAAAAGAGATACTTGGAGAATCAAGAGGCGTTGGACCTAAGGGTAAAGAATCTTGGTGGTGGGATGCAGAGGTAAAAGATAAGATCAAGGTTAAAAGAGTGTTATAAGGAGTGGCACTTATGTAAAGATAATAAAAATTGGAAAAAATATAAAGTGGCTAAGAAAGACGATAAGAAAGCTGTGAGTGAAGCAAGATCTAGAGCTTTTGAAGGGTTATATCAATCTTTAGGAACTAAGGATGGAGAAAGAAAAATTTACAAGCTTGCGAAGGGTAGGGAAAGAAAGACAAGGGACCTAGATCAAGTAAAATGTATTAAAGATGAAGGGGGTAATATTTCGGTAAGGGAGCAAGATATCCAAGCACGATGGAGGAGTTACTTTCAAGAACTTTTTAACGAAGGACATGAGTTGACCTGTGATTCTAACAGACTTAATATTGCAGAAGAGGACCGTAATTATACCTTTTATCGTAGAATTCAAGAGTTTGAAGTAGAGAAGGCTTTGAAGAGAATGGATAATGGCAAAGCAGTAGGACCTGATAATATACTTATTGAGGTGTGAGAAAGTTTAGGAAGGAAAGGTATAAGTTGGCTCACTAAATTGTTTAATGTGATAATGAAATCTAAGAAAATGCCGGATGAGTAGAGGAGAAGCACTTTAATCCCTATCTATAAAAATAAAGGAGACATACAGAATTGTTTCAACTATCGAGAGATTAAACTCATGAGTCACACTATGAAGTTATGAGAGAAGATCATTGAGCAAAGATTAAGACAAAAGATTCAAGTTACAGAGAACCAATTTGGTTTTATGCTAGGAAGGTCAACTGTAGAAGCAATTTATTTACTACGGAGGTTGATGGAAAGGTATCAAAACAGACAAAAAGATTTGCATATGGTTTTTATTGATTTGGAAAAGGCATATGACACAGTGTTAAGAGAGATTCTATAGAAGGCTTTAGAAAAGAAAGGAGTACGTATTGCGTATATTCGAGCAATCAAAGACATATACGACAAGATAACGACTTGCATGAGAACACAAAATGGGGACACAAAAGATTTTTCCATAACTATTGGACTACATCAAGGGTCTTCTCTGAATTCGTATCTTTTTAATTTGATTTTGAACGCAGTTACTGAACATATACAAAAGTTGAGGCTTCAATGTATGATTTTTGCAAATGATATAGTCTTAGTTAATGAATCGAAAGAGGAAATAAATATGAAGTTAGAGTCTTGAAAACAAATTTTAGAAACACATGATTTTCGTATAAGTAGAAATAAAACAGAATATATGGAATATATTTTTAGTAAGAGGCGAACAAATACGAATGTAGACGTGAAACTTGGAGACTATATATTAAAGCAAGTTACAAATTTTAAATATCTTGAGTCCATTATACAAAATGACGGCGAAATAAAGGAGGACGTAAACCATAGGATTCAAGCTGGATGGATGAAATGGAGGAAAGTTTCGAATGTCATTTGTGATAAAAAAGTGCCGCTCAAAATTAAAAAAAAATTCTACCTGCTATCTTGTATAGTAGTGAATGTTGGGCGGTCAAAAGACAACATGAGGATAAACTCAACGTTGCAGAGATGAGAATGTTGCGTTGGATGTGTGGACACACCAGGAGAGATATGATTAGAAATGAGTGTATTAGAGAAAAAGTTGGGATAGCACCTATTGTGGAGAAGATGGTTGAATCTCACTTAAAATGGTTTAGTCATATTTGAAAAAGACCTGCAGAAGCCCTAATGAGAAGAGTAGATCAGATGGAAAATAGTCTAATTATTAGAGGTAGAGGGAGGCCAAAGAAAACAATAAGGGAAACTATTAAGAATGATTTAATAGTTAATAATTTATCTATTAATCTCATTCATAATAGGCCACTGTGACGCTGTTTAATCCATGTAGCCGACCCCACCTAATGGGAAAAGACTCAGTTGTTGTTGTTGTTGTTGTTGTGGAAATCCTTTATAAAGAGGAAACTGAATGTACAGTTTTATAGATAGAATAAAAATAACCTTTTCTACAATATTGGGTCTATACTGTTAAGGTAAACCTAGATGGTTCTATCCCTTGCATGAAATCTTAATTAGGTGCCAAGGGCTATGCCCAGAAATATGGATTAGAATAGATAATCACAATCTTTTTCTCTTATTGCTAAACTTGTATATGTTCAACTATTTATCTCCTTTGTTGCCACTTACAATTAGCCACATTGTCAATTACATCTAAAAATTGCCCACATGGTGAGAGATGTATATGGAGCAATACTTAGTTTTGTTGCTGAAGGGGAGTGGGAAGGTATCTAGGTTTAAGAAACCAATATCGAGTTTAAGAAAAAGATCTTTGTACTTCATTTGGGCAATTCAGTAAGGTAATTCTTGTGTTTGGCCAAATCACAATGATCACTGTGTACTATTAGCATTTAGTGCTAGTTGTCTCTTATTGGTTGTATGTATTGATTATATTGCTATAAAAGGAATTGATGGTGGTGTATTTGTGCTCTTAAATCTTTACTTCAAGTTAGATTTCAAACAGAAGACTTAGGTTCTCTGTAGTATTTCTTGGGAATTCAGGTAGCTAGAAGCAAGCCATACTTCCATTGCTAAATACAATGCATTGCAGAGGCAAAATATCCTAGATTTACTTTCTAGTACAAGTATGGCAAAAGCCAAACCTTGTGAAACTAAGATGATTTGCAATGGAAACATGGCTGACAATGGAGATATGCTTTAAGATCCAGAGGTATAGCTAGTTGATTGAGAAACTTAATTATCTCTCACTGTAACATCACTTTCCTAGGGAGTGCCATAAATTTAAGTCATCCTCAACTATATCTATTCATTAGGATGCAATTTTACATATATTGAAGTATTTTAAAGGAGCCCCTAGGCATGGCATATAAATGGTGATCATGGCCACTTATAGGGTAGAAGAGTTCTCAATGAAGATTAGGTAGGATCCCCAAAGTGGAAGGAGAGAAAGAAACAAAGTGTAATACCAAGATCAAGAGCAAAATTAAGGTCTTGTGCTATATCTCAAGATACCGACAAACTTGTATAGTTGCGTCAGTTACTTGATTAGAATGGTTTTGCAAGTGCCTAGCATATATAGTTATGGTGTAACAATAGTTGTCAAATCGTGAATCAAAAGGTAGATTTCTAAACCATGAATTGTATCGAATCCTAAAATTCGTGAAAACATGGATATAACTTCAAATATATAATATAAATTATGTAAAAATTAATAGCATAAACAAAATACTTAAAATGATATATGTACCCCAATAATTAAAAAAATTAACTATAATTCTTAAGCAAGTCATAATAAAATTCGCAAATCATACAAACAACAACTAAGTCTTTTTTCATTAAGTGGTAAAAATTCGTAAATCATAAATTCTTAAATTATTAAGTGAAGGCTAATCATCCGAAGCTGGGACTTAGAGAGAAAACAAGCCTTTCTTGTAGAGAAAGTTGCAAAGGCAGTTCTGCTATTGCTTAGGAGTGAGGCAGAACTTGTTTAATCCGAAGAGCACACTTTTGAACTTTCAAATACCTTTTTCTATTAACCTAAACTCTATACGCACTATTCTAAACTTTCTAAAATAGAAAAATTGAAAAAAGAAATAGCCTGATTTAGTATTCAGGTCGCATTGAGTCACAAACAGAATCACAATTCTGAAACAATTCAAGATCTTAAAAAATTTGGCCATCAATTTGTATCGGTGGCCATCTAAATCAAAACGTATGCAAATTGCATGATACTAATTACTATGGGTGTAACAATCAAACTACTATTCTTATTAGGTTGAACCTAGTGTTTCACAAGCAAACAATTCATACAGAAGCCAACTGTCACTTTGTTCTATAGAAGCTTGAACAAAGGCTTATCTCTTCTAGTCATGTGAAGACTAGAGAACAATAAGTAAACATCTCCATTAAGGGACCGTTTGGCACACTGTATAAGACCTGATTGTATAGCCTTATACAATACAGTTTATCTTCATCAAGTGTTTGGTGTAGACACTTTATTGCATAAGCTTATCCAATCAACCCCAACTAATTTGATGATCAATTTATAATTTAATCAGAGCACCCTTGCCCTGATTAGACTTGATAGAATGAAGTTGTATAAGGATGGACAAAATTATTTAGAAAAAGGTCAAATAAACCATCAGCCCCCTTTCTCTTTCACTCTGATTCTTTGCCAAAACAACTTTGTTATTTTACTCTTCTCCACCACAATAGCTTCACTCAATAGCTGCGAAGAGCTTTGGTCGCCTTCATTGTCCTCCCTCACCAAAGATATCTCCAAGCTTCATTGATGTTATCATCTTCCCTGATCATCAGCTGTCTATCCTAGGCTCCATCAACTAAGTATTTGCCTATTTATTAGTTGCTGCCATTGAATATGGAGAAAGGGTTGAGAAAATGGGTGGAGAGTCAACTTGAGGTCACAGTATCCACAAGAAGGGGAAATGATTGAACTACAGAGGCAAAGCATATGAGAAGTTTCTTCTCAGTTTAGGAAACTCTTACGCCTTCTTTTGTGTTTTAGTGCGTTCGTGATTTGGAAGCAATGAATCAACTGCTCTTGCCATCTTTTCAGGAATTGAATCAATAGTAGAACTGAATCTAATAGAATAGAATCAGTCAAGGAAGGTGATTAATTCAAGCTCCTCATCTAGCCTTCATCATGTTGTTCCATCCTACAGGTTCTCCTCATCTCGACATTGAAAGAAAAGTAAAAGCTGACAAGAGCAGCTAGAGTAAAGGCAGACATCAGATCAAGGGGGGGGGACCATTTACATGGCCAATGAGAAGGTGAAGGCTATAAAGAATGGGATCCCCCATCAAAGATATCAAAGTGATGGATATTTGTTATTAATAATTTTTTTCAATCATGATATTTCTAATGCTTTAATCCCAATTGAATGCTATGGTCTGCCACTACTTGACTTTGTCCAAAAATGTAGAAATAAAAATTAATATAGTGTAAATTTTACTAATTTTATATAAGAGATTATTTTTTCTGTTGCCAAACATATAGGAATTATTTAATCTAAAAGAAGTGAAAAAGTATGCAATAGGTGAGCATAGTAAACTCTTATCTTAAAGGGGCATTTTTGTCAAAATAATCACTTTTTTATCCTATAAAATCTGATACAGTTGAACACCAAATACATGATTTGATAATGTTATACAGCCCTACGTGTTAAATGATGCACCAAGCATTGTATTATATAAAATTTTATGCATCCCATTCTTATCCTATACAATATTATCATATGTAACACTATCAAGCCTTATCCTATACAACATGCCAAGCAGGGCCTAAAGCTCTTAGTCAATACTCAAAATAGATAATTATATTTGTAGCAAGTGAACTCGATTAACATCTATGCTCTACCTACTAGTAAGGGTACTTTAGTACTTAATGGTATTTTAGTATATGTGTTTCTCTAAACCGTGTAAATATGTATATAAAAACACACATCTAACCCAATATGGTTTCTGGCTTCTCAAAATATATTCCTCATCTTTCCCTCTTTCACATGGCACATCCAAAATTAACTCACACGAATCACAAATGATCAATAAATAGAAAACAAACCATTAATTAAAATCTGGCATACTTAATGGTATTTCTCCCAGTGTCATATATATGGAATCATCCTCACCAAGAGTCCCCTGAAACAAGTTGAATGAATAGGTTAATCATCAATTATGGTTATCCTAGTAATCTGCTAAGGTCAGGCCAAACAAAATACAGCTGAATAAATTGACCAGCCTATTTCATTGTACACAAAAAAGCCTAATCAATTTCAAGCTTGTAATGATACCGTTCCATTATGAAGGCCCATTTCATTGTGCACAGAGTTTACATCCCCCGGTACTGAAGAACAGTTTGGGAAATCAGACCCAAGCAACTCTGATATCATTAGCCCATAACCATCCTGAACATCATGTATATCAGAAGCATTTTGAGCATGGCTCGAAAAGCCCTCAAGGCCTGGAAACATAGCCGCTGTCCTGTGTAGTTAAATGACATTAGATCAGTAAGTGAAATGCAAGGTAAATGAGTGAATATAGAATCAAAACTATGTCCTTTAGCTGAGAATTTAACTGGAAAAAAAAAGGTCGATAACTCAACTAGATCAATTAGGTCCTACCATCCTTGTTAACACTTACACTACTATCAAGATATTGCACAAAAACATGTAGCAAACTGATTCAAAAAGCATTTAAAAACAGACAACAAGAACATACTTTCTCTCTGTATTGTCAATGGACCTTCCTTCTTGAGCAGAATCATTTTCTAAATCAATTACTTCAATCTCTTTGCCACCTGCTGCACAAGTACTGAATCCACCAGATACACTGGCATGACTTATGGACAGATCAATATCAACTGGTGCTGTCCCTTTCTTTGTTTCAGAAACAGAGGGATAAATAAGAATTGGATCACCATCATGATTTTCATGTACCTCAGATGATTCAATGAGATTCAGATCGCAAGTTCTGAATGAACTAGGCAATAATTGTTTCTCCTCTGAACACTGAAGAAATGATCTATTTCCACCTTGTGTGAACTGAGGATTACTTATTAGGCTCCCCTGATCAGAATTTACAATCACTTTGTCAATAGGGGAAATTTCATCATCTCCTGAGTTTTCCTTCCCTCCAATAGGCTTGTTATGCACGAAGTAATCCTCAGTCCTCGAGACAAAGGATGGAAGCCACTCTTTTAGTTTTTTGGTTTCCTCCCTCACATCATCAGCTTCTGCTGCACGCTTTTCACCTCTTCCCTCAACCATGGAGCTGCAATTTCCGTACTCTAGAAGTCTGGGACTAGATTCTTGGTTGTTATGATGCATATAACCTCTATCTTGACAAGATTGAGATCTCATGGATGTACCCTGCTCAGCATTACATGCAGTATCTAATTCTTTAACACTATCAGTAGCATAAACAGATTGAACCTTGGTAATATCTGAATCAAGATGTTTTAAATCATAAGTTTTGTCAGATAGCAAATCACCAGAGGAGGAACTTTTAACAGATTCATCTTCAGCTAAGATTTCAGGTCCTTGAAGACACCCCATATCATGAGTGTTCCCATTTCCACTGTTCCTGAGTGGATCAACCTTCAAACCCCTGTATGTCAATGAAGAGCGTGTCCTGGTAGGCACCTTGACAGATTTGCATAGAGTCAGTAAATCAGTACAAACCTTGCTAGAGGTATGACCCTCCTGAGCACTGAGGGTGACAGAGTAATTCTTTGACATACTTGGTTTCTCTATATCATCGTCCAAACTGCTATCCTTCACCTCCTTATCTCCCGCATTCATGTCGTCCAAATTAATATCTGTATTGTATGTGCTCTTTGCTGCAGCAGAAGAACTTGCCTTGAAGTCGATTTCACTAGAAACTGGATCCTTGTCTGTCCCAGTATCTAAATCACCCCCATCCTCACGTTTCGGCACAAATTCAATTGAGTTAGGCATCTGTAAACCATTATCAACACCACCAACTTCCTGCTGCCGCTCCTCCTCCTCATCGTGGTGTTTAGTAACAGTATCATCATTATCCTTGATTTCAGGGGACGCTCTAAGTCTATCCGACCAGGAGCCACTCCTTTTGAATTCACGACCCCAATCAAAGCCATTGCCTCGGAAACTTGCCCCTCTTTTCCTCGCTTTTGGGTTGAAGTCGTCAGGAGCAAACTTTCTCCGACCAGACGCCGCGTCAGTAATGGAGCTTCCCAGACGAGCAAGGGCAGATGTACGGCCCTCTAATGGTATTTGCGAAGTATCTCCGTCCTGTGCCCTAAATTCACCAGCGTGCTTCTTGAAACTAGAATTGTGCCATTTAATAGAGAGTGTATTGGGAGGTAGCAAACCCTGAGAAACCAAATACTCGGCCGCAAGACGACCAGCTTCCAGGAAAATATCACCCTTGCGACAGAGGGGCTGTGGGGGATGAGGGAAAGATTTGGGGTTGCCATGGCCTCTGCCAAAACCGCCATCACGATTGGCATAAAAACCATGGCCTCCTCTGATTGAACCCTCACCTAGATTCATACCCATCCCGATGGAACCAGACCTATACCCATTTCCAGGACTACGTTGGCGGGCGTGCATCGTGATGGCTGGCAGAAGGGATAGACAAACTCAATTACCAACTTCACTTCAGACTCAAGACTCAACCAATTCGCAAAACAATCACAGTTACCCCCAAAATAGCAAGTAAACGAAAATTTTACGAAGTGACACAGGATCTAATCAATTGGTTACATATACAACCAAGTCTGCTCTCGATAGAAGAATTTCAAACTTCTGACCTTTATAAAGGAATGGCCTAATTGGTTTCATTTATTTGATCCATCGCAATAGTACGTATCGTAATAGCAGCAGCTCATGGCAAGCACAGAGCATTCCACCATATCAAACCATCTTCCTCCTCAGATGCCCCTTTTTCTTTTTAATTTGAGATTTTTAAATTTTTTTTTTTATATAAATATTTGTTTGAGAATTTTGGATTTTTACCGGAAGACTTCCATGAAAACATTTTTTTAATTCACTGTACATTCACTCGACGGGACGTTTGATAAATAGTAAAAAAATTTATTTTTAAAAATTATATTTTTTAAAAAATATAATTGATAGAAATTATAGTTTTTGAGAATATATAAAATGTGTTTGGTTGATCTTTAAAATTACTGAAAATTTTTTATTATTCTATTTGATTATACTTAATTTTTTAAAAAATTTTATATATATTTTAAAAATACTTCTTATTCTCATAAGAAAAAAATAAGAGTGAAGAGAGAGAGAGTGAGAGAGTGAAAAGAGAAAGAGATGAGAGAACGTGAGAGTAGAGAGAGAGTAAATTTTTTTTATTATAATTATAATTATGTTATTAATGAAAGATATAATTGTATCTTTTAACATCATAAAATGATTTTCATTCCTATGAGAAACTAAGATTCCCACTCCTCCTCATAAAAATATTTTTGTGGGAAACTTACTAAAAAATGATTCCTGAGAATCCTAGTTTCCCAAAAATGAATTTTTAAAAATTTATACCAAACATGAGAATTCTGATTTCTCAGATTGAGATTCCCAAAAAATAAAAAAGATTTCCTGTACCAAACATCCCCCAAAAGTAAAAACCAGCGTTCGAGTCCAGTACGTATGGGAAACAAATTTGTTCGAAAAAGATATACGAGTTTAACGATTTTAATTCATTAAAAGATTAATTTATTGACTATTTGACACACAAAAAAAGTATTTTTCATTTTTTTGGGCAAACTAAGAAAAAGTCAAAACAAACAGTTTAGTGATATATGGATGGAATCCGCACCTGTATTGATTTTCAATTCGATCGGTCAAACTAATTTGTTAAATACATGTTTATATTAAGAGTGTAAGTAATTCGATAAACTTATTTTAAATTGATTTAATTCAATCAAAAAATAGAGTTTTAGGTGTGGAATGTTGGAGATTGTTACAGGTTGGCTGATTTAAAAAAAATCGGTTAACGTCGGTTGAGTCGAGTTTGTGTGTAACCAAATTTTGTGACTCGACTAGACCGATGAAAGTTAAATAAATTTTTTAAAATTATATTTGTATGGTTACTGTAATTCATTGGTAAGATCTTTGTGTCTTAACACTTGTTTCGAGTTCTCTAATGTGCATTTCGTTTTTTTTTTAAAAAAGAAAAAAAATAAAGTGACATCGTTTTATCTTATTTATATATTTTCAATCTTCTATCATAAATCTTAATTTTTTACCTCTTTTATGTGTCTCTCTTATTCCAGATGCTTCTCCAGCTCTCCCTGCGATTTTCATCTGTCTTAGTCTTCCAGAAATCTTTAAAAAATTGAGGAAGCAAACCTGCCAAGTCTACACATATGCAACTCTTGACCTCTCCCTCTGTTTCGCGATCCCTCTTTGCCTTTCTCTCCCTCTTTGCCAAGCCTACACATATGCAACTTTTTTAGTAAGTTTTGGCCTATCTTGATAAAGGGCAAACTGTTACAGATCTTAGTTAGAAGGGAAAAAATTTTGATTGAGTAAATGGCTTTATTAGTTTTCTTTTCTGGTCAAATTGCTATTATGGTTGTTTTTCATGATATTGCTTCATTTTTTTCCTTCCATAGAATGGCCTGATTGGATTTGATTGAGTGTCAAGGACGGGTGTATGTTCCACCCATGTTTGCTTGATAAGAGTGAAGGACACCAGGGAAAGTGTTAAATCCCAGTTAAGTAATATTTGGAGAATGTAGAACCAATTCTAGTGATTTCTTAAATTATATATATCGATTCGGCAATTGGACAAGTTTAAATAAAATTCTTTCTACGCTGCATGACCACACATTGGCCTATGACATTTCGGATTTGTAGAGTTAGAGGTATGGTGAATTGCTTTTCTATATTCATTTGCTATGGGCTTTTTGCTTTGGTCCTCTCTTTTTTTTCTTTTAAATTTGTATGAACAGTGAGAGCAAATCAAATACTCTGGTAATTGTCCTTATTGGGATGATTTGGGTAGGTGGTGTTATCAACCCAACCCAATCCCAAAAAAATCAGTTGAAAAAAAATTAATTCGAATCTAATCAAATTAAATTATTCAAAAATTTTAGATTAATTTAAGTAGAATTACTTGAATTATATCAAATCGAATCTAAATTCTTTTAAAAAAAATACTTGACTCACCCTTTCAAGCGTAATTTTTTAAAAATTTTGACTCATCAACTTATTCATCCGACCCAAATTGACCTAAAGTGATTTTTTTAATCAAATTGAGTTAGATTACCGGATTAATTGCGTGACTCTGGAACTAGGCGTAATGCCACAAATCACTTGGTTTTTTATTTTATTTTTGACAAACTTCTATTTTAATTCTACAAATTACTTGTTTTTAACAAACTTCTTTGCGCAATACAACTTTAATCGACGCAAGACAAAGTCTAACGCCACATTCTCAATTGTCATGGTCTTGAAGTGGTTTATCTTTTATACTTTACTCGTTACGTTAGGTGATATCAGAGAATGACCATGACCAATTGTAACAATCTATAGTTCTCTTGATGAAGATCGAATGATTGAAATCTCAAGATCTATAGTGTCAGATGAAAGCTTTGAAACAACTAATAGATCTTAGATTCTAGTATTGAGAATGATGCTTTGAAAAAATTATAGATCAGCCTCATTCTTCAAGCCTAAACAAAAAGATAAATTAAAATGACAATAAGTCTAATAGAGAGAATACATTGTCGTACGTACCAAATCAATATAAATGAATCAAACTCTAGAATGAGTTTTTTTCAAGTGCGGTTTGACTCAAAGATATTTAAAAACTAAGTTTGTTTAAAATTTTTGTTTATTTTTTTAGTAGTTTTCTATTGGAAGTCTTGTTATTTTATTTTATTTTATTTTCTTAAGCTACTAGGAGTATTTAATATTTAAATATTTCTTTGTATGATCAAGAATTAATCATTATTTTTTTAATGATTCATAGATTGTTTAGAAAATTCTAAAGTGTTAATAAGTCTTAATTAGAGTCTCATATTTATTTTGTAGTCTTTGATCATGAATTAAATTTTAAAGATTTTTTTTTTCACTTTTAGAGCTTATTATCTTTTACACTTATTAGCCAGGATCCGCATGGACAAAATGGAAATTTACCTTTGTGTTGTCTACATAAATGATTCAAGAACATCTATGAAAACCTCCATTTTCTATTGACTTCCTATGTTTTATCAATTAATCTAAATATTTTATTCTCTTCCATGACTCCATGTCTTTTAGTATAAATGTTTCTGTTTTATGTCTTCTTATCTTCCTCTATATTTTGACTAACTATTAAACAACTAAAGTTTAGCATCTCTTGACTACAATTATGTAAATTTGGGTAGAAATACACAGCTACGGAAGTTAAAGAACCACAGGCAATCAAATCAATTCTACTATTGCTGACAAATGTATGTAAAAGGATGTAGCTATTTCTTTCTCTTTTTTGGGTATTTTCTCTTAACTAAATTAACTGAAATTAGCATTTGGAAGACAATTAACTCCATTTTTTTCCTCCATCTCAAATCAAAAACAATTTTCTTTGTATCGGTTCCACGATAATTGTTTGAATTTCATAAATCACCTGATGAGTCTCTTTACATTTCCCATTGCAGCACGATGGTTTAAGAGAAGATATGGTAAATATAAATCGACAACTTGATCAATAGTTCATGCACTACCTTAAATTTTGCTTTTATTTGATTATTACATGGTGTAATTGAATATATACTAAACTGAATGGATACGGGTTCTACAACATATTGTTTTTATCAGGTAATAGAGTAAGTATCTTACAATGACATTATTTTCTATATGATCCTGTCACAAGATTTAAGGCAGGAATGTTATGGTTTCTTTTTGAAAACGAAAGAAAGCAAGCTTTATATGGTTGACTGGGTCACAATTTTTTTTAATGAATTGATCAAGTTAAATTTGCCACTATGAACGACATTGTAAAATATCAATTTTGTGCCGCTATTGAAGATGACTACATAGATTTGATTTTAATTATTTTTATTTGTCTACTCTTCTTCCAGTAATCATTAATGGTTTTATATCTGTCTAAATTTTATATTTCATTGTGCAGGAAGACGTGAATTATAAGCATTAAATGTTGATGAAGAATATATAGATCTTTCCTATATTTTTCAAATGGTTTATATGTAAATATAAAAATATTTTTCTTTTCTACAATTTTATTATGTCATTCTCAAATTTTTATGAAAACAATGGCAGCCAAAAGGTATTCTTTAAATATGAAAGACTCATGAACTTCTATATTGTTTGTGGTAAATTCGGTCATCTTGTGAAGGATTGTGATGATAGGAAAGATGATGAAGAAGTTGAGAATGAAGGAAACTTCTCCTTTAGGCCTTGGATAAGGGCTACACCTCTTAGAAGATTACCTATAGTGTACATAGGGGAAGATATTGTGAAATGCGATCCACGAAGGTTACAGTTCAAAGTTCTTGATGAACCTAATGTAATTGGTGGTAATGTGAAATGTTATGCATGGCTTTAAATTCAAACCACTACTATTGACTTTGGTTCAAGCTATTCATTTGCATGCTTACATCATTAAATGGCTGGAAGACATGCAAAGGCATTCAATGCATCAAACTATAAAAAGTAGCCATCTTCTTAAACTACCTCTATTCATGGCACTTGATGCCATTCACTTTTTCATCCTATAAACAGCTTGCATGGGCAAGGCTATGGAGATCAACACACAACACTATCAAAGAGGTGTGCAAAGCAACATGAAGAAGTGTTATGAGTGCTTTTGGTAAAGGAGTGAGTGTAGAGTGAGACACTACTTAGAAAAATATTGAGAGATATTTATGGGTGTATTTAAGGTGTAGGTTATTTGTGAGAGTAGCCAATCTACTTTTGTACTCTATTTATTTCTATTAGTGAAAATGTGACTGTTGTCTTTGCCCATGGACGTAGGCTAAAAGCCTAACCATATTAATTATTCTATTTATTATTTTATTTTATTTTGTCCCATTAATCTCCTTATTGAATCCTCTAATTCTAACAAACTAATATTAGAGCTGTGGATCTTTTTGTAATGGTGGCAAAGATTTGAGATAAAAAAATTTAACGACAGAAATATTTTAGCATTTGGCACGTGAAAATGCACGCCTTATTAGTGTAATAAGGTTTGTTAAAGGCATTAGAAGTAAAGGAGGCTCTATCGACAATATTGTCCGATCTAGAAAAAGATGACTTCTTGACATATGCACTTAATGCTTTTTAGTTATCTCTTATAGATGAAGTTTTACCAAAGGTTGCGGATGAGATATTAATGGTAGGATTGTGGCTCAAACTAGAAACTCTGTATATGACAAATTATTTCACTAAATAACTTATAAAAGATAATCTTGAAGAGCTTAACAAAATTATTCTGAATTTGAAAAATATTAATGATAAAATTGACGATGAATATGAAGCCTTAATATTATTGTATTCTTTACATTTTTCATTGGAGCATTTTTTTGACACTAAGCTCTATAGAGGAGACATCGTTACCTTAAAAAATATTAAAGCATTGTTAAACTCTTGTTAGTTGAAGAAAAAGATTTATGAATGTTAGAGTGAAAATCAGGCTAAGGGTCTGGTTGCTCGAGGTACAAATAAAGAGAAAGGCTTGAATGGGAATAGAGGTAGGTCAAAATCAAAGTCCAAATCTAAAAGTTAGATGTCATTATTGCATGAAGAAAGGGCATTGGAAAGCAAAATATTTGATGCTCAAAGAGAAATGGGAGACTACAAATGGTGCTCCAAGAACTAGTGATACAACTAGTGTGGCTATAAAAAACTTTGAAGGAGCTTATGTTTTTTCAATATCAACCAACTCATTAAGTAATCGTTGCTTCTTGATTATGGTTGTTCATACCAAATGTGTCTAAATCGAGACTAGTTTTCTTCCTACTAGTCAATTAATGGTGGTGTTTCTTATCGAAAATAATATTTCTTGTCAAGTTGTTGGGTTTGGAAAAGTCCAAGTCAAGATGCATGATGGTATTGTGAGAACTTTGACTAATGTTCGGCGTATGTTAAATTTAAAGAAAAATATTATATCTTTAGGCACTATTGATTCCCATAGTTATAAGTGTAACAAATCCATTTAAGTAACAATTTTTTTTTAAATACCATGAAGTTATTTCCTCGTTACAACTTAACTCAAAATAACATTTATTTAATTTATACAATACAGAGTTTACACACATATCATTAATCAATAACATCTGTTCAAAAGTCTAACACATATATAATTACATCTTATTCATCCCTATTGACCAGTTCCGGAGATACGGGTGCGGGTGGTTGCACCTTTACCGGGATCTTAGTTAACTCGATCATAGACACCATATATATTACTGGGATCAGCTCAAAATAGAGTAACTCAATCCAAAATACGCTAAAAGTCAGTGCCATAGAGAAAATCTACATAATTATTCTTTTGAACATGACATAGAAATATAGTGAGAATTAAATCTTAGTAAGTTCAACAATAAATCATCATCAATATAGCTCATCAGGTCATGTTCATCTATATAAACTACATCAAATATCTTTGGTCACATGAATGCACTATATCTATGCACATGAGAATCGTATAATAATGACATGTATGATAGGATTAACTATCATATGATGACTATCAATTTATTCTCATATTAAGCTACCTCCGTCAAGGTGAGTATTTTTTACTCTCCGGTACGGGCTTTTCTCACTCCGTCCGACATGGCCCACTTTCTCTTTCTTTTCTCATTAACATGATCATAACCGTTGGTAGGGCGTCCCCTACTGGTGTACCACACGAATCACCATGTGACCGTGCTTATTTCTTTTCTTTTTACATTAATAGCCAAAAATATGATTTCAATAACAAGTATGTTCATTATACTTACATACCATAATGTTTCATCAAAATATTTCCATGTCAAAAATTACACACTTAGAAGGGTAAGAAGTTGCATTGGCAATGACTATAGCATCTTCTAGTCATTTATTATTTTCATTTATAAGATTCTTTTTTTTTAAATATTAATTTTATTCCTTTATTTTCTTGATGTAGGTTTTCATCCTATCTGACATTCTCTTACTAATCAGAGCATAAATCCCTCAATTTAACTCCGATTTAGGTGATTTTGGTGTCAATTTAAAGATACAACAATTATCTAAAACTATTATGTTGAGTAGTTTAGCGAAAAATTAATAAATCATGGTGATATTACTCCCTCAAAGTACATGTTATTTCTTCTTGGGTAAGTTCTGACCTCTACCTACTAATCTGTCCATATCTCCCTCATGAGAATTCCAAATTGAGTGATTCCAGTGGCTAAAATTCTGTGACACATACTGATATAATTGTTATGTTAACCATTTATTTTAATTCTCTATAGTATGTTCCCAAAAATTAAAACAAAGAAGTTATCCTAACATATTCTTCCCTGATTATCCATTTTTTGACCTTTGCTTACTAATCGGAACATAACTAGCTCATATGGACTCTAAATTGAATGATTCTAGTGGCTAAAAATCCGTGAGACATAGATATACATTTGTTATGTTAACTATTGGTTTTACTTCCCTATAGAATGTTACCTAAAATTAAAACACAGAAGCTATCCTAAAATATTCTTCCTTGATTATCCATTTTCTGACATTTGCTTAATAATCGGACCATAGCTACCTCATATGGACTCTAAATTGAATGATTCCAATGGCTAAGAATCCGTGACACATATATCTATAATTCTTATGTTAACTATTTATTTTAATTCCTTACCGATTCTTCCCAAAATTTTAAAAACAGAAACTTAAAATTTTGTCACCCATAACCATACCTATGTAGAACTATCTACACCAGCCTAAGTATTCAATCATACATAATATGTAACATGATATAGCAACATCCATGACCAATCATCAAATTTCTAAGATCAAAATCTCAAATAAATATTACAAGTTTCAAATCTTTTCTTCAAAAAGAAATATTGTTAAACTTACCTAGAGCACTTAGTCCTCTAGACTTCTCCTTCGTCTTTCTTCCTTTCTTTCTTTCCTTTCCTTACTCTAACTTGCTTCTATTTTTTCTCTCCCTCATTTGGACGAAAATTCTAATGTTATAGGGGTGGGTTTTGCTTAAATAGACCACCAAATAATTCATCTTTCATGATCATGGGTCTACCTTATCACAATTAGGATACACTTGGTTGAATTTTTGAAAAATAAACAACTCATGTTCTTGTCTTCCTCTTCCTTAGTCAAGATATGCATAGGAAAAGGAGATTTGTGTTTTAAAAATTATAATAATATGTTCTTAAGATAAGGAACAAGGTCCCTTTGATTTAGGGATTCATTTTCTTTTTCTTTTGTCTTAATCAATTATGATATGTTTGCCTTTTTAGGTGACAAATTTCTAACCCTTGAATCTCCATTATTTGGTTGAAATTATTTATGTGGGATATGAATGTTTTGTCCTCATGTCATGTATTATCATACCACTTGCTAAAATTATGAGTGTAGATATAGATATTTTGTTCTAAAGCCTTGTATTATCATACCACTTGCTAAATTTTTGTCTTAAAACCATGTAACCTAATCTTTATTATATTATCACATGATTTATTTTATTTTATTTTTCCTCTTGGATTTGGGCTTATTCCTACCCATTTCCTTTGCTTTGGATAAAATTCTACCTTTCTTGGAGGACTTGGACACATTTTCATAATTTTTGGGCTATCGGTCCAATTTCTATATCCTAGTCCAAGTCTATGTTTTATTTCTTGTTTAGGTTATCCAATGGACTTGCTAGAAACTTATGTGAAGTGGAAAAACTCTATATTAAGTGTGTAACATCCTTAATTTCGTTTCTTTTATTGATAAATGTACATAAAAAATTTAATTAAGGAAATAAAATTTATTAGACAATATTTTAGATATCTAAGGAAATATAATCCTTAGAAATTCTTCACCTTATGTATATGCATAGAAAATGTTTCTAACATTAAGAGAACAAATAAAGAAGGAAAATCTAATAGGAAAGAAATTAGAAATAACATACCAAAGAGATACAAAATTCTTCGATAAGGAAGATAAATTTTTAGAAACAAGTAAAGGTCTTAAAATTTCAAAGAACATTGAATTAGGGTAATTTTTCCTAATTCAAGAACTATAGTTACTAAGTTTAAAATCTTTACCCATACATTGGGCTTTTACCTATGGACACTTCATATAGAGTTTTTCCACTTCACATAAGTTTCTAGCAAGTCCATTGGATAACCTAAATAAGAAATTAAACATAGACTTGGACTAGGATATAGTAATTTCACCAATAGCCCAAAAATTATGAAAATGTGACCAAGCCCACCAAGAAAGGAAGAATTTTATCCAAAGTAAAGAAAATGGGTAGGACAAGCCCATAATGGGTAGGAATAAGCCCAAATCCAAGAGGAAAAATAAAATAAAATAAATTAGATGATGATATAATAATAAGAATAAAGATTAGGTTACATGTCATTAAGACAAAAATTTAGCAAGTGGTGTGATTCTACATTCATCATTTAAGCAAGTGGCATGATAATACAAGGCTTTAGGACAAAAACATCTATATCCTACACTCATAATTTTAGCAAGTGGTATGATAATACATGGTATTAGGACAAAACATTCATAGCCCACACAAATAATATCAACCAAATAATGGAGATTCAAGGGCTAGAAATTTGCCACCTAAAAAGGCAAACCTATCATACTTGTTTAAGACAAAAGAAAATGGAAATGAATCCCTAAATCAAAGGGACCTTGTCCCTTATCTTAAGAACATATCATCATAATTTTCAAAATACAAATCTCTTTTTCCTATGCATATCTTGACTAAGGAAGAGGAAGACAAGAACATAAGTTGTTTGTTTTTCAAAAATTTAACAAAGTGTATCTTAATTGTGATAAGGTAGACCCATGATCATGAAAGGTGAATTATTTGGTGGTCTATATAAGAAAATCCACCCTTACAACATTAGAATTTCGTCCAAGTGAGGGAGAGAAAAAAATAGAAGCAAGGTAGAGTGAGGAAAGGAGAGGAAGAAAGGAAGAAAGAGGAAGGAGAAGTCTAGAAGACTAAGTGCTCCAAGTAAGTTTAACAATATTTCTTTTTGAAGAAAACCTTTGAAACTCATAATATTTATATGAGATTTTAATCTTGGAACTTTGATGATTGGTCATGGATGTTGCTATATCATATTGCATATTGATCTTGCATGTGATGTATGTTTGAATACTTAGGTTGGTGTAGATAGTTCTGCATAGGTATGGCTATGGTTGACAGAATTTTAAGCTTCGGTATTTTAATTTATGGGAACAATCTATAAGGAATTAAAATAAATGGTTAACATAAGAATTAAAGATATATGTGTCATGGATATTTTGGAACTGGAATCAATCAATTTGGAGTCCATATAAGGGTGATTTGAGCAGATTAGTAGACAAAGGTCAGAAAATGGGTCATCAGGGAAAAATATGTTAGGATAGCTTCAGTATTTTAATTTCTGGGAACAATCTATAAGGAATTAAAATAAATAGTTAACATAAGAAGTAAATATATATGTGTCATGGATATTTTGGAACTAGAATCATTCAATTTGGAGTCCATATAAGGAAGATATGAGCCGATTAGTAGACAAAGGTCAGAAATTGGGTCATCAGGGAAAAATATGTTAAGATAGCATCGGTATTTAAATTTCTGGGAACAATCTATAAGGAATTAAAAGAAATGGTTAACATAAGAATTAAAGATATATGTGTCATGGATATTTTGGAACTAGAATCATTCAATTTGGAGTCCATATAAGGGAGATATGAGCTGATTAGTAGACAAAGGTCAGAAAATGGGTCATCAGGGAAAAATATGTTAGGATAGCTTCGGTATTTTAATTTATGGGAACAATCTATAAGGAATTAAAATAAATGGTTAACATAAGAATTAAAGATATATGTATCAGGGATATTTTGGCACTGGAATTACTCAATTTAGAGTTCATAAGAGGTAGATATTATCTGATTAGTAAGCAGAGGTCAGAAAATGTTTATTCAGGGAAGAGTATGTTATTAAAGCTTTAGTTTTTGAATTTCTGGGAATATTCTGTAGGAAATTAAAATAGCGCGCCAACATAAAAATTATAGATATATGGCTCATGGAATTTTACCAACTGGAATAACTCAATTTAGAGTTCAAATTTGAGAGATATGGTCTAATTAGTCAGTAAAGGTCAGAACCTACACGAGAAGAAATAATACTAAACTTAAAGGAGTAATAACACCATGATATCATACTATTTTGTTGATATGATTAACATAATAGTTTTAGATAATTGTCTTAGCTTTTCATAGACACTAAGATCATCTTAATCGGAGTTAAAATGAGAGAGTTATACTCTGATTTGTAAGCAAAGACTGTGTTAAAAGTTAGTAAAACCTATTTTCAATATTTTTCTACCCTAGATGAATTTTTAAGGTAATAGTAGAAATCAATTTGAGGAAAAATGCTCTATAAAATTTGTAAGAACATGTGTTGGAAATGATATAAGTAGAAATAAAATGACTAAATGCCTAGACATAAAGAAAATGAAAAGAATTATTCTAGTTACTGGAAAAAAAATTGTGATTTGTGAAAAGTGCATGTCTAAGGAAAGCTCTGGCAAGGAAAGACTTGGTACTTAAGCGTGTCCATTAGTGACCCACCTCTCTTTTCTAGAAACTTTCCTAGTGCGCTGTTTACAGACTACAATTACTATCCAGTTATCGAGGTATTAGTGTGAAATTTTGACATGGAAATATTTTATCAAGTGAAAATTAGAAAATGATTATATTCATGGCATAATTTCAGTTTACCAATGAATTTTGAGAATGATTATGTTTTGATACATTATGGCATGAGAATATAATGAACATACTCGTTATTGGAATCATATTTTCGGCTATTAATATGAAATGAAAAGAAATGAGCACGGTCACATGGCAATCCGTGTGGTGCACCAGTAAGGGACGCCCTACCAACGGTTATGATTATATTCATGAGAAAAGAAAGAGAAAGTGTGCCATGTTGGACAGAGCGAGATAAGCCCATACCGAAAAGTAGAGAATACTTACCCTGACCGGGGTATCTTGAAGTAAGAATAAGTTGATAGCCATCAAATGAAATTCGAAAAAATAGTTATTCATGCCATACATGTCATAACTGTATAATTTTCATGTGCATGATAAAGTGCATTCATGTGACCTAAAGATATTTTCTGTAGTTTATACAGCTGAACATGACATGATGAACTATAATGGTAAATTATGATTTATTGTTGAACTTACTGGGATTTAATTCTCACTATATTTCCATATCATGTTCAGAAAAATAAATATGCAGATATTCTCTATGACACTTATTATCTCTGTACGTTGGATCGAGGTGCCCTACCTTGGGCAACTTCCAGTTATTTCAGATATAACTGTCGTAGATGTAACTGAGATTCCGGTGGACGTGCCACCCGAACCAGTGTCCCCGGAAATAGTCGATATAGATGATTAGAACTAATATGTATCTTTGTACAAATGTTTGTAAAATAATGGTGTGTAGTTTGTAAAATAATAGTGTGTATGGAAACTCAGTATTGTATAAATTAAATAAATGTTATATTGAGTTAAGTTGTAACGAGGTAATAACTTCATGGTATTTTTTTTAAAAAAAATTACATAAATGGAGTTGTTACAAAGTGTCCATAGGTGAAAGCCCAATATATGGGTGAATATGTTAAACTTAGTAAATCTAGTCCTTGAATTAGGAAAAATTACCATAATCCAATGTTTTCTTGAAATTTTAAGACCTTTACTTGTTTCCAAAAATTTATCTTCCTTACCAAAAAATTTCACCTTTCTTTAGTATATTATTATTTCTAATTTTTCCTCTTAGGTTTTCTCTCTTTACCTATTCCATTAATGTTAGAACATTTCTATGCATACACGTAAGGTAAAGAATTTTTAAGGATTATATTTCCTTACATATCTAAAAATTGTAATAAATTTTATTTCCTTAATTAAATATTTATGTACCTTAAAAAAAACGAAATTAGGGATGTTACTTTGAATACTTTTGTATTTTTATTAATTCATGAAACGAAATTAGGGATATTACAATAAGTATTTCATTGAAGGTGGAGCTTTAAAAGTTTCACATGGCACTCTTGTTATGATCGAAGAGAAATTAGTCAACAGTCTCTATTTACTTCAAGGTAGCACGATAGTTGGTACTGCATTTATATCATCATCTGATCTAGATTCGAATATTGCTTGGTTATGGCATATACATTTAAGGCATATGAGTGAGATTTGGACTTCTGTTTTGAGCAAGCACGGCTTGCTAAATGGTCATAAGATTGGGAAACTTAACTTTGATAAACATTGTGTCTATAAGAAGTAAACCAGATTTAAGTTTAGTAGCTGGTCATAGGACTAAGGGCATACTTAATTACATTAATTCTGATCTTTGGGGCCTTACACCTATTCTATAAGAAAAATGGTGCCAAGTACCTATTAACCTTCATTGATGACTTTTTAAGAAAAATTTAGGTATATTTCTTGAAGCACAAGGATCAAGTGCTCCTTACCTTTAAGAAGTGGAAAATGCTTATTGAAAATCATATTGACAAGAAAATTAAGCGCTTGAGAATTGACAATGGTATGGAATTCCATGAAAGGAAATTCAACGAGTTTTGAGAAAATGAAGGAATAGTAAGACATCGCACTACTTGAAAAAACCACAAAAGAATGGAGTTGCATAATAGATGAACATAAAACTTTTGAAAAAAAAAGCATGTTGTATGCTTTCAAGTACTAATTTGTTGAAGGATTTCTAGGCAAAAGCCATTAACATGACTTGCTATTTGGTGAATCGATCTTCATCTATTGCTATTGAGTTAAAGACTCCAATTGAAGTATGGCTTGGTGCTCCTACCAATTATTACCACTAGTAGACCAAGAAAGCAAAGTAGGTGACCTCGAAGATATGCCTATGCCAATTTAGTCTCATTTGCATTCTTTGTGGCAAATAATTTTGAAGCAAAAGATCTTGTTATATACCATGAAGCTATGATAAGTAATGATTCTGCACAAAAGATTGTTGCTATGAGTGAGGAAATTAAGTCTCTTCACAAGAACTAGTTGTGGGACCTAGCAAAACCATCCAAATATTAGAAGATTGTTGGTTATAAATAGGTCTTTAAGAAAAAGGAAGGAATCCCTAGAGCTAAAGCATCATGGTTCAAAGCATGCTTAGATGCAAAGGGCTTTAGTTAAAATGAAGGTATATATTATAATGAAATATTCTCTCTTATTATTTAACATAGTCCTATTTGTATACTACTTACCATCATGGCATAGTTGGACTTAGAGCTTGAACAACATAATTTCAAAATGACTTTTTTGCATGCTGACCTTGAATGAAAAATTTACATGCAATAATTAGAGGGATTTGTTGTTCAAGGACAAGAAAACCATGCTTGCCTTTTAAGAAAGTCATTATATGGCTTAAAGCAATCTCTTTTCTAGTGGTATAAGAGATTTGATACTTTCATTCTTAGTTATGATTACTCTAAGAGTGACTATGACAATTGTGTACACCATAGTAAACTCTCAGATGGTTCATTTGTTTATCTATTTGTCTGCATTGATGATATGATCATTGCCTTAAAAATTATGCTTGATAAGTTGAAATCTTAACTTAGTGGTGAGTTTGAAATGAAAGATTTAGGTGCACCTAAAATAATTTCAAGTATGGAGATATACAGGGATCAATTAAGAGAGAAATTGTATTTATCAAAAAAGAAGTACATTGAAAAAAAAATTATGGAGTACTTTGTGATGTAAAATGCAAAGTGTAAGAGTACTTCACTTATAACCCATTTTATACTATCAACTGCTTTGTCACCATAGTCTGAAGAAGAGAAGTAATATATGTCTCATGTTCCCTATGCTAGTGTTGTTGGAAGTATTATGTATGCTATGGTTTGCACATACTATTATTAAATGCATTTCACATGTTGTTAATGTTTATAGTAGTTATATAGCACATCATGGCAAGATGCATTGGCAAATTTTGAAATGAATCCTTTGTTATCTTTGAGGTGCTACATGTAACAACTCTATTTTTTACACACACACACACACACACACACACACACACACACACACACACACACACACACACACACACATATATATATATATATATATATATATATATATATATATATTTTAAAATCCCATGAAATTATTAGCTCTTTACTTATAATTACTTAATTCAAAATAACATCCAATTAATTTAACCAAGCATAATCAAGGTTTAAGGTCTACCATTAACACTGATATAATTCTGAATTCACTTACACATCATTAATCAAAACGTACGTACAAAAATCAAACATATAAATATCTATATCTTATTCATTCATGTTGACCAATTCCGGAGATACGGGTGCGGGTGGTTGTACCTTCACCGGGATTTTAGCTAACTTGACCACAAACATCTTATCAATTTTTAGTATCTGCCCAACATAGAGTAACTCGATCCAACGTACACTAAAAGCCAGAGCCATAGAAAATTATGCATAACTAGTTTTCTAAACATGATATGGAAATATAATAAGAATTAAATCCCAGTATATTCAATAATAAATCATAATTATCATCAATATATCTCATCATATTATGTTCATATGTATAAACTACAGTGAATATCTTTAGGTCACATAAATGCACTTTATCCATGCACATAAAAATCGTACAATTATGACATGTATGGTATGAATAACTATTTTCAGAATATCATATGATGGCTATCAACTATTTTCATATCAAGCTACTCCGGTCAGGGTGAGTACTTCTTACTCTCTGGTACAGGCTTTTCTTGCTCTGTCCGACATGGCATATTTTCTCTTTCTTTTCTTATTAACATAATCATAGCTGTTAGTAGGGCGTCCCTTATTGGTGCACCACACGGACTGTCATATTGTAATATCCTAAGCCTTTAATAAAGTTAGATAAATTTAAGGATGAGTAGAAAATACATATGACAAATAATTAAAATGCTTAGTTATGTGACTATAAGGCAAGTATAAAATAGGTGACATAGTTAATATTGAATCATATAAATAAAATTCTTAGGATCATAATGGATGGAGAGAAGACACAAATACATTTTTTTTACTAGTCTAGGATTAGTAATAAATTAAGACATAGATGAATAAGAATTAAAATGTGTAGTTGTCAACAATAAAGATTTTATAAAATATGTGGTACCATTTCATAGTTAGAAGTAATATAAATAAAATATTTTTGGAGCATAAATGAAGGGAATATGATACAAATATATTCCTTAGGATGCTACTAATTTAGGATTAGCAACATAATAAGGAAGGAAGAAGCATTATGGGATGCAATATATATATATATATATATATATATATATATATATATATATATATGTATTTCCTCTCACCTCCACCATGCATATTATATTATATATTTACACATGCAAAAGCAGAAGCATTATGTATATATATAGATATATTTTCTCTCATTTACATCATGCATAGCATAATATATATATCTACCCATCCATGCACGTGAGGAGTTGAAACCAACACCAGCAGATTGGTTGGTTAAAACGCATAGGTAGTGAGAAGAATACAAGCAGAAACATGCTCTATAAAGCAAGCAGCATCACACCCACATGGCAACTGAAAACACGCTATCCTTGCTCCACAAAGCCAAGCAGAAAACACATCCTAAAGCCAACAGGATTCACGCTCAACCTTGCCCCAAAATGTTAGCAGAAACATGCTCCATAAGACAGTAGAAAACACGTCCCACATCCAGTAGAAAACACATCCCACATTTGCTCCATAAACCAAGCAGAATCATGCCCTAACATGACAGCATATTCACACCATCCCTTGCTCCATGATACAAGCAGAAACACACGCCCATAAGCAGTTGAATTCACACCCCATCTGCAGTAGATTCATGCCAGACAAGCAGAATCATCCATGCATGCAAGTGTGTGGCAGCATAGGTCCCTTTTATGTGTTATGCACTCACCCCCCATTGAGTATATTATAATATAGTTATACATGCATGAACCTACGTGGAGAAGTAATAGAAAAACCTATTCCCCTACCCTGCAGAACCCATGGAATCCCTGCAACCATAAGCAGCCAGCAACTTGCATCTCTGGTGCAGCAGAAAAACACCCAGCCTTACCTCACGTTAGCAGGAGAAATGAGAGAGGGAAGGTGGTCAAAAACTGAAGAGGCAAGAGGAAGGAAGAGGGAGAGAGTAGTCAGGAAGAAGAAGAAAGTTTAAGAGAGGAGGAAGAGAGTGAAAGAACCAGAAAAATATGGAGAGTTTTTCTTCCCTCACCATAAGGCAGTGAGAGTGAAAGTGAGTGCTGAGGTTTGAAACTGTACTCACCCCATATTTTGTGCAAAAAATGTGGCTGAGTTGAAAGGGAAACCAAGAGGAGAAGCAAGCTACAAATTGAGATCCATAAGAGTAGGCTTACACAAGGTAAGTTTGGCTTCTTGTAAAAATCCGGTTTAGAGTTTATTAGGTTAAATTTAGGCTCTGCATGGATGAATGTCTGTCTAAAATATAAAAACGTGTTCAACATAGAAGTTGTAGCCCTATGTCTTAGATTTCCATAGCACTTGTAATCACATCAATCGGACGTAAAATTAGAGAGTTATACTCCAAGAAGTGATGAGAGGTCAGAATTGGGTCTGAAATTCAGGCTGGTGAAGAATAACTTAGTTTTTGAATTTCTGGGACTAACCTATAAGGAATATGAAGACATAATTAACATGAAAGTTATAGATATATTTCTCACGGTTACATAACCATTGGAATCACCAAATTTCAAGTCCATATGAGTAAGTTAGGGTCTGATTAGTGAGTAAAAGTCATAGAGCACAGAAAGGTTAGGTTGAGAACATAGAAACCTTTTAACACCTGAAAATATTGGCTTAGTAAATTTAGTAAATGGCATTTAAATTCTATAATTTTTGGTGAGAAACGTCCTAAAATATTCATAATCCATTCTGAAAACTTTCGTGATTTTTGAGAACCTACAATTAGGCCTTTTGCAATTAAAACAGTGCTGAGAACAATCTGCTGGACAGTTTAGACTGTTGATGGAAATACAAAATATTGAAGGGGTTAGATGTTGAATGTTTGTATGAAAATTTTATGACATTTTATAGGAATCCTAGTTAAAGTTCCCACCAAATGTTAGAGAATTATGGGTAGGTTAAGGCATATAATAAAATGTAGAAATTTGGTAGGGCAGAAAATGAGTGAGAACAGACCATAAAAGGGGACAACATTAAAACTTGGGTTATTTGAGGGGTCAAATGAATTAGTTTTTACTTGAAAATTTTTATGGTGATTATATAACATATCTAGGATGCATCATATAAAATATCAAGAATTTTGAAGAAGTTTTACTAATCCAAATGAATGCAAAATATAATTGAAGTGGAATTGAAACGAATATGCACTGTTCTGGGTTATAGAGATAGTTTTTGGGGTTGAATGGAAGAGTTAAGGGCTGAGAGAATTACAAAATAAGATACACATGTAAAGGTACCTCAATACAAAAGTTTAGAATTTTTAGAGAACTTTTGTCATATTTAATAATAACCTCAAATCTCAATAGAATCATAGTTTTGTTTTGAGGAGCAGAAGCTCTTAAACTAGAGATTTATGACTTTAGGTGCTAATATGCATGCATTAACCAAGAAATCTTATATGTTTTAGTTTGAGTTGCTGGTAGTAACCTTGGTAGCCTTGGAAAGGAAGTGATTGTGCTGGAATTGAGGTAGCTAGCTTTTCCTTAAAACACTCTTTATGTTTATGAACTTGAATTTATCAATTTTCACTGGTTTCCTGACTTTTATGCTACGATGAATGATGATCTAAAGATATGTAATGTATGCATTCTTGAGAATTAAGGGGTGCACAAAGTGTGCCAAGTAAGTCCCATTTTCCTCACGATTGGCCAATAATAGGAGATGTATAGCTCTTTGTAGGTATGGCCATATATGACTGCACTGGGTAAGTAGACCAAAATGTTATGGGTCCCTAGTGTGACCAAGATTATGAATGTATGTATGGTTAGTGCTTATGTTTCAGTGAAATAATTTGAGATGTTTTAAGGAATGGAATGTGTACTATTTTTTTGAAAAATTTGCTAGCTATTGAGATTGTCATCTCATTTTATTTTATATCCACATAATCACATTCCAGGTACTCCAGCAAAAAGTGAGCAATCGAGGTCTCAAGGTTGACTCATCTGATTATGGATATGGATTATATTTTCTTTGGTTGTGTAATATATGTAGGATAGCCTAGATGAGTGCTAATTCCCGTTTAGACAGCTGATAATGTGATGTAATATAAGTTATGGACTATACCATTTTCTTTATGGCAAGAGATCCTTTTTATTGTAAGTAATGCATATCACGCCTTGTTAGTTTCCTATAAAGAATTGCAATTTGAAAATGCTCAGGATAGCATGAAGCACTTTTATGCTTTCCCAAGAATTATAACAAACAATATAAGTGAATAGGTTAATTTATGGATTAGGTAGACATTGCTAGAAATTTATAGATAAGAACAAAGAAAAAAATGTATAATACTAAATTCTCTTAAGTGGAACATACTATGATGTAGATGTATGAAAATAAGATGCTAGTCAGTAGGGTACGTGACATATATGACCGTGCTAGTCTCTTTTATTTTATTTTTACGTTAATAGCCAAAAATATGATTTCAATAACAAGTATGTTCATTATACTCACATGCCATAATTTATCATCAAAATATAGTCACTACCAAAAATTATTGGTAAAATAAAATCATGTCATGATCATAACCATTTTTGAATATCACTTTATAAAGTATTTCCATGTCAAAATTACACACTTAAGATGGTAAGGAGTTCATGCAATGGCAATGGCTAGGACATAAACTAGTATTTATTATTTCCATTTATAAGATTCTTCTTCTTTTTTAAATATTATTTTTATCTTTTCATTTTCTTTATGCTTGGCCTTTAGTTATTTTCCTCCTATTTATATCATTTTCAACACATGTTTTCACAAATTTTATAGGGCATTCTTCTCCAATTTGGTCTCTATTATTACCTTACAGTTAATGAGGTTCATTTAGGATAGAAAAATATTAAAAATAAGCTTACTACCTCCCAACACAGCTTGGCCATGTTCTAAGACATGGCTATACTTGAAAAATACTTCAAACATACTCAAAAACAGCTCTGAACATAGCCTATCCATGCTGAAGCAACCCAGAATACGGCCTAGCCGTATTCTATGACCTTTCCTCACTCATTCAACTATATCTCCCTCATACGAACTCTAATTTCGGTGATCCAAAAGCCTATAAAAAGTTAAGACACTTATAGACAACTTTCATGTTTATAATTTCTTCATATTTCTTATGAATTATTCCTAAACAATAAAAAATAAAAGTGCTTACATTTACCACCCTGGATTCTAGACTAATTCTAATCTCTACTTATTAATCAGTCATATCTCTCTCATATGGACTCCAAATTAAGTGATTTCAGAGACTATAGATCCGTGAGACATATATCTCTATTTATTATATTAATAATTTCTTTTAATTTCCTACATATTTTTCCCACAAATTCAAACACAGAAGCTTACCTAATAGATTCTTCCCTGGTTAACCATTTTCTGACCACTGTTTACTAATCGGACCATATCTCCCTGATTTAAACTTTAAATTGGGTGATTTCAGTGGCTAAAAATATGTGAGACATATATCTACATTTTTTTATGTTAACCATTTCTTTTAATTTCTAACCAATTCTTCCCAAAATTTCAAAAACAGAAACTTTCCTAGTCACTCAAAAATCTAGTTTTCTTAGCCTAACCTTTCCTAAAGTTCTAGTTCATTCTTTTATTAATTTATTTTCTGTTTTCCTTTCAAATTTTCACCTAACCATAAAATTACTCATCTCAACATTTAATTATATTTCTTACTTAATTTAACATATTCCATTATCCACTTCAAAAGAAAAATAGAATCAAATCATGCATCACTAAGGGTTTTTCTCAATAAAAATTTCTCATGGTCTTCCCTAAGTGTTTAAGGCCTTACTTAATTTACTAACCTAACAATCTTTCATCTATTTTTACCATATTCAAATATACATAACAGTATCATAAAAGCCCTAAGTTTTTGCCACCCATATCCATATCTTTGCAAAACTTTTCATACCAACCGAAGTATTCAAAACAATAATCACATGTAAGATCAACACGTAACATGATATAGCAACATCCATGACCAGTCATCAAATTAGCAAATATTGTAAATTTCATCAAGGTTATAAAATCAAAATCCCATATAAATGTTACAAATTTCAAGGCTTTTCTTCAAAAGAGATATTGTTAAACTTACCTAAAGATTTCCCTAGCTCACTTAGTGAATTCTTTTTCTTGTTTCTTCTTGAAGGAAGTAGCAAGATTCCTCCCTTCCCTTAGCTTTTATAGCAGCTTAAATAAGAGAAGGATGGTGATTTTTGAACTCCAATAATGAAGAGAAAAGATGGATTCAAGTGGAGATTAAGTTAACTTACCTTGAGTACTTAATTCTCTAGATTTCTCCTTCTTTTTCCTTTCCTTCCTCTCATCTACTCTTTTTCTCTCCTTTCCTCACTCTACCTTGCTTCTATTTTTCCTCTCCCTCACTTGGACGAAATTATAATGTTATAAGGGTGGGTTTTACTTAAATAAACTATCAAGTTGTTCACCTCTCATAATCATGGGTCTACCTTATCACAATTAGGATGCACTTGGTTGTTTTTTGGGGAAAGACAACTCATGTTCTTGTCTTCCTCTCCCTTAGTCAAGATATGCATAGCAAAAGGAGATTTGTATTTTGAGAATCTTGATAAAATGTTCTTAAGACAAGGGACAAGGTCCCTTTGATTTAGGGATTTATTTCCGTTTTCTTTTGTCTCACTTAAGTATGATAGATTTGCCTTTCTATGTGAAAAATTTCTAACCCTTGAGTCTTCTTTACTTGGCTGAAATTATTTGTGTAGGATAAGGATGTTTTGTCATAATAACATGTATTATTACCTACTTGTTGAAATTATGAATGTAGGGTATAGATGTTTTGTCTTAATGCCATGTGACCTAATCTTGATTATTATTACACTACTATTTTTTGACATTATTCTTATTTTTTACTCTTGGATTTGGGCTCATTCTTACCCATTTTCTTTACTTTGGCTAAAATTCTACCTTTCATGGAGGGTTTAATCACATTTTCATGGTTTGTGGGCTATCGGTTCAACTTCTATATCTTAGTCCAATTCTATATTTTATTTCTTACTTGGGGTATCCTATTGGCTTGCTAGAAACTCATGTGAAATGGAAAAACTCTATATGAAGTGTCCATAGGTGAAAGCCTAATGTATGGGTGAATATATTAAACTTAGGAATTCTAACTCTTGAATTAGGAAAAATTACCCTAATCCAATCTTCTTGAAATTTTAAGACTTTTACTTACTTCCCAAAAATTTATCTTCTTTACCCAATAATTTTGCCTCTTTTTAGTTTGTTATTTCTAATTTTTCCTATTAGATTTTCTCTCTTTACTTGTTCCCTTAATGTTAGAAACATTTTTTATGCATACACATAAGGTGAAGAATTTCTAAGGATTATATTTTCTTAGATATCTAAAAATTGTCTAATAAATTTTATTTCCTTAACTAAAAATTAATGTACCTTTATTAATAAAAGAAATAAAATCTGAGATGTTACATTACAAATGTTGGTTTAGTGTATAAACAGAGTTCAAACACTAGTGGTTCTATTATTCGTTATGTTGACTCTGACTATGCTGGTGATTTTGATAAAAAGAGATCACTAATAGGTTATGTCTTCATACATTTTGGTTGTCTTATTAGTTGGAAAATGACTTTGCAATCCATTATTGTGCTTGTAACTACTGAAATAGAGTATATGGTAACAACAAAAGTAGTGAAAGACAAGACATTACAATTGTCTATTATGATAGCCAAAGTGTACTGCATTTGATCAAAAAATTAAATGTATCATGGAAGAAAAAACATATTGATGTCATATTTCATTTTATTTGGGAGATTATATCTCAAGGTCTCATTGTGATTGAAAAGGTTAGCAGTTCAAAAAATACAATAGATATAATGACAAAGCCAATTAAAGTATTTAAGTTTAAGCATTGTTTGAACTTATTTGGTGTTTGTATTATGTGAGTTGGCCAAGAGGGCATTAGAAAAGGCAGCATAAGAATTCACTAATTTTGAGATTGGTATAATTTAAAGTCAAGATGGAGATTTGTGATGCATGTATTTAAATTCAATCCACTACTATTGAATTTGGTTTAAACTATTTATTTGCATGCTTACATCATTAAATGGCTGCAAGACATGCAAAGCATTTGCAGCATACATTTGCAGCATACATTTGCACAATTTAAACATGGCTTTTAGAAAACAAGGCAGCTACCCTCTTGAAGCACCTCTATGCATGGCTTTCAATGTCATTCAGTTTTTCATCCTATAAATTGCTTGCATTGGCTAGCCTTTAGAGATCAACACATTACACCGTTAGATAGTTAGAAGGTAATGAGAAGTTTTGTAAGTGTTTTGAATGAAGAAGTGAATGGAGAGTAATACATTGGTGAGAAAAAATTGAGATAATTTTTAGTGTATTTGGGGTGTGGGCTATTTATGATTGTAGTCAAATCACTTTTGTATTCTCTATTTGTTTCCATTAGTGAAAATTTGTCTCTTATATATTAACTGTGGATGTGGGCTAAAAGCCAAACCACATGTCTATTATTTTATTTCCTTATTATTTTGTCATATTAATTTTCTTATTGGGTTTTCCAATTCCAACATGAATTGTGGCAAGGAGTCTAGTAGTTGTGTAGCTAGCAGCAAAGTGGTGGAGAAGGGTCATATGTAGTGTAGGCAAAGGATCAATGTAAGGTTGATGGTTCAGTTTTGGATAGCGATCTAGGAGTTAATGTTGTTTTATCCTTAATTCAAGGCTAGAGTTTTAGGGTGCATAGCAACAATAACATTGAAGTTGAAATATCAAGAGTACATCTTGATAAAGAACATGTTAAGGTTGAAATCTTAGGCATATAGCTCACAAAAAAGGTTGTTAAGGTAACTTGAAAAAATGTTCTTATTTCTTTAGAGGGTAATCAGTCATGTGTTTTAAGTGTTGAAGTTGTGATTGATGTTGAAGGTTACATGGGGGCAACCATTTCTCTACCTTAAATGTTGAGATTATATTAGGAACTAAAAATTGCATGAGAATAAATTATGATTCCATAGGCTATGCAAGATTGAATGGTAAAGGGCTATCAACATGGAAAAGGAAAAAGAAAGATAGAACTTTGATGAACATGGACCTAAATGCATCTACATAAGCCATAAAAATTATACTTTATTTGACTTTGCCATTGTTAAATTATGTTATGCATCATTAGTTTGATAATGGAAGGATGAAAGAGAAAAAAGAGAAAGAAAATAAGAGAAAAGATAGAAGTGTATGAATGAATTACTTTTGATTTCCTTGATTAACTGTATGTACAAGTATTGCTCTTTATATAAGGCTAAATTACATCTAACTAACTTTAACTACCTTTACTTAATTTTTATAACTACTAACTACTTTACATTCTATACCTAACCAAAGCCTACTTAACCTATCACTTTACACCTAGCTCATAAATCATGGGCTCTAAATTTGTAACCCTGAATTTGGATTTAACTCTAAAAATTGGCTAAGCAATGGCTTTGTTAAAATGTGAGTAAATTGATTCTGAGATGAGATGTATTATACTATAATCTGCTTATGAAAAACTTCTGTTTAACAAAGAATGATTCCAATTCAAGGTGTTTTATCTTTGAATGCAAGAAAGATAGGCACTAAGCAGCACTATTCTAAGGTTGTTAGAATAGATCTTGGGAGGATTGATAGAGACGTTAAGTTCCTATAATATTGATTGAACCTATGTAACTTCAACATCTAAATTGGCCAGACTTTTATATTTAGCTTTTGTTGAAAACTTGGAGATGATGTGTTCATAATTAAGCATGATTTTAATACTTTTAAACTTATTTTTTTTTGTTTTAATTAAAATATGATTAGGAATTAGTTTAGTTTTCTGTTTTGTGTTGTAAGAGAAAAGCAAGAAAAAAATAGGAGAAAAAGAGAAAAAATTCATGGAAAAATGTTGAATTGTAGCGATTCCAGACCATGCGGAACTAATTAGACCATATCTTCCACATATGAACTCCAAACAAAGTGATTCAATAAGAACCACTAAGACAATTATCCACAACTTTTATGTTGAGAACTTTGTCTAATTCAGGAGATTTCAGAGCGTTACAGAGCTTGAAAATCAAAATTGCAGGGCAACAAATGAATCCTAACCTTTAGGTATTAATTTAGGTATATCTCCCTCATTTTAGCTCTGATTAAGGTGTGCTAAACCTTTCATGTTGACCAACTGTCCATTTTTGCAAGAAATCACAGCTCTGTGGTGCCCGAAATTCATCACCGTGGCATTACAAACTTTTAGCAATTGAGTGCCACAACGCCCGATTCCCACAATTTTGAGTGCCACAGCACCCATAGCCGCTGTAGAAAGTAAAAAAAAATGCATTTTTTATGTTGTTTTGACTCCAAATGAAACTTAAAAGCCCATGAACAACCCTAGAAGAAATCTTAATTCATTTAGGACTCTCCTAACCTATAAATAAGAGGGAAAACTAGCATCAAAGGAGGCATTCAATCCATCCAAGGATTCAAGGATCAATCAAGCTCTTAATTACCTTCTTCAATTCTTCTATAGATTTTCTTATGGCCTTGTGTGGCTAGTTTCTTTTAATTGGTAGAGGAAGATTGAAACCTCAAGGGATCTTCATGTATTGTGAGATTTGGATTTGATTTTATTATTTCAATCTTAATTGAGTATTGATTATTCATATGTTTTTCTCTTTTCAATGATTATTCATATGATTGTTAAAAAGGCCTACTAGTATATTATCTATCTTAATCTAAAATTGAATTATGTTTTGAATAAAATTTTTATTATTGTGATTCATGAGGCAAATAGACTTAAGGATTTTAGATTATAAATAATTAAACCTATGATAAATAATTGACTAAATTAGGTATAACCGATGTGTCTATAATTGTTTAGCTCTATCAGTTTCTCTAGTTTTTCATGCGATTAATAGGTTAGACTTTACCGATGTGCTAAAAGATATCTTATTAATTAGGGTTTAATTGAGGCGATTGTCATCAATTACTAAACTTAAGGAGGAACAAGGTTGGAATCCCAATATAGATATTAAAAAAGAAGAAGTGAAAATCAGAATTATTTAGGGTCTAGCAATGCAGCACTCTCTTTTTACCCAAAATAAATTCAGGAAAGTTCACTTAACTTAAATTTCTTCATATTTTCCTCTTTATTTTCATTTTTATTTTACATTGGGGACACTGTAAAGTTTGAGTGTGGGATTGAAAATATATTTGCCTGAATAATTGTGACCCTATTTTGAGCATTATTTTTTCTTTCATTATCAATGCACATTTATTGCGTTTAGCAAGTTGAGTGAGTGTTTCTATTTATGTTTTGTGTTGTTAGACTCAGCCAATAGCCAATGATATGATGATCCAAAATTTTTCAACTCGATCCAAAAATTTTTAACTCTTGAAAAATATAGAAAATTCATAGTTGTGTTTTATTTTAACCCTTTTGCAATTTATTTTTGAAATAAATTTGGGCATTTAATTTATCTTTTATTTAGAGAAGATTTATATACCTCAAAAATACCTTATGATCTCAATAGGATTCTAGAACTTATTTGAATGCTACTTAAGGCGAAATCTGAGGCTAATATTATTAATTAGGAGATGATTTAGGCAATATTTGATAGATTGAGCCTTTTAAGCTTAAATCAAGCAATGAAATATCCTTAGTTCCTCTATTTTAAGTTTAATGAACTTTTTCTTCTATATCCACAAATGATCTAAAAGTTAAATTTTGTATAAATATCTTTATTTTTGACCATATTTACTCACTCCATGATTATATTTGTCTAAATATTTGTTTTGTAGAGCTTTATTGATCAAAGGGTGGAAAAGTGGAGTAAAGGAAAGAGAAGAAAAATCTAAAGAGGATAAAAACAAATGCTGTCGGTGAAAGCAAAAAAAATAGAGAAACAAGGAAAATGATAAATTAAATTCAATTGAAGTAATAAAATGAGCGTGGGGGAAAATCCCTCCAAACTTGAAAAAAATCAAGAGATCAGATTTAATCATGTGGTGCTAGGTGATTGAGTCTAAATTTGTATCCTTTATCATACCTTATATCCTGGCCACATTATAAGCTAAATAAAGCCTTATTGATCTTACAGGTAGTTTTGGCCTATATTAGTGGAGAGTGGCATGAAGAATTAGCCTATAAAAATCCTAAACTAATTAGAGATCCATACCTAAAATTTTGGCATAGATAAACTTATCTGGATAAAAGGAATTTTATTGACCCAAAAACACACATACACTCAAGATTTAGGAGAATAAAATAATGGATTACATTTGAGTTAATCTTGTGCATGGTTATGACCTTTCAAATTTTTCTTGATCATATTTTCATGTAATGAGGCAAACGTTTAGTAAGCCTAAAACTCATTACATATATTGATTTATGTTTTTATTGTTAGGGATTATTTTGTTTGAGGACAAGCAAAAGGTTGAGTGTGGGGGTATTTGATGTGTTCATAATTAAGAATAATTTTAATACCTTTAAATTTACTTTTTGTTTGTTTTAAGTAAAATATGATTAGGAATTAGTTTTGTTTTGTGTTTTGTGTTGTAGGAGCAAAGGAAGTAGAAAAGAGGAGAAAAAGAGAAGAAATTCATGAAAAAATGCTGAATTGTAGTAATTCCAGACCTTGCAGAACTAATTAGACTAAATCTCCCACATATGAACTCCAAAAAAAGTGATTTAGGTGGCTATGAACTACTAAGACAATTATCTAGAATTTTTATGTTGAGAACTTTGTCCAATTTGGGAGATTTCATAGGGTTACAAAGCTTGAAATTCAAAGTTGCAGTGCAGCAAATAAATCCTTACCTTTGGGCATTAATTTGGGTATATCTCCAACATTTTAGCTCTAATTAAGGTGATTTAGTAGTTCTAAGAGACAAGGTTACAACTTTCATGTTGACTACTTTTCCAAATTTGGAAAAAATGATAGCGCCATAGTGCTGGCACACCCAATAGGTGGCGCTGCGACATTACAGACTTTTAGCAATGGAGCGCCGTGGCACCCAATGCCTATAATTATAGAATTTTGAGTGTCGCGGCACTGCCAGAGGCTGTTGCAGCTCCCATAGCCACTATAGAAAGTAAAAAACACGATTTTTATATTATTTTGACTTCAAATGAAGTCCAAAAGCCTATGAATAACCCTATAAGAAATCATAATTCATTTAAGACTCTCCCAACCTATAAATAAGAGGGAAAGCAAGCATCAAAGGAGGTATCCAATCCATCCAAGGATTTAAGGATCAATCAAGCTCTTAATTACCTTTTTCAATTTTTCTATAAATTTTCTTATGGCCTTTCTTGGCTAGTTTCTTTTAGTTGGTAGAGGAAGATTGAAACCTCAAGGGATCTTCATGCATTATGAGATTTGGATTTGATTTTATTATTTCAATCTTAATTGAGTATTGATTATTAATCTGTTTTTCTTTTTTCAACGATTATTCATATGATTGCTAGGAATGCCTACTAGTATATTATTTGTCTTAATCTATAGCTGAATTATGTTTTGAACAAAATTTTCATTACTGTGATTCATGAGGAAAATTGGTTTAAGGATTTTGGATTATAAATAATTAAGCCTATGATGAATAATTAGCTAAATTAGGTATAACTGATATGTCTATAATTGTTTAGCTCTATCAGTTTCTCTAGTTCTTCATGCAATTAATAGGTTAGACTTTATCAATATGCTAAAGGATATCTTATTAATTAGGGTTTAATTGAAGTGATTGTCATCAATTACTAGACTTAAGGAGGAACAAGGTTAAAATTCCAATGATAGATATTCAATTAAGATTGATTATGTTGTCGATGATCAATGCAATCTCTTGACGGTGAATATCAATTGAAACCAACACTTTTATTATTAATTAATCTCTTAATTACTTCTATTTTTGTTTACTTTGCTCTATTTGCAATTATCAATCTCCATTTTTCTCAATTATATAAGGTAATTCCAGTCTTTGTAGGATCGACCCTTACTCCCACGACTATAGGTTAGTTGAGAGATAATGTATTAATTTGGATGTATTTACGACAGTACACACCAAAGACTATGGAATATTTCTTTAAAGACTAAGAAATAAAGTTACTAGATAAGAATACCAAATTACCAGTTGTGCTTCTTCTATCATCAAGATCATTAACCCAATTAGCATAACAAAATATAGCAATGTCCAAGGAGGAAGACTTGCTAAATTTTAAGCGAAGTGACAAAGTTCTAACCAAATACTTCAACATCCTTCTAATAGCTACCCAATGTTCATCCATGGGTTTTTGCATAAATTGGCAAACCTTAATTTTTGTATATGATATCTCTGACCTAGTAATTATGCAGTATTGTAATACTCGAACAATGTTTATGTAAAGTAAGTTGTTGCTAAAAGCCTTTGACCCTATACCAGTAAGCTTAATGCTTATTGCCTTAAGGGTGGATAGTGGCTTAGCATGTTGCATTCCTAGCTCAACAAGTAGTTCCTTAATATATTTCTATAGGGACAAGATAAAAGAACCACCAATAGACATTTCACTTTAACTCTTAGAAAATAATTGAGTCTGCTTAGGTATTTTAGTGGAAAAATATAATTAAGTTGCTACACTAGCTGAGAGATTTGGGAGAATCACCAATGGTGATTATATTTTCAACATATACTAGAACCATCATATTTGCATCACCATGCTTAACAAATAGTGAGTGATAAGTGTATAATTAATCATAAATTTAGTATTTTTAAGCTTGCTTTTTGTTAGTTTTTAAGTGCAATATGTTAGGAATTAATTTAATTTTATGTTTTGTCTTGTAGGAATTAAGAAAATGGAGAGGAAGAGGAAAAGTGAAGAAATTCAAGAAAAGGACCAAGAATGACAAAAAATAAAGGCAAAAGATTTAGTGGCACAATGCTGATGAACTCAAGAGACCAAATTCAATCCAAAAGTAAAAGCATCGTAGCGCTTTACTCTTACCGTCACGACACAGAGCCAACAATGTGAAAAAATAAATAACGTGAAAAAACCAGAGTTCGAGTTGAGTTCCAACTCCGATATGCCGAAACCTAATCAGACTTAAGCAAGGCACGTAGAGGACTGGTAGAATTATGAATACATGGTCAAGGAGCACCTCAAAGGGCATATTTTCATCTTTTATTCATCTTTTTTGTTTTAAATAATTTTCATCTCCCATAATCTAATTTTCTTCTCTGTTTTTCTGTTTGGTTTTATCATGACCTTGCATGGCTAATTTATTTTAATTGGTTCATAAATACTAAAACCCTCAGGATTTACTCATTGTGAGATGTGAATTCAAGTTTCATTAATCAATTTATAGTTTTTAAGTATTAATTGTTCTTCTATTCTTATTTTTTATGATAATTCTTTTAACTTAAGAGGTAACTATGGTTAGTTATTTGTTGTGTCAGCGATTGTTAAACTTAGGGAAAACAATTAACTAAATTAAATGTAACTGCATGTGCATGTGTAACTTAGCTTTTCCAATTCCTTTGACTACTATTACTATTATTGGGTAAAATACTTAAGATGCATTTAAGGGTTATTTGATAGTTAAGGTTAATTAGTTCATGAGTTTCTAATTAACTAAACTTAAATAGGGATAACGATATAGTCTCAATGGTAAATATCTAAATTATAAATTGAATGCTATATCAGTAATCAATAGTAAACTCTTAATGATGGATGTTGACCTAGATTGATGTTTCTTAATCTTTACTTAGATATTTTTTTTATCACAATTTTTTTATTTCCTTTAATTTTACTTCTAATTGAATACCCCATTTCATTCACATGAATATAAACATCATCTATCACTCTTTGTGGGGACTAACCCCTACTTCTGCTTCTACATTAATTTGCAAGGTATGATATTTATTCATTTTTGGGTGTGCTTGCAATAGAAAGTACCAGTAAGCTATCACATTTAGAAGCTATAAAATTGAGAGAAATAAGTATTGTACTTAATTTCTCAAACCAAACCCAAGGAACTTGTTTGTGGCTATAGAAGGATTTATAGAGTTTATAGGCAACCTATTTATTGAAGGTTTTAAAGCATCAAAGTTGAGTTATGTAGACTTCTTCATTGAGGACCCTATTGAGGAAACCATTATTTATATCTAGTTGGTGCAAAACCCATCCTTTACCAAGTACTAGACTCAACACTACTCTTATAGTTATAAGTTTAACAAATGGATTAAATATTTTTGTGATATCATATATAGCCCTCGGTGAAAGCCCTTGGCTACTGATCTAGCCTTATATTTTTGAAGGAAACTGAAAGATGGGAAAATTGTGTATTAATGTGTTATCTATTGTTCCTTAACTCACCATTGACTTATGATTATTTTCTTGTTTTTATTATATTTTATTTTGTTATTTTGGATACTACTTTGATGTGTTCTCTTTTTGTAGGTAAGCAAGAGGGCCTAAGATATAATGTAAAAATAAATATTTGAAGAGCTTTCTAGACTAGGACCCAGTCGAGGAGAACACACCCAAAGAACGAGTTTCAGAAGATCTAGAAAAGGCTAAACTAGCCTCAATTACAGCTTGGTCGTATTCTGTGACTTCAAGCATGACCTGACTATGTTCTGTGCTTGAAATAGCCTAAAGCATGACCTGGCCGTGTCCTGTGACATGTTCATTCTTCGGGTCCAAAAATCACCTCCCTTTTAATGTTTTAGCACAACCAAAAAGGGGAGGAGGTCATATTTTGACTTTCTCTTGTATTCTAGACATTCTAAAGTTAGGTTTTCACTAGACTTTGAGTTTCGTTGTATTTTAGATTAGATTTTACATTAGATTGAGCATTGTATATAGTTGGATTCATCTTTATATCTTCGTAATCAATTTTATCTCTCTATTCCTATCTCTATTTCTCTTTTGAGCAATTTGTATTAGAGAATCATGAATTATTTAATGAAATTGAGTTTGATTTCTATTTCAATTATATCTAAGTAGATTTTATTCTAGGATTAGGGGAACCTATTTTTGATATATTGATGTTAAATTGTTGAATTTCCTTTGTGATTGTTCATTGGTAATCGAATTAACTATTATGCATGATATGTGTTTGATGAAGTGTTTGTCCACCATTTTGTCTCAATTTTAGGTAGATAACTAATGAATTGAAAGGAGAAAGTTATTGTCAGAACTTAATAGTTAATTAGAGTATTTTAATCATGAAGTATGTTAAGATCCTCAAGGAATGGTTGCAATAGTGATTCAGATAGTATTTGGGATACTGTTTAGGTTAATGTTTGGGATAATTTTTAGAATGAGAGTTATAGGTATTGTTGATTAAGGTGAATATGATGCCAAAGATTGTGATTTTGCAATAGGGACAAATGTTTCATATGGAAATTCAAACTCATTGAATGTCACGTGCCTTAATACACACACACAGATATATATATATATATATATATATATATATATATATATATATATATATATATATATATATATATATATATATATATATATATATATATATATATAACATGTAACATCCCCCTATTTATTTCCATTCAATAACATACAATTCTAGGTTTGAAGGGTAGAAAAGAGAATAATCCTCTTTCCTGGAGGAAAATTAGAAGAGGCAAAACCCTATTTTCTAACCTATTGTAGTAAGATTGGGTATTAAGAAATGGGCTAGAGATATATGGTGAATGTGTTTCTAAAGTCCACTAAAGTTTCCCTTAAGAGAAGATTAATGGATTTGGAAATTTTTTGGAAAGCCAAACATGGCCCATGTTGAGGAATAGTTAGAATGTAATAGAATGTCACACTTGTAAATATTTTCTGGTTATGGGATATAGTTGAAAGAGGGTTGTGAGCTTCTAGAAGGTGTAATATTTTAATAATATTTTTGGGTATCTTATGAGGGTGTCGACCAAGGGAGGAGAAAGCAAAAAAACCAGAGGCCATGGAGAAAAGAGATAGAAGAAGAAAAAGGAGAGAGAAAAAAATTTAGAAGATGAACCAAGGTGATTTCTTGTGCCTTTAGATTCCTAAACCTTTTCTCTTCATTACTCTAAGTCTCTTGAACTCTTATCTATGGTGTTTGATGCAGACATTTGTGAGAAATAAGAAGTAAAAGTTGATTGTGTAAATAAGCTCCAAAAAGGTATTTGAATAGTATGAAAGAGAAGTAGATTTTTGGGTAGGTTTAACATTAGCTCTTTGTGAAATCTAAGTTTTTAGTAGTCGATTAATGATGTATGTTTGTTTATTTGTATATGTGAGTACCTCTTGGAACCATTTGATGGAGTTTTGAGATGGTTCTAGGGTTAGATATGATGGATTAGATTTGGGAGAACCTTTTAATGGGGCTTTGAAGTTACATATTCTCTTTGGTGTGTATATTTCTAATTAAATGCCTAAATAATCGTGTATATCTTCATGGGTGGCTGTTTTTGGTGTTTGTGGAATTGTATGGAAGTGATAAAAGAAAGGGGAAAGTAGGATCATGCTCGGGGCAAGTAGCACTAAACCAGTCGTGCTACAGAACACGATTAAGATGTGTTCTAGGACACGATCAGGCTGTACTTAGAGATGATTTTACCCTTTTTTGGCTTTAAAAGGTATTAAATGAACCTTAATAGATAGATGGAAATGAAAAGAACCAAAATATAGATGAATGCCTTTAAATATTATTAGTTCCATCATCATTTGTTATGTGAAACTAGATCATGCATTGTGTATTAGTACATAGTTGTTGAATGATGTAGTAATGAATATGGTTAATGTAAAATCTCCATTGAGATGAAGATGATAAGCATAATACTAGTAATAATAATATGTTGATGAGGTGCATGCTTGATATGTTGATGAGATGCATGATTAATATGTTAATGAGATGCATACTTGAGATGTTGATAAGATGCATGCTTAATATGTGGATAAGATGTATACTTGAGATGTTGATGAGATGTATATTTGATATATTAATGAGATGAATGTTTGATGTGTTAATGAGATGCATGCTTGAGACATTAAGATGCATGCTTGATATGTTGATGAGACAAAATTAGACAAAATCTTTGGGATGACCCTTATAGCAGTAAGGTGACCTAGCGACATGCGGCACCTTAGGGCGGTAAGGTGATTTGACGGGGTCGTATGGCTTGAGACAATACCAAATAAGGGACATCCTATTAGCCTTGAGTGAGCCGAGGGGAGTATGGCCACTCTGACCGGGTGATAGTGTATATGAGTAGCAAGAGGGTGAATGGTTCATATTACCTTGTTACCTTGTTACTAAAATATAGATGGATGACAAATAATCAGTTATTATGCATGATGTTGAATATGCTGTAATCGTGTTTATTAATGACTTATGCATAATGTAGTTATTCATGATATATGTGATCTTTATGCCTTGTCATTAAAGAATTATTTTTTTGTAGTTTATAAAAATGAACATAATGCCCTTATTTTTACTTATTATATAATATGTTAATGTTGAACTTATTGAGATTTTATTCTCATTAATTTTGGTGATGTGTTCAAATAAAAATGGTTAGGATGCCGACAGTCCTTCTGACTCTAGCCTTGGAGATTCAGGTGGTGAAAATAGCATACTTGGGTTAATTCACCATCCTTCAAGACATGTTAGTAGCAAATGTAGTGGAAATTCCAACGCTAACACCACCACCCCCTCTACCCTATGTACCACAGGGGGTGAAGTGCTGGATCAGAACTAGAAATAGTATAATATAAATTATGTATTGTGTAACTTAGTGTACCCTTTTTAAGGGAGTAACCCCAGGTACTTCTTTGTTTTGATGCCATGAGTAGTACCCAGTGTTACTCTTATATTAATACTACTCTATGATGTAACCATATTTTGATGTCATGATATGAGCTATGTTATGCTTTATTTATGTGTGTTATTAGTAGTTTTAAAGTATAGTATATTTTCTATATGGAATCCAAGAGTAAAAAAATTGGATCTTACATAGTTGGTATTAGAGCAAGTCAGTCCTAGGCAATCATGGGGTGAGTAGTCACCTATATCGACTTATGTGGGACTTGAATAAGCTTGCGGTTTTATTATGTGAGGTCGCATGTAATACTGACTAGAAAATTACTAGTGTTTCCTATCTATATGCTTGGATGGTGTGATGACTATTGTAAAGTTTTAATTCACTGTTGAGCTTGATCAACTCAATAGTGACGCATCATTTTCTTTACTGATGCAGTAGATAATTGCACTACCAAGGAAAAATCTGACGAGTAGTACGAAAGCTACCCTATATGATTTACAGCTATTCGAGACCAAGTGGTTGCCACAAATCAAATCTTGTAGCACATGCAAAATAATAATAATCATGATGAGGTAAGAGGCAACTAGTAGAATGTAGGGAATGAGAACATATGGGTGAAGTTTATGAGGATTCGACATCCTTCATTTGTAGGCGGATATGACCCCAATGTAGCTGAGAGGTGGCTAGTAAAGCTAGAAAAGACCTTTGAGGTCTTAAACTGCCTTGATGAACAGAAGGTGGTGCATACTGTCGCGGGTACACCTAAATTATACCTTACCTGTGAACTACCTGTAGTCATGGGAGTAAAGGTCAATTTCACAGAGACTGGAATTACCTTTTGTGATTCTTGTAAGGGGATTTGATAATTGAAAGTAAAACAAAGTAAATAAGAATAAAATTAATTAAAAAAAGAGTAATAATAATAAAGGTGTTGGTTTCGGTTTATCAAGAAATCGCATTGATCATTGATAATATAATCAATCTTAATCTAAATATCTATCATTGAGATTCTAACCCTGTTCCTCCTTAAGTCTAGTAATTGATGACAATTGCCTCAATTAACTCTGATTAACAAACAATCCTTTAGCAAATCGGTAAAGCGCAACTTATTAACTGCATGAAAAATTAGAGAAACTGATAGAGCTAAAAAAATATAGACACATCAGCTATATCTAATTTAATTGATTATTCACCATAGGTTTAATGATTTATAATCCAAAATCTTTAAGCCTATTTGCCTCATGAATCACAATAATGAAAACTTTGTTCAAAACATAATTTAGCAGTAGGTTAAGACAGCTAATATACTAGTAGGCCTCCCTAACAATTATATGAATAATCATTGAAAAGAGAATAGCAGATGAATAACCAATACTCAATTAGGATTGAACTAATAAAATCAAATCTAAATCTCACAATGCATAAAATATCTTTGAGGTTTCAATCTTCTTCTACCAACTAAAAGTAAATCAACCGTGCAAGGCCATAGGAAAATATAGAGAAGAATTAAAGAAGGTAAGTAAGAGCTTGATTAATTATTTGATACTTGATTTCTCCGCCTTTTTATAGATTGACTTCTCCTTATTGAAGTAGAACTATTTCTAGGTCAAAACCTAGCCCATCTGGCTTCAATTAGAGTTAAAAAGACCTAAAAATCGCGATTTTAACATTCTGGTGTGATGAAGGGAGCCGTAGAACTATGAAAACTACTTGACGAGGTGCTGTGGTGCTTCAAAAACTGTCACGGGGCAATGCGGCGCTCTGGGTCAGGTGCCACGACACTTGGTCCTTAGGCGTGCGGGCACAGTGGTGCTCCAGACCTATGCTAACTTAGAACCGCAGTGCCCAGAAACTTCCAGAATTTGCTAAAGTTCCAAACACAAAGGTTGTAGTCCTATGTATCTTATTTCCATAACTACTGTAATCACATCAATCAGAGTTCAAATAAGAGTGATATGCCCCAATTAGTGACGAAGGGTCGAAAATAAGCCTTTTTTCATTTTTTCTCTCTCTATTTTCCTCTTCTTTTCCTCTTTATTCTTCCTAAAACATAAAAAACAAAACTCAATTAATTCCTATTTATATTCTACTTAAATCAAACAAAAAGTAAGCTTAAAGGTATTAAAATCATGCTTAATTATAAACACATTAAATACCCTTACACTTAACATTTTGCTTGTCCTCAAGAAAAATAATCTATAAAGACAAAAACAAAAAAATTAATATATGTAATGAGTGTTAGGCTTACCAAAATTTTTTCTTATAACATGAAAATATAAACAAATTTTTTTTTGAAAGGTAATAATCATGCACAAGATTAAGACAAATGCAATCCATTATTTTATTCTTCTGAATCCCGAGTGTGTGTGTGTTTTTGGTTCAATAAATTCTCCTTTATCTGGATGAGTGTATATATCCCAAAATTTTGGGTGCAGATCTTTAATTAGTTTAACATTTTCATAGGCTTATTCTTCATGCTACTCTCTACTAATGTAGGCCAAAACTACCTCTGGGATCAATAGAGCTTTATTTAGCTTATAATGTGGCCAAGGTATAAGGTATAATAAAGGATATAAATTTAGGTTCAATCACGCAGAACCACATGAATAAATTTGATCTCTTGAGCTTTTTCAAGTTTTGGGAGATTTTCCTCCACACTCATTTTCTTGCTTCAATTGAATTCAATTCATAATTTTCCTTGATTCTCTATTTCTTTTCTTTCGCCCACAACATTTGCTTTTATCCTCTTTGAATTTTTTTTCTCTTTCCTTTGCATAATTTTTTTCTTTCCTTTACTCTACCCTTCCACCCTTTGGTCAATAAAGCTCTACAAAACAAATATTTCAAAAATATATATATAATCATGGAGTGAGTAAATAGAGTAAAAAATAAAGATATTTATACAAAATTTGGCTTTTGGTTCATTTGTGGATATAGAAGAAAAAGTTCATTAAGCTCAAAATAGAGATACTAAGGATATCTCATTAAGTTTATTATGGCTCAATTTATCAAATAATACCTAAATCATCTCCTAATTAACAGTATTGGCCTAGGATTCCACTTTAAGTAACATTCAAATAAGTTATAGAATCCTATTGAGATCATAAAATATTTTTGACTTATGTAAAAATTCTCTAAATAAACGACAAATTAAATACCCAAAAATATTGTGCAAAAATGTTTCAAGATTCTAAAGTAAAAAATAAAATGCAAAAGGATTAAAATTGCACACAACCATGAATTTTCTACATTTTTCAAGAGTTAAAATTTGAATAGTCATGTCTTTGGCAATTGGTTGTGCCTAACAACACAAAACTTAAATTGAAACACTCACATAATCATTCAACTTGCTAAACGCAATAAATGTGTATTGATAATGAAAATAAAAAAATTAATACTCAAAATAGGGTCTCAATTATTCAGGTAAATATAGTTCCACCCCTACACTAAAATTTTACATTGTCCTCAATGTAAAATTAAGATTATAATCAAGAGGGATATATGAAGAGATTTAAGTTAAGTGAACTTCCCTAAATTTGTTTAGGGTAGAAAGATAGTGCTGCATTACTAGACCTTGAATATTTATGATTTTTACTTTTTTTTTGAATTATCAATGTTGGGTTGCCTCCTAATAAGCACCTTTATTTAATGTTGTTGGCTTGACTCAAAGCTCCCTATGTCATTCATAGAGGATCCTTGATGTTCAATTTAATTTCAAAATTCTTGGGACTAATTCAATCCTTGAAGTTCTACTGCATGACAAGCAACCACATTAGTAATAAAAAGGGGTCCAAATCAAGTAAGGTATTTCTTACCTTTACGGGGTCTACCTCCTTTTATTTCTAAAACTTGATGCAATTCTACAGCTAGGTCTATGCCTTTAAGATTTGCAACTATTTTTGCAACAAAACTTCCTTTTTTCTTGAAGAATATGCATAAATGCCTCCTCTTTTTGAGCACCTAGATTCTTGGCAACTATGATAGGCAGTGTATCTCTAACTTCCAAGTATTTCAGGTGATTGGAAAGAGGTGATAGATTTGATCTAGGATCCTGCAAAATAAACAGTGCACTTGTTTCATTAGAATTTGGCACTGAGGTAGGGCGATCCTTACTTGTTTGCTGCACTATTAGAGCTATTTTTAATTCTTCATTATTCTCTTGTAAGTGAACACTCAATGCTAGTTTCCCAACCTTTTTCTCTGAAGGCTCAACATCCTCTGCTACCAAATCTATCATATTAATAGCATAGGCAGTAAGATCTGTCATGGCACTATAATTACTGAATTTCATAATTTTTCCTTCAAATTCCATTGTCATTGTGCCATTATAAACATCTATTATGGCTTTGGATATTTTCAAGAATGGTCTCCCTAACAAAATTGAAGTGGTTTGATCACCACTCTCCATATTAAGTACATAAAAATCAGTAGAAAAAATTTGGTTACCAACTTGTACTAAAACATCCTTAACCACACCCTCAGGAAGGGTATTAGATTTGTCAGCTAATTGAATTATAACATCAGTTTCTTTTAAAGGTCTTAATGTTAAAGATGCATAAGTAGAGTATGGCATGACATTAATAGATGCTCCTAAATCCAGCATGACTTTCTCAAATTTTGTATTTCCTATAATGCAAGGAATGGAAAACATACCTGGGTCCTTGCATTTAGTAGGGAGTTTTCTTTAAATAATTGCTTAAACATATGCCCCTACTTTTACTTTCTCAACTCCTTTTAACTTCTGCTTCTTCTTTTGGATGTGCAATTTCCTTAGAAAATTGGCATAACGGGGTTCCTGGTTGATTGCATCTAAAAGAGGGAGATTCACCTTACACTTTCTAAAGGTCTCATATAAGTCAAAAGTTTTCTCATTCAATCTATTTTATTTTAGAGCTTCAGGAAAGGGAGGTACAAGTTCATATTCAAATAAATGTGCAAACTTACCTTTTGGATGCTTACCTTTCATGGTTGCATTATGTTTTTCTTCCTCTTACTAAATTGGTGCTTGTACCTTTTACATTGGAATCTCAGCTTTCTTCTTACTTTGTAGCATGATGACACTTACATTCTCCCTTGGGTTTACCACAGTTTGAGATGACAATTTACCTGAATTTTAAGCATCTAATCGATTAACTGCGGTTGTTAATTGACCCACTTGAGCTGTCAGGTTTTGAATGATAGCTCTTGTCTCTTGCTGAAATTGCCGAGAGTTATGCACAAGAGTTTTAATAATATCTTCTAAGGAATTACTTACCAGGGGGTCTTAAGACGTATTCTATCTAGGATAATAGGCTTGTTGATCTTGCTGAAAATTTTGTCCTACATGCCTATTTTATGCATTCCCATATCTGAAGTTGGGATGATCCTTCCATCTAGGATTATTTGTATTAGCATAAGGATCATACCTCATTAGTTGGCCAAGGAAATCTCTTACATCATTAGCTTGTTCTATGGATTCCTTTTGAGTTGTAGGGCACATATCAGTTGGGTGTCCCTTTGCTGAACATATTCCACAGATTTTAACTTGTTGCAGTTTACCTATAACAATTTGGCGTACACAAGAGGTAAGTTCATATATCTATTGCTAAAGGGAGGAATTACTTATCTCATGGGCATGTTGAACTGAAGAATCATGTCTAATACCAAATTGTTGAGAGTTGGTATCCATATTTGATATCAGGATTTTTGCTTCTTCAGGAGTCTTGTCTACTAGTGTTCCTCCACTAGCTGCATTTACCATGATCTTGTCTCCCTGCAAAAGACCTTTATAAAAATATTGGATCAGTAGCTGTTCATTAATTTGATGAAGTGGGCAACTTGTACAAAGCTTTTTAAACTTTGCCCAATATTCATAAAGTGTCTCTCTATGTAATTGCCTAATGACACATATTTCTTTTCTTATATTTACGGCTCTAGATGCAAGGAAATAATATTATAGAAATAAATTCTTCATATCCTTCCAAGTAGTGATAGTGCTAGATGGTAAATAATATAGCCAATCTTTGGCTAAATCTCTTAAGGAAAAAGGAAAAGCCCTGAGTTTAATTTGTTTTTCCGTTACTCCATAGGGCTTCATACTGGTACACACCATATCGAATTCCTTTAAGTGCTTATGTGAGTCTTCACCTGTAAGACCATAAAAATTTAGTAAGAGATGAATCAATCTAAATTTTTATTCAAAATTAATGTTTTCATCAAGGTTAGGAAAAGTAATGCATAAAGGCTGTTGATGCAGATATAGAGCTACAAGCTCTTTTAAGGTCGGATGTCTAGCCATGATTACTTCCTCCTTCTCCTAATAAATGTCCTCTTGAATTTCTCTTATATGCCTATGAATAAATTTTCTAATATTTGGATTGAATTGTAAATCTTGAGAATTAGTAAAATGAGTCACAGGCATAAATCAAAATAAAAATCACAAAAAGGTAATAGACGCAGCCCTCGGCAATGGTGCTAAAATTTGGTGCATACTATAGCGAGTACACCTAAGTTAATACCTTACCTCTCAACTACCTATAGTCCTAAGAGTAAGGGTCGATCCCCCAAAGATTGGAATTATATTTTGTGATTCTTCTAAGGAGATTTGATAATTGAAAGTAAAACAAAGTAAACAAGAATGAAAGTAATTAAAAATAGAGTAATAATAATAAAGATGTTGGTTTCGGTTAATATCCACCATCAAGGAATCACATTAATAATTGACAATATAATCAATCTTAATATAAATATCTATCATTGAGATTATAACCATGTTCCTCCTTAAGTCTAGTAATTGGTGACAATCACCTCAATTAACCTTGATTAACAAGCAATCCTTTAGCACATCGGTAAAGAAAAACTTATTAACTGCATAAAAAATTAGAAAAACTGATAGAGCTAAACAAATATAGACATATAGGCTATATCTGATTTAGTTAATTTTTCACCATAGGTTTAATAATTTATGATCCAAAATCCTTAAGCCTATTTGCCTCATGAATAACAATAATGAAAACTTTGTTCAAAACATAATTCAGTGGTAGATTAAGACAAATAATAAGCTAGTAGGCTTCCCTAACAATTATATGAATAATCAATACACAATTAAGATTGAACTAATAAAATCAAATCTAAATCTCACAATGCATAAAATGTAACAACCTCTTTTTTTTCCTTTATTATTTTACAATATTGAGTTCACATACATGTCATTAATCAAAACAGACGTATAACATATCAAACACATAGATATTTGCATCTTGTTTATTTTGGTTGACCAATTCCGGAGATACAGGTGCGGGTGGTTGCACCTTCACCGGGATCTGAGCCAACTCGACCACAAACATCTTATTTGATTCTAAAATCTGCCCAACATAAAGTAATTCGATCCAATGTGCACTAAAAGCCAGAGCCTTAGAAACAAAAGCTGCATAAATAATTTTCTGAACATTATATGGAAATATAGTGAGAATTAAATCCTAGTAAGTTCAACAATAAATTATCATTAGTAAAGCTCATCACGTCATGTTCAGCTGTATAAACTACAGAAAATATCTTTGGTCACATGAATGCATTATATCTATGCACATAAGAATCATATTGTAATGATATGTATGACAGGATTAACTATTTTCAAAATATAATATGATGGCCATCAACTTTTTCTCATTTCAAGCTACCCCGGTCAGGGTGAGTATCCTCTACTCTCCGGTACGGGCTTTTCTCGCTCCGTCCGACATGGCCCACTTTCTCTTTCTTTTCTCATTATCATGATCATAACCGTTGGTAGGGCGTCCCCTACTGGTGCACCACACGGATTGTCATGTGATCGTGCTCATTTCTTTTCTTTTCACAATGTTAGCCAAAAATATGCTTTCAATAACAAGTATGTTCATCAAAATATAACTATTACCATAAATCATTGGTAATCATGCCATGAACATAACCATTTCAAATATCACTTTATAAAATATTTCCATGTCAAAATTTCACACTTTAGATGGTAAGAAGTTCATACAATGGCAATGGCTATGGTTATACTAGTCATTTATTAAGATTCATCTTCTTTTTTAAATACTAATTTTATTCCTTTATTTTTCTTTATGCAGGTTTTCATCCTATCTAACCTTCTCTTACTAATCAGAGCATAACTCCCTTAGTGCCCGTTTGGTACGTGAGAATGAATTTAAGTTGGAATGGAAAGTGGAAAGGAAATGGGAATGGAAAAAGGAATCAAAATCCATTACCTTGTTTGGTACGTGATAGAAAAAATTGATGGAATGTAAGATTCTATCGTTTGGTAGAAGAATAAAACGAAGGAATGGAAAAATATTGTGGTTAAAAAGACTAAAATACCCTTATAATATAAAATAATTAAATTATTTATTTAATTAATATTTAATATAAAAAAAACATAATTACATCAATAAAATACATAATTCAGGTTTTGGGGTATCTGATGCAATCGACGAACACCACCGGCAACGGGCATCTGCATCTTCTCCTTCAGAGCTTGCTTCCTCTCTCCACTCTCGACTCGTTCGGCCCCTTCCCTGAGCCAGAGGAAATCGGCGAAGACCACTGGCAACGGGCATCTGCATCCACGAACGGCGCTGCAGAGGGCCTCGCTCTCCCTGCGACCAAGAAGAGGAGGAACACCACTGCCATTCAGATCGTGCTACTCTGTTTGAATTCTCAGGTAATATTCGTCTTCTCTCTTCGATTTAGTTATTTGGAAGTAGATTTATGCAGTATTGCTAGGAAATTTGAGGGACAAGGAAATTAACACCGTCTTACCAGTCAATATGACTGTTGAGGGACAGGGAAATTTATATTTTGGTGTTTTGTCTGCTCATATATTATGTTGGTTCTATGAAATATGAACCCATTCATCTCCTTGCAGATTATGGCTAATTTTCACATCATCTGATTTTGAAATTTCTATTTTTCCTTCAATTAAATCCTAAATATATTACTGCTTGAATTATCAGCTACAGAAAGTTGTTACTGCTTTGTCAAGAAGATTGTTTTTTTTTGTCATTCATGGAATTCCCCATCGTACAAGCTATGGTACATACCAAATTAGCTAAGGAATTCCTGGGACTCAACTTTCTAAAGGAGATTTAACTTAATAATGTTGGATGTTAACGGCCCATGCAACAAAGCATCTAATTGCCCAAATTGAATGTTTTAGACTCATCATCAGACCCCCATTGTGCACCATCTTCTACATTTATGTGAAATTGTCTTATTGCTAAACGTTGGTAATGCAAAATTGAAATAACATGCATAGACACCCCCTTTTCCCAGAGAAAAAAAAGGGATGGAAACAAGGGGAAGAAAAATTGAGGGGACTGCTTTGTACTTATGACCTTGCATGTAAGGATTTGCTATGATTATTTATCTTTTACACAGATGCGCATCGTAATTGTACCATGCCCAGTAGTCTCTGGGATCAAGTTTCTTTAGTCTTCATTCATTTTATTGTTTGCATGCCAGAAGTTTTCTGCAAACCTATCAGTTCTTGGTTGTTTCTGAAAATGGGCTTGTGCATAACTGTAGGTAGCTGAAGGTGCTGTTTCCTATCAAATCTGTGCATTTTTTTTAATTTCCTTATTGTTTTCTTTTCATGATAATAGATCTTGGACATGCATTACTCGTCTATCAAACTTTCTCACCTTTATTGATCCCAACTCAGATGTTATAATATATAATAAAGTGATGTGGGGTTTTCATTTGTTTAAACTTTGTGTATCTTGGGTGTATATGGGATAGAGAACTGAATTTTTTTAAATGGTAGATATATTGTTAGTGAGTAATTGTTGAACCCATCTCTTGCTTTCACAAGAGTCATTATGGTAGAATATTGTGAGCTAGGCTGTTAGAATTCTTTTTATGTTACAGAAAAAGTGGGGTAAATGGTGTCATCTTGTCACATAATCTTAGGTGGTGAAGCAATTACTTTTGCACTCATAAATCATCACTATTTCTCCATGCTTACTTACTGTGTACCTACGTGTGAAATGATTTGTTTATAATTGCTTCTGGAGATTCTAGCTATCCTCATAATATATATAATTGGTTTCAAAGCATTCTGTATTCACTCAATCAGCGTTCAGAGGTTCTTTTTATATTTCTGTCCATTAAATCTGATATCTTTGTCTCAAACTTACTACCTCATCCCTTGTCTTTTCTGACCTTTCTCTGCCCATATCATAATGAAGGTTGGAGAAACTTTGTATAGTTGCAAATAAGGAAGTGGTGAACTGTTATTGTATTTTAGCAAGAATGAGGATCTTCTTTCATTACTGTCATCACCTTTTGAATAACTCGTCTCATGTTTCAGATATTACAGCATTGAATATCTAATTTTCCTATTATTTTTTGGACTGGAAACTCAGTATCATGTGTTAAAAATACATGCCTATGTCGATGTGTATGAAGTAGATATTATGACATTGTAAAGGATTTGGATAAATTTTTGTAAAATTCCTCCTATCTTCAAATTAAAAAATTGTTTTGGCGGAAAGAGTCAGACAGAATAAAACAGAACAAAGGGAAAGGATATTATGAATTGTTCAGGCAGTCTTGATCATATTTCAAATGGAAAATGTCTTTATTACCTCCCCACCCACTCCCCCTTGGCCTTTTGTTGATGTCATTGATATTTATTGTTTTCTGTGTTCATGTACATTTTTGTATGGTGAGGAGTTCAGGTTCAAGCCCATATTTAAAATTTCATTAGAATTGTAGAAAGAACTATATGGAATATGAAATATTGCAAATAGAGCATCTGAATTATGTCAAAATTGACTGATAGAATCTTAAGTTTGATATCATTCTCCTCAAAGCCCTTTTCCACTGTTTTGTCTGGCATATATAAGGAGGGCACAATGAATGTCCACTTGGTATTTTTCTTTTTCCAATTGCTTCCTTGTATGAAATGTGAAACTTTAAAGACATCCAATATTCTTGGTCAAGAATCTCCATAATCACTACTCATTTCTTTAGAAATAGATGCTTGGTTTGAATATTCACATCCATGATTAGAATCCACTGTCCTCAATTTTCATTGTACAGATTCTATATCCTTAATTTTTTTTAATCAAAATTTAAGGTGCATCCTCAAGATATAAAATTGATGTTTTTCCATGTCTTACATAATTAGGACTTTGCCTTAAATTATGAGTTGATGTTCTGAATAAAGTTCTAATCACAGTATTATTAAAAAATTGGTTTTGACCAAATGAGACTTTATTTTTCCATCAACTCTGCATATCGAGTCAAAGATTCTTCAATCAAGATATATACTGCAGACTGTTGTAATTGTGTTTGTAATGAGGTCACAGATTCCACCAGCAACCCTTATAAATATATTGTTCTCCAAACCAAATGATAATGACAATAGGTCAAATCATTCTATGCACTTGCACTCTTCACAAGTCAGCTTGCAAAATTATTCTTGATTTGCTGTAACTTTTGCTATAGTTTTGAATGCTAAAATGGGAGGTGGTTCATGTGAGGAAAACAAAAAAGTTGAAGTTGACCAAATTTTGTTGTCAAACAGACATTAACACATCACCTCATTACAATATTAAGATCTAAGGAGAATGAAAATTTTGATTTAGACATTCTTCTTCTTTACTTTATGATATGCTAGTAGTTTACTTTAATACACTTTCACCACTTAATGTTTTTTAATCTTAATTTCTAGAATCCCACCAGCTTCTCATAAGCAAACCATCATAGTCCTCTAACTTGGTCTTCTGAAGCATAACAACATTAGGAACCCATTGTCAACCAAATCAATTGTAGTATGTTTACCTTCCACAAGACACAGAACTCAGCAACAAAAGCTCCATTTTCTTTGAAATAACCTAAACAAGAAATGAAGAATCCAATGCTATATACAACTTCATAGGTTATGCCATTTATGAATATAACACATGGTTTGTTTTCTTATTATCTGTTTTATGTGCATGTCTCGTTTGTATGAATATAAAGCTCCATTTTCTTTGATGCATAATACTGGTAGTTATTACTTAATGCATAATAGCAGTCTTTAAACTCTGATTTGTTTATTTTTTTTTTTGCAAGATTGAGGTGCTGAATTATGTCAGGAGATTCAAGCCATCAGAGTTCTACGAACTTGCAGAGAAGCACCGAATTGTGTAATTATGGACAACGAGCTTGTCTTCTGACTGCCTTCACAAATGATAATTTTGGAAGGAGATTTTTAAGATGTGTGAATTATCGGTCAAATGAGAGATGTAATTTCTTCAAATGGGTAGATCCACCTATGTGTGAATATGGAAGACGTGTATTGTTCAAGTTGAGGCAACTACGAGATTTACCTGGATCGAGCCGAGAGAGGGTGAAAGGAAATGGTGGGAATGGAGAGAACCCATGAAAACTGCTTTGTCTTGCTTCATGGTGTATTTTGTTGGGAGTTATAATTGCTTTATGGATGAAATGGTTGTAATTGGTGTATTCTCTATGTACTTTGTAAACTTTATCTTTTCTAATAGAAGGTGTTGTATATCTTAATTGTTATGAATGTGATTGTTATGCATATAATTAAGTTATTATAACATCCATCTGGGTACACATAATATAATGGATTATATATGAGAATTAAGGCAATAGAGTTAAATATCATCTATTGAACTAATGTAAGGGTTTAAATATAAAAGTAACACAATAATATCATCCATTTAACATAGAATTAATACAATTGATTAAATATGAAAGTTAAGGCAATAAAATTAAATACCATCCATTGAACACACTAATGCGCAAGGGTTTAATTAAACACAATAAATATCATCCACTTGACACAACCTATCATACAATTGGTTAAATATGAAACTTAAGGCAATAAAATTAAATACCATCCATTGAACACACTAATGCGCAAGGGTTTAAATTTAAAATTCAACACAATAAATATCATCCACTTAACACAACCTAATACAATTAGTTAAATATAAAACTTAAGGCAATAGTCAACCCAATAACACATCATCCACTTGACACAACCTAATACAATTAGTTAAATATGAAACTTAAGGCAATAGTCAACCCAATAACACATCATCCACTGGACACAGCCTAATATAGAGGATCACAAATACAAATACAAATACAAAATACAATGTCGCCTACATAACTACTTGATGTAATCACGTATTATCATTGATTTGACATTTGGTGGGAGTGTAGGAAACGCAATCAACATGGACTCGTCCTTTATAATTATGCTAAATGCCTTCGCCATCTCCTCTTCAGTGAAGCCTGGAACCTTTGTCAACTCTTCCCACAACTTTTCCGTCTTCTCAGCTACATTCGCCTGGTGTGCCACACGTCGAATTCCAATTGTAATCTCTGATGTGGCTTCTTTGAATACTTTATCCATCAACTCAAAACCATCAGACAGTGTTTCCATAAGGGCATCAGTACTGTTCTGACGTCTTTTGCGCGAGGTTGAAGTTGCTTCACTGTTTGGAGTTGATGGATGCTCAGAGAAAACACAATTCATCTCGTACTCTTGCTCTGTATTGAAATCCTCAACGCCAACAGTACCTTCAGTAGTAGATGGATTTGCATCGTTAGTCAATATATCATTCATGGTCTCAGCATCTCTCCCAGAAGCCTGATCTTTTGCCCACACAATGCATAGATCATCAAAATGAGGAAATGGCTTAAATCTGAAAGGGACTGCTTTCCTGTGCGACTGCATTAAATAATTGAAGAGTCATTATAATATAAACAATATATATCAAAATTCTTGAGAACAATTGAAAAAAACTAATAATCCAATGAAGTAGTATAAGTCTAACCTTAAGGTACTCATCCCATACTGCATTTGGAGCTGTTACAGTCTTTGTGTCCGTATTCCAACCAAATCCACTAGTATTTGGCCCATGGATCATGTCATACACAACTTGCCAACTTGTCTTCAGTGTTTTCAACCTCGATTGTATGTGGGGAGTTCCTTTAATCCCACACCCAGGAACTCTCTCATTCATGTATCTTTCTATGTAGTTCAAGTAGCCTGGCCGAAATCCATTGTCTACTATAAATTTTCCATCATTTTTCATCTCCACAAGGCACTGTACTAATATGTTATCTTGCTCATTAGTCCAAACATGCTTGCCACCATGGTTGTTGCCTGTGTCCTCCATGAAGCACTACATCAAGTAAACAATGGACAAAATAAACAATACAAATATAGGGCAGCAATAACATATAAAGGACAAACATCATAAATATAGGTCACAAACACTGCTTAACTCAGTTGCATCCATTGTAAAAACAATATAATGTCGTACTACATAATTCAGTATCTAAATTCATACAACATCTTACAAATAATATATATAAAGATAATAATAAGACATTCGACAAACATCCTAAACTCTTCCACGACCACTCCTAAAATCATCAAACGTTTCATTCGCCAATGCATCGCGCCAGTTGCTCCAAGCGTCAGACGTTTCCATAGTTAAAATTTGGTTGTCGTCTTCGAATTGGTTCTCGATATCAGACTGATCATCCATATCATTTATTGGATCACATCCATTGTATCTCTTACACAAATTATGTAGCATACAACATGCCATGATAACCCGATTATGTGTTCTCACAGGATAAAACGATGGCTGCCTAAGTATTGCCCAACGATTTTTAAGCATTCCGAAACATCGTTCAATGATGTTTCTTGCTGATGAATGTTTCATATTAAAATACTCGTGTGCGGTGTTCGGTTGTCGACCTTCTCTCCACTCATTCAAGTGATATCTCTGACCTCGGTATGGTGCTAAGAATCCCTCACAGTTTGTATAACCAGCATCAACCAAGTAGTAAGATCCTATATGAAACAAGTGTACAAAATCAAGTAGTCAACGAATGTAGTTCAAATAAAATATTTCATTTACTTTTAAAAAATATCAACATACTCACCATGTGGAACTTTTAAGCCACCATCTGATCTACTAATTGCATCACGTAAAACTCTACCATCTGCTGCAGATCCTTCCCATCCAGGCAATACGTAAATAAACTCACCACCTGGTGAGCAAACTGCTAATACATTTGTGGATATCACCCCTTTTCTGTTATGATATCTTGCTTTGTGCTGCACTGACACTTTGATCGGTATATGAGTTCCATCAAGGGCACCAAGACAGTTCTGAAAAGAATAAAAACAATTTAGGTCATAAACAATAGTTCAAATATCAAAAAATAATAAGTATATAAGAAATAAAAGTAGTATGGATTTTATACTCACCTTGAACCATTTCCATCTATTATCAGCTGAATTCTCTGCAATTGGCTCTGGGATTTTAAAAAGCTCTCCATGCAACCGCATCATAGCTTTGAGAACCAAGTTAAAATACCTACTGATTGTCTCTCCAGACCTCCCAAACTCATACTGAATAACTCGATTTTTAACATGATGAGCGAGAATGTGAAGAAACATTTCTACTTGCTCATCAACTAACATATTCTTTGAAGGTTTTAACCCCCCAATACTATCAAGCATAGAACAAAGGCGATCAAATGTTGACCTATACATCCTAAGTTGATTAAAACACGTCATGTCACTAGAGTGAACCATATTTATAAGATGGATCCTCTTTTGATGGAAGTTCATTTGGTATTTGATGGGTCTATTCAAGAGTTTACGATGATGGATGACAACAACTATAGAAAGTAAAATGCGTATTTTACACAATATATTAGCCATATGCAACCACCAACATAATACGGCACCCAAAACTTGCGCTGTTATTTGCACCATTCTGTAAAGAAGGAAATATACCTTTAAAAATATGATAGACATGACCACATTATTGTCAGTTATATTCAAATTTGATAAATGCAGAGCAAAATAATTGAGTATTTCTATAATCAAAACCATCACAAATGAGTTCATATTAAAAACCATTCATATCAATAATTTAATCATTCACAAAATGCACAATTACTGCTAGCATAAAGCAACCACAATCAATGAAATAGTACGATTAGACAAATCAAACATAGATTAGAGCTCACTAACATAGATTGGAGCTCACACATGGTCCACGCAGTGCACAAACAAAGTGCAAAAGTAGAGCAAGTATCCAGAAAACCAATTCTATCACAAAGCAAATTATTGATTGGGGGTAGTGAAATATGTGAATAGAAGGGTTTCTTCATGCCTGGTATTCTATTAGAAAAACACAAATTATTGATAAATCTTGTTTATATTTTCAATTTATTGTTAACATTCTGATAATAATTATAAAAAATTCCTTCAAACAAGAAAACTACAGCTCCAGTTTAAACTTATGAGACAAAATAAGTGTTAATTAATTATTTATTCCTTAAATTTATCAGGATTAGTTGTGGGAAAAACAACATACAGCTTGCCTAATGAAGTAGGAGCAAAGTCTCTCTTCGCAGGGTAATTTGTGGAAACCCAACCAAGTCTTGTTACATATTCGCTGAAGTCTCTATTAATTTGTGAAAAATCCAACCAAATCTAATCAAAATGCAGAAGCAGAGCAAGCACAAAATGCCAAATTTATCACAAAGCAAAGCCCAGGACATATAAGAATCAAAATACAGAATAGAGATATGAAAAATGTTACCTCCTTCACGCTGAGCAGAAGGTGGATGACGCATAAGCAGGAACCACACGAGCAGAAGCAGGAATCAAGCAGAAGCAGGAACCACACGACCTAGTACGAAGGCCAAACACCAAGCAGAAGCAGGAACCACACGAGCACCAAGCGAAGGCCGAGCAGAAGCAAAGAAGGAGGCAACGACGCGAAGAGAGACGAAGATGCGAAGCAGGAACCACACGACCTAGTACGAAGGCCAAACACCAAGCAGAAGCAGGAACCACACGAGCACCAAGCGAAGGCCGAGCAGAAGCAAAGAAGGAGGCAACGATGTAAAGAAAGACGAAGACGCGAAGGACAGCAAAAGCAGAAAGGAAGGGGACAGAGATGAGAAAACAGAAGCACAAGCAGCAACGGCGCCAAAGAGATATGCTCCAGACAAGGGTAAAATTGTGAGAAGCGGAAAGGAATGTGAGATTCTTTAGACTGAAGGAGGGAATGAATTTTCTACCGTTTAATGGAATAACGCTGTCTATGGAATGATGTATTCCATCCTTTTTTTGCTACCAAACGATGGAAAAATACATTCCCTTTCCTTTTCTTATTCAACTCTAGCGTACCAAACGGGTACTTAATTTAACTCTGATGTAGGTGATCTTGGTGTCCATTTCAAGATAAAACAATTATCTAAAACTATTATGTTGAACATTGTAGCGAAAAATTAAGAAACGAAGGTGATATTACTCCCTCAAAGTACAGGATAGTTCCTCTCGGATAGGTTCTGACCTTTACTGACTAATTAGACCATATCTCCCAAATTGGAACTCCAAATTGAGTTATTCCAGTTGGTAAAAATCCATGAGCCATATATCTATAATTGTTATGTTGGCGCGCTATTTTAATTCCGTACAGAATATTCCCAGAAATTCAAAAAACTAAAGCATTAATAACATACTCTTCCCTGAATAAACATTTTCTGACCTCTGCTTACAAATCGGATCATATCTACCTCATATGAACTCCAAATTGCATAATTCCAGTGGGTATATTTCCATGAGACATAGATATATAACTTTTATCTTAACCATTTATTTTAATTCCATACAGATAATTTCCAGAAATTAAAATACAACAGCTGTCCTAACATAATCTTCCCTGATGAACCATTTTCTGACCTTAACTTACTAATCGGACCATATCTACCACATGTTGACTCCAAATTGAATTATTACAGTGGCTAAAAATCCATGACACACATATCTTTAATTCTTATGTTAACCATTTATTTTAATTCCCTACCAATAATTCCCAGAAATTAAATTACCGAAGCTATCCTAACATATTCTTCCCTGATGATTCATTTTCTGACCTTTGACTACTAATCAGACCATAGCTACCTCATATGGACTCCAAATGGAATGATTCCAGTGGGTGCAAATCCGTGACACATATATATTTAATTCTTATGTTAAACATTTATTTTAATTCCATATAGATTGTTCCCAGAAATTAAAATACCGAAGCTTAAAATTCTGTCAACCATAGCGATACCCATGCAGAACTATCTACACTAACCTAAGTATTCAAACATACATCACATGCAAGATCAATATGTAACATGATATAGCAACATCCATGACCAATCATCAAAGTTCTAAGATCAAAATCTCATATAAATATTATGAGTTTCAAAGGTTTTCTTCAAAAAGAAATATTGTTAAACTTACCTGGAGCACTTAGTCCCCTAGACTTCTCCTTCCTCTCCTTTCCTCACACTACCTTGCTTCTATTTTTGCTCTCCCTCACTTGGACGAAATTCTAATGTTGTAAGGGTGGGTTTTCTTATATAGACCACCAAATAATTCACCTTTCATGATCATGGGTCTACCTTATCACAATTAGGATACACTTTATTGAATTTTTGGAAAACAAACAACTTATGTTCTTGTCTTCCTCTTCCTTAGTCAAGATATGCATAGAAAAAGGAGATTTGTATTTTGAAAATTATGATGATATGTTCTTAAGATATGGGGCAAGATCCCTTTGATTTAGGGATTTATTTCCTTTTTCTTTTGTCTTAATCAAGTATGATAGATTTTCCTTTTTAAGTGGCAAATTTCTAGCCCTTGAATTTTCCTTACTTAACTAAAATTATTTGTGTAGGATAATGATTTTTGTCATAATGCTATGTATTATTACCCACTTGCTAAAGTTATGAATGTAGGATATAGATGTTTTTGTCCTAAAGCCTTGTATTATTATGCCACTTGCCAAAATGATGAATGTAGAATCACACCACTTGCTAAATTTTTGTCTTATTGCCATGTCACTTAATCTTGATTACACCAATATTTCATCACTTTAATTTTATTATTTTTATTTTTTCTCTTGGGTTTGGGCTCATTCTTGCCCATTTTCCTTACTTTGGTTAAAATTCTTCCTTTCATAATGGGCTTGGTCACATTTTCATGATTTTTGGGCTACCGGTCCAATTTCTATATCCTAGTCCAAGTCTATGTTTTATTTCTTCCTTGGGCTATCCAATTGGCTTGCTAAAAATTCATGTGAAGTAGAAAAACTCTATATGAAGTGTCTATAGGTTAAGGCCCAATTACGGGTGGAGATACTAAACTTAGTAACTTTTGCTCTTAAATTAAGAAAAATTACCCTAATCCGATCTTCTTGAAATTTTAAGACCTTTACTTCACAAAAATTTATCTTTCTTTACCTAAGAATTTCACCTTTCTTGAACATGTTTATTTCTAATATTTCCTCTTAGGTTTTCTTTCTTTACCTATTTCATTAATATTAGAACATTTCTATGCATATATGTAAGGTGAAGAATTTCTAAGGAAAATATCTAAAAATTACGGGATGTTACATTCTTCCCCCCTTAAGAAATTCGGTCCCCGAATTTCAATCCATCCTACCACAGGTAGGGAATGAAATTAAGGCATTATTCAGAGTTACCAAGCTTTTTACCTAAATAATTAGAGATATCTTTTCTGTATGACATCTTTACTTTTTAATATGTCTATTCACTTGAGTGATTTTGCCATATAACTTAACCATAAGGATTTCTTTCACTCATAAGTTCTTCAATTGATATCCTCTAGCACGCATGGATATATCTATGGGTCGGTATTAGAAAACACACATATAAAGGAACATATACACCTTCATATTGTGTAACTATCTTTTCTTATTCCAAACTTCTATCAAGTCAATATTATTTTTTTCATATATCAACATCATCCCCTGAATATCATCATCTTAATCTATCATCTATTTTTATCCTTAAATCCTTGAATCAATATGTTAAACATACGTAGCAATAAATTCTTCAAACCTTTAATAACGTTTATGTACCATTGACACATGTCTAATAATTTCAACTTACCTCATCACAGTAATTCTATACAAGCTTATTAACACCATTAAATTCATTGTCAAAAATTTCAATTATTTCTTCTATCATATCCAAAAGTACCTCATTCTAGCTTATGTCAATCCTATTTAATTCACCCAATCATTTCAAGAAGATTTGTTTTTTTTCCTAACAATTACTCATACATGAATTCTCAATTCCAACATAATTCACATCCTAGATACTAGACTCAATTTAGCATGATATAATCCTTTAACACAAATATCTTGATAACCTACATTATTTTCGGACATGGTTCTCAGAATATTCTCTATTTTTCCAAATTAAGAGTTCAAAGACTAACTTAAATCCTACTTCCTATATTTTATTTCTCGAGAACTTCAACACCACTAATTCTCTTGATTACATTCGTCAAAACACCATAAGACCATCATCCGTCCATTCTTTTCAAACTTTTCATTACTTTAACCTACTAACAACTTAGACACCATAATAACCGAGTTTCAAAGAAAAGAAATTATCTTTCATTGCAATGAGGGAAAATAACCTTGCATTTAATGCCAACCGTTAATGAGTGAAACAAAAAAAAAGCATAATAGAGAATGGTGCCAAAAGCGAAAGTCAAAAATTTCGACAAAGCATTAAAAAAATATTAAAATCGGTGGCCGTAATTCTTGAAAATCTGTAAACAAAATCTATCTATGATTTCAGCAAAAATTGGTGGCCGCAAATTTTGAATATATGTGTCAGAATCTACTTTAAATCTATTGGTATTCGGTGGAAAGATATCACATGGAAAAGAAACATTTCTGAGCTTATAAAAGTCTGTGAAAATCAAAGAATATGTAGTTAACTGGTAGGATGCAGTTGATTGCTTCAAAATAGATGTAATCAATCAACTGTAAAAAAACCAGTCCAAATTAAAATTTCTCAAAATAGCTAGTCGACTTAATAATACTGATAGTCGACTGGCAAAAATATTGAGAATACAAAATAAATCATTTGATTGCATTTTTTTTTCAATGACGGCTATCACCTACAACTTTTCTACAATAATAAAAACATCAATGCTTCATCAAAGACAACAAGATAAAGACAGATTTCTGGTGATATCTTATCTTATACTCTTTATGTGCTTAATATGGGTCACAGTTATACTACTGTACATATACATGCTTGCAGTCATTTTTGGAATTTTTTTTATTTACCTTTAATTTAGCTGATATCCACCAATCACTCACATAGTTGTTCTAATAATACCCGGCCTATTTGCATAGCTATGATAAATATGCCCTTCTCTGAGTTCTATAAATACTTACATTAGTATTTTTGTCTATTCTCAAAGTTAAGGTGATAGAAATTATGGAGGGAACCGCATTCCGTCAGTTTTGAAATATCTGTGTCTTTTGTGGTTCTAGTCCTGGAAAAGATGAGGAGTATGTTAAAGCAGCACAAAATCTGGGTATGGTGCTGGCTAGGAGAAAAATTCATTTAGTGTATGGTGGAGGTAATTGTGGGTTAATGGGGTGTGTGGCTACAGCTGCACATGCAGGGGGATGCTAAGTTCTAGGTATTATTCCTACAGCTCTAGCTACATCCAGCAACATAGGGAAGACAATTGGGGAAGAATATAGGGTAGTTTCCATGCATGAACGCATGGCTAGAATGATGAGCAATGCTGACGTCTTCATTGCCTTACCAGTTGGTTTTGGTACTTTAGAGGAGATTTTCCAAATAGTCTCTTGGGCACAACTAAATATGCATCACAAACCGATAGGTTTGTTAAATGTTAATCACTTCTTTGATGGTTTGTTATCTTTTCTAGATCAAGCTGTGGAACAGAGGTTTATCTCACACTCAGCACGACAAATTCTCATCTCAGCTTCAAATGCTGAGGAGTTGATTGATGCTTTACAAGCCTATGTTCATGTACCTAATCTAACTATTACTCCAATAGAATGGACGGCAGATAACCGCAGGAAGCGTAAATTGGATTTGGATCTTCATCTTTAAATGTAGTAAAACGTAGCTATTATTGTACTACTTTTACTTTCTTAGACTCTACTTGTATACCATATTTACCAATATTTACCAACCATACTCCTTTAGAGTTGGTAAAACTATTTTTGAAAGTTACTTATGATCCTCTGAACTTTTGAAATATTCTAGTATATCATCCATATATATAATAACAAATTGTTCTAGGGATGACCTAATTACTATTCATTAAATCTATGAATGCAGCTAAAGATTTGTCAATTTAAATGCATCACCAAGAACTCATAATGCCCATAATAAGTCCTACATCCTCTTCTCTTATCCTTAATTAATGTTACTCATATCCTAAATCTATTTGTGGAAAAATATTGAACACCTTATAATTGGTTAAATAGGTAATCTATACGAGCTAATGGGTTTCTATTCTACATTGTCACCATATTCAACTGTCTATAATCTATGCATAGTTATAATGATCCATCTTTCTTTTTCACAGATAGAACTAGAGCACTCCAAATAATAGTACTAGGGCATTTAAATCCCTTGTCTAACAAGTCTTGTAACTAATTTTCTTTTTAAATTTAGTTGATATTAATATAGGGATATAGATACTAGTTGGGTTCTAAGGAGTAAATCAATACTAAATTCTCGAATTGTTGTGGCAAGGTTGTGTAAGATTTCCTCCGCATTGTTTGCCGGATTCCGCCTTGGTGGTGCCATTTCCTACTGTGGGAAAAAATAAATTTATGCTGCTATTGAGGTGATCAAGCCTAATAGTTAGTTTCAAAAAAAATATTTAACAGTAGTCATAACACCACCTTGGCATATAGATACGAAACACTAGTAATTTCTTACCTATATGAGTCATTGATCCCTTACACAGCACAACCACAACATACTCAAGACACTATAAGATCGATTCAGATAACCATCCACCCACTGGCCATCTAGGATCGACCTGCTCTGATACCAATTATGTAACAACCTCTTTTTTTTTTCCTTTATTATTTTACAATATTGAGTTCACATACATGTCATTAATTAAAACAGACGTATAACATATCAAACACATAGATATTTACATCTTGTTTATTTTGGTTGACCGATTCCGGAGATACAGGTGTGGGTGGTTGCACCTTCACCGGGATCTGAGCCAACTCGACCACAAACATCTTATTTGATTCTGAAATCTGCCCAACATAAAGTAACTCGATCCAATGTGCACTAAAAGCCAGAGTCTTAGAAACAAAAGCAGCATAAATAATTTTCTGAACATGATATGGAAATATAGTGAGAATTAAATCCCAGTAAGTTCAACAATAAATTATCATTAGTAAAGCTCATCACGTCATGTTCAGCTGTATAAACTACAGAAAATATCTTTAATCACATGAATGCATTATATCTATGCACATAAGAATCATATTGTAATGATATGTATGACAGGATTAACTATTTTCAAAATATAATATGATGGCCATCAACTTTTTCTCATTTCAAGCTACCCCGGTCAGGGTGAGTATCCTCTACTCTCCGGTACGGGCTTTTCTCACTCCGTCCGACATGGCCCACTTTCTCTTTCTTTTCTCATTATCATGATCATAACCGTTGGTAGGGCGTCCCCTACAGGTGCACCACACGGATTGTCATGTGACCGTGCTCATTTCTTTTCTTTTCACAATGTTAGCCAAAAATATGCTTTCAATAACAAGTATGTTCATAAAAATATAACTATTACCATAAATCATTGGTAATCATGCCATGAACATAACCATTTCAAATATCACTTTATAAAATATTTTTATGTCAAAATTTCACACTTAAGATGGTAAGAAGTTCATACAATGGCAATGGCTATGGCTATACTAGTCATTTATTAAGATTCATCTTCTTTTTTAAATACTAATTTTATTCCTTTATTTTTCTTGATGCAGGTTTTCATCCTATCTAACATTCTCTTACTAATCAGAGCATAACTCCCTTAATTTAACTCTGATGTAGGTGATCTTGGTGTCCATTTCAAGATAAAACAATTATCTAAAACTATTATGTTGAACATTGTAGCGAAAATTTAAGAAACGAAGTTGATATTACTCCCTCAAAGTACAGGATAGTTCCTCTCGGATAGGTTCTGACCTTTACTGACTAATTAGACCATATCTCCCAAATTGGAACTCCAAATTGAGTTATTCCAGTTGGTAAAAATCCATGAGCCATATATCTATAATTGTTATGTTGGCGCGCTATTTTAATTTCCTACAGAATATTCCCAGAAATTCAAAAAACTAAAGCATTAATAACATACTCTTCCCTGAATAAACATTTTCTGACCTCTGCTTACTAATCGGATCATATCTACCTCATATGAACTCCAAATTGCATATTTCCAGTGGGTATATTTCCATGAGACATAGATATATAACTTTCATGTTAACCATTTATTTTAATTCCATACAGATAATTTCCAGAAATTAAAATACAACAGCTGTCCTAACATAATCTTCCCTGATGAACCATTTTCTGACCTTGGCTTACTAATCGGACCATATCTACCACATGTGGACTCCAAATTGAATTATTCCAGTGGCTAAAAATCCATGACACACATATCTTTAATTCTTATGTTAACCATTTATTTTAATGCCCTACCAATAATTCCCAGAAATTAAATTATCGAAGCTATCCTAACATATTCTTCCCTGATGATTCATTTTCTGACCTTTGACTACTAATCAGACCATAGCTACCTCATATGGACTCCAAATGGAATGATTCCAGTGGGTGAAAATCCGTGACACATATATCTTTAATTCTTATGTTAAAAATTTATTTTAATTCTTTATAAATTGTTCCCAGAAATTAAAATACCAAAGCTTAAAATTCTGTCAACCATAGCCATACACATGCAGAACTATCTACACCAACCTAAGTATTCAAACATACATCACATGCAAGATCAATATGTAACATGATATAGCAACATCCATGACCAATCATCAAAGTTCTAAGATCAAAATCTCATATAAATATTATGAGTTTCAAAGGTTTTCTTCAAAAAGAAATATTGTTAAACTTACTTGGAGCACTTAGTCCCCTAGACTTCTCCTTCCTCTTTCTTCCTTTCTTCCTCTCCTTTCCTCACACTACCTTGCTTCTATTTTTGCTCTACCTCACTTGGACGAAATTCTAATGTTGTAAGGGTGGGTTTTCTTATATAGACCACCAAATAATTCACCTTTCATGATCATGGGTCTACCTTATCACAATTAGGATACACTTTGTTGAATTTTTGGAAAACAAACAACTTATGTTCTTGTCTTCCTCTTCCTTAGTCAAGATATGCATAGAAAAAGGAGATTTGTATTTTGAAAATTATGATGATATGTTCTTAAGATATGGGGCAAGATCCCTTTGATTTAGGGATTTATTTCCTTTTTCTTTTGTCTTAATCAAGTATGATAGATTTTCCTTTTTAAGTGGCAAATTTCTAGCCCTTGAATTTTCCTTACTTAACTAAAATTATTTGTGTAGGATAATGATTTTTGTCATAATGCTATGTATTATTACCCACTTGTTAAAGTTATGAATGTAGGATATAGATGTTTTTGTCCTAAAGCCTTGTATTATTATGCCACTTGCCAAAATGATGAATGTAGAATCACACCACTTGCTAAATTTTTGTCTTATTGCCATGTCACTTAATCTTGATTACACCAATATTTCATCACTTTAATTTTATTTTTATTTTTATTTTTCCTCTTGGGTTTGGGCTCATTCTTGCCCATTTTCCTTACTTTGGTTAAAATTCTTCCTTTCATAATGGGCTTGGTCACATTTTCATAATTTTTGGGCTACCGGTCCAATTTCTATATCCTAGTCCAAGTCTATGTTTTATTTCTTCCTTGGGCTATCCAATTGGCTTGCTAAAAATTCATGTGAAGTAGAAAAACTCTATATGAAGTGTCTATAGGTTAAGGCCCAATTACGGGTGGAGATACTAAACTTAGTAACTTTTGCTCTTAAATTAAGAAAAATTACCCTAATCCGATCTTCTTGAAATTTTAAGACCTTTACTTCACAAAAATTTATCTTTCTTTACCTAAGAATTTCACCTTTCTTTAACATGTTTATTTCTTATATTTCCTCTTAGGTTTTCTTTCTTTACCTATTCCATTAATATTAGAACATTTCTATGCATATATGTAAGGTGAAGAATTTCTAAGGAAAATATCTAAAAATTACGGGATGTTACATAAAAGATCCTCAAGGTTTCAATCTTCCTCTATTATCTAAAAGTAAATCAACCACGCAGGGCCATAGGAAAATATAGAGAAGAATTAAAGAAGGTAATTAAGAGCTTGATTAATTATTTGATGCTTGCTTTCTCTTCCTTTTTATAGATTGGCTTCCCTTCATTGAAGTAGAGTTATTTCTAGGTCAAAACCTAGCGCATCAGGACTCAATTGGAGGTAAAACGACCTAAAAATTGCGATTTTAGCATTTTGGTACAATGACAGAGGCCACAGCGTACCAAAAATTATCTAACAGGACACCATGGCGCCTGAGCTAGCACTATGGTGCTTCAAAAATTAGCACGGGGCATTGCAGCACTTCAGGTCTTGGTAAACACCGTGTCGCAACACTCTAGACTTATGATGACACAGCACCGCAGCACCTAGAAACTTCTAGAATTTGCCAAAATGCCAAACACAAAAGTTGTAGCTATGTGTCTCTTCTTTCTATAGCTGATAAAATCACTTTAATCGGAAATCAAATGAGAGAGATTTTCCCAATTAGTGATGAAGGGTTGAAAATTAGCCTTTTTCCTTTTTATCTCTATCTCTATTTTCCTCTTCTTTTCCCCTTTATTCTTCCTAAAACATAAAACAAAAAAACTCAATTAATTCTTATTTATATTCTACTTAAATCAAACCAAAGGTAAGCTTAAATGTGTTAAAATTATGTTTAATTATAAACACATCAGAAGGTTACTTTCGCAGTGTATATGCTCAAGGAGCAAGCAGAATATTGGTGGAGGGGAGTCAAAGACCTGCTAATCCATCAGGGTTAAGCAATTACCTTGCTGGTGTTCCAAGATATATTTTTATATAAGTATTTTCCTAACAATGTAAGAGCCGAGAAGGAAGTCAAATTTCTTTAGCCTAGGCAGGGAAACCAAACCATTGATTAGTATGTTGTTAAATTTGACGAATTGTCTAAATTTTTCACTTGTCTGCTATATAATCCAGATAAAACATGGAAAGCAGTAATATTTGAGACGTGATTAAATCTAAAAATTAAAAGTGATCTGGTTGCTTTGGAAATTATGGAGTTTGCTTCTTTAATAAAAAAATATAGGCTGCTAGGGAAAAGTTTGAAGATAACAGGGGAAGAAAGGGAACGACAGGTGTCATGGAAGAGGAAAATGGATTTTTCCACTTATGGTAGAGACATCAAAGGTAAGAATAATGCAAGAGGTAAATAGTCTTTGGCAATAAGACCCAAACCTTTTAAATAGAAACCTATAGCTAATAAGTGTGAAAGATGTGGATGACTCCACGGGGACAAACCGTGTTATTCTACTCAAGCTACTTATTTTTGTTGCGGGCAAAAGGGGCACCTAGCACGACAATGCCCATTAGGAAATGAAAAAGGACCTGAACATACTCAATAGACAACAGGGAGGGTCTTTACCTTAAGTGGTTCTGATGCTAAACAAAACCCTGACTTAATTCAAGGTACGTGCTATGTTAATAATTTGTCTCTAATTATACTTTTTGGTTTGAGTGCTAGCCATTCTTTTATAGCCATACAATGTGTGGAAAAACTACAACATCCTATCTCTGATCTACCTTACGAATTAGTTGTGATGACACCTACGAGGGGAAGAATAATTACTTCCTCGATGTATTCAAATTGCTCTATTGTGGTGTGTAAAATATCATTTGTAGTGAATTTGATTTGTTTACCCCTAGATGGCATAGATGTTATTTTGGGTATGGACTAGTTGAGCCAGAACCGAGTACTTTTAAATTGTTGTGATAAAACCCTTAAGTTTTTTCTTGATTGTCCAGAGGAACAAAAGTAGAGCATTGCCAATATACGTAAATTTTGTAAGGGGTCAAGGGGTATGGATTTGGGTTGCATCCTCTTGTATTTTATCAACCCAGAGATAAGTCGGGAATTACGTGAAATTCCAATAGTATGTGAATTTTCAGAGGTCTTTTCCTCAGAAATTTCAGAACTACCACTTAAGAGAGAGATAACTTTTCCATTGATCTGGCACCAAAGGCAAGACCTATTTCTATTACACCATACATAATGTCTCCAATGAAGTTAAAAGAGCTAAAGAAGCAGATTGAAGAATTATTAGAAAAGAATTTGATTCGACCTAGTGTGTCACCTTGGGGAGCGCCTATATTGTTTGTGAAAAAGAAATATGGCAATTTGAGATTATGTATTAATTATAGACAACTCAATAAAGGCGACTATTAAGAACAAGTATCCGTTGTCCAAAATAAATGATTTATTGGATAAGTTAAAAAGGGCCACTGTCTTTTCAAAAATATATTTGAGATTAGGGTATCATCAGATCAGAGTTAAAGAATATATTCTAAAGATAGCTTTTAAAATTAGATACGAACTCTATAAATTCTTGGTAATACCTTTTACGGTCACGAATGTGCTTGCAATTTTTATGGATTATATGAACCGTATCTTTCGACCCTTTTTGGATCAGTTTGTAGTGGTTTTTATATATAATTTCTAAAATATTCTAAAAGCGAAAAGGAGCATAGCAGCATCTTTGGCTAGTACTTTAAGTTCTAAAGGAGAATAAAATCTTTGCCAAGCTAGAAAAATATGAATTCTGGTTGAAAAAGGTAAAGTTCTTGGGCCATGTTATTTTCCAAGACGGTGTATCTGTAGACCCTAGTAAAACAGAAGCAATGTTAAAGTGGGGAAGGCCCAAGACCATGACTAAAATTAAAAGTTTCCTGAGATTAGCCGAATATTACAAAAGATTCATACAGGGATTATCTCAAATAGCATTGCCCCTAACTAGGTTAACCAAAAAGGGAAGTATTTTCAAATGGACTCAGGAATGTGAATATAACTTTTAAGAGCTTAAGATTAGATTAACTACCCTTTTGTTCTAGTCATCCCTGATCCCTCTGAACATTTTGAAGTTTATACTGATGCTTTTAAGAAGGGTTTAGGCTGTGTTTTGATGCAAGAATGTAGAGTGGTTGCTTATGCTTCCTGGCAATTAAGACTACATGAGAAGAGTTATCCCATGCATGACGTAGAGTTGGCTGCGATAGTATTTTCTTTGAAAATTTAAAGGCACTACTTGTATGGAGCTATGTTTGAGATATATAGTGACTACAAGACCGTAAAATATCTCTTTGATCAAAAGGAGTTAAATATAAGACAAAGGAGATGGATGAAATTAATTAATGATTATAAATTTGAATTGAAGTATCACTCTAGGAAAGCAAATATAGTAACCGATGCAATAAATCAAAAGTCATTACACGTAAGCCAAATGTTGATAAAGGAGATGGATTTAATAGAGGAATTTAGAAATTTGAGTTTATCAGTTATAATTATTCCTAGAGGCTTAAGTATTAGTGAACTACGAGTTGAATGTAATTTGAAAAAGCAGATCAAGGAAGCATAATCGTAGGATAAATTTTTACAAGATCGAAAAAGGCAGCCTAAGTTTGCAATATCAGAGGATGGAATTCTCAAGTATCAGGGACAAATATGTATACCGTAAAGAGAGACTTTGAAGACCAAGATTTTAGAAGAAGCTCATAATAGCAAGTATACTATTCATCTAAGATCTACTATGATGTATCAAGATTTGAAGAAGATATATTGGTGGTCGAGAATGAAGAGAGACATTGCGGAGTTTGTTAAAAAGTGTCTGATTTGTTAAAAGGTGAAAATAAAGCATAAAAAACCCTCAAAATTGCTACAACCCTTAGAAATACCTAAATAGAAGTGAGACAATATTTCCATTGCTTTTATTGTAGGGTTACTTAAGACCCAAATTAATCATGACGCAATATTAGTAATAGTGGACAGATTTACAAAATTTGCATATTTCTTGCCCATTAAGATCAGTTGTTCACTTGAAAAGTTAGGCCAGTTGTGTGTAAAAGAAATTTTTTGATTATATAGAGTCCCTAACAGCATTATTTTTGACAGAGATCCCAAGTTTACTTTCAAGTTTTGGAGAGCTTTATAAGAAGCTTTTAGCACCAGACTGCGTTTAAGTACGGCATACCATCCTTAAACTAATGGCTAAACTGAACTAACTATATAATCCTTGGAAGATATGCTCAAAGCTTGTACTTTGGAACAAGGAAAAGGTTGGGACAAATATTTATCGCTAGCAGAATTTGCATATAATAACAATTATCACTCCAGCATCGGGATGGCACCTTATAAAGCTTTGTATGGCTAAAAGTGCAGATCCCGTTTGTGTTGGTATGAAGTGGGGGAAAGTAATTTATTGGGTCCAGAATTGGTGCAACACACCACTGAGCAGATACGAATAGTCCAAGAAAATATACGAACAACGCAAAGTCGGTAGAAGAGCTATTTTAATAAAAGAAAAAAGTTGTTGCAGTTCCAAGAAGGGGAGCATGTGTTCCTAAAGATATCTTCTACTACAGGCATTAGAAGGGCAATGAAAGTTAAGAAGTTGAGTCCATAATATTTAAATCCCTATCAAATTCTTAAAAGAGGGGGACCATCTACCTATCAGATTGCACTTCCTCCACATCTATTGAACTTTCATGACGTGTTTCACATTTCACAACTCTGTAAAAACCTCTCAGATCTGGCACAATTGATATAAGAAGACTTGATAACTGTGGATGAGAATTTAAATTACCAGCCATAACTGATCGTAGTGCTGGATAGAGATGTAAAACAACTTTAGAACAAAACCATTCCTTTAGTGAAGATAGCCTAGAAAGGTTTAAATAAAGAAGAGGCTGCTTGGGAGAGGGAAGACAACATGAGGTAGAAGTATCCACAACTATTTGAAAACAGGTAAACCTTGAATTTTGAGGACAAAATTCTTTTTTAGGGAAAAGAAATGTAACATTCCCCCATTTATTTTCATTTAATAACATACAATTGTAAGTTTGAAGGGTAGGAAAGAAAAGAATCCTCTTTCTTGGAGGAAAAATAGAAGAGATAAAAACTTCTTTTTCTAATATTTTAGAATAAGATTGGGTATTAAGAAATGGGCTAGAGATATGTGTTGAATGTGTTTCTAAAGTCCACTAAGGTTTTCCTTAAGAAAAGATTAATAGATTTGGAAATTTTTTGGAAAGCCAAACATGGCCATAGTTGAGGAATAGTTTGAATGTAATAGAATGGCACACTTGTAAATATTTTACGGTTAGGGAATATAGTTGGAATAGGGTTATGAGCTTTTAGAAGGAGTAATATTTTAATAATATTTTTGGGTATCTTGTGAGGGGGGTCGACCAAGGGAAGGGAGAGCAGAAAAATCAACAGCCAAGGAGAAAAGAGAGAGAAGAATAAGAAGAGAGGAGAGAGAAAGAAGAAAGAGGAAAAAGCTAAAGGAGGAATCAAGGTGATTTCTTGTGCTTTTAGATTCTTAATTCTTTTCTCTTCATGACTTTAAGTCTCTTGAGCTATTATATATGGTGTTTGATGCAGAAATTTATGAGAAAGAAGAGGTGGGAGTTAATTGAGTAAATGAGCTCTGAAAGGGTTTTTGGATAGTAAGAAAGAAAAGTAGATTTTTGGATAGGTTTAATATTAACTCTGTGAAATTTGAGTTTTTAGCAATTGATTAATTATGTATGTTTGTGTATTGGTATATGTGAGTACCTCTTGGAATCATTTGATGGAGTTTCAAGATGGTTCTAGGGTTAGATATGATGAACTAGAATTGGGAGAACCTTTTAATGGGGTTTTGTAGTTACATATTCTCTTTGGTGTGTATATATCTGATTAAATGCCTAAATAATCGTGTATATCTTCATGGGTGGCTATTTTGTTGTTTATGGAATTGTATGAAAGTGAGAAAATGAAGGGGAAACTAGGGCGTGCAATGAGCACGGCTATGCCCCAAGACACGGTCTGGTAGTGCTCGAGGCAGGGAGCAGTAACCAGTCGTGTTGTAGAACGCAGCTAAGACATTTACTGTGTGGGAACCCAAGCATGGCCGTGTTGTGTGCGGGTGCAAATTTTGTGCAACTAGAACATAATCGTATTCTAGGACATGACTAGGTCGTACTTAGAGCTGATTTTTCCCTACTTTAGCTTTAAAAGGCATTAGACGAACCTTAACATATAGATGGTAATGAAAGGAACCAAAATACAGATGAATGCCTTCAAATTGATGCATTGTAGTATTGGTTTCATCATCCTTTATTATGTAAAACTGGATCATGCATTGTGTATTAGTACATAGTTGTTGAATGATATAGTGATGAATATGGTTGATGTAAAATCTCCATTAAGATGAAGATAGTAAGCATAATACTAGTAATGATAATATGTTGATGAGGTCCATGCTTGATATATTGATGAGATGCATGCTTAATATGTTGATGAGATACATACTTGAGATATTGATGTGATGCATGCTTAATATGATGATGAGATGCATACTTGAGATGTTGATGAGATGCATGCTTAATATGTGGATAAAATACATACTTGAGATATTGATGAGATGCATATTTCATATGTTGATTAGATACATGTTTGATATGTCGATGAAATGCATGCTCAAGATATGGAGATGCATACTTGATATGATGATGAGATAGAATCAGACGAAATCTTCAGGATGACCCTACAACAGCAAGGTGACCCAGTGACATGTGGCACCTTGGGGTAGTAAGGTGACTTGACGGGGTCATTTAGCTTGAGACAGTACTGAATAGGGGATGCCCTATTAGTCTTGAGTGAGCTGAGGGGAGTATGGCCACTCTGACCAGGTGACAGTGATATATGAGTAGCGAAAGGGTGAATGACTCATTATCCTGTTACTAAAACATAGAAGAATGATGGATAATCAGTTATTATGCATGATATTGAATATGTTGTAATTGTGTTTATTAATGACTTATGCATAATGTAGTTGTTTATGATATTTGTGATCTTGTGCCTTGTCATTAAATAATGTTTTTTCTGTAGTTTATACAGCTGAACATAACTCCCTAACTTATTATATGATATGTTAATGTTGAACCTATTGAGATTTTATTCTCATTAATTTTGGTGATGTGTTCACATAAAAGCAGTTAGCATGTCGGTAGTCCTTTTGACTCTAGTCTTGGGGATTCAGGTGGTGGAAATACCTTACTTGGGTCAATTCACCATTCTTCAAGACATATTAGTAGCAAATGTAGTGGAGATTTCAGTGCTAGCACCACCACTTCTGCCACCCTATGCACCATAGGGGCGAAGTGCTGGATCAGGACTAGAAATAGCAAAATGTAAATTATGTAACTCAGTGTACCCTTTTTGTGGGAGTAACCCCCGGTACTTCTTTGTTTTGATGCCATGAGTAGTAACTAGTGTTACGCATGTATCATTACTAATCACTGATGTAACCATCTTTTGATGTCATGGTATGAGCTATGTTATGCTTTATTTATGTATGTTATTCGTAGTTTTAAAGTATAGTATATTTTCTATACGGAATCCAAAAGTAAAACAAAAATGGCTCTTACATAACATGCCTTAATATATATATACATATATGTATACATAGATAGATATATATATGTATACATATATACATATATGTATACATAGATAGATATATATATGTATACATATATACATATGTATATGTATATGTATATATACATATATGTATACATATATACATATATGTATACATATATGTATATATACATATACATATACATATACATATATGTATACATATATATATCTATCTATGTATACATATATATACATATATGTGTATATATATATACACATATATGTATATATATATATATATATATAGATATAGATATATATATATACTGGTACCAAAGGAATCTAGGCACTTGTGGTGTTTGTGATTAGGAGTATTCCCGAGAAATGTGTGCTTGGCAGATTTGAAACTAAACTTGTACTAATTATAAGGCATTGAAAAAAGAAAGCATGATAAGCTAAAACAAAAATAACAACTAAGCGAGATCAAATGCTGCCAAAGTGATCTATTATAAATGAGATCAATAGAAAGGTTATTAATTGCTAAATCCTTCTTAATGGTTTCACCTATTATTTTCTTTGGCCTCCCTCTACCTTTAACTATCGCATTGCTCTTCATCTGATCTATTCTTCTTACCAGGGCTTCTAGGGGTTTTCTCCACATATGGCTAAACCACCTTAGACGAGATTCCACCATCTTTTTCATAATATGTGCTACCTCAACTTTCTCTTTAATGCAATCAATCTTAATCATATCTTGTCTAGTATGTTCACACATCCAATGCAACATTCTTATCACTACAACATTGAATTTATTCTCTTGTTAGCTTTTAACCACTTAACATTTAGTATCATACAACATTGAAGGTCTTCTAGCTGTACCGTAAATGTTTTCCTTATTTTAAGCACCGAAGCCTTCCTCTATTTCATCCATTCAGCTTTAATCCTACGGTTTACGTCTTCCTTTACTTCTTAATCATTTTATATAATAAATTCAAGATATTTAAAACTTGTGACTTGTTTTATAGGATGATCTCTGTAACAACCTTTATTTATTTATTATTATTATACAATATTGAGTTCACATACACGTCATTAATCAAAGCGTACATACAACATATCAAACACATAGATATTTACATCTTGTTTATTTTGATTGACCAATTCCGAAGATATAGGTGGGTGGTTGCACCTTCACCGGGATCTGAGCCAACTCGACCACAAACATCTTATTTGATTCTGAGATATGCCTAACATAAAGTAACTCGATCCAATGTGCACTAAAAGCCAGAGTCATAGAAAAAGCTGCATAACTAATTTTCTGAACATGATATGGAAATATAGTGAGAATTAAATCCCAGTAAGTTGAACAATAAATTATCATCAATATAGCTCATCACGTCATGTTCAGCTGTATAAACTACAGAAAATATCTTTGGTCACATGAATGCATTATACCTATGCACATAAGAATTATACTGTAATAATATGTATGACAGGATTAACTATTTTCAAAATATCATATGATGGCCATCAACTTATTCTCATTTCAAGCTACTCTGGTCAGGGTGAGTATCCTCTACTTTCCGGTACGGGCTTTTCTCACTCCGTCCAACATGGCCCACTTTCTCTTTCTTTTCTCATTAACATTATCATAACCGTTGGTAGGACGTCCCCTACTGGTGCACCACATGGATTGCTGTGTGACCGTGCTCATTTCTTTTCTTTTCACAATGATAGCAAAAAATATGCTTTCAATAACAAGTATGTTCATCAAAATATAACTATTACCATAAATCATTGGTAATCATGCCATGAACATAACCATTTCAAATATCACTTTATAAAATATTTCCATGTCAGAATTTCACACTTAAGATGGTAAGAAGTTCATACAATGGCAATGGCTATGGCATATACTAGTCATTTATTACTTTCATTTATAAGATTCATCTTCTTTTTTTAATAATAATTTTATTTCTTTATTTTCTTGATGCAGGTTTTCATCATATCTAACCTTCTCTTTATGCTTGGCCTTTAGTAATTTTCTTCTTATTTATATCATTTCCAACACATCTTCTTACAAATTTATAGAGCATTGTTCTCCAATTTGATTTCTACTATTACCCTATAGTTAAAGAGGTTCATCTAGGGTAGAAAAATGTTGAAAATAGGCTTCACCAGCTTTCAACACGGTCTGGCCATGTTTCAGGACACGGCCATGCTTTAAAAATACTTCAAATGTACTAAAAAACAGCCTCGAACACGGCTAACCCGTGCTAGAAGCACCCAGAACACGGCATGGCCGTGTTATGTGACCTTTGCACATTAATCAAAGCATAACTATCTCATTTTAACTCCGATTGAGGTGATCTTGGTGTCTATGGAAATCTAAGACAATTATCTAAAACTATTAGGTCAATCATATCATCAAAATAGTAATAATTATTGGTGTTATTACTCCCTTAAATTCAATATTATTTCTTCTCGGGTAGGTTCTAATCTTTACTTACTAATCTGACTATATCTCCCACATAAGTATTCCAAATTAAGTGATTCCAGTGGCTAAAAATTCGTGACACATAAATATATAATTCATATGTTAACCATTTATTTTAATTCGTTATAGACTTTTCCCTGAAATTAAAACACCGAAGCTATCCTAACATATTCTTCCCTGATTAACCATTTTCTGACCTTTGTTTACTAATCAGCACATAATTACCTCATATGAACTCTAAATTGAATGATTCTAGTGGCTAAAAATCCGTGACACATATATCTTTTATTCTTATGTTAACCATTTATTTTAATTCCCTACAGATAATTCCCAGAAATTAAAACACAGAAGCTATCCTAACATATTCTTCCCTGATGAACCATTTTCTGACCTTTGATTACTAATCGGAGCATATATACCTCATATGGACTCCAAATTGAATGATTCTAGTGGCTAAAAATCCATGACACATATATCTTTAATTCTTATGTTAACAATTTATTTTAATTCCTTATAGATTGTTCCCAGAAATTAAAACACCGAAGCTCAAAATTCTGTCAACCATAGCCATACCCATGCATAACTATCTACACCAAACTAAGTATTCAAACATACATCACATGCAAGATCAATATGTAACATGATATAGCAACATCCATGACCAATCATCAAAGTTCTAAGATCAAAATCTCATATAAATATTATAAGTTTCAAAATTTTTCTTCAAAAAAAAATATTGTTAAACTTACCTGGAGCACTTAGTCCCCTAGACTTCTCCTTCCTTTTTCTTCCTTTCTTCCTCTCCTTTCCTCACTCTACCTTGCTTCTATTTTTCCTCTCCCTCACTTGGACAAAATTCTAATGTTGTAAGGGTGGGTTTTCTTATATAGACCACCAAATAATTCACCTTTCATGATCATGGGTCTACCTTATCACAATTAGGATACACTTTGTTGAATTTTTGGAAAAAAAACAACTTATGTTCTTGTCTTCCTCTTCCTTAGTCAAGATATGCATAGGAAAAGGAGATTTGTATTTTGAAAATTATGATGATATGTTCTTAAGATAAGGGACAAGGTCCCTTTGATTTAGGGATTCATTTCCATTTTCTTTTGTCTTAAACAAGTATGATAGGTTTTCCTTTTTATGTGGCAAATTTTGTAGCCCTTCAATCTCCATTATTTGGTTGATATTATTTGTGTGGGATAGGAATGTTTTGTCCTAATGCCATGTATTATCATACCACTTGCTAAAATTATGAGTGTAGGATATAGATGTTTTTGTCCTAAAGCTTTGTATTATCATGCCACTTGCCAAAATGATGAATGTAGAATCACACCACTTGCTAAATTTTTTGTCTTAATGCCATGTAACCTAATCTTTATTATTATTACATTATTATATCATCACCTAATTTATTTTATTTTATTTTATTTTTCCTCTTGGATTTGGGCTTATTCCTACCCATTTTCTTTGCTTTGGATAAAATTCTACCTTTCTTGGAGGGCTTAGTCACATTTTCATAATTTTTGGACTATTGGTCCAATTACTATATCCTAGTCCAAGTCTATGTTTTATTTCTTGCTTAGGTTATCCAATGGGCTTGCTAGAACCTTATGTGAAGTGGAAAAACTATATATGAAGTGTCCATAGGTAAAAGCCCAATGTATATGTAAAGATTTTAAACTTAGTAACTCTAGTTCTTGAATTAGGAAAAATTACCCTAATCCAATGTTCTTGAAATTTTATGACCTTTACTTGTTTCTAAAAATTTATCTTCCTTATCCAAGAATTTTGCATCTCTTTAGTATGTTATTTCTAATATTTTCTCTTATGTTTTCTTTCTTTACCTATTCCATTAATATTAGAACATTTCTACGCATATATGTAAGGTGAATAATTTATAAGGAAAATATCTAAAAATTACGGGATGTTACAATCTCCAAGTTTTACCTCTAAATTTATATTTGTGCACCTATTACTAAAATTACATTCTATATATTCTGTCATATTTCTACTTATACGAAAGTTATGTGGTTCCGAAGTTTATTTCCACAACTTAAACTTCTTATTTATTTCCTCTTTCGATTCATCGGCCAAGACTATATCATTTGCAAAAACATACATAAGGGCCTGAATTTTTGGATATGTTTAGTAACTGCATCCAAAACTAAATAAAAAAGATATGGACTCAGAGATGAATATTAATGTAGTCCTATAGTTATGGAAAAATCAGTTATTTTTACGCAAGTTATGTTACTATTGTACATATATTTGATTGCTCAAATATAAGTAATATATACTAATTTTTTCTCTAAAACCTTCCATAAAATATTTCTTAGTACTTTATTATATTCCTTTTCAAATTTGATGAAAACCATATGTAAATCATTTTTTATTCCTTTGATATCTCTACATCAATCTTCACAGTAAGAAAATTACTTTAATGGTTGACCTTCCTAACATGAAACCAAATTGATTCTCTGTAACTTAAGTGTCTTGTCTTAATAATGACATTCTCTCATAATTTTATAGTATTGCTCATGAGTTTAATGTCCTATAGTTGACACAATTTTGTATGTCTCCCTTACTTTTATAGATAGGGATTTAAGTAATCCTTCTCTATTCATCCGGTATCTTCTTATATCTCATTATCTAATTAAATAACTTAATAAGCCAATTTATGCCTTTCATGCTAAGACATTTCCACATCTCAATAAGTATATTATCAGGTCCTACTACATTGCCATTTTTCATTATCTTCAAAACCTTCTCTACTTCAAACTCCTAAATTTTATGACAAAAGGTACAATTATGGTTATCCTCTGCAATATTTAATCTATTATAGTGACAAAAAAACTGGTGTCCTTCATTAAAAGAACACGTGAAAGTAACCATTCCATCATACCTGAATATCTTGTTTTCTTACCAAGACATTACCTTTTTAATCTTTAATGCATTTTACTTGTTCAAGGTCTCTTGTCTTTCTTTTCCCACCCTTTGCAAGGTTGAAAATTGTTCTTTAACCATATTTAGTTCCTAAGGATTGGTATAACACTTCAAAAACTCTAGTTCTTGGTCTGCTCATAGTCTTCTTAGCAACTTTGTATTTTTCTCAATTTTCATTGTCTTTAACCCTAAACCCTAAACCCCAAACATAAGTGAAAATTAATTCAAAGGGATTAGCATACACTATTTTTTTAGGATGAAAATGGCAATTTCTATGCTTTTCCTAAACAATAGTTTTCACAAAAAGAAACAATTTTTTTATTAATAGAAGAAATATTACATTTATGTAGAACGTGGTTTAACACTAGTAAGGCACAATGACTAAATTTTTTTATACCTTATTACAAAATTATTTCTAGTATTTGTAGTGTTTGTTAAAGGTTGAGACTGAGGCAGTAGCTAAAAGCTATCAAATGCATACAATCGATTTGCTTGAAGTATTCCTTATAGCAACACTTCATAGGTACCCAGAGATTTCACAAAACATCTATGAAAATGAAACTCAAAGTAAATGCCATTGTCTTTGGCAAACAGAGAAATACTAACAAAATTCTTGTTTATATGAGACACATGTAGTAAATAATGCAAAGCTAAAGTGGAATAATGAAAAGGAAACTTTATATGGGATGAAACAGTATTCTTTGTCAATAAACATAAACTATCACCCATAAATAACTCTCTTTCCTCCAGATAGTCATTACTAATTTTCATATTATTATTGTTGGAAGTAACCTGAGTGGTTGCACCCGAATCTAGATACCAGTTTGAATAAGTTATAATTTCTAAATCAACAAAATGCATAGCAGAATAAAGATATTTAAACCTTTAAGCAATGTTAGCAGAATGAGATATGTAATTTCTAAGAGTAAAACTAGTAAAATTATTGCTAGAATTGTACTAATAGCACTGTAGTGCTGTATGCCCCAATTTGTCACAAATCTAACATTATGGTTTTGAGAATTTCCTTCCAAATCCTTTGCCTCTTAACTGAAATTCCCTTTTACCTCTTGGTTGAAATTAACCTCTAGCAAATGAATTATTCCAACTATTACTAAAATTTCCTCTAGCTATGTTTGTGAAATTCCCCTTAAAGCTTCTTTGTGCGTACTGTTACAGGTACACCCAAATTGATACCTTACCTCTCAACTAACCTATAGTCATGGGAGTAAGGGTCGATCCCACAGAGACTGGAATTACCATATGTGATTGAGATAAGGGGGATTTGATAATTGTAAATAACAAAGAAAATAATAATGAAAGTAATTAATGAGAGAGGTGTTGGTTTCAGCCAATATCCACCGTCAAAGAATTGCATTAATCATTGACAATATAATCAATCTTAACATCAAATATCTACCATTGGGATTATATCCCTGTTCCTCCTTAAGTCTAGTAAATTGATAACAACCGCATCAATTAAACCCTAATTAATAAGATATCCTTTAACACATTGGTAAAGTCTAATCTATTAATCGCATGAAGAATAAGAGAAACTGATATAGCTAAATAAATAGAAACACATTGGTTATATCTAATTTAGTTTATCATTCATTACAAGGTTAATGATTTATAATAAAAAAATATTTAATCCTATTTGCTTCATGAATATAGTAATGAAAACTTTGTTCAAAACCTAATTCAGCAGTAGATTAAAATAGACAATATACTAGTAGGCATTCCAAGCAATTATATGAATAATTATTGAAAAGAGAAGAGTAGATAAATAATCAATATCCAGTTAAGATTGAACTGATAAAATCTATTCCAAATTTCACAATGCATAACGATCCCTTGAAGTTTTAATCTTCCTCTACCAAGTAAAAATAAATCAGCCGCATAGGGCCATAAGAAAATCTAAACAAGAATTAAAGAAGGTAATTAAGAACTTGAATGATTTGATGCTTTCTTTCTTCCTTTTTTTATAGATTCGCTTCTCTCCATTAAAGTAGAATTGTTTCTAAGTCAAAACCTGGACTGTCAGGCATCAATTAGAGTTAAAAGACCTAAAAATCACAAATTTAGCATTCTAGTGTGGCGGCGAGTGCCACAGCGCGCTACACAGGGGGTGCGGCGCTATGAAAATACACTAACGGGGTGCCGCAACACCTGAGCTAGCATTTTGGTAATAGGGTGTTGCAGCACGCTAGGTTAGGCATTGTGGTGCTTGGTCTTCCTAGCTCAGGCACCGCAGTGTTCTTGTTCTGGGTAGCTCAGCCTAGGGAGTGCTACAATGATCCGGATACGCATTGACGCGACGTCGCAGTGCTCTCTTACGAGCACCGTAGCACCCAAAAACTTCTAAATTCTGCTGAAGTGCTGAACATAAAAGTTGTAGCTCTATGTCTTTTCTTTTCATAACTACTAAAATCACCTCAATCAGAGTTCAAATGAGAGAGATACACCCTCAATTAGTGATGGAAGGTCAAAAATCAGTATTTGTTTCTTCATATTTTCTCTCTATTTTCCTTTTCTTTTCTTCTTTATTATTCCTAAAACATAAAACATAAAACTCAATTAAATCTTATTTATTTCCTACTCAAATTAAATAAAAAGTAACTTAAAACATGCTAAAGGAATGCTTAATTTATAGCATGTCAAATACCCCCACACTTACTCTTTTTCTTACCCTCAAGCAAATTAATTCATGTAAACAATATTCAATATATGAGATGAGTGAAATACTTACCAATAAGTTACCTCATAGTGAAAATTGTATGCTCTTAAAGAAATTTCAGAAAATTTAATAATTATGTGCAAAATTTAACTCAAATGCAATTCATGAATTAATTTATTTTTTAGAGCCTTGAGTGTGTGTGTGTGTCTTTGAGTGGTTCAATCATCTCTCACCTAAATGAGTTTATATATCTTAAGAATTCGAGTATGGATCTCTTTTTTTGGATTTCCATATGCTTATTTTTCATGCTAATTTTCACTAATGTAGGCTAAAACTACTTTTTAGGATCAAAATGGCTTTAATCAGCTTATAACGTAGCTAGGTTATGAGGTGAGACAAAAGATATAAATTTAGTTTCGATCTCCCAGCACCATATGATTAGTTATACTTCTCTTGAGTTTTCTCAAGTTTGGGAAATTTTTCTCCCACACTTATTCCCTTATTTTACTGAATTCACTCTTTCTTTTTATATTTCTTTTTGTTTCACTGTCTAGACTTTCATCAGTATTTTTGGACTTTTTCTTTCCTTTTGATTTTTTTTCTCTCTTTTTTCCTTGCTCCACTCTTCCATCCTTTTATTAATGTAGCTATACAAAACAAGCATTTCAAAATTAATCATGGAGTGAGTGAATCAGAAAAAATAAATAAAGAAATTAATCATAAAATTCGGTCTTGGCTCTACAGTGGGTGTAAAAAAAAAGAAATATGTTAATTAAGCTCAAAATATAGGTGCTAAGGTTATTTTATTTCTTGGGTTTGGCTTAAAAGGCTTGACCTCATCAAATAATGCCTAAATCATCTCCTAATTAATAGTATCAGCCTAGGATTTCGCCTCAAGTATCATTTAAATAAGTTATAAAAAATTGATGAGATCATAAAATATTTTGAGTTATATAAACTTTCTCTAAGTAAAAGATAAATTAAATACCCAAATTTGCTATGCAAAATAGTTCTAGGATTCTAAGAAAAGTGGATAATAATAATAAATTGCAAAGAAATTAAAATTACATATAATCATGACTTTCCTACGTTTTTCAAGAACTATTAGCAATTTAAACATTTATATCATTGGCTATTGGTTTGACTAACACTAACTCAACAATTGAAATAAGTTCACATGCTCACCCTATTCAGTAACTGAATATAAAAGTGCATAGATCATATAAGCAAAGTAAATAGTGCACAAGTATATGATTTATTATACAATCATCCAGCTGAATCATAAAGTCACCCCCTCACACTTAAGAACTTACATTGTCCCTAATGTAAAATAGAAAAGAAAAAGATAGGAGAGACAAGTAATAAAATAAGGAGGGGTTCAGTAGAACTTCCCTGATTAGTTGTCACCATCCATCTTGTCCTGCTTAGATGCAAGCTTAAAGAGAGATTCAAGAGGTGTCAGGAATGCCATTGGAAGGTTCAAGCCGTGGGCTAGTTGACTGAAACAAGCATTGTTAAGTTGTGCTATGGAGTACTGGTAGAGTGCCAGATCATTCATATGGTGGCTTAAGCACTTAGTTTGCTCCCATAATTCTTCAATAGTGTGCTGGGATAGTGGTGGGGCTAAATTGCTACTAGGTTCCTCTATAGTCAGTGGCTGAATCCCTAACTCCTCCTCTCCTGTTTCCTCATGCCCTTTATATTTTTGTATGTCTACATAGGATATAGGTCTCATTGGTTGGATGAGAGCCTCAGTGGAATCCCAGCTTACTCTCGCATTCCTATATAGACTAGTGATTAGACTGGGAGTAAAAAGGGAGCTACCTCGAGAACTAATGCAGCCTAGCATCTGTCTGTAGATAATTTTCTTTACATCAATAGAAAAGCCCTTCAGTATAGCATAAAGAAGAATCTCCCTATCCCTCATGACTTGAATTATATTCAAGCTGGGCATAAATCTTGCTGACATAAAATAGTGCCAACCTTTAGCAACTTTGTTCATGTCAGCCTTGGCAAAGTACACTGGTTAGCCATTATTATCCAATTTTCAGGAAGTCCCCCTATAACAAAGAGTGCAAATAATGTCTTTAAAATTAATGTATGACTGAAGGAGCGCCAAGTATTCATCATCCTCAATGTCAAGCAGCGAGTAAAACTCATGATGGCATGCGGAGTGAATTTTACCATCTTGCCTCTAACTCGTGCTTTATGACGTTCAAGGATCGTAGCATTGGAGTAAAACTCTTGTACCACAAGAATGACCCCTGGTTCTGGATTCCTATAGAAAATCTCCCAATGCCTATGAAGGATATTGTCTCTATGAGGTAACCCCGCAGTGACAATAAAACCTCGTTTTGGAACGATGGGTTTATACACTACTACTTTGATGTGGTGCTAATAAACCCCATCAGTTACGAATGCCGTGTTATCGAATGCCAGAGAGTCATATGCTCTATTCTTCCTCTTTGAGAGCCCCAATTTTGAAGTTTTAGAAGCCATTGGACTTAAAAAACTCACTGAGGCATTTTAGTGAACACCTAGTGTGCGTTCTTGAAATATGAAAAGAGTGGGTGGTGGATTCCTAACTTGAAGTCCCAATTCAATGCAACCAAGTAACAATTGAGTATGGAGATCAACTACAGTAAGGAATATGAAGAAAACCGTACCCAATTAAGCTTGATTTATGGCTAGAAGATGAATGATCAAAATTTCCTTAGAAACCCTAGAAAACTTCTAATGAATCCCAATTAATTACTGAAAGAGTTGTTCAATCTTGCAAAATAAGATAAAAAAAATCACTTAATTCAAGTAAGAAAGCATAATTGGAGGTTGTTAGGGTTGATTGGATGTATGGAATTATGATTAGGGCCGAAAGGGAGTGAAAATCAAGTTTAGGAGTGAAGAGGCAGCAATCCTCTTATAGAGAGCGCCGCGACGCTCACCATTTATGGGTTTTGAGCACCACGGTGCTGTGCGTTTACAGGTCAATTTTTTTCAAAATTTATTTTACAAATAAAATAAATCTAATTATTAAAAAGAAGAAGAAGAAGAATTGTTGTTGGGTTGCCTCCCAACTAGCGCCTTTGTTTAATGTTGTTGGCTCGACTCAGCTTCCTATCTTGTTTATGGAGGCTCGTTGATGTTGACTTTCAATTTCTAGGACTGATTCAATCTTTAAAATTCAACTGCATGACAAGAAGCCACATTAATTATGACAAGGGTTCTTAACCAAGGGAGAGATTTCTTACCTTTGCGGAGTCTAACCCTTTGATCTCTAGAATTTGATGTAACTCTACAGTGGGGTCTATGCCTTTAAGGTTTGCAATTGTTTTTGTAATGTCATTTCTTTTTCTTTTTTCTGAAGAATATGCATCAATATTTATTCTTTTTTAGCACCTAGATTTTTAGCAACTATGATAGGCGATGCATCTCCAACTTCTAAGTATTTTAGATAATTAGGAAGAGGTGACAAATTTGATCCAAGGTCCTATAAAACAGAAGGTGCAAGAGTAGTATCAGAATTTGGTAATTTCATAGAAGCAACCTTACTTGTTGGTGACCCTTTTGAAAAATCATTGAGTGCAACCAATTCTTCTTTTGTTTTCACATATAGGTCTATCTCATCATCATTTTTCTCTATAGATTTGCTCACTCTTTCCTCTAGATTATCTTCTCCATCTGATTCAAACACATCTTGCGCCAAAGAATCAAGTATATCAATAGAATAAACAGGAGTATCATTTGGGTGTTTCATGGCTCCATACATGTTAAATTTTACTACTTCACCATCAAATTCCATAGTGAGTGTACCATTGTGAACATCTATCTTGGTCTTAGAGGTTTTCAAGAATGGTCTTCCTAATAATATTGGAGAAGTAAAATCCCCATTTTCTATGTCAAGCACATACAAATCTGCAGGGAATACCAAATCATCTACTTGTACCAAGACATCCTCAATTATTCCCTTAGGATATGCATTGGACCTGTCTGCTAGTTGAATTATCAGATTCATAGAGTTTAATGGTCCCAATTTCAACAATGTATATATAGAATATGACATGACATTGATAGAAACTCCTAAATCTAACATAGCCTTTTTAATGCTAATATCCCCAATTTTGTATGGAATAGTAAACATACTTAGATCCTTGTATTTAGTGGGGAGTTTTGTTTGTATCATGGTAAATACATTTTGACTCATCTAAACTTTTTCAAGTCCCTTCAATTTTTACCTTTTCTCTTGAGTACACAATTCTTTTAAGAACTTTGCATATCTTGGCACATGTTTAATAGCATCTAGAAGGGGAATATTAACTTCACACTTTCTAAAGATATCATACAATTAAGAAGTTTTCTCATTTATCCTATTCTCTTTAAGGGCTTCTAGAAAATGGGGCACTACTTCATAATTTAAAGTAGATGGAGACTTACTTGTAGATTCTTCATTCTCCTTTTTTAATTTCTCATGTTCCTTAAGAGAAGAAAGGGATTGTGGACCTTCAATTTCCTTACCATTCCTTGAAATAATTGCATTGACAATTTCTCTGGGGTTTACCACAATTTGAGAGGGTAGCTTGTAATGACTAGTTTTTGTGTGTGGAATTACTTATCAAAACCCAAGTAGCAAATCGTACATATTTATATAAGCAGCTAATATTCCATCATCATGATATCCAAAACTACATCAGAGATTAATATTTATACATAAGCGACATTGAGTCACATAACTACATCAACTTAACATTGAACCCTATACCGCACATCTTCCCTGGGTGTAAAGGGTGGAGAAGGTGATGCTGGCATCAAGATTTGTATAAGGCATCGTCATCTACTAGATGACATCCATTGCTATGATTAAGTGTACAGCAGTAGCCAGCATATCGTTTGCTCTTATCTGAACATAACACCAACAATAATGAGAACAAAAGTTCCCAATAGGTTTAACATTAAAAGCATCATACAGTAAATAAGAAAATCACAGTGTTATGTTCAGCTGTATAAACTACAGAAAAAAATTTCTTTTTGTATATGATAAAATAAAATAACAAGAATGTATAGCATGCTTTCATATTCGATAGACAGGTTATGTATCAATATCAGGCATATATAATAACTAGGTTATACTTTAATATTATGCTTGTATATATATATATATATATATATATATATATATATATATATATATATATATATATATATATATATATATATATATATATGTATATATATCTTTCCAGTGCTTTTATGCATGGTGACTGATCGTCTACAGCCACAAGTTCAACAAATAGTGACTAATCGTCTGTAGCCACGAGTTTAACCATATACATTAACATGCTATAACCATGTATACATCAAAAAACTCACCTTTACTATCATGCTTGCCATACACAATCAACTTCATTTTTTCATATAATCACTATGTAATAACCCCACTATGTCACCAAGCACGGCCGTGCTTCAAGTTTTTCCTACATTCCAAATTTTCATCCAGCCAGAACTTCTCTCACTAAAAAGACCATAACGCCCTCATTTTAACTCCATTTAAGGTGATTTTGGTCTCTATGGAAATAGAAGACAATTATCTACAATCGTTATGTTTACCACTTTAACAAATTAGAAATATAAACAGCTGAAAAAGGTGTTTGAAAATAGAGACGTGACTATGTGTGTTAGATCTATCCTCTCTTCACTTATCAAGAATATCTCTTTCATTTCAAATTTGGTTAAGGTGATTCTAGAGGCATTAGAAAGATAAGAAATAGGGATACAACTCATGTGTTGAATAGATTTCCAAATTTGACAGAAATCATAAACCCCAGAACTAACCATTTAGAGCATCAATTTTTACCCATTCCAAGTCAATTTCAGCAAACACATGTATGATCTATGCATCCAAACTTTCACTTTTCATGGCTAAACATAAATATGCATAATGTATCCTCAAAATAGGATATTTGAAAAAATTTCAGATTATTCAAAATATATGAAATTCCATGGAAAGATTAATATTAAACCTACCAAAAATCTAGAGATCCCTTATATTCTCAAACCCTATTTGGATTTTCTTCTCTTTGACCACTTCTCTCTCTTCCTTTCCCTACGAATTCCTGCACTTTCACCATATAAAATCAGCTCTTAAAGAATCCAAGATGAAGAGAAGAATGGATTTAAGCTTGGACATGCAAAACTCACCTCAAAACTTCTCCTTTCCTTTCTCTCTCTTCTCTCTCTTCTCTCTCTCTCTCTCTCTCTCTCTCTCTCTCTCTTTTCCTTCTCCTTCTCCTCTCAGTTCCTCTATCTTTCTTTTCTCCCTTGGCTGCAGTCTCCCCTTGGATATTTCCCCTTTGGCTTAGTCGACTTCTCCTTCAAGTCAAGAAAAAACATTATTTTAATTCCAAACTTCTCCAACAAGCCATCCCTTCCTTAACTAATGAACCTCAAAAGCTTAACTATCACAAGATTGCCACTCCATTACATTCCAATTGGCTTCCTCAAATTCTCCAAATGATTTAATTCCTCTTTTAGGAAGATACTAATAGGCTTTAGAGTCACATTTAAAACATATATTTAGCTCACTTCTTGATGTTCGGTTCTAGCCTCAAAGAATTAGAATATTACACTTTCTCTCCTTCTAGTTTTCCTTTTTGCCATATAACCACTTTATCATTTTTCTAAGGTTTCTTTGATGTTCCATTTCATTCTCTTTCTTTCCTTTCACCATTGAGAATTATTTTCTATTTATAAAAATCTAGGATGTTACATAGCATACCTGAATCTTGAGCATTTAACCGATTAACTGTGGTTGCTATTTGACCCATTTAAGTTGTCAGGTTCAGAATGCTAGCTCTTGTCTCTTGTTGAAATTGTTGAAAATTATTTACAAGAGATTTAACAATGTTTTCTAAGGGATTACTTACTTGGGGCTCTTGAGATGCATTTTGTCTAGGATAATAAGCTAATTGATTTTGCTGAAAATTTTGTCCTACAGGCCTATTTTGTGCATTCCCATATCTGAAATTGGGATGATACTTCCATCCAGGATTATATGTATTAGTATAAGGATCATATCTCTTTGGTTGGCCAAGAAAACCTCCTACAACATTAGCTTATTCTATGGATTCCTCTTGAAGTATAGGACACATGTCAGTTAGGTATCCTGTGGCAGAACATATTTCACAGACTTTAACTTGCTGTGGTGTACCTGTAGCTATTTAGGGCACAAGAGAGATAAGTTCAGATATTTCTTGTTGAGAGGGGTAGTACTTACCTCATGGGCATGTCTTGGAGGAACATGCCTAATGCCAAATTGTTGGGAGTTGGCAACCATATTTGATATCAGAACTCTGGTTACTTTAAGAGTCTTCTCTACTAGTGCTCCTCTACTAGCTGCATTTATCATGCTCCTATCTCCCTACAATAGGCCTTCATAGAAATATTGGATTAGTAGTTGCTCACTAATCTGATGATGTGGGCAGCTTGCATAAAGCTGTTTTAATCTCTACCATATTCATAAAGTGTCTCTCCATGCAATTGTCTAATGCCGCATATTTTCTTCCTGATATTAACGACTCTAGATGAGGGAAAATATCATTCTAGAAATATTCTCTTCATCTCATTCCATGTGGTGATAGTGCCAGAGGGTAAGTAATATAGCCAATCTTTAGTTGAGTCTCTTAATGAAAAAGGAAAAACCCTAAGTTTTATTTGTTCCTCAGTTACTCCAGGGGGCTTCATGCTGGTACATACCACATGGAATTCCTTCAAATGTTTATGCGAGTCTTCACCTGCAAGACTATGAAAATAAGGTAAAAGATGAATTAATCTATATTTTAATTCAAAATTAACATTACCATCAAGATTAGGAAAAGTAATGCATAAGAGTTGCCGGAGCTGCAAGCTCCTTCAAAGTGGGGTACTTAGCCATGATTACTTCCTCCTTTTCTTGATCAATGTCTTCTTAAAGTTCTCTTTTGTGCCTATATACAGAATTTCAAATATCTGAATTGAACTATAAATATTGAGAATTAGAAAAATGAGTCACAGGAATAAATCAAAATGAAAATCACAAAAAAGGTAATAGACACAGTTCCTGCCAACGACACCAAAATTTGATGCGTACTATTGCAGGTTCACCTAAATTGATACCTTACCTCTCAAATAACATATAGTCATGGGATTCCTACCAACGGCACCAAAATTTGGTGCGTACTATTGCAGGTTCACCTAAATTGATACCTTACCTCTCAATTAACATATAGTCGTGGGAGTAATGGTCGATCCCACAGAGACTGGAATTACCTTATGTGATTGAGATAAGGAGGATTTGATAATTGTAAATAACAAAACAAAAAATAATGAAAGTAATTAATGAGAGAGGTGTTGGTTTCAAACAATATCCACCGTCAAGGGATTGCATTGATCATTAACAATATAATCAATTTTAAATCAAATATCTACCATTGAGATTCTATCCCTGTTCCTCCTTAAGTCTAGTAAATTGATAATAATCGCGCCAATTAAACCCTAATTAATAAGATATCATTTAACACATAGGTAAAGTCTAACCTATTAATCGCATGAAGAACCAGAGAAACTGATAAAGCTAAATAAATATAAACACGTCGATTATATCTAATTTAGTTGATCATTCATCACAGGGTTAATGATTTATAATCCAAAATCTTTAATCCTATTTGCTTCATGAATAGAGTAATGAAAACTTTGTTCAAAACTTAATTCAGCAGTAGATTAAAATAGACAATATACTAGTAGACCTTCCTAGCAATTATATAAATAATCATTAAAAAGAGAAGAGTAGATGAATAATCAATACCTGGTTAAGATTGAACTAATAAAATCTATTCCAAATCTCACAGTTGATAACAATCCCTTGAGGTTTCAATCTTTCTCTACCAACTAAAAATAAATCAGCCGCACAGGGCCATAAAAAATTTAAACAAGAATTAAAGAAGGTAATTAAGAACTTGAATGATCTTTGATGCTTTCTTTCTTCCCTTTTTATAGATTCACTTCTTCTCATTGAAGTAGAATTGTTTCTAGGTCAAAACTCAGCTCGTCGGGCTTTAATTAGAGCCAAAATGACCTAAAAATCACGAATTTAGCATTTTTGGTGCAGGGGCGAGTGCCACGGAGCTACGAAAATACACTGAAAAGGCATGCAACACTTTGAAAATCTAGTAACGGGGCGCTGCGGCGCTTGGTCTTCCTGGCTTAGGCACCGTGGCACTTAAGACCAGCGTCGCGATGCATCTGATACACATTGACGTGGCTCCATGACGCTCTCTTGCATGGCCCACAGTGCCCAGAAACTTCTAGATTTTGCCAAAGTTCTGAACACAAAAGTTATAGCTCTATGCTTTTCTTTCCATAGCTGCTGGAAGTACCTCAATCGGAGTTCAAATCAGAGAGATATGCCTCAATTGGTGATGGAGGGTCGAAAATCAACATTTTTCCTTATTTTCTCTCTATTTTCCTCTTCTTTTCTTCTTTATCATTCCTAAAACATAAAACGTAAAACTCAATTAAATCCTATTTATTTCCTACTCAAATTAAATAAATAGAAACTTAAAACATGTTAAAGACATGCTTAATTTATAACATGTCACTCCTCTACTAGAATTGCCATTAAAAACCCCTCTTTTACTGTAATTTCCATTCTGATTATATGAATAATGAAAAATGTTAGCCTGAGTCAGTGCTGAGTGTGATGCTCTTTTGGTTCTTTCAAGTCTTTCGTCTTAAGCCATTAAATGTGACTTTAAATCACTACCAATATTATGGAATTTCAGATGTCACACCAATTATAAAAATATCATTCTTACTGCTTAATGCCTCAAAGATAGCTTAATTTTCTCACACTCACTCATGGGTAAGCCTACTACTTCTAAGGAATTAAAGATCGTTTTTAATTTGAATCATGAAATCACTAATTTATCATACTTCTAAAGTTATTATAACCTAATTTTGGCCCTTAGGGTGCGTTTGGTTCAATGGAGGGGAGGGGAGGGGAGGGAAAAGAAGGGAAAATAAAATTTCCTTGTTTGGTTTAGTTTAAGAGGAGGGGAGGGGAGGGATAATAAATTTTCTTTGTTTAGTTTGTAAGGGGAGGGGAAGGAAAATAAAATAATATGACCATTATACCCTTATTATTTTATTTTTATTAAAAATAATTTTTTTTATATTAAATTTTTTTTATTAAAATTTTGTATGAGAAATTTTTGATTTATTATTATTTTTATTAAATTTTTTTTTACTTTTATTTTATTTTATTTTTTTAAAAAAAAAGAAGCAAAAGGGGCCAAATTGGAAAACCCATCAGCGCTGCGCCCCTCCCCTCCAAAATCCCCCACTTTTGGAGGGGAGGGTTTTTTTAAGGAGGGTAGGGATTTTGCCTCCCCAATTTTCCTCCCCTCCCCTCCAACAAAGTGAACCAAAGGAGGGGTTTTTTAAAAAACCCCTCCCCTCCCCTCCCCTTACCCCCTCTTCCCTCCATCCAAACGCACCCTTAGGGTTTGATTACAAATTCTAATACCTTTGTCTTTCATTTAAAATATGTTGACAGGTTGTCGTACAGATGTTTTCACTATCATTACAAAGTACTCAAACCTTTACATTGTACTATGTTTCAATCATTTTATTAAACTTCTAAAATAATAAGTTCACTTCACCTTTGAATTTCATCAAGTACGACCATGTTATCCTAATACAGTCATTAACAAAAACGACAAACCAATATGATTCACCCAAAGTACGAACTTTGGTTGGTCCCCGAACATCAAAATGTATTATCATAAATGGAATTTGACTTTTATTCAATCATACTAGAAAAGAAACACAATGGCTTTTTGCAAGTTCATAAACATCACACTTAAAACTAGAAATATCAAATTTTGTAAATAGACTAGGAAACAATTTTTTTATATCTAAAGGAAGTATGTCCTTGATGTCAATGCTATTGCTAGATTTTCTTTTTCTTTTCCTCTCCCTTAGAGCCATCCATTACCAAAGCTTGCATAATTTTTCAAAGCTTTTAGATATCAAGTCTAAGTAACACAAATTCCCTTTCCTAGTACCATAACCAATCATTTTCTTGATTTGATTGTCCTTGAACACACAACATTCATGCCAACAGATTGCAACACAAGATAAAGTTTGTGTGATTTAAGACACAAACAAAAGGTTATAATCAAAAAATGAAACAAAACATAATCCAGTTTTAAAGTGTCTATAAGGGTTACAAATCCTTCCTTAATAACTGGGGTTGAAGTGCCACAAATAGTAGAAACAAATTTTTGAGAAAAGTAATTAAGGGTAAGACATGTCTAGAATCAAAATTCTTGTGATCTCTAGCACGATAATTATTATCTATTTACTATTAAAAACGAGTGTAGAAATATTCAATGTCTTACCACCTTTATCTATGGTTATTATTAATGCCATTCAGCAACATCATTGTCTATCTTTGTTTCAACCATTAAGTAGTTACGTTTCTTTTAGGGACCTTCTTTGTATGGCTTAGATCCCATTAGTCTGAATATCTCACTATGTCAAAGTAACAACTTTTTGTATGACTAATCCAATTGCATTGGGTGCATTTATAAATAGATTTGTTGATACCACTGGTTGTCTTATAATTGGGTCTTGAGTAGTCTTGTTGTTTTGGTTAAACTAGCTCTAGGCCACCATGGCATAGGATTCAGGTGTTCTAGACACATCATTCAGGGAGATGTAGTGTATATGTATTGATTTGTTTCTAAATGATTCAATTGTTTCACTCATCCTTGTTTTTCTTAATTTTTTAAAGAATGTGTGTGCTTTTAAAAATTGAAAGCTTTATAATAGGGTAAAAGGAAATAAGCTTTTATGTATCTTATGAAGAGGATGCTACTAGGGGCAACGAGACCAGATAATGATGATGGTCAAACTATGGGTGATGATACTGAATGACAACAATGGAATAAAGACACTAATTTAGAGTAGCATGCAGTGCATGACATGCAACGAAGATGATGATGCTAGGGGTGACAACGATGGTGGTCGAACTTTAGGCAACGATACCAAGGATGGATTTTGGTCTATGCATGACAAGCTAATGTGATGCTTAAAGCAAACTTGAACTTAGGATGGTTTGTGAATATGATTTGATGTATTTTTGTTTCTAGGTTCGGAAGGGTCTGGGGATTTGATTTTAGTGACATAAAAAGAAGGAATTGGAATTTTTATATATAAGGCTTTGATATAATCTTCAAAACAAACAAGACATTAAAGTGTTGTATTTTTTTCTTATTCACAATATATATGTATATATATATATATATATATATATATATATATATATATATATATATATATATATATAGAGGGAGGGAGGAAGAAAGTCTTTGGTGAACTTATCTAATCCCTTTAAATTAGGAATAAAGATTGGATAATTAGAATAAAATTTATGATATCCTAAAATCTTAGCATAATTTATGATTTCCTTGAATGTCAACAAGAAGCAATGCTGGCCTTTCTTTAATAATGAGTCTTCCCTAGTAGCTCATGTCCTAAAAGGGAGATACTACCCCCATGGCAATTTTTGGATTCCAATTTGAGGCCCTAACCAAGTTATACATGGCATAGCAGTCATGGGACAAAAATAGGTGGTTGAGCAGCGAACGATATGGAGAGTGGGGAATGGGGAAAGAATTCTGATATTGCATGATAGGTGGTTTCTTGAGCAAAATGGGTGCGAAGTTTAGAGTGTTTGCCCATGTTATGTGTTTGATACTACAATTGCTGCTCTTATTGATGGCGATAAAAAACATGGAATTATGATCGAGTGTTCACTTTATTTTTGAACTTTGAAGTTAAGTAAGTTGTAGGATCTTATTGTCAACTTCTTTGCTTGATGATATGCTATTATGGCCTTGGGAAAAAAATTGGCAATATTTTGTTAGATCTACTTACAAAGTGGTGCAACATAAAAAATCCATCATGGTTCCAAGTTATTCGAGGACCTCTATGAGATTCCATGTATAAAAAGATGGAGGTTAAATCACTGCAAGAAAATAAGTACTTGATGACAATTATTTAATGGCTTTAACCATGATTTTAATCGTTACTAAACAATTCTACGACGGTTTGGACACAATCACCACTAATTTAACGACAGTTTTAAGCAATCATGGGCACCTCATTGTTAAAACTAGTACTTAACGACGGTTTGCAAACATCTTTAAAGAAAGAAGGTTTAAATAACTATCATAAAACCTAATTTTAATGATAATCTTCTTTACTGTCATATTTTAGAGATGGTTAATGAACTGTCGTTAAATATAGGTTTAACCATGGTTACTAACCGTAGTTAAATCCAAATTTTTAGTTTATTTTTTATTTTTCTTTAATTTGTTTAACATTCCTATAATTGTATCCATAATAATACCAATATTCATAGGAAAATCAATTCACCAATTAGAGGCTCAATTGCACAATGAAAATTGATATTCATTTAAAATTTCAACAACAATGTCACATTACAATCACATTAAATTTATAGTAACAATGTAAATCAACTTTGATTGTTTGGAGGTGGGTGTCCACTATGTTGATTGCTCGGTGCCTAGTAAAAACATGATATTAGTAATAAAATAAATCTAATTGCAAAATATTCATTTTTATAATTCAACTAATATGTTATTAATTAAAAAATTACCTTCAGACAAGAATTATGTACTAGTGTAAGCTCAAGTAGCACTTAACTTGGACAGCTCTGAAAGAGAAAAGTTATATATGCTTCCATTTGTTGTTGTTGTGTCACCTGCTCCTTTATAGTTGCTTTGAGGCAGGCCACCTAATTTTGCAACTTAGTGTTGGAAGACCCAGATTGTGAACTCCTAGTAGACTGTTGATCAAATACTTTGGTTGAGCAAACATTCAATCTGAATGCTCAAACTTGACTAGAATGCTCTCGACTTCCCAAATATGGCTAACACATCTCCACTAGAAAGTTTTTGAGAAGAACTGTCCTTACTTTAAATTGCAGCAATTTTTTCTTGAAAATTCAAATAAAGAGTAAGAAATCATTCTACAAATACATCATTACAACAAAATTAGAACTAAAACTGTATTCTTATCAAATTCAAACGCTTACATTAACAACCCTAATTTCATCATTAATGTATGAACCATCAGTCCTTTTATAGATTGTGGTCCATACATCTCCCTTATTGGCTTGACTGCCTTGCTCAATTTCCTAAAAGTTTCAAACGTAATATAATGTATATCCAACGTTAAACTTCAACTAGAGTATTTGATAATGTGAACTTACCATCTCAACTTTTAGAACCATTGGTATGTGGCATTGTCTGTTTTTTACGATTTTATTCATTTTTTTAACAATTTGCTAGGCAATGATGGAAATATATTAATAAGAAAAATCATAAATTGGTATATATTGACAACCAAGTGTAGTTATCTTAGACTTAATCCCTAGATAGTCTATAAATATTGTCCTGTGGTCCCATGAAAGGCTTTCTGGGACATCAGCACATAATTGTTCTTTTGTGTGAGTCCTATAATTTTTTAACTTGTAAAAGTTATAACGTGCATATCTATACTTTTTGTCAATTGATTAAAACATAATTTTCTTATGCACATATTGTATAACAAGCTTTGCTTATAAGGCAGAATGGAAAAGTTAATAAAGATACAAAGTCAAGGTGCTGAAAAAAATAAATAAAAAATATGTTATTACCTGTATTAGGTCCTGAAATACATTGTTTTCGTAATTAACAGGAACTGACCTCTAGTCCTTGTAAGATATGAGAAATAATTGAAAATTGTCTTCGTGTTCCCATAAATACACCTAATAAGCCACTTGAATCTCCAATTGAATGGTTTGTGATATTGAAATTGACCATAACCCTTTGCTCAAGAGGAAAGGCCTAAATATCGTATACTATTAACTATATGAGCCTTACCTAATTGTGCTCATCTGTAAAAAAAAAATTAGAACATAAATTATAACTAAATAGTTTAATCACTAGGTGAATTAGAATACTTACAAATAACATCGACTAATCAACTTCTTGCATATTCATGCTATGTATTCTAACGACTTTCATTCTCTTATGCAAAAAGCTCATCCATAGAGAACTCATGCTCTGGTAACATGTGATTCAAGTGAATCCATGTCTCTAAGATGTCCACCTTCACTGGTTGATGGCCAAGTAGAGGATTCCTAGACATAGATTCACCAACTCGACCTGCAGTAGCTAAATTAGACCTTTTCATCCTCAAATTTTTTTTTAATTACGAAAAAATAACATTAGTTTAAATTTAATACACATATAACATAGATAAATTTACTGTAAAAAAATAAAAATAAAAACTATCATGACTATTACTGAGACAAGTATAAATTTACTTCCCCATCTAAGAATATCATTTCTAAATTTTGGGCTTGGAACTAGTCACTCTTATACATAATATCTTTATCATCTTCAGTCATTTCATACAAGTCACATAGTTTTAAATGCACAATAGTGCTCTATTTTTTGTCTAACTCATCTTACACATAATATACCTATTAAGCATCGGAAGCTTGGATGTGTACTTGCTGAGGCTCAGAAGCTAGCACATAACTCATTGTGCTCCATTCTTTCAGGTTTTTTAATTTCAAAAAATATATTTGTTTACTTTTTAACCATTTTTTAAATTATTCATTCATTTTGTCCCCAATTTTTACATTTTATGCCTAATAATTAATCTATTCCCTTTTTTCAAGCTACTTTTAATTTATGAAAATTAAGTAATTATTTAGTTTCTTCCAATTTTGTTTAAACATTATGGGAACTACACTAAATAATTCTTATCCCAAATTTTTTAAATTTTAAATCTTTTTAATGAGAAATTTATGTTTTCATTTCTTTCTCCTAATTTCATTATAAGAATTAGAACACCAACTATTTGACAAAGTTTTTTTTTTTAATTAGCCATACACATTTAATTTTCTTTATAGGGACACTGTTAAATATTTGTCAAAGGGACAAAATAATCACACCCATCATCGTTAAATTTAAACAAAATAGAGAAATTTGTATTCCAATCAAATATAATTATATACAATTTGAGTCATTATTTACAAAACAATATATCTTATAAGCAAGTAATATATCCAGCATAACATCATTTGAAGCTATATAACATCAACACTAGCGATATAACAAAATAATAAAATTATAATTATTCAACATATCCAACATATATTTGAAGTAATATATCATATAAGCAAGCAATATATCTAGCATATACTAACTAGCAACAGCAGAGAATCTATAAAAAAAAAAAAAAAAAAAAAAAAAAGATGAAGGGAGGAAATTGAAGGAAATGGGATACATACCTGTAGTGAAAACAACAAGCCAAGAGTTGGGAAAGCAAAAGAACAAACCAAAATTGCTTCAACAGTAGAAATGAAAGGAGAAAATGGGAGGAAATCAGACAAAATGGAGGTTTTCACACGAAAGTTACGATTGAAAGAACATGGGTGAGAGAAGTTGTAGAGAAAAATGGGAAAGGGAAGGATGGGAACAAAATTAAAATGGACTTAACGAAGATTCATTAAAAAATTGTTAAGTTACGAAAGTTCAAAAGAAGCCATCATTAAGTAACAAGTTTCTCCATAAATAGTTAAAATTTTAGCGATGATTTTCAAAACGGTGTTAAATAATAGTGGTTAATTTAATAAATCATTATTAAATAACACAATTTTCTATGAACAATTAGAAAAGAATCACAATTTTTTCTAACAATTGTTAACTAACAACAATTAACAATTAATCGTCATTATATAACGATAGTTTCATATAAATTGTCATTAAAGCCCAAAATCTAACCGTGATTATAACACCTTCGTTGTGTTATGTTTTAATAATGGTTTTATTAACCGTCATTAAAATTTTTTTCCTTAAGACACCTTTTTCTTGTAGTAAATATTCCCCCTAAAATAAAATTCTTCTGGATATTGTGCCACAAAGCTCTTCCTATCAAGAAAAACCTTGCTACTCGCGGCTATAAGGTGGGTATTGTTTGTCTTCACTAAGGTGTCAGAGGAATCCTTGGCTCACTTGTTCTCTAGCTATCTTTGGTCTCGTCTCATATGTTTTGCTTCTACTTTGGGGATTCAGTTTGATGATGGAAGGGGTGAGTTCTTATCCTGATTGCACGAGAAGGTGGCCCATGCAGATAATGCGACCTTGGCTTGGGTGGTTGTCATTTGTTGAAGCATATGGACGTAAAGGAGTAAGTATTCTTCTGAGGATGAATATGCTCACCCCAATATCGTGCTTGCCTATATTACCAGACTTCTTACATAGTTTACAAAGCAAAACACAAAGAACCCCAGGGTCGTTTCACCGTCACGTCAGTCTGCTGGCACCCACCACCTTTTGGTACGTAGTGTTAAACTTAATGTCGATGCTACGAAGGCGGAAGATCATAAGTGGAGCTTGGGAGCAGTTTTTCGAGACTTTGAAGGTTCTTTGTCGCTTGCTGCTACTTCGTGGGTTTCCTGGGAAGAGTCTCCAAAGCTTGTAGAAGCTGAATATTTACGCTGGGGTTTGTCTTTGGTAATCACCTAACGCTTCCACAATTTGTATTTAGATTGTGAAAGATTATCACAGGCAGGTTGATAGAAGTGGAACATGTTGGAGTGATGGAAATTGTGCAGCTCATTACCTACCCTTAGGTCACCAAGTTTGGTCCACCGATTTCCCCTCTAAGCTAGTTAGTTTGGGCATTACTGATGTATTGACTCTTTCTTTGTCAATGGATGAATAGGCTTATTTCCTGGTTAAAAATAAAATAAAATTTGTAGCAACCACTATCTTGACGCATTTAATGAGGAAGTTCAGCATTTAGTATATTTTGGTCAAGTTGAAACGAGGGTAAGTTTAGCATTTAGCTTATCTTCAAGAAATTTCCACATAGCTTTTCAATTTGTATATTGAAAAGTTTAGATTTAATTAACTACATTGTTCTTGAATTTTTTTTATTTTGTACATGGTAAACAATAATGTTAATATTGATAGGGATCTATTGTTTAGATTTAATATATGTATTTGTTTCAATTGTTTGCACAGTGATTATGTTAGAGATTGAGTTAATTCTTTCAGCATTACTTTTGAATCTTCATATGCCTAGAATTAAAATGTGCAGAAAAAAGAATTACAAGCATATTTAATTAGTTAAGTGTTTTATCAATTTGATATAAAAGTTTTATTATTTGATATTATGTACAATTTTTTATTAATATTATTTTACTTTTATAATTTACTACTATAAATATTCTAATAATTTAATTTTAAATTTACTGCTAACGTTAATTATGAAAATTATGTAACTTGTGCATCACACAAGTAAAAAATTAGAGACTTTGGAAATTCTTTATATATTTTTATTTATATAATTATTTTGTCAAATGAACATAAAAGATTTGCTAATTTTTATTTTATATTACTTTTTAAATAACAAAATAAATAAACTTTTTGGCATAGTGTTATGATTTTTCAAGAGTGCAAGCATACTAGTCTGTGTTGTCGCAAGCACCTGAAAATAAAACCTCACTCTTTTGAAAATAAATAATAAAATATTGGGAGTAAGGGTCAAACCACAGAGAGTATATAATTACAAATTAAGCTTAAGTAAATAAAAAGGAGATTTAGGATTGAAATCAAAGTTAGAAGAAAATAAGTAAAAACAGTAAAACAAGAGTAATGAGCAATTAATATAAAGAATGTTGATCCAGTATCAGGAATCTCATTGATCATCGATAACAACGATAATTCATACATGTTGAAAAATAAATTCTTATCCCTTCTTAGTTTTAGTTAATTAGAACTAATCAATCCCTACTACTAAACAACCCCTAAACAAGTGTCAAGGATTTAATCTAATACCAGCAACAAGAAATAGAGAGATAGGTAAAGTTAAACAATACAAACCCAAGTGGTTGCATTTAATTTAGTTAAATGTTCTTCCTAGATTTAACAACTCTTGTCACAATAAATTATTAAATCTAATTTCTTCAAAATTAGAGTGATTAAATAATCTCGAATTTGATATCTAACTTAACAATAGATTGATTCAAGAAATAAACTAGTAGGCCTCCTAACAATTAAATGAAGTAATCATAAGATGAAAAGTAGAAGAATAGATAATACTAAATTCTAAATTGATCAAATAAAGACAGAATCACATCTTACACTGAGTCTTCCTAAGGTTTCTATCTTCCTCAACCAACTAGAGAAACTTTGCCACACAAGGCCATAATCAAAACATAAAATAAAGAATAAGAAAGTTGGAATAGTGCCAGGTATAAATCACCCTAGAGAGATGCCAAAAGATGTGTGAGAGATGCCCTGGGTCTATTTCTAGCTTAGCTATTTATGAATAGTTTGTAGCATTGGCATTGCTGCGCTAGGCCACCATCGTCGTGATGCCGTCACTTTTGTTTTTGTAGTTAAGTGAGGTTTCTTCTAGCATCGTGACTCTAGGTCATCACTATCGAGACGTCGCCACTTCTGGAATTAAGGTTGCTACTTGCCCTTCTAGCATATTGTGACTCCTAGTTTGCATCGTCTCAATGCTGAAGCTACTAAATATGGCTTTGAATTTTTACATTCTGGCATCGCAACATTGTCTTTCCACGTTGCGATGCTTAGTTTTCTAGTGTTTTAGTGCCATAGTGCTGGGAATTATCGTTTATAGTGCTAAGCAACTAGAACTTTGGTTGAGATTCTTCATCTTGGTGTTGCAACTCTTAAGCTACTAGAATTCTTCACTTTTTCCCTAAGTATGGCGTCGCAGAAGTAGATTCCTACAATTGTCACGCTTAGCATTCTGTTTTGCATACTTGAATTCTCAATTTCTTCTCTCCATTTTAGCTACAAGCTGCACTCAATGCTTCCAATTGCTTCATCAATCAAAATATAAGCTTAATGAGCCAATTTAGGCATTAATCTAATATGAAAGATTATGTATTAAGGGATTGTGTTATTTTAATTAAAACTACCAAGCGTACGAATCTATTGGAATATAGATTTACTGGTATGCGAGTTCGATCCTACAAGAATTTTCAATTGAGAGAAAATCTAATTCAGATCCAAAATAAATATTTTTAACATAGTTGCCAAGATTTTCTTTTGTGAGAAGAATTTTTAGCAAAGTATGCAAGAAATAAAATATTGAAATTAAATAGGAATGTATTCAAAGTAAAGAAACATGCTAAGGTTAGGGGATCCATTCTTGGCATATAAAATAAAAATCAATTTTAACTCTTTTATTACTCAAATGAAATTCCCACATAAATGAGGTTCCATTCGGAAGATATGTTATCTTAAACTCACTTTGATTTACATAAGAAGTGTATTTACTTTCTTTTTATTGTATTACTAATAATAAAACAACTTTTGTAAAATGGATTCAAGTATACACAGTGCCAATCATTATATTTTCTATAATAAATCAAGAATGATTTAAGCATTTATTGTGCCAAAGATTTTCTACAATGTATCAAGATTCACACTTCATAAAATTAAAAATGAAAAGATGTAAAAGAAAGAAAATTATAACAAATGATAGGTGACAGAGTCAATAATAATAATATAAAGTAGGCGGTAAAATCAGCTATTAAAAAATAAAATAACAAGAAAAAAGGACAACAAAACCATCATCTAAGAAAGTAAATAACAAGAAAATAAATAACAGAGGGACAATAAAGTCATCTTCTAAGAAAGTAAATAACAAGAAAATAAATAATAGAGTGGCAACAAAACCATCATCTATGAAAGTAAATAACAAGAAAATAAATAACAGAGAGATAACAAAGTTATCCTCTAAGAAAGAAAATAAAGAAAAAGATAAATACAATATCAAATATAAATATTGAAATTAAGAGTTACGTAAATTATTATTTTCATACCAAGAGTTTCAACTTTTCACTTTAGCATTAGGAGATTAGTTCTCTATAATCAAGGTAATACAGCAAAATGAAATATGAAGAAGCATGATAAAATTTATGAAAGAAAGTAAAGATACAAAATGTCTAAAGAGAGAAAAAATTACAAACATTTAGAACTCCAACAAAACTTTTCCAAGATCACTCTCCATCCTTTCTCCTCCTCTCTAGTTCACAAGATGTCTTTATTTATAGACACAACAAGGAGAGTAGGTGACAAAGATGGTGGATAGTAAATTGCACTAAATTTGACAAGTTGTGTTGTATTATTTGCACTAAAAGTTGTAACATCCTTTTTTTTTTATTTATACAATATTGAGTTTACATACACGTCATTAATCAAAACGTACATGCAACATATCAAAGACATAGATATTTGCATCTTGTTTATTTTGGTTGACCAATTTCGGAGATACAGGTGCAGGTGGTTGCACCTTCACTAGGATCTGTGCCAACTCGCTCACAAACATTTTATTTAGGATCTGCCCATCATAGAATAACTCGATCCAACGTGCACTAAAAGTCAGAGCTATAGCAAATCTGCATAACTAATTTTCTGAACATGATATGAAAATATAGTGAGAATTAAATCCCAGTAAGTTCAACAATAAATCATCATCAATAAAGCTCATCACGTCATGTTCAGCTGTATAAATTACAGAAAATATCTTTGGTCACATGAATGCATTATATCTACGCACATAAGAATCATACTGTAATGATATGTATGACAGGATTAATTATTTTCAAAATATCATATGATGGCCATCAACTTATTCTCATTTTAAGCTACCCCGGTCAGGGTGAGTATCCTCTACTCTCCGGAACGGGCTTTTCTCGCTCCGTCCGACATGGCCCACTTTCTCTTTCTTTTCTCATTATCATGATCATAACCGTTAGTAGGGCGTCCCCTACTGGTGTACCACACGGATTGCCATGATCGTGCTCATTTCTTTTCTTTTCACAATGATAGCCAAAAATATGCTTTCAATAACAAGTATGTTCATCAAAATATAACTATTACCAAAAACCATTGGTAATCATGCATTGAACATAACCATTTCAAATATCACTTTATAAAATATTTCCATGTCAAAATTTCACACTTAAGATGGTAAGAAGTTCATACAATGGCAATGGCTATGGCTATACTAGTTATTTATTATTTTCATTTATAAGATTCATCTTCTTTCTTAAATATTAATTTTATTCCTTTATTTTCTTGATACAGGTTTTCATCACATCTAACCTTCTCTTACTAATCAGAGCATAACTCCCTCAATTGAACTCCGATGTAGGTGATCTTGTTGTCCATTTCAAGATAAAACAATTATCTAAAACTATTATGTTGAACAGTTTAGCCAAATATTAAGAAATCAAGGTGATATTACTCCCTCAAAGTACATGATAGTTCCTCTCGGATAGGTTCTGACCTTTACCTACCAATCTATCCATATCTCCCTCCTATGAATTCCAAATTAAGTGATTCTAGTGGCTAAACCTCCGTGAAACATATATCTATAATTCATATGTTAACCATTTATTTTAATTCTTTCTAGAGTGTTCCCAGAAATTAAAATACCAAAGTTATCCTAACATATTCTTCCCTGATGAACCATTTTCTGACCTTTGCTTACTAATCGGACCATATATTCATCATATGGACTCCAAATTGAATGATTTCAGTGGCTAAAAATCCATGACACACATATCTTTAATTCTTATGTTAGCCATTTATTTTAATTCCCTACAGATAATTCCCATAAATTAAAATACCGAAGCTATCCTAACATATTCTTCCCTGATGACCTATTTTCTGACCTTTGACTACTAATCAGACCATAGCTACCTCATATGGACTCCAAATTGAATGAGGCCAGTGGGTAAAAATCCGTGACACATATATCTTTAATTATTATGTTAAATATTTATTTTAATTCCTTATAGATTGTTCCCAGAAATTAAAACACCGAAGCTAAGAATTCTGCCACCCATAGCCATAACCATGCAGAACTATCTACACCAGCCTAAGTATTCAAACATACATCACATGCAAGATCAATATGTAACATGATATAGCAACATCCATGACGAATCATCAAAGTTCTAAGATCAAAATCTCATATAAATATTATAAGTTTCAAAAGTTTTCTTCAAAAAGAAATATTGTTAAACTTACTTGGAGCACTTAGTCTTCTAGACTTCTCCTTCCTCTTTCTTCCTTTCTTCCTCTCCTTTCTTCACTCTACCTTGCTTCTATTTTTCCTCTCCCTCACTTGGACGAAATTCTAATGTTGTAAGGGTGAGTTTTCTTATATAGACCACCAAATAATTCACCTTTCATGATCATGAGTCTACCTTATCACAATTAGGATACACTTTGTTGAATTTTTGGAAAACAAACAACTTATGTTCTTGTCTTCCTCTTCCTTAGTCAAGATATGCATAAGAAAAGGAGATTTTTATTTTGAAAATTATGATAATATGTTCTTAAGATATGGGACAAGGTCCCTTTGATTTAGGGATTCATTTACTTTTTCTTTTGTCTTAATCAATTATGATAGGTTGCCTTTTTAAGTGGCAAATTTCTAGCTCTTCAATCTCCATTATTTGGTTGAAATTATTTATGTGGGATAGAGATGTTTTGTCCTAATACTATGTCTTATCATACCACTTGCTAAAATTATGAGTGTAGGATATAGATGTTTTTGTCCTAAAGCCTTGTATTATTATGCCACTTACCAAAATGATGAATGTAGAATCATACCGCTTGCTAAATTTTTTGTCTTAATGCCATGTCACCTAATCTTGATTACACCATTATTTCATCACTTTAATTTTATTTTTATTTTTATTTTCCTCTTGGGTTTGGGCTCATTCTTGCCCATTTTCTTTACTTTGGTTAAAATTATACCTTTCATAATGGGCTTGGTCACATTTTGATGATTTTTGGGCTATCGGTCCAATTTCTATATCCTAGTCCAAGTCTATGTTTTATTTCTTCCTTGGGCTATCCTATTGGCTTGCTAAAAATTCATGTGAAGTAGAAAAACTCTATATGAAGTGTCCATAGGTTAAAGCCCAATTACGGGTGGAGATACTAAACTTAGTAACTTTTGCTCTTAAATTAAGAAAAATTACCCTAATCCGATCTTCTTGAAATTTTAAGACCTTTACTTACTTCACAAAAATTTATCTTTCTTTACCTAAGAATTTCACCTTTCTTTAGCATGTTTATTTCTAATATTTCCTCTTAGGTTTTCTTTCTTTACCTATTCCATTAATATTAGAACATTTCTATGCATATATGTAAGGTGAAGAATTTCTAAGGAAAATATCTAAAAATTACGGGATGTTACAAAAGTCATCGTGAAATATCTCCTTGATATCCACTGAATACTACAGTAAAGTTGGACTGGACTGCAACAGTAAACATGTTCTCTTCTAGCCCAATTTTGACTCTTTTGATGTCTAAATTTACTTATTAAATAAACATGAAAGTTGTAAGAAATTGTATCAGCTATTTATTTACCAAATTTCGTACATAATATATACGTATTTTTTAAGATATGGCTAAAATACTACAGTAAGATCAAGTTGAAAAGCAAGCTTCAAACAGATTTTTAACATTAGATGTTTTGTCTTGAATCTTCATGTTTCAATTCTTTTAGAAATGTGGTCATAAATCAAGATTGAATTGATTCATATATCCATTAGGATGCATCTCAAGAGTCAAAAAGATAATGCTCCTTACTCAGCCATCCTTAATGAATTTATTTTGTTTGCTTGATTTATAGACATCATTTTTAAAGAACCACAATTTAGCTTTGATTCCTCCAATTGAGTCTATTTTCTATTCTTCTCTCCATCTGTAAAAAATAAACAAAATTAAAAACAAATAAGGGAGATAAATTCTTAGTTAAGGAAAAAATATAAGATGAAAATATTTAATTTATGAATATAAAACTCACTCATCAAATACCCCTAAACTTAATCTTTTCCTTGTCTTCAAGCAAAACACACAAACTTCAAAATTCAAAATATGAGTGAGTAATGAGTTGTTTTTGGTTTACTAAACATTCCTCAAGGATTTAAAATGTGTAACCAAAGAAAATATCAAAATCCTAAGGTTATGTAGAACTTCAATTCAAATGCAACGCATAGTTTACTATTGAATCCCAAGTGTGTGTGTGTGTGATAATCTTATGACATTGGACTTTTTGCATTCAAATAAATTTATGTAATCAAATATTTAAAAGAGATCTCCATATTAATGCATTTTAGACTCTATAAACTTATTTTTCATGTCACTCTCCACTAATGTAGACTAATCATAATATTTAAGATCATTAAGACTTTCATTAGACTTGTAATGTATGGCATATGTTAAAGGTGGATAAAAGGATATTAATGAAAGTTCATTCACTCTACAACATACATGATTATTTAAGTCATTCCAAATGCTTTTGATATTATCATGTGAATTGTAATGATTGGGTTTTTTTTGTGATTACGCATTAGATCGACATTCATCCAAAAGATATACATCTTATATATATAAATATATATACACATACAGAAGTTTACATACATCAGAGATTAGCAGCGTATATACACATGTAACATGAGGTACTAAGCATACATCCCAAAAGGCAAAGTACCGTAGGGTTACATTAAAACAATGGGGTTAACCCATTTACATCATCAGATTATACACTGTTGTTGTTTTAATTAAAACTCGCAAGTGCACGAATCTATTGGAGTATAGATTTAGTGGTATGCAAGGTCGATCCCACAGAGATTGCCAATTGAGAGAAAATTCTAATATAGATCCGAAATAAATACTTCTAACCTAGTTCCCGATGTCTTGTTTTGTGAGAGGAATATTGAACAAATTACATAAAAAACTAATATACTGAAATTAAATGAAGATGTAATCAAAGTAAAGAAGCATGCTAAGGTTAGGGGATCCGCTCTTGGTATATCGAATAAAAATAAATTTAACTCTTTAATTACTCAATTAGAATCTTTACACGAATAAAGTTCTAATCGGATAATATGTTAATTTAAGCTCAACTTTGTTTATACATGAATTATATTTACCTCCTTTCTAATAATTAAAACATTCTTGTAAAATGGATTCAAGCGTACATTGTGCCAATCATCATATTGTCTACAATAAATCAAGAGTGATTCAAGTATTTATTGTGCCAAAAATTGTCTACAATGTATCAAGGTTTACACTTTACAAGATTAAAAATACAAAGATGCAAAAGATAACTTGTAAATGGATTCAAGCATAAATTGTGCCAATCATTATATTGTCTACAATATATCAAAATTCACATTTTACAAGATTAACTTATGCAAAAAATGAAAGGTAGAAAATTAATTAAAATAACAGAATAAAATGAAATAGAATCGGTGGCAAAGCCAACCAATAGTAAAATAAAATAAAGTAGGCGGCAAAGCCAACCATGAAAATAATAAGAGATAGGTGGTCTAATAAAACCAGCCAATAACATAACAAGAAATCGGCGGTATGATAAAACCAGCCATTAAGAAATAATTATGAGAAAAGAAATAGGAAGGTAAATACAATATCAAAGATAAACATTAAGATTAAGAGTTAGATAAATTATTATTCTCATACCAAGAGTTTCACCCTTTCACCTTAGCATTAGGAGATTAGTTCTCCATAATCAAGGCAAGAAAGTGAAATGAAAGATGAAGAAACATGATAATATTACGAAAGAAAATGAAAAATACAATATGTCTAAAGAGAGAATAACATTACAAGTTCGTAGAATTCCAACAAAGCTTTCCCAAGCTCTATCCAAAGCTCTCCAAAAACTCTCTAACTCACCCCTCAAGCCCTCTATTTATAGATACAATTAAGTGTGGTTGGTGTGGTAATTGTCAAAATTGTTAGGTAGGAAGTTGTACAAAGTTGACAATTTGAATTCCATATGTGCACCGAAATTGATCCATGAATATCATCTTGAAAACCGCCGAATTTTCTGACTTTATCAACACGAAAGTTGTAGACAATTTCATTAGCTTTCCGTCAAGACAAATTGTGGACAAATTGGATACGTAATGTGTGAGTTATGGTCAAAATACTAGAGCAAAGTCGGGCTGGACTGCAGCAGTAGTAAGATTCTTTTCTAGCCCACTTTTGGCCATTTTAATGTCTGTATTTTCTGACCACTTGAACATGAAAGTTGTACCCAATTGTACACACCTACCAAATTGTATATATATTGGATATGTATTTTCAGAGATATGGCCCAAGTACTACAGCAAAGTTGGGCTGGACTGCAACCAGCAAACATATTCTCAACATTGGGTGCTTTGCCTTGAATCTTTATGTTTTAGTTCTTTTGGAAATGTGATCATAAATCAAGAATAAATTTGTGCATATATCCATTAGGATGCGTCTCAAGAGACAATATGATAATGCTCCTTACTCAGCCATCCTTAATGAATTTGTTTTATCTGCTTGATTTATAGACATCATTTCCAAAGAACCACAATTTAACTCTGATTCCTCCAATTAAGTCCATTTTCTACTCTTCTCTCCATCTGTAAGAAAGACACAAAACTAAAGACAAGTAAGGGAGATTTATGCTTAATTATGGCAAAAGATAAGATGAAAATATTTAATTTATGAGTATAAAACTCACTCATGAAATATCCCCAGACTTAATCTTTTGCTTGTCCTCAAGCAAAACACATAAACTTCAAAATTCAAATGATGAGTGAGTGATGAATTGTTTTTTACTTACTAAGCATTCCTCAAGGATCTAAAATGTGCAACCAAAAAAGATATCAGAATTCTAAGGTTATGTAGAACTTTTATTCAAATACAACATATGGTTTACTCTTGAATCCCAAGTGTGTGTGTGTAGTAGTCTTATGACATTGGACTTTTTGCATTCAAATAAATTTATGTAATCAAATATTTAAAACAGATCTCTAGATATATGCATTTGAGACTCCATAAGCTTATTTTTCATGTCACTCTCCACTAATGTAGACTAATCATAACATTTAAGATCATTAGGACTTTCATTAGGCTTGTAATGTATGGCACAGGTTAAAGGTGGATAAAATGATATGAATGAAAGCTCAACTCACTCTTCGACGTACATAATCATTTAAAGCCTCACAAATACTTTTGATATTATACTGTGAATTCTATCTCCAACCTTTTCATCATCCTTACATTTATTTGCTCATACTATTTTTTTTTTGAATATAAACACCCCCAAACTTATTTATTTAGGGAGTATTAACTTTCTTTCTTCTTTTTTTTTTTAAACTTCTACCATCCACCCTTGAATCATAACTTTTCAAATGATCATGCCTGTGAGTGAAAGGTAAGAGTTAGACATATTTTTATTTAAAGGCTAGATAGAAATATAGGTGTTCAAGAAAGGATAAATATAAGCTCAAAATAGGTTGCTAGGGATATCATCATGTATAGGTTGGTTTGAAAGGCTCAAACGATTCCAAAAATGCCTAATTCATTTCTCAAATGGAGAGTAGTCTAGGATTTCGCCTCAAGTGACAATCGAATAAGTTCTAGAGTCTTATGAGATCAATTAACATATCTAAATCACATAAATTTTTTTTTGAATAAACAATCAATCAAATGTAAAAAATTAAGTGCACCAGATATTAGGATTCTTAAATAAAACATAAGTTACATTAGAGTTCAAGTTCACACATAACACCCAGAACTCATCAATTTTTCAAAGGTTACAAGCATTTTAAACCATTTTCATCATTGGTGCTAGCTTTGCCTAATCCCAAAACATCACTCAATTTTTTTTTTTGAAAGATGAAGAAACACAAAATAAACAATAAAGATTAAAAGAGATATTACCTAGAAGGAGATCTAAGAAAAGATGAACCTGCAACAAACTAAACAAAAAATAAAAATTTACTCAAGCAAATAAAAGGTATTACAAATGAAGATTTAAGTCCAGTTTGCGCTTTCTGCGGTGTTCTGTTGTCCAATCTATTTGAGCTATAACTGGATCAGGTACATGAACAAATGCTTGTAACGCATCAATCAGCTCGTCAGCATTCGAGGCTGAGATGAGAATCCAACGTGCTGAGTGCGAGATAAACCTTTGTTCTACAGCATGATCAAGAAAAGACAACAAACCATCAAAGAAATTGTTAACATTCAACAAACCTATGGGTTTATGGTGCATGTTCAGTTGTGCCCAAGAGACGATTTGAAAAATTTCCTCTAGAGTACCAAAACCTCCAGGTAAGGCAATGAAGGCGTCAGCGTTGCACATCATTTTAGCAATTCGTTCATGCATGGAGGATACCCTACATTCTTCCCCAATTGTTTTTCCTACTATGTTTGATGCAGCTAGAGCTGTAGGAATAATACCAAGAACTTGGCATCCTCCTAGATATGCAGATCCAGACACACTCCCCATTAACCCTCGACAACCTCCACCATACACTAAATGAATCTTTCTCTTGGCTAGTACCATTCCCAAAGTTTGTGCTGCTTTTACATACTCTCCATTTTTCCCAGGACTAGAACCACAAAAGACACAAATATTACGAAAGTGACGAAATGCGATTCCTTCCATATCTGCACTCACCTTGACTTTGATTATGAGGATGAAGATAATGAGGTGCACATTTATAAGACTCAAATAAGGGCATACTTGTAATAGCTATGTGCATAGGCCGGGGGCATAATTTCTATAGCTATAAGAGTAGGCCGAAAAATGTCAGCTAAATTAAAGGTGAAAAATTCAAAAATGACGGCACGCATGTATATGTACAGTAGTTGTGATTGTGGCTCACATCTTCCTTTGGTTTTACGTCCAGTAACGGCTTAAACGCCCTCTATGGGTCGAGGATATGCTTCCCATCCAATTTTCTTATAAATTGGCAAACAGGGTCTTTCAACGTCAGATTCCCAAGACTGTACCGTTTATGTTCTTTTTTGAAATGGGGCCATAGACCGACAATACCGATATGTACAGATCCACTAGGATGTGTCTCAAGAGACATTGGATGAAAGTCATCATCCAATGACTCCTTACTCAAGCCATCCTTAATGAACTTAATTTTGTCTTCCCGATTTACAGACACCCAACCCAAAGAACGGCAACGTTTGTTACAAGTTTCACGTCCACATTTGTAACAAACACCCATTCGTTTAGCTCTGCGCTTTTTAGCAAAACTACTTTTTCCTAAACCAGGCATGTAAGAGATGAAATCATTTGTAGGTTCACTTGATAACCGTACCTTAGCTTCAATTAGCCAACGAATATCAGCAGGTATTCCCATGATCATCATTAACCTCAATCTTTCAACCCGTGCTTTGTAAATTTTTGTCAATGCATTGGGTGGAAGAGAAGAAAAATGATTTTTCAATTGTGTGAGAACGTCCTCCATTATCGACTCAAAATTATTTTTTTTGTTTTTTGTTTTTGTTTTTTTTTGTGAAAGAGAGGGGAAAAAAACAAGAGCAAGGAAACAATAGAAATTCAAAAGAAGATTACAGTGAGAAAACCAATTAATGCAAGTTAAATAAAGAAAGATCTTACCTAGATAGCGTGCACGACAACCTTTAATAACAGAGGTGAATCAATCCTGGTAGACGGGATCACGCAAATGTGTCTCCTCTATCTCTGGGTTATGTAATTCAAAAAATGCTTTCAATCTTTGACCATTTACTTTAAACACATTACCGTTCTTGGGATTTTCGATCTCTACTGCACCATGTGGATAAACAGTACGAACAATGAATGGGCCTGTCCACCGAGAACGTAGTTTCCCTGGAAATAAGTGCAAACGAGAGTTATATAGAAGGACCTTTTGACCTACATTAAATGATTTTCTTAAAATATGTTTGTCATGAAAAACTTTCATTCGATCCTTATACAACTTTGCACTTTCATATGCATCATTTCGTATTTCTTCCAATTCATTGAGTTGAAGCTTCCTGTGAGAACCTGCTTTGTCAAGAGAAAAGTTAAACTGTTTGATGGCCCAATAAGCTTTATGTTCTATTTCAACAGGTAAATGACAGGCCTTGCCATACACAAGCCGGTAAGGAGACATTCCAATAGGGGTTTTAAAAGCAGTACGATAAGCCCATAAAGCATCAGAAAGTTTCAAAGACCAATCTTTCCTATTTGGGTTAATCGTTTTTTTCCAAAATGTTTTTAATTTCCCTATTTGAAATCTCAACTTGCCCACTAGTTTGTGGGTGGTATGGGGTTGCCACTTTGTGCGTGATGCCATATTTCTTCATCAAATGCTCAAAATGGCTATTACAAAAATGTTTTCCCCCATCACTAATGATTGCTCGTGGTGTGCCAAACCTTGAGAAAATGTTTTCTTTCAAGAATTTCACCACAATCTTGTGATCATTTGTTTTACATGTAACAGCCTCGACCCATTTTGACACATAATCCACAGCAACAAGGATGTATAAATTGCCAAAAGAATTAGGAAAAGGACCCATGAAATCAACTCCCCAGACATCGAATATCTCAACAATAAGAATGGGAGTCAGAGGCATCATGTTCCTGCGTGAGATACTACCCAATTTTTGGCAACGCTCACAAGAACTACAGTACAAATGGCAATCTTTGAACAGTGATGGCCAATAAAAGCCACATTGCAAAACCTTTGCAGCAGTTTTTTTAGCACTAAAATGACCTCCACAAGCATGATCATGACAAAAATGAATAACACTAGATTGCTCACTCTCCGGAACACTTCTCCTAATGATTTGATCAGGACAATACTTAAACAAGTATGGATCTTCCCAAAAGAATTTTTTTACTTCAGCTAAAAATTTTATTCGATCTTGCTTACTCCAATGTGTAGGTATTTGACCTGTGACAAGGTAATTAGCAATGTCAGCAAACCAAGGTAGCTGAGAAACGGACATGAGTTGCTCATCTAGAAATGAGTCTTTGATAGGCAAGTTATTTTCACCCGATTCAACTATCAGCCTAGACAAGTGATCAGCCACAACATTTTCAGATCCTTTCTTATCCCGAATTTCTAAATCAAATTCTTGTAACAGCAGTATCCATCTTATCAATCGGGCTTTAGCATCTTTCTTAGAAAGAAGATACTTAAGTGCAGCATGATCTGTAAAAATTACAACCTTAGATCCTAATAAATAAGATCTAAACTTGTCTAAAGCAAATACCACAGCTAGTAACTCTTTTTTTGTTGTAGAATAATTCAATTGAGCATCATTAAGAGTTTTACTAGCATAGTATATCACATATGGAAACTTATCAAGACGCTGCCCCAAAACAGCTCCAATTGCATAATCAGAAGCATCACACATGATTTCAAAGGGAACATTCCAATTAGGTGGTCTAATGATAGGTGCAGAGGTGAGTAAGAATTTGAGCTTTTCAAAAGCTTGACAGCACTCTTCATCAAAGATAAAAGAGGCATCTTTGGTAAGTAAACTACACAAAGGCCTAGAGATTTTGCTAAAATCTTTGATGAATCTGCGATAAAACGCTGCATGGCCTAAAAAAAGAACGTACCTCTTTTACTGTCCGAGGAGGTGGAAGACTGGAGATCAGTTCAATTTTGGCTCTATCTACCTCAATACCTTGATGTGACACAACATGCCCCAAAACAATTCCCTTTTTAACCATAAAATGGCATTTTTCCCAGTTCAAAACAAGGTTCTTTTCTTTACACCTAATTAAGACTAATCTTAAATGGTGTAGACATTCCTCAAAACTAGACCCATGCACAGAAAAATCATCCATGAATACTTCCAGAAATCACTCTACCATGTCTGAAAATATACTTATCATGCAACGCTGAAATGTAGTAGGTGCATTGCACAATCCAAATGGCATTCGACGATAGGCAAAGGTTCCGAAAGGACAAGTGAATGTAGTTTTCTCTTGATCCTTAGGTGCAATAGGAATTTGGTTATAACCAGAATATCCATCAAGAAAGCAGTAATATGCATGTCTAGCTAACCTTTCTAGCATTTGATCTATAAAAGGAAGTGAAAAATGGACTAATCCATGCACTATCAGAAATTGGGTAAATGACACCCACATCAAGAAGTTTAATCACTTCGACTCTCACAACTTCTTTCATGTTTGGGTTCAGACGTCTTTGTGGATCTCTTGAGGTTTTGGCATTATCCTCCAAATGTATCCTGTGCATGCAAATTGATGGACTAATACCTTTAATGTCTGCTATTGTCCAACCTATGGCTTCACTATGTTCATTGAGGACTTTTATGAGTTCAACTTCCTGTTCTTTATCTAAATCAGATGCTACAATGACAGGCAAGGTTTCAGAAGGTCTTAGAAACACATATTTCAGAGAATCTGGTAAAGGTTTTAACTCTACCTGGGGAGGTTTCTCTATGGATGGCAATAAAATAGACTCAGAAGGTGTAAGTATCTCTGTTTTACCTTTCCATTTATTGGTATCCATTAATGGAGTGGTCTCTAACAGGGAATTTACTTCACTGATCAAATAGTCCTCATCCAAATCCATGTTAAAGTGGGCCAAACATTTTTCCAAAGGGTCATCATCACAAGAACTTACAAATGAGTCATAGATTATACTCTCAATCATGTTGACCTCACACACATCATCCATGTCCACAGGTTGATGAGAGACATTAAAAACATTTAATTCCACAGTCATATTTCCAAAAGATAAATTCAAAATTCCATTTCGACAATTAATAATTGCATTGGATGTTGCTAGAAATGGTCTACCCAAAATGACTGAAATTTGTGTCTCTGTATTCTCAACAGGTTCAGTGTCAAGAACAATGAAATCTACTGGAAAGTAGAATTTATCAACCTTAATGAGCACATCTTCTATGACACCTCTAGGGATTTTGGTGGACCTAGTAGCTAACTGAAGGGTCACTGATGTAGGTTTCAGCTTTCCTAACCCAAGTTTCTCATACACAGAGTACGGCAGTAGATTCACACTTGCTCCTAGATCAAGTAAGGCTCTGTTAATCACATGGTCACCTATAATACAAGAAATTGTAGGACAACCTGGATCTTTGTACTTGACAGGAGTCTTTTGCTGAATTATAGAACTCACTTGTTCAGTAAAAAATGCCTTTTTTGGAACATTAGTTTTCCTTTTCACCGTACAAAGATCTTTCAGAAATTTTGAGTAAGCGGGTACTTGTTTGATAGCGTCCAAAAAAGGGATGTTAATGCTTACTTGCTTAAACACCTCTAAAATGTCACTATACTGAGTACCTTTCTTGACAGATGCAAGTCTTTATGGGAAAGGAGCTTTGGGGGCATAAGAAATCTGTTCACTTTTCTTTTCACTTGAGTCATTAGTTTGGGATTCATGTTGACTCTGTTCCTCATTTTCTGGCATATGAACATGATTATCAATGACCTTTCTAGATCTAAGGGTTGTCACAGACTTTACTTCTTCCTTAGGATTTGCTGATGATCCTACTTCATATTGACCCTTAGGATTAGGAATAGGTTGACTGGGGAATTTTCCTTTTTCTCTCTCTCCTACAGTACTGGCTAATTGACCCAATTGTGTTTCAATCTTTGAAATGGACTGAGTGTGAGATTGTAAAACTTGTTCGGTTGATTGCATGAATTGCTGTAGAGTATCTTCCAAAGAAGGTTTTCTTTGTTGAGATACCCCGAAAGGAGGAGCATGATGAGGAACTTGAGGGTATGAATTAGAAGGGGCAAATTGTTGCCCACTTTGATTCATTGCAGGTTGATTTTGCCTCCATGATAAATTTGGATGATTCCTCCAATTTGGATTATATGTGGGTGCAAATGGGCTATCTGATGACTTCCCATAAGTTTGAAGAGAATTAGCTTGCTCAGAGAATGCCTCTTGGTAAGCTGGTATAGATGGACAAGATTGTGCAATGTGAGCTGTACTAGAACATAAGGCACATGCCTCTATCCTAATATTGGTAGAAGGGTTTAAAGTGTGGCTTAAAGTTAAAGCTTCTACCTTTCTAGTTAGGCTAGCTAAGGCAATTCTCACATCTGTATCATCACTCACTTCATAAAGTCCTCCCTTTTTTTGTGTTTGAGAATTTTTATCCTTGGGATCTATGCAGTTCCACTACTGAGAATTTTTAGATAAAGATCCTAAGGATTCTCAAGCTTCCCCCTCATTCAATTGTAAAAATCTCCCACCATGCATGCTTTGGATCATTTGATGGTTTGATGAAGTTAAGCCATCATAGAAATATTTCACTAATCTCCAAGTTTCAAAACCATGATGAGGACATTTCAGAAGAAGATCATTAAATCTTTCCCAACATTCAAAAAATTGTTCACCCTTTTTTTGACAAAAATCAGAAATTTCTCTCCGAAGGGCATCAGTTTTAGACATAGGGAAAAAGTTTGCCAGAAACTTATTTACTAATTGGTTCCAACTAGTTATAGTTCCTGTAGGAAGGGAGTTCAACCAGGCTTTAGCTTTATCTTTAAATGAAAATGGAAACATTCTAAGCCTGATTGATTCATCATTGAAATTCTGGAAGCGAAAGGTCGAGCAAATTTCAAGAAACTCTTTAATGTGCATGTATGGATCTTCTCTTTCCATACCATAAAATGATGGTAAAAGTTGGAGTATGGCCGGTTTGAGTTCAAAATGAGTTGCAGTAGTTTGTGGTAAAACTAAGCAAGATGGAGTATTGGCTATGACAGGTGAGAAGTACTCCATAAGAGTTTTATTATGCACAACTTGTTCTTCCATTTTTAATGGTGATCCAGCAGAATCTAATGTCTCTATTGTACACTCAATGGTTGACCCTAAACTTTTCCTAACCAACCGCTTATCTTTATCATGTTTCCAAGCACGCATAAACTAAAAAAATTGCTTCCTAATTATGAAAAAGTATCTAACTACACAACGGCTACAAAATGCAAATACCACAAAATAAAAATCACAAAGTTATACAAACTCCTTTTTTTTTCAAAGTGTTAGTAATAATGGGTAGTATTTAATCGGTAGACTCCCAAGAAAATATGGAGGAATCACAATGGTTTCTCTTAAAACCCATACTCCTTAGGCGATTTTAGCCTTGTTGATAGAATCAACCAATTTTATACACCCAAATTACTACACCAATTTTCAAGAAACAATTCTAAAGAAAAATTTCTATACACAGAATAAACAAATGTTCTAACTAGTGGAAGAAAAGTACTTACCTGGATCCAAATAGCTTTTCCGTCGCAATCCTCGGCAACGGCGCCAAAAACTTGTTATTGTTTTAATTAAAACTCGCAAGTGCACGAATCTATTGGAGTATAGATTTAGTGGTATGCAAGGTCGATCCCACAGAGATTGCCAATTGAGAGAAAATTCTAATATATATATGAAATAAATACTTCTAACCTAATTCCCGATGTCTTGTTTTGTGAGAGGAATATTGAACAAATTACACAAAAAACTAATATACTAAAATTAAATGAAGATGTAATCAAAGTAAAGAAGCATGCTAAGGTTAGGGGATCCGCTCTTGGTATATCGAATAAAAATAAATTTAACTCTTTAATTACTCAATTAGAATCTTTACACGAATAAAGTTCTAATCGGATAATATGATAATTTAAGCTCAACTTTGTTTATACATGAATTATATTTACCTCCTTTCTAATAATTAAAACATTCTTGTAAAATGGATTCAAGCGTACATTGTGCCAATCATCATATTGTCTACAATAAATCAAGAGTGATTCAAGTATTTATTGTGCCAAAAATTGTCTACAATGTATCAAGGTTTACACTTTACAAGATTAAAAATACAAAGATGCAAAATATAACTTGTAAATGGATTCAAGCATAAATTGTGCCAATCTTATATTGTCTACAATATATCAAAATTCACATTTTACAAGATTAACTTATGCAAAAAATGAAAGGTAGAAAATTAATTAAAATAACAAAATAAAATGAAATAGAATCGGTGGCAAAGCCAACCAATAGTAAAATAAAATAAAGTAGGCGGCAAAGCCAACCATGAAAATAATAAGAGATAGGCGGTCTAATAAAACCAGCCAATAACATAACAAGAAATCGGCGGTATGATAAAACCAGCCATTAAGAAATAATTATGAGAAAAGAAATAGGAAGGTAAATACAATATCAAATATAAACATTAAGATTAAGAGTTAGATAAATTATTATTCTCATACCAAGAGTTTCACCCTTTCACCTTAGCATTAGGAGATTAGTTCTCCATAATTAAGGCAAGAAAGTGAAATGAAAGATGAAGAAACATGATAATATTACGAAAGAAAATGAAAAATACAATATGTCTAAAGAGAGAATAACATTACAAGTTCGTAGAATTCCAACAAAGCTTTCCCAAGCTCTATCCAAAGCTCTCCAAAAACTCTCTAACTCACCCCTCAAGCCTTCTATTTATAGATACAATTAAGTGTGGTTGGTGTGGTAATTGTCAAAATTGTTAGGTAGGAAGTTGTACAAAGTTGACAATTTGAATTCCATATGTGCACCGAAATTGATCCTTGAATATCGTCTTGAAAACCGCCGAATTTTCTGACTTTATCAACACGAAAGTTGTATACAATTTCATTATCTTTCCGTCAAGACAAATTGTGGACAAATTGGATACGTAATGTGTGAGTTATGGTCAAAATACTAGAGCAAAGTCGGGCTGGACTGCAGCAGTAGTAAGATTCTTTTCTAGCCCACTTTTGGCCCTTTTAATGTCTGTATTTTCTGACCACTTGAACATGAAAGTTGTACCCAATTGTGTCAGCTACACACCTACCAAATTGCATACATATTGGATATGTATTTTCAGAGATATGGCCCAAGTATTACAGCAAGGTTGGGCTGGACTGCAACCAGCAAACATATTCTCAACATTGGGTGCTTTGCCTTGAATCTTTATGTTTTAGTTCTTTTGGAAATGTGATCATAAATCAAGAATAAATTTGTGCATATATCCATTAGGATGCGTCTCAAGAGACAATATGATAATGCTCCTTACTCAGCCATCCTTAATGAATTTGTTTTATCTGCTTGATTTATAGACATCATTTCCAAAGAACCACAATTTAACTCTGATTCCTTCAATTAAGTCCATTTTCTACTTTTCTCTCCATCTGTAAGAAAGACACAAAACTAAAGACAAGTAAGGGAGATTTATGCTTAATTATGGCAAAAGATAAGATGAAAATATTTAATTTATGAGTATAAAACTCACTCATCATACACCTAATACTATCCTACTGCCCTTCCCCTGGCCATCTCCCCTAGGGTATTGTTGGTTGAAGAGGCGGGCCGGGAGCAAGAATCTCTACCATATTAATGACCAGCAAGTTCACTATGATAGTGAACTTTCCCAAGTAGGGAACGTCTATCATTAAAAGCTCTAGTAAAATGGTTAGCACAATGAACAATATTTTATTGATATGAACATAACACCATAAAACATAGTAAGATATGAAATACCATCAATTTTAACATCTAATAAATACAAGCATAATGAAAAACTTACGTGTTATGTTTGTAACAACCTTAGTGAATTTTTTTTTATGTGTCCTCTATCTCTACTAAAGCCATTACTTATGTTACCCAATTCATGATACTAACTATTCATTGGTCACACTTAAATACAATCATATTGTTATTATGCTCATCGTCATACAAAACAAACCAGCATATATTTCATTAAACATTAGTTGTGTACAACTAGTTAACTATTCATAATAGTAGTACAGATACTATTTGTAGTACAAAAAGCAAAGGTATCTGACTACTTTCCAAAAGAACTAGTTAGCTGTCCAGTTATTGCATACAGTATATATATATATATATATATATATATATATATATATATATATATATATACTCTACGTCTAGTCCCACATCAGAAAACTCCCCTTCTGGGTAGATAGGGGCGGGTGGAGGTGGATGTAGTGGGATCTCAACTAATTCTATCATCGTCATCTGTGAGACCATGGGAACTGGTCCCATAAAAGGTACATCTACCCAGTCTACTACGAACATCAGTGTCATACTATATACCTGCATACTACTATATGTCTTGATTTGAACATAGCACAGAAATATAGTGAGAACTAGGTTCCCAGTAAGTTTAGCAGTAATGTAAATGAGTACCATGTACTATGTTCAGCTGTATAAACTACAAAAAAATAGACAACAATCATCTATGCACATGCAATACTAGTATACACATATATGTAATCAGGTCATGATGTTGCATCACAATAATAACAATAACAATAGATATAGCTATATCATCAAGCTAATCACACATTGTGGTGCAATATCATATCTTCATTTGGCCAATCCACTGGCTTATCTCATTATTTCCATTATGGTAATGGTCAGTGTGAGTCTCACTCTCCTCACTCCTGAACATAGCAGGTCAATGTGAGCCTTTCTCGACTCACTCCCAAACGAGCTTGCCCAGCCTCATTCAAGCATGGCATAATTTTCATTTCATTTTATCATCAATAGTCCGTGAATAGGGCATCTCTTATCTGGTATACTGACACGGAAGCCACGTGACTTCTCTGGAGTCACCTTACTATGTCAAGGGTCATCCTCCCGTCCCATTCACATCCATAGCTATCTGAGGGTCACCATATATCAGGCCTTTTCCCCCGGTAGCTTTTAATTAATTCTTTTAATATTAAACATAGTTAGGGAAAAACAAAATTGTCATTACACACTGTCACTGTGTGGCTTCTGTTTATCACAGTTCACACATCCACTGATATTATGTACATCATACACTATCATTTAAGTAAGAAAATACCACGACCGTTCATAATTTAGTCTCAAGTTCATGTGCCATCAATACTCTCATATTTTCTCATGTACTTTTACCACATGCGTTGCAAAGAGATTAGTCAACCGGCTTAGTATCAAATTCAGGGGACCCATGATAGCTTTACATAATTTATTCAAACATTTTCTCTCAAATCTCAATGCTTAATTTGTCATTAAAAATATGGTCTCCATTTGTTACTATTCATTTGGTAGAGTTACTATTCATTTAGTATTTTTTCCCCACTTTCGCCATATTATTTAACCCCTATAATTAATTAGAAAGGTCCATTTGTTTTGGTTAAGAGTCTCCTTAGGTGATATATAGGCCTTAGAGTGCCAAACCCTAATTATTTCTTTTCCTTAAGCTTGTCCAATTTTGTCTAACATATTATCCATACTTTTAGTTGTTTTATGATTCCATTATTTCTCATTTAGTGCATATAATATACTAACCCACCAAATCATTTTCTTTGGCTTTTATCTTTCTCAGCCAAGGATTATATTCATGTATCATCCTTTTTATTCACTTATTTTCATTTTACTTATTTATTCTTCTTCAACTAATTTTTTTACTTCTAACATAAGGAAATTCCTAATCAATTTTGGTTTAATTCCTTACATTACTTAAAAATTCATTTTTATCTACTTCCAAATTTTCTATGCACACCCATATCTCTAATCATCCATATTATATTAGTTTTATCCTACAATAATTAATTTTACCTTTTTATCCATTATTTTTCCAATTTTCGGATTTTTCTCTCAATATCCCTATAATTTCGGTTTTAACCCATTTTTCACCTCCAAACACTAATTTTTGATTTTCTTAATTTATAGTTATGCCTTGGCTTGCTAAATTTCAATATTTGGAGGAATATAACATATATTTTTGGCCTCCCATATTTTCCAGCAAAAACCAGAATTAATTTTTTTTCTCATGATGTGCACTTAGTGTTGTGCTTTAGGGTAGATATTTAATTCCAAAAATTTTGCCATGGGTTCCCCATGAATTTGGCACTTTCCAATCACAAAAAGATCACTGATTTGAGCACCATACCAGCCCCAAAACAGCAGATGTACAGTTTCAGCAATTAAGATTTTAGCACATGAAATAAGGTGTCAAGCATAATATATATATAGATGTATACCTATGCATCAAGTGAACAATTTGTATGGCAATTGTTTTGAACGAAATTCCAGCAAAATAAACCATCAAAATTATGTCCAAATGCCCAGAATTTTTTTCCAGAAAAATTAGAAATTTAATTGCTACTAAACTCACCCAAATTTGCTCCCACAAAACTAAGCTTCTTTCCTTGCTTGTTTCTCCTTCCCTTGGCAACAAATCCTCACACTTTTCTCACTGTTCCAGCAGCTCCAAAAGATGAGAATAATCTCAGAAAATCACACAAGTTAAGAAGAAAAGCGGTTTCAAACCATTAAAATCAACATTTACCTTAATTTCTAGCTTTTTCTTGCACTTTCTCTCTCTACTTCCTTCTCCTTTCTCTCTCTCTACCTCACGGCTGTTACTCTACCTTATTCCCTGGTTATAGCCTAATTTCCCAGCTTCCTTAAGTTTCCACTCCACCTCATAAGACACCTTGCACTCTTCATAAAATTATTTTGGACTATGTGATCATTACCCTTAAATGATTGCTTTGCTATCACCCTTATCCTAATGAGTCACCACCATGTGCCCTAGGACTTTACTTGGATGCCAATGCAGCCAGCAAAAGGGGTCTTGGTCAGCCAATATTATCTTCTCCAAGATTTCATGATGTTAGCATAAGATATTATCTAATTTATCCATTAACTATATATTAAAATTCAACATAAATTCTTAACTATTTCCTAATAATTTTGATTGCTTCCTAAGGCCATTCTAAATTCCTCCTTAATATTAATAGAAATATTACTAATGTCATTTAATCTAATTAAACCATCCCCTTAGTCAAATTTTTCTTCTTTTTTTTGGCTTTTGTGCATGATTTTTCCTTAAATTTCACTTTTATGTTTCCTTAATTTCAAAAATTATAAACTCTTGTATTATTTATTTTAAAATATTTCTTAAGGCCTATTAGGGTTACTTAATCCCATTTTAGCTTCCATAATTTTCTCCCACTCATTTTCCTCTTTATTTCCACTCATTTAGCCATTTAGGGCTTTTATTGGGATTAAATATAATTTATTCCAATCTTTTCCTTAAATTCATACCTCATCCTATTCTCTACTTATTTTTCCTTCTAGAATACTTTAAAAAAATAATTTCATGAAATATAGGTGCCATTTAAAATTTTGGAGGGTGTTACAATGTTTAGTTGTATAAACGATAGAAAATATTTTCTCTTTCGTACAATAAAGGTACAGTAAATACATACAGGCTTTTTATAGGTTATGCATCAATATCACACATGATAAACGAAATATGTATTAATAGGATACTTGTACAATTGCTTATAGTGGCTCATACATTACTCATAGTAGCTCATCATCTGATAATTTCTCTCAATTTTCAAACCTCAATGTGGCATGAGCCTTACCCCTACAGCTACTCCCCCACTATTGAGTGACTTTGGTCGGAGCAGTCCTTCCTACATTGACCACTCTAGGCTATAGGGCATCCCCTATCCTGGTACCGTATCCAAGCCATGACCCTTCAATCGCCTTACCTTCATAAGGTGCTGCATGCCGCCAGGTCACCTTAGTGGGTAAGGGTCATCGTAGACTTGTCAGTGTCCTCAATACAACAAGGGAGACACATGTTGTTAGGCCACCTTGCTTTAGAAATGATCATCTTAACCATCAATCACCTCAATACAGTAAGGGAGGTTGCCAGGCCACCCTGCTTCAAAGAGGGTCTTCCTGACCATGTCATGTCTTTTACATATTTTTCCAGCCACTTGTCTCAACAAAAGCATACATAACAATAATCATCATGAGCACAAACCACATTCGTTCTGATGCATGCCATAGACACTCATTATATAACATAAATAAACATACATGCTCTTTCACTCTTCTATACTATTCACACATCATTTACCCACTTATGGTTACACATAAAAGTGATCTATAACATTCAAATATAACATTCATGCATCATTCCTTCATGCTTTCATAATTAATTCAATAAATATTACCCAACCAAATAAATACTAACATATTTCTTTAACGTATATGACTCATAAAACACCTATTATCACTTCATAAACATTGATGATTAGTTAAGATTTAGAAAGGAAACAAAAATCGCTGAAAAATGGTGAGGCAGCATGAAGCATGACCTGGCCATGTCACCAAGCACGACCATGCTTCATGCCCGTGCTTCCTCCTCGTGCTTCCCTTATAGCATGGCCGTGTTTCTCACAAACCCACACTAAGTACGGCCTGTCCGTGTCACCAAGCACAATCGTGTTCTGCGTTCTTTACACATCTAGCCTATAGCACAGCCTGGCCGTTCTCTGGGCGCGGAACCCAAAACCTTTTCCCTTTTTCTCCCATAGCAACCAAGAAAACTAGCCAACAATCATACCAACATTTTAAGCAATAAAAATCTAATTTTTTCATAGCATATGACCACTAAAAATATGGATTAAACCTTAAAATTTAACCACCACAAATTTCCCCTAAATCACTACCTGATGTATATAGGTGTAAAACAGTCATCAATGCCATAAATACATCATCAAAGGTTCTATCATGCTTTAATACATACATACAAGTAACCCATCTAGTCATCCAACCAAGAACTCATAAAGGGGGTGTTGATCTTACCTTTTTTCACCACCCAAGATGTTTCTCTCACTAACTTTGGATGATTCCTCTCTTTAAAAATCCACCACCAAGCTGCAGATTTTCCTGACCATCATGAGACCCAAGGGATTTCCATGACTCAAACACAAGTTTAAGGGAGATTACTTACCTCTTTCCTTCTTCTTCTTCACTTTCTCACTCCACTTCTTCTTCTCTCTCCTTCTTTTTCTTTCTTCCCTTCTCTCTTTTCTCTCTTTGGCCATGGGAATTTTTGTTGCTCCTTTGCTTGGCTGGCGACTTGCTTTGGCAAGTCAACAAGAAACATCATTTTAATGCTAGCTTCTTGGAAAAGCTACTCCTCATTAACAATCCTCCTCCAAAACCTCAAGTATTACAACTTTGCCATCCCATTACTTTAGAACCATGCCATTAGATATGGCTTTGTTTGGTTGTAGGAAATTCTACCAAATGTTTAATTCCTTCTTGAGACATATTCCAATGGGTTTTGGTGCAAATCTCTTCATAGCTCCTTATCTCTATTATTGTTGCCCATTTCTGGCCTTGCAAGCGGAGAAATTACTATCTCATCCTTAATTATTTCCTTTAAAAAAAGAAAATTCCCTTATTTAAAAAAATACATGATTATTCCCCTATAAATGCTCTACTTACTCTTTCTTGACCCTCCTCTACATTTTATTTATAAAGATAATTAATATAAAATCCGAGGTGTTACACTTCTCCCTCCCCTAAAAGGAATTTTGTCCTTAAAATTCAAGATTTACCTGTTCTCAAAGAATTGTGGATAGGAGTGCCTCATATCCTTCTCCCTTTCCAAGGTAGCTTCTTCCTTCACCAAACCTTTCCACATCACCTTTACCAATGAAAATGTTTTATTCTGTAGCTGTTTCATACTTCGATCCAGAATTGTAACAGGCTTCGGTTAATAAGTCAGGTTCTCCTTCACTGCTACTTCCTCTTCCTGAATTCCATGTGAAGGGTTTGACAAATACTTCCAAAGCTGAGAGACATGAAACACATCATGCAGATTTAATAGTCTTGGGGGTAAAGCTATTTGATATGCCAAGGGCCCAACTTTCTTAAGTATCTGGTAAGGTCTTATATAATATGGACTCAATTTCTTAACTTTCATAGCTCAACCAATTCCAGTGGTTGGAAAGATCTTCAAAAATACGTGTTCCCTTTCCTGAAAATGCAAATGCTTCTTCCTCTAGTCATAATAATTTTTCTGATGACTTTGGGCAGTTTGCATCCTGTCCTATATCATTCGTATATGCTCCATAGTATGCTAAACTAACTCAAGACCTAACAACTTTCTTTCACCCACTTTATACCAACACAAAGGCGATTTGCACCTTCTACCATACAAAGGTTCATACAATGCCATCCCAATACTCGCATGGTAACTGTTATTGTAAGAAAACTCCACTAAAGGGAGATAATTATCCCAGTCTTTCCCTTGATCTAAGGTGCTTGCTCGTAACATGTCTTTCATCGTTTGTATTGTTCTTTCGGTTTGACCGTCTGTTTATGGATGATACGCAATACTAAATCGTAATTTAGTACCGAAGGCTTCCTGTAAAGCCTTCCAAAATCTAGAAGTGAATCTAGGATCTCGATCCGAAACGATGCTGCTTGGAATTCTATATAATCGGACAACCTCCTTCACATAAAGATGTGCTAGCTTATCCAGCGAGTAGTTAATTCTTATAAGTAAAAAGTGTATAGATTTTTTCAATCTGTCCACTATTACCTATATGGCATCATAACCAACCTGACTCCTAGACAAACCAACCACAAAGTCCATGGCAATGGCATCACATTTCCACTCGGGAATCTCCAAGGATTGTAGTGTCCAAGAAGGCCTTTGATGTTCAATATTAACTTTCTGATAAGTTAAGCATCTTGCTACGTATTCCACTATGTCCCTCTTTATTCCTGGCCAACAAAAAGATCTCTTTAAATCTTAATACATCTTTATGGCTCCCAGATGGATAGCATTTTTACTCTGATGTCCTTCATCCAAATTTTTTTTCTTCAAGTCTTCCCCCTAAGGCACACACATTCTTCCTTAAGAAAGGATGATTCCTTCTTCTGATTTCATAAAGTTTGGTGAATTTTTTTTGTTTAGAAGAAAAGGATCTTGTGCTTGCACTTCCTTAATTTGCATCTTTAAATCATATTCCACTTATACATCACAAATAAGCAAACTTCTAGGAGTAGTTACCACCAACAACCTCAAATTTTTGAATTCTTCAATCAAGTTCATCTCCTTTATTAGCATATGACTCAAATGTAGAGACTTTCGGTTTAACGCATCTGCCACCACTTTCACTTTCCCTAGGTGGTATTTTAGTTCAAATTTATAATTATCAATAAATTCCATCCATCTACTCTGTCTCATATTCAATTCTTTCTGATCGAAAAGATATTTCAAACTTTTGTGATCACTGTATACTTCAAACACTATGCCGTATAGATAGTGCCGCCAAATCTTCCAGGAAAAAACTATAGCAGACAACTCTAGATCATGAGTGGGATATTTTTTTTATGTGACCTCAGTTGTCTGGAGGCATAAGCAACTACCCTACCTTCTTGCATCAAAATACACCTTAGTCCCTTCTTAGAAGCATTCGTATTTACTTCAAAGCGTCCCAAAGGATCTGGGAGAATCAAGACCGAAGGTGTAGTAAGCCGATTCTTAAGCTCCAAAAAACTATTTTCACATTCTGAAGTCTATTTGATCAAACTTCCTTTCCGAGTTAATTTGGTCAAGGGTAATGCTATTTGCAAAAACCCTATATGAACATTTTGTAATACCCAGCCAAACCCAAAGAACTTTTGATTTTAGTTATTGTCTTTAGTCTTTCCCACTTGAGTATAGCTTCTGTTTTGTAAGGATCCACTGATACACCATCCTTCGACACCACGTGCCCTAAAAAATTCACTTATTGCATCCAAAACTTGCATTTTTTCAGTTTAGCAAAAAGTTTTTTTCCTTCAAGACTTGAAGCACTAATTGAAAATGACGTTCTTGCTCCTCCATACTCCTCGAATAGATTAGAATGTCATCAATGAAGACTACTACAAATTGATCCAAATAGGGTTGAAAGATACGATTCATGTAGTCCATGAAGACTACAGGTGCATTAGTAACACCAAATGGCATGACTAAGAACTCGTAATGCCCGTATCTAGATTTGAAATCTGTCTTAGGAATATCTTCTTCCTTTATTCAAATATGATGATAACCTGATCTCATATCTATTTTGGAGAAAATGGTTGCCCCCTTAAGCTAATCCTGCAAATCATCTATTCTCAGCAACGGGTATTTATTCTTAATAGTCACCTTGTTGAGCTGTCTATAGTCAATACATAACCGTAGACTTCCATTTTTATTCTTTACAAATAGTATTAGAGCTCCCTAAGGCGAAACGCTGGGTTGGATAAAATTCTTTTCCAAGAAGTTTTCAATCTACTTCTTAAGCCCTTTTAACTCCACAGAAGCCATCCGATACGGTGTAATAGAGATAGGAGTCACTCCTGGCACGAAATCAATGGAAAATTTCACTTCCCGCTCAGGTGGCTATTCAGTAATTTTTAGAGGAAAGATTTCTAAAAAATCGTGAACCACTAAAATCTTGACCAACTCTTGCTCGGTTCCCGTGTTGAGAGCACATAAAGAAGTACAACCTGAATCCTCATCACCTAACTCCTCCTAGAGTTCATTGGTCTGGTCATCTTTACTTTTAGGTTCCTTATCAGATTTCGAAGGAAAAACTAGAGTTTCGCGTAACAGTCCAAAAGAATCTGGTTATGATTGAGCTAGTTAATCCCTAAAATCACATCTATATCATCTAGGGGTAAACAAATTAGATCCACAATAAAGGATCTACCATATACTTTGACTGGGGAATCTTTACAGACTGAAAAGGTGCACACTTTTTCTCTCGCGCGGGTTAACACTATCAACTCGAATGTCAATTCAGACATGGAACAAAGTTGTCTCCCACACAAGCGGATGATATAAAAGAATGACTGACACTCGAATCGAAAAGCAAAATCAGAGGATAGTCGTAGAGATAGCACGTACCTTGAATTAAATTAGGAGCTTGTTTCGCTTCGGTCCCACTCAAAGTAAAAACCCTTTCCTTAATTGGTTAAGTCTGCTCGATCTTCTTCCTATCCTCCAGAGGACACTGGCAAGCTATATGCCTTTTTTGACCACATCGAAAGCAAGTAACCGAGTTATGGAGATAAGGTCTATTCCTATGATGTCGCTCACACATCTTGCATTCGTTTCCAATGGCATTTTGCACCAAAGGTCTAACCCCTATGGCCAAGGGTTTCTTGCCTGCAGCTATGTTTCTTCCCCTAACAAAACAGTCCAGAGCTGATAATTCTCTCTTTTTCTTCCATGTCGCCCGTCTGTCCTTCTCTTCCTCTACTACCTTTAAACTCTTCTCCAGCAACCGACACTTGTTAATTATGGGAACAAACTCAAGGATTTCCAAGGCCACTACTGCATTATGGATTCTCGGATTCAGACTAGCTTCAAACTTGACTACTTTCCAAGATTCATCCAGATTATATTTTAAATAAGATGAGAACTTGGCAAATTCCTCAAATCTTTCAATATATTGGTTGATCAATCGTCCCCATTGTCTGAGCTAGAGGAATTTGATTTTCTTCTCGGCCCTTACACTTCTAGGGAAGTACTTGTCCAATAAGGTTTCTCGAAAGACAACTAGGTAACCTGTTAACCCTAGTGAGCTAACAATTCACTGGATCTTCTCCACCAGAACTCTGCTACTTCTTTCAGCATATACACAACAAAATTTACTTTCTGCTCATCTGAACACTCTAGAACTCCAAAAACTTTATGTATCTTAGTCAGCCATCTATCCGCCACTATAGGATCGTATCCTCCAACAAAAGGCGGAGGTTAGTTTGTCATAAAATCTGCCCATCCATTGCTTGCGTTCGTTGGGTTTTCACCCATCTCACCATTAGTATCACTATTGTTCTAGATATGCCACAGGATCTAATTCGTGGTAGACACTTGATCTCGAATAGCAATGACTAGATCTTGCAGAGTAGCTTCCGTGTTTGGCGCTGAGTTTCTCCTTGATGATGCCATTTCCTACTATATAAATCAAAAGAATTAGTCACTATTAAGGTGATCAAACTCAATAGTCATTAAAGAAAATTTTTATAATACAGTAGTGACAATATCATCAAGCATACATATTAGGAAAAACGCTAGCAATTTTTCCTTAACAGTTTCAATGTACTACTCTACTCTATCCATCCATATCTTATTCAAGATGCTTGTAGATCGATTCAGGTAACCATCCACTCCCATGGCTAATTAGGATCGACCTATTTTGATACCAACTTGTAACGACTGGGTTTTTTTGGGTGATTACGCATTAGACCAACATTCATCTAAAAGATATGCATCTTATATATATATACATACAGAAGTTTACATACATCATAGATTAGCAGCATATATACACATGTAACCCGAGGTACTAAGCATACATCCCAAAAGGCAAAGTACCGTGGGGTTACATCAAAATATTGGGGTTGGCCCATTTACATCATCAGATTATACACATAATACTATCCTACTGTCCTTCCCCTAGCCATCACCCCTAGGGTACTGCTGGTGAAGGAGGTAGGCCAGGAGCAGGAATCTCTACCATATTAATGACCAGCAAGTTCACTACGATAGTAAATTGTCCTAAGTAGGGGACATCTATTGTCTGAAGCTCCAGTAAAATGGTCAACACAACGAACGACATTTTACTGATTTGAACATAACGCCATAAAACATAGTGAGATATGAAATCCTAGCAAGGTCAACATCCCATAAATACAAGAATAATGAAAAACTTACGTGTTATGTTCAGCTATATAACCTACAGAAAACATTTTCTCTTTCGTACAATAAAGGTACAGTAAATACATGCAGGCTTTTTATAGGTTATGCATCAATATCACGCATAATAAATAAAATATATATTAATAGGATACTTGTACAACTACTCATAGTGGCTCATACATTGCTCATAGTGGCTTATCATCTGATAATTTTTCTCAATTTTCAAACTTCAGTGTGGCGTGAGCCTTACCCCTACAGCTACTCACACACTATTGAATGCCTTTGGTCGAAGCGGTCTTTCCCACAATGACCATACAGGGCTATAGGGCATCCCCTATCCAGATACTGTATCCAAGCCATGACCCTTCAATGGTCGTACCTCCATAAGATGCTACATGCCGCCGGGTCACCTTAGTGGGTAAGGGTCATCCTGGATTTGTCAATCTCCTCAATATAGGAAGGGAGACACCTATTGTCAGGACACCCTACATCAGAGAGGATCATCTTGACCATCAGTCCCCTTAATACAGTAAGGGAGATACCTGTTGCCAAGTCACCCTGCTTCAGAGAGGGTCCTCCTAACCATACTCATGTCTTTTACATGTTTTTTCAGCCACTTGTCTCAACAAAAGCATATATAACAATAATCATCATGAGCATAAACCACACTCGTTCTCATGCATGCCACAGCAACTCATCATATAACATAAATAAACATACATGCTCTTGCATTCTTTTGTACTATTCACACATCATTTACCCACTTATGGTTACACATAAAAGTGATCTATAGCATTCAAATATAACATACATGCCTTATTCCTTTATGCTTTCATAATTAATTCAATAAATATTACCCAAACAAATAAATATTAACATATTTCTTTAACATATATGACTCATAAACTCCCATTATCACTTCATAAACTTTGATGATTAGTTAGGATTTAGAAAGGAAACAAAAATCGCTGAAAAAAGGTAAGGCACCATGAAGCACGGCCTGGCTGTGTCACCAAGCACGGCCATGCTTCATGCATGTGCTTCCCTCACAGCATGGTCGTATTTCTCATAAACCCATACCAAGCACGGCCTGACCCTGTCACCAAGCATAGCTGTGTTCTGCGTTTTTTACACATCCAGCTCAAAGCACGGCCATGCTCTAAGCGCAAAACCTAAAAATTTTCCCTTATTTCTCCCAAACCAGCCAACAATCATACCAACATTTTAAGCATGAAAATTCCAATTTTTCTATAGCATATGACCACAAAAAACATAAAATAAACCTTAAAATTTAACCAATAAAAATTTTCCCTAAATCACAACCTCATGTATATAGGTGTAAAACAGTCATCAATGCCATAAATGTATCATTAAAGGTTCTATCGACCCTTCTATCATGCTTTAATACATACATACAAGTCACCCATCAAGTCATCCAACAAAGAACTCATAAAGGGGGTGTTGATCTTACCTTTTTTCACCACCCAAGATGATTCTCTCACTAGCTTTGGATGATTCCTCTCTCTAAAAATCCACCACCAAGCTGCAGATTTTTTCCACCATCATGAGACCCAAGGGATTTCCATGATCAAACACAAGTTTAAGGGAGATTAATTACCTCTTTCCTTCTTCTCCTGCACTTTCTCACTCAACTTCTTCTTCTCTCTTTGGCCATGGGAATTTTTGTTGCTCCCTTGCTTGGCTAGCGACTTTCTTTGGCAAGTCAACAAGAAACATTATTTTAATGCTAGCTTCTTTGAGAAGCTACTCCTCATTAACAATCTTCTTCCAAAACCTCAAGTATTACAACTTTGCTATCCCATTACTTTAGAACCAAGCCACTAGATAAGGCTTTGTTGGGTTGTAGGAAATACCACCAAATGTTTAATTCCTTCTTGAGACATATTCTAATGGGTTTTGGTGCAACTCTCTTCATAGCTTCTTATCTCTATTATTGTTGCCCATTTATGGCCCTGAAAGCAGAGAAATTACTATCTCATCCTTAATTATTTCCTTTAAAAAATGAGAATTCCCTTATTTTTTAAAAATAAGTGCTCTATTTACTCTTTCTTGACCCTCTTCTACAAAGATAGGAGGCTAAGCACCCACGCCTGTCTTTTAATGAAGACCAAACACAAAACAAACAACAAAAATTGAAAGAGATATTACCTAGAAGAAGATCTAGGAATAGATGAATCTGTAGTAAATTAAACAGAAAATAAAAATTTATTTAATCAAATAAAATGTGTTACAGATAAATATCTAAGTCTAATTTGCGCTTTCTGCAGTTATTTTCCATCCAATCTATTTGAGCTATAACTAAATCAGGAACAGGAACATATGCTTGTAATGCATCAATCAACTCATTAGCATTTGAAGCCGAGATGAGAATTCGTCTTGCTGAGTGTGAAATAAATTTTTGTTCTACAACTTAATCAAGAAAAAACAATAAACCATCCAAGAAATGGTTAACATTCAATAGACCTATGGGTTTATAGTGGATATTCAGTTGTGCCCAAGAGACTATTTGAAAATTTTTCTTCAAAGTACTAAAACCACCTGGTAAGACAATGAAAGCATCAGCATTGCTCATAATTCTAGCAATGCGCTCATGCATGGAGGCTACCATAAATTCTTCCCCAATTATTTTTTCACTGATGTTTGATACAGCTAGAGTTGTAGGAATAATACTAAGAACTTGGCATCCTCTTACATGTGCAGCTGTAGACATACACCCCATTAACCCACAACTACCTCCACCAAAGACTAAAAGAATTTTTCTCCTGGCTAGTACCATACCCAAATTTTGTGCTACTTTCACATACTCTCCATTTTCTCCAGGACTGGAACCACAAAAAAACACAAATATTTCGAAATTGATGAAATGTGACTCCTTCCATAACTGCACTCACCCTAACTTTGAGTATAAAAATAAAGGTAATAATGTGTGCATTTATAGAACTCAAATAAGGGCATACTTATAGTAACTATGCGAATAGTTTAAAAATATAATTATAATAGCTATGTGAGTAAGCTTATGGATATTAGCTAAATTAAATGTTAAAAATTCAAAAATGACGGCATGCATGCATATGTACAGTAGTTGTGATTGTGGTTCACATCTTCCTCTAATTTTACGTCCAGTAACAACTTAAACACCTTCTATGGGTTGAGGATATGCTTTCTATCCAATTTTCTCCTAAATTGACAAATAGGGTCTTTTAACGTCAGATTTTCAAGACTGTATTGTTTCTGTTCTTTTTTTAAAAGGGGTCATAAACCAACAATCTCGATAAGCACAGATCCACTAGGATGCATCTCAAGAGACGTTGGACGAAACTCATCATCCAATGACTCCTTACCCAAGCCATCCTTAATAAATTTTATTTTATCTTCCCGATTTAAATGCACCCATCCCAAAGAACGACAACATGTGTTCCAAGTTTCACGTCTACATTTATAGCAAACACCCATTCTTTTAGCTCTATGCTTTTTAGCAAAATTATTTTTTCCTAGACCTAGCATGTAAGAAATGAAACCATTTGCAGACTCACCTACCAATCATACCCTAGCATCAATTAACCAACAAACACCAGCAGGTATTCCCATGTTCATCATCAATCTCAATCTTTCAACCTGTGCTTTATAAATTTTCATCAATGAATTAGGTGGAAAAGAAGGAAAATAATTTTTAAAGTTTGAGAGCATGTCTTCCATTCTCAATTCAATTTTTTTTTTGAAGAAAGATCAAAGGCAACAAAACCAAGAAAACAATAGCAATTCAAAAAAAGATATTAGTGAGGGAACAAATTAATGCAAACTAAATAAAAAATCTCACCTAAATAATGTGCATAGCAACTTTTGACAAAGGAAGCAAATCAATCCTAGTAGACAAGATCATGTAGAAGTGTCTCCTTTACCTCTGGGTTGCATAATTCCAAAAATTATTTCAATCTTTGGCCATTGACTTTAAACACAACACCATTTTTGGAATTTTCAATCTTTACTGCACTATGTGGGTAAACAAAATGAACAATGAATGGGCTTGACCACCGAGAACTTAATTTTCCAGGATTTAGCTGTCTTTGTGACTCTTGAAATTTTGGCATTATCCTCTAAATGTATCTTGTGCATGAAAATTGATGGATTAATACCCTTGATGTTTACTATTATCCATCCAATGGTTTCTCTTTGCTCACTAAGGATTCTAATGAGTTAATCTTCCTATTCTTTATCTAAATCAGACACTATGATAACAGGAAAGGTCTTAGAAGGTCATAAAAACACATATTTTAGATAATTATGCAAATGTTTTAATTCTAATTGGGGTGGTTTTTCTACAAATGGAAGTGGAACAAACTCAGAAGGTGAAACTGTTACTTTTTGGTTTCCTATTTATCAGTATCCATTAGTAGAGTGGTCTCTAATAAAGATTTTACCTCACTAACCAAACAATCATCATCTGTGTCCATGTTGAAATGAGCCAAACATTTTTCTAGAGGGCCATCATCAAAAGAACCTAAAAATAAATCATTAACTATACTTTCAATTATGTTGATCTCACATAAATCACCAGTGTCCACAGGTTGATAAGAGACACTAAAAATATTTAGTTCCACAGTCATATTTCTAAAAGAGATTCAAAATTATATTTCGACAATTAATAATTGCATTAGATGTTGCAAGAAATGGTTTACCCAAAATGATTAGAATTTATGTCTCTGTATTCTCAACAAGTTCAGTGTCAAGAACAATGAAATCTACTAGAAAGTAGAATTTATCAACCTTAATGAGCACATCCTCTATGATACCTCTAAGAATTTTTGTGGACCTATCAGCTAACTGAAGGGTTACTAGTGTAGGTTTCAACTTTCCTAACCAAGTTTTGCATACACAGAGTATGGCAGCAAATTCACACTTGCTCCTAGATTAAGTAAGGCTCGGTTAATCACATGGTCACCTATAATACAAGAAAATGTATGAAAACTAGGATCTTTGTAATTGATAGAAGTTTTTTACTGAATTATGGAGATCACTTGTTTAGTCAAAAATTTCTTTTTCGGAACATTGGTTTTCCTTTTCATCGTGCAAAGATCTTTCAAAATTTTTAAGTAAACATGTACTTGTTTGATAGTGTCAAGAAAAGGGATGTTAATGCTTACTTTCTTAAACACCTCTAAAATATCACTATATTGAGTACCTTTCTTATTTGTCTCAAGTCTTTGTGAGAATTGAGCTTTAGGGGCACAAGGAATAGGTTCACTTTTATTCTCACTTGAGTCATTAATTTATGGTTCATGCTGACTCTGTTCTTTAATTTTAGGCATGTAAACTTGATTATCAATTACTTTCTAAATCTAAGGGTCATTACAGACTTTACTTTCTCATTAGGATTTGTTAATGATCTTACCTCAAATTGACCCTTAAGATTTGGAATAAGTTGATTAGGGAATTTTTCTTTCTTTCTCTCTCCTACAGCACTAGCTAATTGGCCCAATTGTGTTTTAAGCTTTGAAATAGCTTGAGTATGAGGTTGTAAAATTTGTTGGGTCGATTGCATGAACCGTTGCAAGATATCTTCCAAAGAATGTCTTCTTTATTGTGGTACCTTGAAAAGAGGAGCATGTTGAGGAACTAGAGGATATGAGTTATGAGGGGCAAATTGTTGCCTACCTTGATTCATTGAAGGCTGATTTTGCCTTTATGAAAAGTTTGGGTGATTCCTACAATTTGGATTATATGTAGGTGTAAACGGGCTGTCTGATGACTTTCTATAAGATTGAAGAGAATTAGCTTACTCAAAGAATGCTTCTTGGTAAGTTGGTATGGATGGACAAGGTTGTGCAATGTAAGATGTACTAGAACATAAAGCACATGCCTCTATCCTAGTATTGGTAGAAAGGTTCAAAGTGTGGCTTAAAGTTAAAGTTTTGACCTTTTTATTTAGGCTAGCTAAGGCAATTCTCACATCTGTGTCATTACTTACTTCATAAATTCCTCCTTTTTTGTGTTTGAGACTTCTTATCCCTAGAATCTATGCAGTTCCAATGTTGAGAATTTTCAGATAAAGATCTAAAGATTCTCAAGCTTCTCCTTCATTTAATTGTAAAAATCTCCCACCATGCATGCTTTAGATCATTTGATGAAGTTAAACTATCATAGAAATATTTCACCAATATCCAAGTTTTAAAACCATGATGAGGGCATTTCAAAAGAAGATTATTAAATCTTTCCCAACATTCAAAAAAATTGTTCACCCTTTTTTTGACAAAAATAAAAAATTTCTCACCTAAGGGCATTAGTTTTAGACATGGGAAATATTTTTGCCAGAAACTTATTTACTAATTGGTTCCAACTAGTAATAGTTCCAGTAAGAAAGGAGTTCAACCAAGCTTTAGCTTTATCTTTTAAAAAGAATGGAAACATTCTAAGCCTAATTGACTCATCATTGAAATTTTGAAAGCGAAACGTTGAACAAATTTCAAGAAATTCCTTCACATGAAAGTATGAATCTTATCTTTCTAAACCATAAAATGATGGTAAAAGTTAGAGTATGGCTTATTTGAGTTCAAAGTGAGTTGCAGTAGTTTGTAGCAAAATTATAAAAGATGGAGTATTGGCTATTACAGGTGAGAAGTACTCCATAAGAGTTTTCTCATGCACAACTTGTTCTTTTATTTTTTTTTATGGTGTCCCAACAAAGTCTAATGTTCCAATTTTAAAAGCAATGGGTGATCCTAAACTTTTTCTAACCAAACGCTGATCTTTATCACATTTCCAAACATGCAAAAACCAAAAAAAACTATCAACAAACATTTCTAATAGCATACAACATATTTACAAAAGAGGATAATTTTACAACTTAATAACATATACATATTATGGTAACTACAAGTAACAAAATGCAAATACAACAAACAAGAAAGAAAGCACAAAATTATGCAGCAAAGAAAAAAAATTTAGCTTTTTATTTTGAGTGTTAGTAATAGTGGGTGGCATTCAATTAGTGAATTCTTAGGAAATTGTGAAAGAGTCACAATAGTCTCACTTAAAATCCATACTCCTTATAAATGTTTATCTTTGTTGTCAGAATCAACTAATTTTACACACCCAAATTACCACATAAATTTTTAATAGAATTTTTTCACAAAGAAAATTTTCTATACAAAGAATAAATAAATATTCTAAATAATAACTAGTGGAAGAATTCTATTTACCTGAATCTAATTAGCCTTTTGGTCAAAATCCTCGGCAACGGCTCCAAAAACTTGTTATTTTAATTAAAACTCGCAAGCGTACAAATCTATTGAAATATAGATTTAGTGGTATACGAGGCTGATTTTACAAGGATTTCCAATTGAGAAAAAACCTAATTCAGATCTAAAATAAATATTTCTAACCTAGTTGTCAAGATTTTCTTATGTGAGAAGAATTTTGAGCAAAGTATGCAAGAAATAAAATACTAAAATTAAATAAGAATATATTCAAAGTAAAGAAACATGCTAAGGTTAGGGGATCAACTCTTGGCATATCAAATAAAAATCAATTTTAACTCTTTTATTACTCAAATGGAATCCTCACATAAATGAGATTCCATTCAGAAGATATGTTACCTTAAACTCACTTTGGTTTATATACGAAGTGTATTTTCCTTCTTTTCATTGTATTACTAATAATAAAACAACTCTTGTAAAATAGATTCAAGTATACACCATGCCAATCATTCTATTGTCTACAATAAATCAAGAATGATTCAATCATTTATTATGCCAAAGATTGTCTACAATGTATCAAGATTCACACTTCACAAAATTAAAAATATAAAGATGTAAAAGGAAGAAAATCATAACAACATATAGGTGGCAGATTCAATAATAATAATATAAAATAGGTCATAAAATCAGCCATTAAAAAATAAAATAACAAGAAAATAAATAATAGAGGGACAACAAAGCCATCCTCAAAGAAAGTAAACAAAAAAATAAATAATGGAGGGGCAACAAAATCATCCTCTAAGAAAATAAATAATAGAGGGGTGATCAAGTCATCCTCTAATAAAGAAAATAACAAAAAAATAAATAACAGAGGGGCAACAAAGCCATCCTCTAAGAAAGAAAATAACAAGAAAATAAATAAGAAGATAAATACAACATCAAATATAAATATTGAAATTAAAAGTTAGAAAAATTATTATTTTTATACCAAGAGTTTCACTCTTTCACCTTAGTATTAGGAGATTAGTTCTCCATAATCAAGATAAGAAAGTAAAATGAAAGATGAAGAATAATAATAAAATTTATGAAAGAAAGTAAAGATGCAAAATGTCTAAAGAGAGAAAAATATTACAAATACTTAGAACTCCAACAAAACATTTCCAAGCTCACTCTCCATCCTTTCTCCTCCTCTCTAGCTAACAAGATGTCTCTATTTATAGACACAATAAGGGGAGTAGGTGACAAAGATGGTGGATAGCAAATTGCACTAAAGTTGACAAGTTGTGTTGTATTATTTGCACCGAAAGTAATTGTGAAATATTTCCTTGATATCCATCGAATCTGCCCACCAACATAAAGGTTGTAGATATTTTCATTATATTTCCAGTCATATAAGGTGGAGAAAAATTAGACACGTATATTTCGATTTATAGCCAAAATATGGAAGTAAGGTCAGGTTGGTTTGTAACAGCAAACATGATCTATTGTAGCCCAATTTTAGCCCATTTAATGTTTGAATTGACTGACCACTTGAACATAAAAGTTATAAAAAATTGTATCTTCCATTCACCTATCAAATTTGTATCCATTGAATATGTATTTTCTAAAATAGGGTCCAAATACTATAGTAAAGTTGGGTTGAACTGCAATAGTAAACATATTCTCTTTTAGCCCAATTTTGTCCCTTTGAATGTCTGAATTTGCTTATGACATAAATATAAAAGTTGTATGAAATTGTGTCAACTATTCATCTACCACATTTTGTACATAATATATACATATTTTCTAATATACGACCAAAATACTACAGTAAAATCAAGTTAAAAAGCAAGCAGCAAACAAAATTTTATCATTAGATGTTTTGTCTTGAATCTTTATGTTTCAATTCTTTTAGAAATGTGGTCATAAATCAAGATTGAATTGATCCATATATCCATTAGGATGCATCTTAAGAGTAAAAAAGATAATACTCCTTACTTAGTTATATTCAATAAATTTATTTTGTCTGTTTGATTTATAGACATTATTTTCAAAAAACCACAATTTAGCTTTGATTCCTCTAATTGAGCCCATTTTCTATTCTTCTTTTTATCTGTAAAAAATACACAAAATTAAAGACAAATAAGGGAGAAAAATTTCTAATTAAGGCAAAAAGATAAGATAAAAATATTTAATTTATGAGTATAAAATTCACTCATCAGGGATAAAAACACAATAATTTATATTCATATCACATAAACTAGTGCTATTAAGTAATAAAATTTCTATGAGTATAGAGTATCATCTCACAAGGATTGATTGTTGTTAAGTATTGAAATTATGTTAACCTTAATCCTATTTGATTTGTTTGTAAAGAAATTGGCGCAGAATATATATATATATATAAAAAATCAAAACTCAAAGTTGCTAGAAAGCAAAAGTAATTAACAAGAAATCAATGAATTGAAATTGTAGTGATTTCGATTTTACCATAATTAATCAACTTTCGATTATCTATCTCTTTAATCTATAAATTATAATCCTAATTGATAGTTAAGAAACTCAAATTTTTCCATTAGCCTTTCCCAAAATCTAATAGAAACACATTTAAATGTTAACCCACTATATTTCTACGTAAATTAAAACAACCAAAGATTTATTAAATTATATGGCTCTCAATTAATGACTACACAAACTCTACAAGTATATTTTTATCTTACATGTAATCTATAGTGATCTACATGATGAACTAAACACAAAAATCTCTTTTAGGTTTCCTTATGATTAACATATCATTGCATCAATGTCTAATTAATTATAAGCATTAAGAATATTGTAAAAGACTAAACTAGGAAGAATAATTCATAAATTAAATTAAACAAATAATCTAAAACTTCATAATTAGGCTACATCATAGCAATAGAAAATAAACATAGTTCAAGCTTAAAATAATAAACTTCTTAACAAATATCCTTAACATAGAGAAAAGAAAGAAGAAAATCTAAAATTGAAGATGAATTTAAAGCTATGATTTTGTTTCTAGATTAAATCACCTTTGTCTCTACACAGAGGGTTTTCTATATATTGTCTCTACACAAAGAGCTAAAAGAATCTCCAAATAACTATAATTTTTCTATTCAAAGACTTTAATTTTTCAAACTTGTCGCATTGTGTGCGACATTGGAAGTCTAGAATTGCAATGCCACCTACTAAAAGTATATCAACTGTCAATAATCTAGTGTCATGACGCTAGACATTCTATCTAATTCTCTTTATCGTTCTAGCATTGTGACACCACAAAGCCAATGTCTAAATGCTGAAGATTCTAAATTTTTCCTTATTTAGCCATTTCATTCCCTTGGTTTTGCTTACATCACGACCATGGTTTCTTGGTATTATAACGCTAGAGTTACTATCCAAAATGACTACATTTTTGCCCTAATGCTGCAAGTATTATTGTTGCTTTCTTGGGACTTAAAATCTTCTCATCTTTGATCAAATCTAAGCAGCGTATTACCTCAAATCCTTTCAATATCTAAATAGAAGCAATTTTTTTTCGACATATTATTAAACATAAAACTAAATGTAAATATCAGAATAAACTCTAAAAAATAAACAAAAAGTAAGATAAAGACCACTAAATCATGAGTACAAAATTCACTCATCACATAGTTGAAATGAAAATAAGGGACTATTTGGATAATATTTTTAAAAATAATTTTTTTTTCTAAAAAAAATATGTTTAAAAAGCCTTTTTATGTATATATTTTAAGAATAGTTTAAAAAAATTTTATTTTAAATTAAAAAATTGAAAATTCTTCTATTCTCTTTTAAAAAAAACAAATGTTTTTTAAAACAATTATTTTCAATGTGACAATTTTGTAAATGAAAAAATTTATTAATAAAATTTTGATATATATGTAAAAAATTACAAAGTCGTTTACTTGCTCATACCCACCGAAGAACTCACTCAGTCACTGACCAATTAGTGTCTTCAAAAAAAGGGAGAGCTCTCCCAAGGCAGCTTGAACCTGGAAGAAGAAAGGAAGCACCAGCTCCATTTATTCTATCACAGGAAGAAATAGAGGCATTATCAACAAAGTCCTTCCAACCTGGACCCTTATTCTAATTCGCAACTTATTTCTCTCTCTTACTTTCTCTATCAATAGTGCATTTCCTCTCTTTATCTCAAGGCATTTCAAACTTTTTACCAAGTATAACCCAATCATGTTTGAATCTTGTTCCCATTATTTTCAAAGGCCCTTTTGTTTATTATAATATATGTGGCTTATTTTTATTTGAATATAGGGTGGTTATCTCCCTACAAAAAATATGACCCTGTGTGAAATGGTGTAATACAAGAAAGTTATGGTAATCACCTATCAGTTTAAATACTCCTTCTTTGATGGGAAGAGGAGGCTACGGACAAAGGTATAAAGATAAACTTTTCTAATCAAGAGTCTATAGTCTATAAGAAAGCATGTGAATTTCTTCAAGTTCTTGTATTAAATCGGGTAACCTAGACAAAATTTTATCTATTATGGTTTATATTTGGTGATTGTGTTTCTTAGAAATCTAATTACTATGACTGAAGTTACGTATCTTTAGACTTTTGCTTTTAGATTATTGAAATTTATGAAAATTTTATGGCTTAAATTTGGTATCTTAGTCATCCTTTTAGTCTACTTTTCGGTTCCATTATCCAAATCTTGAATTAAGTTTTATATCTAGCCATCTTTTATTTAGGATTTTTATACATAATTAATTTTTCAATGCATATATTTGGTTTTCCTAAATATAAAGAATTGATTATTAACATAAGCTTAAGTCAATACTTTTGATGTCATATTTAAGTTAACATTTAATTAGTTAAGTAATAGTCACAACATTCTTAATTACAAAATGTCAAGTGACATTAAGTTTAGTCGCATAAAGTCAATGATATCAATAATTATAATTAATCAAGGATATATAATAATTCAACTCCATAAGATAATTATTATAATTAAGAGATTAATTAGAATGAGATAGTAACATTCAGGGGCGGAGCATAGTTATGCATTGCGGGGGCTTTAACCCTCCCAAAATTTTTAAAATTTTTAAAAAATGGTGTATAATTTGTTACTTAAATATGAATATATTATAATTTAGCCCCCCCTCAATTAATGTTTTTAATTTATTTCTCTTCAGCCCCCTAATAAAAATTGCCTAGCTCCGCCCCTGGTAATATTTGACATATTTAAACTCTAGTTGTACACATGCCTAGATAATTATTCATAGACCTCATATTAATCCCATCATAAAGTAGTTAAATTACTTACATATTATAGTCTAAACCAACAGGAAAGATGATAGAGACATATTGATTTATTTGTTTGGATTAATTTACATGGGTAAATATTCCATATTTGGTTTCATTGCAAGTTTATAGCTTGTTATTTATTTGCAATTGTTCAAACTTTATCTTTACAAATTTTTAGTCTCAAATATTTTTCCCCTGAGTGATGATAACTAATTTGATTAGAAGGAGAAAATTCTTCTTGAATTAAAGTGCATGAACCTTGATTTAACACTTTGAGTGGATGAACCACTAAAGTCCACAAAATCATGCATCCAAGTTGAAAAAACATTCTATAATCTTTGGGAGCAATCTAAATGCTTTAGTTTCATGTTCATTAAGTGTCATATTAGAAAACGTGTCTACAGATCTAGTTCTGATTATGCTAAAACAAAGGAATATCTTAAAGCTAATCAAGATCAATTGAGACTTCTAACAAGGCATTAGCGAGCACCCAATGATGAAATTATGTTCCATGATGATGTGTGTGAATGCATTATAAAGATGCGGGACATAGCGTCTCAATTAAAATCTTTGGATATTGAAATGTTTGAGTAATTTCTACTTCACTTCTGTCACTCACCCAATTTAAGGGGACACAATTGTCACAAGTAATAGATAACTTTAACCTTATTCTATTTCAAACTTGCTTCAAGTATATCACATATCAGGATTAATAACATACATTTACAAGTTCTCCAATATAACTAAATATACAGGCCAAGTCTTTATACACATATTACAGCAGAAGCAAAGATCCTGCCAGTGGCATTCAAAGCATACTCTAGATTACAAATACATAATAATTTAAACAATATGAGTCTTGGAAGCAACACAGGCTCACCTAGAGAGTATGAAACCTAGTTGATCACGTAGTTGCAGGACCAAACTCTGTATCCTTATTAGAAAAAAATGTAAATATCGTGTAATGATTTTGACAACTTAATGAGTAGATAATATCTCCTATGACCTCTTAGGTCAATATATGGATGTACTCATATATTAAAATTTATTATATAGAAAATTATAGTTCAGAGGTACATCCATATAGGACCCGTATTTCAAATCCTCTCAGTTCAAATCACTTTCATATATCTAAAATCATATGTAATACAGTATGATCATTAAACAAATATTGTTATGCATCAAAATATTTCTCATGAAAATATTAGGAGGATCTCATATCAGAGTTCAAGCTCTTCTGTATGTTGGTAGTGTAGGATTTGCCTAAACTCAGCATTCTAGCTAAGCTTTGCCCTACCACCATTCAAGATGACACGCAAAAGGACTCTAATATGGGCAATTCTCTAAAAACACAGCAAGAGAGTGCAAATCACATATCATATAGTCATAATCTTGCCCATATATAAGGCATCTCACTCTCCATCATATATCATATCCCGTGTGTTGGTCGTCACACGAGGCTAGCACCACCCCTGCTAATTGAAGTTTCAAGGTGCACTAGGGCTAACATCACCTACTATTAAAAAACAGTGTTTTCAATAGGATTCCTACACAGAAATTATTATTTACTCATATGACATATCATTCAAAACAGAGCTTTCAATATATTATTAAATTTCAGTCTCAGTACAGATCATTTGTCATAAACTTCCCAATTAGGGTTTATCACATATACATGTAATTTTTCCAAGGAAATCTTATAGCTTTATAGATCAATCTCACGTGCATAAAATATTCACTTTCTATACTATTGAAAAATGTATACAAATCACATGTTTAATGGCTTTAAAATCATTATACAAAACCATACTCTTCTTGAACAATATGCTAGTGATAACTGCATTTCATTATAATTTCTACGTGCTGTCCATGATTGTTTACCGAATTTTCTTGGTGTTTTAAGCACTCCTATCCCCCTGATTTAATTAAATTGGATAACCTTTATGGATACAATGTTAGCTACCTCATTGCTGCAGCATTTCAGTAAGCATATGCAGCAATGATAGCAAAACCCCGGGTGATAGTGGGTAAGATGCGCCCTCTTTCCTGTAATACGCTGATACTGTTTGATATGGTGCAGGTGGCAGAACTGCGCAGCAGGAGCAGCCACCATTGAGCAGGGGACAGCAGCAGGGATACTGCAGGCTGCTGGTACAGGATTGCCTCCACTATTGAAAGTGGAGAGGAAAAAGCTGCACAGCAAGGGTGCTGGCTGTAGAGCAGAAGGAATGTCAGCAATCCATGGCGCTTTACTGGGACCACAAAGGCTGCCTATAAAAGGCCATAAAGCAACTATTGCAGAGGGATAGACCGCTGGGGAAGAAGAGGAGAGAACTGGGAGAAAATAACACCACAGCCTAGAGTGCTGCTAACACTGGGAGGTGCAGCATGAGGGGATAGTGTGCAATTTCAGAAGGGAATTTTGATCACTGTTGTTGTTTACTGTTTTATCAAAAAGAAAGAACTGCATTTTGTAATTTAGTTTTTATCACTTAAAATGCACACCAGTGTTGGACCTAAGCCTCGGCCAATCACACAAAACCTCTTCTAATGAGCACAGGATTATGGGCAGTTTGCCAAAGAAAAATTTGGTGATCTTTCAGAAATTGGACCTAAGCCTTAGTGCTAGTATTGAGAGCTCTCTAGAATTATAAAAGAGGCAGACGCATAAGGGTAAAAAAAGGCCTAAGTTTGGGGGGGGAGTTGGAAATAAAAAGAAAAATATGGACACTCTAATACTTTATAGTTCCTTAATAACCAGGGGTATGCATGAGCCCCATGTGTGCCTTTGCGTAAAACAGGGACATAGTGTGGACACTCCAATGCTCTGTAGTTCCTTAGTAACCAGGGGTATGCATGAGCCCCATGTGTGCCTCTGCGTAAAACAGGGATATAGAGTATGAGTGGGAAGCGGTTTAAGGGTGATAAGGCTAAGTAACTGGGTGCCTGCATTAAACATGTTGGCATTCACGTCAAAAAGCTATAATGACCTCTGCTAGAGCAAGATCTATGCCAAAAAAAACAACAATAAAGAAAGAAAATCAGTGAGCTGCCACCCTCCACATTTGTTGCCCCATCTGCACCTATGATGCATGTCAGCTTAACCTATGAAGCTCGATATACTAGCATGAAAGTCTTAGGAACGCTAGTTGTTTTTGACACAAGTAGCTCTTTAGGGAAACTATCCATATCACACACACACAACTTCAAGGAAGGTTTTTGTTGTGATTGGGAAAAGGGTTTGTGGTGCCCTGTATATGAAAGAAATCCTGAGGGTTGAGAGCTATCAGCAGAGCTATGGATTCTTGCATGAGAAAGGTCTGGAATTTCTGGGTGGTAGGTTTGTAGTGAACAGAGTAGGATGCTTGGGGACAAGCAATCCTTTAAGTTTGGGGGGATTTGATAACTGCATTTCATTATAATTTCTACGTGCTGTCCATGATTGTTTACCGAATTTTCCTGGTGTTTTAAGCACTCCTACCCCCCTGATTTAATTAAATTGGATGACCTTTCTGGATACAATGTTAGCTACCTCATTGCTGCAGCATTTCAGTAAGCATATGCAGCAATGATAGCAAAACCTCGAGTGATAGTGGGTAAGCTGCGCCCTCTTTCCTGCAATACGCTGATACTGTTTGATATGGTGCAGGTGGCAGAACTGCGCAGTAGGAGCAACCACCATTGAGCAGGGGACAGCAGCAAGAATACTGCAGGCTGCTGGTACAGGACTGCCTCCACTACTGAAAGTGGAGAGGAGAAAGCTGCACAGCAAGGGCGCCAGTTGCAGAGCAGAAGGAATGTCAGCAATCCAGGGCACTTTACTGGGACCACAAAGGCTGCCTATAAAAGGCCATAAAGCAGCTATTGCAGAGGGAGAGACCGCCGGGGAGGAAGAGGAGAGAACTGGGAGAAAATAACACCACAACCTAGAGTGCTGTTAACACCGGGAGGTGCAGCATGAGGGGATAGTGCGTAATTTTAGAAGGGAATTTTGATCATTGTTGTTGTTTACTGTTTTATCAAAAAGAAAGAACTGCATTTTGTAATTTAGTTTTTATCACTTAAAATGCACGCCAGTGTTTCTGGAATTTCTATGACCAGTGTACCCATGAGGCTTGGCTAGTTTCCAGCTGGGGGTTGTACAAGGGTTGTAATGGACTGAAGCACATTTTTATTATCAATACATTTCGCTGCAGTTTTGTTTACCATTCAATTGTATTTCCAGTTAGCTTTTCTTTCCTTAATAACGGAAGTTTGGAGGAAGATGGAGGCAGGGAAAAGGTTGAATGTAAGGGGCTACCTCATGTAGGGATACACGGGTACCCCATTAGTCCCACAATGTATTTCATGCGCAAAGGTTGAATGTAAGGGGCTACCTGAAAGGGTGATGGAGGCAGGGAAAAGGTTGAATGTAAGGGGCTACCTCATGTAGGGATACATGGGTACCCCATTAGTCCCACAATGTATTTCATGCGCAATTCAAAGGTAAAGACCGATGCAGGAATGTGTGTCCGAACCTTGGAGTTGTAAGGAATGGTAGTCTGGGAAGACTCTATTCAGGACTGAGTTTGGCACCAGGGACCTTTGCTGCAGTAAAGCCTAGAGCATATCTGAGTGCTGAAGTCCATGGCAACCCTGAGCACCCCAGTTCTCCCAATATAGTTTCCTCTTCTATTTCCTAGTACTCTTTATTTTAGTTATAGTTAAGGTCGGTAAAACCACTTCTATTCCAATTTTGTGAACAACTTAGCGTTGCTACAGCATTCATACAGCAAAAGTCTCTAAACAGTTTTAACTCACTCCTCGTGGGACTATACTCACTCATCACTTTATTACTTGGTCACGACACGTGCAATTGCGTTCTGACATTGTATTCATCTTTGTATGAATCACATACCCAACAGCTAGTTAGCAAATAAATTAGGTAATGTAATCTATTTCAGAGACATATAACAGTATAAATAACTTGTAAACAAAATTAATTATATATTTAAAGTTCAAGAAGAGGATAAAGTAAGTCATAGAAAGACTTATCTACTCACAAAACTAGTATTCAAAGTTGGATAGCCCCAAAACATATTTTTCCAAACCAAGTCTGATCAAATGGACATAAAAAACGAGTTTGGAGGGTCTGAAAAATTAGGAAATGACTCCAAAAATGCAAAATTTGACCTTCGGGAGTTTGGTCAACACTAGTCAACTGATGGAGTACTATTCACAGTTAGAAATACTATTCACCACTGGAATCACTATTCATGCTGGCCAAATTTACTGTTCACGATGAATAAAAAGTTGTTAGATGGTAGCAAAATTTCATATCCTAAGATTTTTCCACCTCCTGAATCCATCTATGGTGTCAAATTTTCAATTTGAGGACTCTAAGTAGGTGTGTTATAACTTACCTTCCTAAGGTTTCTTCTCCATTTTCTGGCAGATTTTCATCCTGATTTCTAGAAATCAATCAAACAAATTTGTAGTTCTAGTCATTCTGAATCCGTAGATGGTGTTGATGTCGAAATCTGAGGTCCAGAAGTGGTAGAATCTAGAGAAAAGGTTTAAGATTTTTAAAGAGAGAAAATAGGGAGAGAGAGTGGTTGCAGAAGTTTTCACGCTGGTTCTGCATCTAGTTTCCCTTAAAATCATCTGAGGGACCTATTAGTAAAATTTTAATTGTTGAGTGATGTCCTTGCAATTTTTTTATTTACATTTTGACCCTTAAAACTTTTAGAAAATTACATTTTGGTCCCAAAACTTAAATCCTCATATCACCTTCATAATTCCTCAAACAATATAATAAATAAACACATTTTCAATTATTCTTATATCCATTTTTATAACCTTCACTTACATTCCAAATTTTCTTTAATTTACGATTTTTTTTATTTAGGGTTTTCTCTCTTTTTTTTTCTTTTTTTAAGGGCTATTACAACTTCATCCTAATATAACTATATTCTCAATTTGGAAATTTTAAGATCTTTCATGATACACATAATGAGAAATGATCAATTAATGAACTTTTGACCATGTTTAGAAAAGAGGGAGACTGAATTAATAAATTATTAAAAGTTTACATTAGGCAACTCATGACAAAAAAATATCTAAGAAAGGGAAGGTTAAAATGCTTCTTAATCAAATTAATAAGGGCAATGTCAAATGCTTATTTTGTAAAATAGAAAAGACATATAAAGAAGCGCTTTCCCAAATTCAACTATTAGCTTGAAAAGAAAGGTAATCTCATCTTCTCAATGTGTTTTAAATCTAATATGGTTTGTAATATCCCGTAATTTTTATTTTTAAATAATATTTTACTATAAACAAGTATGCTTTTTTAAAAAAAAAATGACTATGCATGTTTTGCTGGAAGTAAATATATTTTTATTTAAAATAATTATTGTTTTGCTTAAAATAATTATATTGGCCTCTAATAAATTTTTGTTTTATTTTTTAGAAATATTCTTTCTTATATTATGTATAAAGATATTTATTTTGTGATTTGTTTTATTAAGATTTTTATCAAGAAAAATCATGATTTAAGGGTGCAACTAAAGTTTTGCAATAATGTAAATTTTAAGAAATTTTTAGGATGTTTTAGGATGAAAAACGGTATTTATATGAATATATGTAAAATAAAATAAAAATAATTCTAAATATTTAATTATTAAATAATAATAAAATAATAAAATAATAAATAATAAAAGAGAACGAGGAGGGGAGACAAAAAATCGAGAGTTTTGCAAACTTAGATGAATAGTACGAATAGTGTGAGTAGTATCTCCATATTTTTTTCTCTAGATCTGGGGTGTCTACAGGCCTCTGATCTCAAAGCTAAGGATACCACTAGATTCAAGACGGAGAGTACTACGATTTTGACTGAACAATTTTTCAAATCAGCTGTAGAATCGCCACAGATCGGAAGTAGAAAATCTTAGAAAAAGGTAAGTTCTGAAACTTTTATTTAGAGACCTCAAATTGAAAATCTGACATCGTAGATAGATTTAAGAGTTAGATAAATCTTAAGATATGAATAGTGATTTCTTGGTGAATAGTATTTTCTAACGGAGTCATTTCCTTGATTTTTGGACACTTCGGATATGTTTTTGAAGTCTGTTTAATCAAATGTAGATTGGAAAAGTGTATTTTTGGGCTGTCCAATCTAGATCCCTTACCCTGCGAGTAGATGATTTTTTCTATGACCTTTCCTATACTCTTCTTGATATTTCAACATATATTTGATTATGTTTATGAGATATTTACATTTTTATATGATTCTGAAATGCATTAAAATTATCTGAATAGCTTATAATTTGAAATATGGTTCAAGAAGAGTATAGTTTTGATAATGGATTTCTAAACTCATGGTGTATCTGATTTCACATGTATTTATCATTAAATGATAAAGTGAATATTTATGCATTTGGCATTTTTTATAAAGCTATATGATTGCCTCGAGAAAGGGCATATACATGTGATAAACCCTGAATGGAGAATTTATGACAGATAAAACTATACTGAGACTGAAAATCTATCTTATATTGAAAATTTTATACTGGATTATATGGCATATGTGCATATGATATTTTCTATGGAGGAATCATATTGGAAATACTGTCTGCTAACAGCAAGTGATGTTAGCCCTGGTGCACCTTGATAACCCAACTAGCAGGGGGTGGTGCTAGCCTCGTGTGTCGGCCAACACACGGGATTTGATATGTGAAGTAGAGCGATATGCCTTCTATATGGGCAAGATGCCAACTATATGATATGTGATTTGCCTTCCCTTGATGTGTGCTTGGGAAATACCTATATTAGAGTCCCTTCACGTGTCCTTTTGAATGCTGGTAGGGCAAACCTCAGCGGGATGCTGAATTTAGGCAAATCCTACACCAACAAAGTACGAAAGGGCCTAAACTCTGATTTGGTGATTCTGATATGGGATCCTCCTAATGTTTTCATGTGAAATATTTTTAATGCATATCAAGTTTGATTAAATATCATATTGTATCATATGTGGTTACAGATATTTAAATGTGATTTGATATTTGAAATGCGGGTCCCATATGGATGTACTTCTGAACTAAATTTTCAATGTGATAAATTTTAATATATGACTATATGAGTACATCCATATGTTGACCTAAGAGGTCATAGAAGGTTTTATCTGCTCATTGAGTTGTCAAACTCACTACACGATATTTATATGTTTTTCATATAAGGATATAGAGTTTGGTCCTTCCCCTTCAGATAGTTGACTAGCTAGACAACATGATCTCTGGGTGAGTCTACTTTGTTTTCATGGCTCATATATTTTAATTTATATTGTACTTGTACTTTAGAGTATGCTCTGAACGCCACAGGCAGGATCCCTGCTTTTGCTGAACTTTGATGTTTATAAATTTGGTTTTTATATATGTATATAGGAATACATATCTGTAAAAGAGTGTATTATACACGTTATGGAAAATATATGATCGTAAAGTAATTGTTTCACGTGCTCTAAAATTAGGAGCGTGACAAGTTGGTATCAGAGCATTATGTTTCTCTGTAACTATCAGGGGAAAGGATTCTTTAGTAAGACCTTTAGTATGGATATGAACAGAACATATTTATATTTTAGGTGCTGCTGAGGGATTCTATAGGGTTTTAAATTACTTTCTATTCCAAGTTGATAAAGTTTCTAGTATAAGATAGATTGAATATTGTGGCGTTTAAAAAAAATATTTATGGGTCAATTTCTGCTTAGAAGTGAAAAGGATAGGCGTGCCAAGGAATTTAAAGAATTGAGACAAATACCAAATATGATTATTTCTGAATGTGACATCCGTTTTACCCGGTTGTCTAGATATGGTAGATTTTGATGTGATACTGAGAATGGATTGGTTGGCATCATGCCATTCCATTTTGAAATGTCATTTTAAGTTTATTAAATTCAATATTCCTAGAGAATTTTCTTTCATTACACAAGGAGATTGTAGTGAGATACCCAGTAATCTAATCTCTGCTTTAACATCCCATTAATGATTACAAAAAGTTTCCAAGAATATTTAACAGTGGTGAGAGATGTTGATATAAAATATACCAGTGTAAATCAAGTTCCAGTGGTTAGAGAATTTTCTAATATAATTCTTGAAAAATTTCCAAGATTATCCCAAAACGATAAATAGAAATTGGTATTGATTTATTTCCTGTAACCTAACCAGTGTCTATATTTCTATATAGAATGGCACCCACTGAACTTAAGGAACTGAAAAAGAATTAGTTACAAGACGTGTTAGACAAAGGATTTAAATGCCCTAGTACTTTTTATTGGAGTGCTCCAGTTCTATCTATGAAAAAGAAAGATGGATCGTTATGATTGTGCATAGATTATAGACAGTTAAATAAGATGGCAGTGTGAAATAAATACTCATTACCTCATATAGATGATTTGTTTGACCTATTACAGGGTGCTCAACGTTTTTCAAAAATTAAATTAATTTAAGATCTAGATATCATCAATTAAGGATAAGGGAAGAGGATATTCCAAAAAAAATTCTTTTAGGATTCAGCATGGACACTATGAGTTTTTAGTGATGTCATTTGGATTGACAAATGCCCCAGCCTGCATTCATAGATTTAATGAATAATAATTAAGTCATCCCTGAATCAATGTTATTATATTTATTAATGATTTACTAGAATATTTCAAGAGTTTAGAGGATCATAAGCAACATTTAAATATCGTTTTACAAACTCCAAAGGAGTATCAGCTATATGATAAGTTTTCAAAATACGAATTCTGACTTAGTAATATTACTTTCTTAAGGTATGTGGCTAGGAAGATGGTATCCAAGTTGACCCTAAGAAAGTAGAAGTGGTACAGCAATGTCCACATCTTGCTACAGTTATAGATGAAGATCCAAGTCTAGTTTGCACTTTCCGCAGTTGTCTATCTTCCAATCTATTTGAGCCATAGTTGGATCAGGTACATGAACTAATACTTGTAAAGCATCAACCAACTCCTCAGCATTTGAAGCTGAGATGAGAATTCGTCGTGCTGAGTGTGGGATAAACCTTTGTTCCACAGCATGATCAAGAAAAGACAACATACCATCAAATAAATGGTTAACATTTAACAAACCTATCAGTTTGTGATGCATATTCAGTTGTGCCTAAGATACTATTTGGAAAATCTCCTCTAAAGTACCAAAACCCCCTAGTAAGGCAATGAAGGCATTAGCATTGCTCATCATTCTAGTCATACGCTCATGCATGGAAGCTACCCTAAATTCTTCCTAAATTGCCTTTCTTATGATGTTGGATGCAGCTAGAGCTATAGGAATAATACCTAGAACTTGACATCCTCCTACATGTGCAGTTGTAGACACACACCCCAATAACCCACGGTTACCTCCACCATAGACTAAATGAAGTTTTCTTCTGGCCAGCACCATACCCAGATTTTGTGCTGCTTTTACATAATCTCCATCTTTTCCAGGACTAGAACCACAAAAGACACAAATATTTCAAAACTGACGGAATGTGATTCCCTCCATAGCTATACACACCCTAACTTTGAGTATGAAGGTAAAGATATTAATGTGTGCATTTATAGAACTCAGAGAAGTGTATACTTACAATACCTATGCGAATAGGCCGGACAATTATAACAGCTATGTGAGTGATTGGTGGATATCAGCTAAATTGAAGGTGAAATTTTTTTTAAAAAAATGGCACGCATGTATATGTACAGTAGTTATGAATGTGACCCATATTAAGTATATAAAGAAAATAAGATTAAGGTATTACAAGAAATTTTTCTTTTCCATGTTGTCCTTGATGAAGCATTGTTGTCTTGAAGCTTATAAGGAAGTTGTAAATGATAGGCGTCATTGTAAAAAAAAATACAAATCAATTAGTTGTTGAAGAGGAACAATCAAAAGATTTATCTTGTTTTTTCCAATGTTCTTACCAGTCGATTATCGGTATTATTAAGTCGACCAGCTATTTTGAGAATTTTTAATTTGGAATGGTTTATTTTATAGTTGATTGATTACATCTATTTCGAAGCAATCAACTGCATCCTACCAATTAACTACATTATCTTTGTTTTTCACAGACTTTTATAAGTTCAGAAATGTTTCTTTTTCATATGTTATTTTTCCACCGAATACCAACAACTTTAAAGTAGATTTTAGCACATATATTCAAAACTTGCAGCCACCGATTTTTGTCAAAATAACAGCTAAATTTTGTTTATAGATTTTCAAGAATTACGGCTACCTATTTTAACTTTCTCCAATACTTTATCCAAACATTTGACTATCTACTTTGGCACCATTTTTTATTATACTTTTCGTCTGTTCTACTACATTTTCTCTTATTAATGTTTGACATTAAATGCAAAGTTCTTTTCCCTTATTATAAGAAAAGTTAATTTATTTTTTTGAAACTCAGTTATTATGGTGTTCAAGTAGTTAGTACGTTAAAGTAATGAAAAATTTGAAAGGAATAGACAAAAGATAGCCTTATAGTGATTTGACGAATGTAATTAAGAGAATTAGTGGTGTTGAAGTTCTAGAGGAATAAAATATAGAAAGTAGGATTTAAATTAATCTTTAAACTCTTAATTTGGAAATATGGAGAATATTTTGAGAATCATGTCCGAAAATAATGTAAGTGATCAAGATATTTGTGTTAAAGGTTTATACCATGCTAAATTATGTGAATTATATTGAAATTGGGAATTCAAGTATGAGTAATTGTTGGAAAAAAAAACCTTTTTGAAATGATTGGGTGAATTAAATGGGATTTATATAAGCTAGAATGAGGTGCTTTTAGATAAGATAAAAGAAAGGCTTGAAATTTTTTATAATGAATTTATTAGTGTTAATAAGAGGATATAGAGTTACTGTAATGAGGTAAGTTGAAATTATTCGACATGTGCCAATGGTACATAAATATTATAAAAGGTTTGGTGGATTTACTGCTACGTATGTTTAACATATTGATTAATGGATTTTAGGATAAAAATATATGATAGATTAAGATGATGATATTGAAGAGATGATGTTGACATGTGAGAATCAAAGATGATTTGGTAGAAGTCTAGAATAAGAAAAGATAGTTACCCAATATGGATGTGAATATGTTCTTTTATGTGTATGGTTCTTAATATCGACTTATAGATATATGCATGCGAGCTTGAGGATATAAAGGAATGAGATACACAATGATTTAAGAGTTCCTTATATGTATATATATAATCTGTTGAGTATTTTGTATAAAGTGAAATTGATTAGAAAAGGAATACAAACAATTCAATACATGCCAAAAGTTTATAAGGACCATGAATGTTGAACACTAGAAATTATCAGCTGGTGACCAAATATTCTTAAAAGACTTACCAATGAAAGAGGTAATGAGGTTTGGAAAGAAGAAAAAAGTTAATATTTAATATATAGGCTCTTTTGAAATCTTGGATAAAGTATGCATAATATATATTGTCTAGCTTTGTCATCAGAATTAAGTGATGTTGGTACAATCTTTTTTACATCAATGTTAAGGAAGTACCTATCAGATTCTTCTCATGCTATCTAATTCCAAGGAATTCAATTGGACAAGAATTTGACTTAACTATGAGTAAAATCAATGTCTATTGTTGATCAACAAGTGAAGAACTTATGGATGAAGGAAATCCCTATAAATAAGTTATATGGTAAAATCACTCAAGTAAAGAGACATATTAAAAAAAAGTAAAGATGATATATAGAAAAGATATCTCCAAATATTTGAGTAATAAGGTTGGTAATTCCGAAATATGCCTTGATTTCATTCCCTACATGTGGTAGGATGGGCTAAAATTCGAAGACCGAATTTCTTAAGGGAGAAAGAATGTAATATCTCATAATTTTTATTTTTAAATAATATTTTACTATAACCAAGTAAGATTTTCTTTTTTTAAAAAATGACTATGCATGTTTTCCTCTAAGTAAATATATTTTTATTTAAAATAATTATTGTTTTGTTTAAAATAATTATATTGACCTCTAATAAATTTTTGTTTTATTTTTTAGAAATATTCATTCTTTTATTATGTATAAAGATATTTATTTTTTGATTTATTTTATTAATATTTTTATTAAGAAAAATCATGATTTAAGGGTGCAACTAAAGTTTTGTAATAATGTAAATTTTTAGAAATTTTTGGGATGTTTTAGGATGAAAAACGGTATTTATATGAATATATATAAAATAAAATAAAAATAATTCTAAATATTTAATTATTAAATAATAAAAAATAAAAAAAGAGAACGGGGAAGGGAGACGAAAAATCAAGAGTTTTGCGAACTTAGATGAATAGTGTGAATAGTATCTTCATATTTTCTCTCTAGATCTGAAGTGTCTACATGCCTCTGATCTCAAAACTAAGGGTACCATTGGATTCAGGACGGAACGTACTACGATTTTGATCGAACAATTTTTCAAATCAGCCGTAAAATTGCCGCAGATCGAAAGTAGAAAATTTTAGAAAAATATAAGTTTTAAAACTCTAACTTAGAAACTTTAAATTGGAAATTTGAGACCATAGATGGATTCAAGAGCTAGACAAATCTTAGGATATGAAATTTTTCAGCTATCTGACAACTTTTTGTTCTTGGTGAATAGTATTTTTCGGCAATGAATAGTGATTTCACCGGTGTGAACTGTATTTTCTGGCCATAAATAGTGACCAAGTTCATTGAGTCATTTCCTTAATTATTGGACCCTCCAGACACATTTTTGAAGTCTATTTAGTCAAATGTAGATTAGAAAAGTGTATTTTTGGGCTGTCCAATCTAGAGCCCTTACCTTGTGAGTATATGATTCTTTCTATGACTTTTCCTATACTCTTCTTGATATTTCAACGTGTATTTGATTATGTTTATGAGATATTTACATTTTTATATGATTTTGAAATGCATTAAAATTATCTGAATTGTTTACAATTTGAAATATGGTTCAAGAAGAGTATAGTTTTGATAATGGATTTCTAAACTCATGGTGTATCTGATTTTACATGTATTTATCATTAAATGATAAAGTGAATATTTATGCATGTGGCATTATTTATAAAGCTATATGATTGCCTTAAGAAAGGGCATGTACATGTGATAAACCCTGAATTGGGAATTTATGACAGATAAAACTGTACTGAGACTGAAAGTCTATATTTTATTAAAAATTTCATATTAGATTATATAGCATATGTGCATATGATATTCTCTGTGGAGGAATCCTATTAAAAACACTGTCTACTAATAGTAGGTAGTGTTAGCCCTGATGCAACTTGATAACCCAGCTAGTAGAGGGTGGTGCTAGCCTCGTGTGTCGGCCTACACACGGAATATGATGTGTGAAGGAGAGCGAAATTCCTCCTATATGGGCGAGATGCTAACTATATGAGATGTGATTTGCCTTCCCTTGCTATGTGCTTGGGAAATACCATATTAAAGTCCCTTCGCGTGTCCTCTTGAATGACGGTAGGGCAAACCTCAGCAGGATGTTGAGTTTAGGCAAATCCTAAACCAACAAAGTACGAAAGGGCCTGAACTCTGATATGATAATTCTAATATAGGATCCTCATAATATTTTCATGTGAAATTTTTTTAATGCATATCAAGTTTGATTAAATATCATATTGTATCATATGTGGTTACAAAAATTTGAATGTGATTTGATATTTGAAATGCGGGTCCCATATGGATGTACTTCTGAACTAAAATTTTCAATGTGATAAATTTTAATATATGACTATATGAGTACATCCATATGTTGACCTAAGAGGTCATAGAAGGTTTTATCAGCTTAATGAGTTATCAAACTCACTACACGATATTTATATGTTTTTCATATAAGGATATAGAGTTTGGTCCTTCTCCTTCAGATAGTTGACCAACTAGACGACATAATATCTGGGTGAGCCTACTTTGTTTCCATGGCTCATAGATTTTAATTTATATTGTACTTGTACTTTACAGTATGCTCTGAACGCTACATGAAAAATCCCTACTTCTGTTGAACTTTGATGTTTATAGATTTGGTTTTTATATATGTATATATGGGAATACATATATGTAAACGAGTGTATTATACACGTTATGGAAAATATATGATCGTAAAGTAATTGTTTTACGTGCTCTAAAATTAGGGGCGTGACATGGTTCATATTTAATTTAACACTTAGTGGATTGATTTTAGTTCCACCATCCATGCTGTCAATACCATAGGATCTTGTTGAATTGCTTAAAAAAGGAAAATCCATTGACTTTTGTGGGTTTTAAAAATAAAATAGACTCTTTAAGCAATATCGAAATATATAAGATAAGACTTAGAGTCAAAGAATTCACTCAATAAGAAGAGATTAATTGCCACAATACATTCTCTCATGTTTCTAAAAGGGATTCATTTCAAATAATAATTGTGTTGATAGCTCATTTTGATACGAAACTACATAAAATGAATTTGAAAACGAATTTCCTCAGTGGAGATTTAGAGGAAGATGTTACATGAAACAACCAGAATGTTTCATTTTAGAGGACAATGATCACTTAGTTTGCAAGCTTAAGAAATTTATACATTGACTAAAACAAGTCTCCCTTTAGTGACATTTAAAATTTCATATTATTATTTTTTTCTTTGGTTTTAGAAAAAACATTATGGATAAATGTATATACCATAAGGGCAATGGGAGCAAAATAATTTTTTTGGCCCTATATGTAAATGATATTTTACTTACTTCAAGTGATTCAAGCTTACTACATGAGGTCAAGCAATTTCTCTCACAACAATTTGACATGAAAGATATGGGCAAAGTCTCTTATGTCATAGGCATAGAAAGAGAAAAATCATGAGGGACATTAGGATTATCTTAAGAGGTTTATATCAATAAAGTTTTAAAAAGATTTCATACAAAGGTTTGTTCATCAAGTGTTGCACCTATTGTCAATGATGACAAATTAGTCTAGAACAAAGCCTAAGATATATGTTAGAGAGGGGATAAATGAAAAAATTCCCTATGCTTTTACAGTTGAGAGTTTAATATATACTTAGGTTTGCACAAGACCTAACATTGCATATGCAATTGGAATGCTAAGCAAATATAAAATAACCTTGGTTTCGACCATTAAAGAGCTGTAAAGAAAGTTATATGATAGCTTCAAGAAATTAAGGAATATAAGCTTACATATTGATGATCTAAGTATTTAGAAGTGATTGGATATTCAAATTTTGACTTTGTTGGCTGCCTTAACTCAAGAAAGTCAACATTAGAATATATTTTCTTATTCGTTGAAAGGGACGCTTCATGGAGAAATGCAAGCAATTTTTTATTACTACTTCTCCCACTGAAGTAGAGTTTGTATCATATTTTGAAGTAACATCACAGTCTATATGGTTAAGAATTTTTTTTGTTGAGCTTACAATTGTGGACACAATTGCCAAGCCATTAAAAATTTACTGCGATAATTCTACATTAATATTTTTTGGCCAAGAACAATAAGAGTGAAAGTCGTATTAAGCACATTAACATTAAGTATCTATTAGAGAACATGTCAAAGTAAATAAGATAATTATAAAACATATAAGCCTAGATTAATGACTGTAGATCTCTTGACAAAAGGTTTATCACCTGTTGCTTATAAAAAGCATATTGAGCATATAGGACTCGATTCTATTATGTAACCTTATGTGATTGAGATACTCTTATGTTTTATATCGCATTTTTTCAATTTAAAAGTATATATTAATTTATATTTGCCTTATCTCATTTAGTTGTATACATAAAGTTTAAAATAATGGAAATATATGTTTTGGTTGTAATATCCCTAATTTCGTTTCTTTTATTAATAAAGGTACATAAATATTTAATTAAAAAAATAAAATTTATTAGATAATTTTTAGATATCTAAGGAAATATAAGCCTTAGAAATTCTTCACCTTATGTGTATGCATAGAAAATGTTTCTAACATTAAGGGAATAAGTAAAGAAAGAAAACCTAATAGGAAAAATTAAAAAAAAAAATATACTAAAGAGAGGCGAAATTTTTAGGAAAGGAAGATAAATTTTTGGGAAGTAAGTAAAGGTCTTAAAACTTCAAGAAGATTGGATTAGGGTAATTTTTCCTAATTCAAGAGCTAGAGTTTCTAAGTTTAACATTTCCACCTATCGACACTTCATATAGAATTTTTCCACTTTACATGAGTTTCTAGCAAGCCAATTGGATATCCCAAGCAAGAAATAAAATATAGACTTGGACTAGGATATAGAAGTTGGACCGATAGCCCAAAAATCATAGAAATGTGACCAAGCCCTTTATGAAAGGTAGAATTTCAACCAAAGTAAAGGAAATGGACAAGAATGAGCCCAAATCCAAGAGGAAAAAAATACAAACCATGTGAGAAAATAGTAGTGTAATAATAATAAAGATTAGGTCACATGACATTAGGACAAAACATCTATATCCTACATTCATAATTTTAGCAAATAGGTAATAATACATGGCATTAAGACAAAACATCTATATCCTACATTCATAATTTCAACAAGTAGGTAATAATACATAGCATTATGACAAAACATCCTTATCCTACATAAATAATTTTAGCTAAGCAAGGGAGACTCAAGGGCTGAAAATTTGCCACCTAAAAAAGCAAACCTATCATACTTGAGTGAAACAAAAGAAAAAGGAAATGAATCCTTAAATCAAAGGGACATTATCCCTTGTCTTAAGAACATTTTATCATGATTTTCAAAATACAAATATCATTTTGCTATGCATATCTTAACTAAGGGAAAGGAAGCCAAGAACATGAGTTGTCTTTCCCCAAAAAATAATCAAGTGCATCCTAATTGTGATAAGATAGACTCTGTAATTATGAAAGGTAAACCACTTGATAGTTTATTTAAGAAAAACCCACCCTTATAACATTATAATTTCATTCAAGTGAGGGAGAGGAAAAACATAAGCAAGGTAGAGTGAGGGAAGGAGAGAAAGAGAGGATAAGAAAGGAAGGAAGAGGAAGGAGAATTCTAGAGGACTAAGTGCTCAAGGTAAGTTAGCTTAATCTCCACTTGAATCCATATTTTCTCTTCATCCTTAGGGTTCAAAACTCACTCTCCTTCTCTTATTTAAGCTGTTAGAAAAGTTAGGGGAAGGGAGGAATCTTGCTACTTCCTACAAGAGGAAACAAGAAAAAGAATTCATTAAGTGAGCTAGGGAGATCTTTAGGTAGGTTTAACAATATCTCTTTTGAAGAAAAGCTTTGAAATTTGTAACATTTATATGGGATTTTGATCTTTAAACTTTGATGAAATTTACAATATTTGCTAACTTGATGATTGGCCATGGATGTTGCTATATCATGTTACATGTTGATCTTGCATGTGATGGATGTTTTGAATACTTCGGTTGGTATGGAAAGTTCTGCATAGATATGGATATGGGTGGCAAAAATTTAGGGCTTTTATACTACTGTTATGTATATTTGAATATGGTAAAAAATGAATGGAATATGGTTAGGTTGGTAAAATAAGTATGGTTTTAAATACCTAGAAGAAGACCATGAGAAATTTCTGTTGAGAAACCCCCTTAGTGATGCATGATTTGATTCTATTTTTCTTTTAAAGTGGATGATGGAATATGTTAAATTAAGTAAGAAATATAATTAAATGTTTAGATGAGTAGTTCTATGGTTAGGTGGAAATTAGGAAGAAAAAATGGAAGAGGACTTAATAAAAGAATGAACTAGAATTTTAAGAAAGGCTAGGCTAAGAGAATTGGATTTTGGAGTAATTAGGGAAGCTTTTATTTTTAAAATTTTGGGAAGAATTGGTTAGGAATTAAAAGAAATGATTAACATGGACAATGTAGATATATGTTTTAAGGATTTTTAACCATTGGAATCACTTAATTTAGAGTCCAGATGAGGGAGATATAGTCTAAATAATAAGCAGTGGTCAGAAAATGGTTAACCAGAGAAGAATTTGTTTGGTAAGCTTCTGTTTTTGAATTTCTGTGAACAATATGTAAGGAATTAAAGGACATTGTTAACATAATAAATAGAGATATATGTCTCACGGATTTATAGGCTCTGAAATTACTTAATTTAGAGTCGATATGAGGGAGATATAACTGATTAATGAGCAGAGGTCAGAATTAGTCTAGACTCTAAGGTGGTAAATATAAGCATTTTTGTTTTTAATTTTATGGGAATAATTCATAAGGATGTTGAAGAAATAATAAACATAAAAGTTGTAGATAAGTGTCTTAGATTTTTATAGGTTTTAAAATTACCTCAATTGGAGTTCTTATGAGGGAGATATGGTTGAATGAGTGAGGAAAGGACACAGAACACGAGCAAGTTGTGATTTGGGTTGCTTCAGCACGTGTAGGCCGTGTTCAAGGCTATTTTTGAATATGTTTAAAGTATTTTTTAAGTATGGCTGTATCTTGGAACATGGCCAGGATATGTTAGGAGTTGGTAAAATTATTTTTAACATTTTTCTACCCTAAATGAACTTCATTAACTATAAGGTAATAATAGAAACTAAATTGAAGAAGAATAACTTATAAAATTTGTGAAAACGTTACTTGGAAATGATATAAGTACGAGGAAAGTAACTAGAGGCCAAGCATAAAGAAAATGAGAAGATGAAAATAATGTTTAAAAAAAGAAGAAGAATCTTATAAATGAAAATAATAAATAACTAGTGTATGCTCTAGCCATTGCCATTGCATGAACTCCTTATCATCTTAAGTGTGTAATTTTAACATGGAAATATTTTATAAAGTGATATTCAAAAATAGTTATAATCATGACATAATTTTATTGTACCAATATTTTTGGTAGTGATTATGCTTTGATGATAAATTATGGCATATAAGTATATTTTTGGCTATTAAAAGACGCCCTACTAATGACTATGATTATATTAATGAGAAAAGAAAGAGAAAGTGTGTCATGTCCTACAAAGCGAGAAAAACCCGTACCAGAAAGTAGGAAGTACTCACCCTAACCGAGGTAGCTTGATATGAAAATAAGTTGATAGCTATCATATGATATTCTAAAAATAGTTATTCATGACATACATGTCATAACTATACCATTTTCATGTGCATGGATAAAGTGCATTCATGTGACCTAAAGATATTTAATTTAATTTATACAGATGAACATGACATGATGAGCTATATTGATGATAATTATGATTTATTGTTGAACTTACTGGAATTAAATTCTCACTATATTTTCATATCATGTTTAGAAAACTAGTTATGCAGATTTTTCTATGGCTCTGTCTTTTAGTGCACGTTGGATCGAGTTACTCTATGTTGGTCAGATCTCAAAAATTAATAAGATGTTTGTGGTCGAGTTGACTAAAATTTCAGTGAAGGTGTAACTACCCACACCCAAATCTCCGGAATTGATCAACATGATTGAATAAGATGTAGATATTTATGTGTTTGATTTTTTGTACGTACATTTTAATTAATGATGTGTAGGTGAACTCAGATTTGTATCAGTGTTAAAGGTAGACCTTAAACTTTGATTATTCTTGGTTAAATTAATTAAATGTTATTTTGAGTTAAGTAATTATAAGTAAAGAGATAATGACTTCATAGGATTTAATAAATAAATAAATATATATATATATATATGCATATATGTAAAAAAATGGAGTTGTTACATTGGTGACCCTAAATGAGCATTTAAAAGTTCATTCATAAATATATGTACCACATATGATTCTCATTCAAGGGTATTTAATTGCATTGTTATATGTGAAAGGTAATACTTGTTCTAAAGGAATTATCACTTTGATTCATGCAATTAAAACACTTTTGTTTGGATATATAGATATTGCATCTGTGGGTGATTTTAAGAATGTATTAATATTAAATTTATACATATTAAGTGTTCAATAGGTTAAGCGGGAGAATGTTAGTTATATAATAATATATATGTATATGTGTATGTATCTATGTATATATATATATGGCTCATTTTTATTTAAATATACGATAGTATCTCCCTATGTAAAAAGGTGTTCTTATGTAAAATAGTGTGATACATGGAGGTTATAGTAACTGTAACATCCCGTAATTTTTAAATATTTTCCTTATAAATTCTTCACCTTACATATATGCATAGAAATATTTTAATATTAATGGAATAGGTAAAGAAAGAAAATCTAAGAGGAAATATTAGAAATAAACATGCTAAAGAAAGGTGAAATTCTTAGGTAAGGAAGATAAATTTTTGTGAATTAAAGGTCTTAAAATTTCAAGAAGATTGGATTAGGGTAATTTTTCCTAATTCAAGTGTAAAAGTTACTAAGTTTAGTATCTCCACCCATAAATTGGGTTTTTACCTATGGACACTTCATATAGAGTTTTTCCACTTCACATAAGTTTCTAGCAAGCCCATTGGATAACCTAAGCAAGAAATAAAACATAGATTTGGACTAGGATATAGTAATTGAACCAGTAGTCCAACAATTATGAAAATGTGACTAAGCCCTCCAAGAAAGGTAGAATTTTATCCAAAGCAAAGAAAATGGGTAGGAATAAGCCCAAATCCAAGAGGAAAAATAAAATAAAAAAAATTAGGTGATGATATAATAATGTAATAATAATAAAGATTAGGTTACATGGCATTAAGACAAAAATTTAGCAAGTGGTGTGATTCTACATTCATCATTTTGGCAAGTGGCATGATAATACAAGGCTTTAGGACAAAAACATCTATATCCTACACTCATAATTTTAGCAAGTGGTATGATAATACATGGCATTAGGACAAAACATTCCTATCCCACACAAATAATATCAACCAAATAATGGAGATTTAAGGACTAGAAATTTGCCACCTAAAAAGGCAAACCTATCATACTTGTTTAAGACAAAAGAAAATGGAAATGAATCTCTAAATCAAAGGGACCTTGTCCCTTATCTTAAGAACATATCATCATAATTTTCAAAATACAAATCTCCTTTTCCTATGCATATCTTGACTAAGGAAGAGGAAGACAAGAACATAAGTTGTTTGTTTTCCAAAAATTCAACAAAGTGTATCCTAATTGTGATAAGGTAGACCCATGATCATGAAAGGTGAATTATTTGGTGGTCTATATAAGAAAACCCACCCTTACAACATTAGAATTTCATCCAAGTGAGGGAGAGGAAAAATAGAAGCAAGGTAGAGTGAGGAAAGGAGAGGAAGAAAGGAAGAAAGAGGAAGGAGAAGTCTAGGGGACTAAGTGCTCCAGGTAAGTTTAACAATATTTCTTTTTGAAGAAAACTTTTGAAACTTATAATATTTATATGAGATTTTGATCTTAGAACTTTGATGATTGGTTATGGATGTTGCTATATCATGTTACATATTGATCTTGCATGTGATGTATATTTGAATACTTAGGTTGGTGTAGATAGTTCTGCATGGGTATGGCTATGGGTGACAGAATTTTAAGTTTCGGTGTTTTAATTTATGGGAACAATCTATAAGGAATTAAAATAAATTGTTAACATAATAATTAAAGATGTATGTGTCACGGATTTTTTGTGGAATCATTCAATTTGGAGTCCATATGAGGTAGATATTGTCCGATTAGTAAACAAAGATCAGAAAATGGTTCATCAAGGAAGAATATGTTAGGATAGCCTCGGTGTTTTAATTTCTGGAAAACTTCTATAAGGAAATAAAATAAATGGTTAACATATGAATTATATATTTATGTGTCGCAGATGTTTAGCCACTGGAAGCACTTAATTTGAAATTCATATGTGGGAGATATAGTCAGATTAGTAAGTAAATGTTAAAACCTACCCGAGAAGAAATAATATTGAATTTAAGGGAATAATAACACCAAGATATATTCCTATTTTGTTGATATGATTAACATACTAGTTTTACATAATTGTCTTAACTTTCCACAGACACCAAGATCACCTCAATCGGAGTTAAAATGAGGGATTTATGCTCTTATTAGTGTGCCAAGGTCACAGAACACGGCCAGGCCGTGTTCTGGGTGCTTCAAGCACGGGTTAACCGTATTCGGGGCTGTTTTTTAGTACATTTGAAGTATTTTTAAAGCATGGTCGTGTCCTAAAATATGGCCAGACTGTGTTGGAAGCTGGTGAAGCCTATTTTCAACATTTTTCTACCCTAGATGAACTTCTTTAACTATAGGGTAATAGTAGAAATCACATTGGACGAAAATGCTCTATAAATTTGTAAGAACATGTGTTAGAAATGATATAAATAAGAAGAAATTGACTAAAGGCCAAGCATAAAGAAAATGAAGAGATGAAATTAATATTTAAAAAAAAGAAGACGAATCTTATAAATGAAAATAATAAATGACTAGTGTATGTCATAGCCATTGCCATTGTATGAACTTTTTACCATCTTAAGTGTGAAATTCTGACATAGAAATATTTTATAAAGTGATATTTGAAATGGTTATGTTCATGGCATGATTATCAATGATTTATGGTAATAGTTATATTTTGATGAACATACTTGTTATTGAAAGCATATTTTTGGCTATCATTGTGAAAATAAAAGAAATGAGCACGATCACATGGCAATCCGTGTGGTGCACTAGTAGGGAACGCCCTACCAACAGTTATGATCATGTTAATGAGAAAAGAAAGAGAAAGTGAGCCATGTCGGACGGAGTGAGAAAAGCCTGTATCGGAGAGTAGAGGATACTCACCCTGACCGGGGTAGTTTGAAATGAGAATAAGTTGATGGCCATCATGTGATATTCTGAAAATAGTTAATCCTATCATACATATCATTACTGTATAATTCTTATGTGCATAGATGTAATGCATTCATGTGACCAAAGATATTTTTTGTAGTTTATACAGCTGAACATGACGTGATGAGCTATATTGATGATGATTTATTGTTGAACTTACTGGGATTTAATTCTCACTATATTTCCATATCATGTTCAGAAAATTAGTTATGCAGATTTTCTATAGCTCTGTCTTTTAGTGCACGTTGGATCGAGTTATTCTATGATGGGCAGATCCTAAATAAAATGTTTATGGGTGAGTTGGCACAGATCCCAATGAAGGTGCAACCACCCGTACCTGTATCTCTGAAATTGGTCAACCAAAATAAATAAGATATAAATATCTCTGTGTTTGATATGTTGCATGTACGTTTTGATTAATGACGTGTATGTGAACTCAATATTGTATAATAATAAAGAAAAAAAAGGGTTGTTACATAATTGGTATCAGAGCAGGTCGATCCTAGATGGCCAATGGGTGGATGGTTATCTGAATCGATCTTATAATGTCTTGAGTATGTTGTGGTTGTGCTGTGTAGGGGATCAGTGATTCATATAGGTAAGAAATTACTAGTGTTTCTTATCTATATGCCGAGGTGGTGTTATGACTGTTGTTAAATATTTTTTTTGAAACTAACTATTGAGCTTGATCACCTCAATAGCAGCATAAATTTATTTTTTCCCACAGTAGGAAATGGCACCACCCAGACGGAATCTGGCAAACAATGTAGAGGAAATCTTGCACAACCTTGCCACAGCAATTCGAGAATTTGGTATTAATTTACTCTTAGAACCCAACTAGTATCTATATCCCTATATAGAATGATATCGATTGAATTTAAAAAAAAATAGTTACAAGACTTGTTATACAAGGTATTTAAATACCCCAGTACTTTTATCCGGAGTGCTCCAGTTCTATCTGTGAAAAAGAAAGATGGATCACTATGACTATGCATAGATTATAGACAGTTGAATAAGGTGACAATGTAGAATAGAAACCCATTAGTTCGTATAGATTACCTGTTTGACCAGTTATAAGGTGTTCAATATTTTTCCACAAATAGATTTGGGATATGAGTAACATTAATTAAGGATAAGAGAAGAGGATGTAGGACTTATTATGGGCATTATGAGTTCTTAGTGATGCATTTAAATTGACAAATATTTTAGCTGCATTCATAGATTTAATGAATAGTAATTAGGTCATCCCTGGATCAATTTGTTATTATATATATTGATGATATACTAGAATATTTCAAAAGTTCAGAGGATCATAAGCAACATTCAAAGATAGTTTTACCAACTCTAAAGGAGTATGGTTGGTAAATATGGTATCCAAGTAGACTTTAAGAAAGTAAAAGTAGTACAATAATAGCTACATTTTACTACATTTAAAGATGAAGATCCAAATCCAATTTACGCTTCCTGCGGTTATCTGCCGTCCATTCTATTTGAGTCATAGTTGGATCAGGTACATGAACATAGGCTTGTAAAGCAGCAATCAACTCTTCAGCATTTGAAGCCGAGATGAGAATTCGTCGTGCTGAGTGTAGGATAAACCTCTGTTCCACACCTTGATCTAGAAAAGATAACAGACCATCAAAGAAGTAATTAACATTTAACAAACCTATCGATTTGTGATGCATATTCAGTTGTGCCCAAGAGACTATTTGGAAAATCTCCTCTAAAGTACCAAAACCACCTGGTAAGGCAATGAAGGCGTCAGCATTGCTCATCATTCTAGCCATGCGTTCATGCATGGAAGTTACTCTATATTCTTCCCCAATTGTTTTTCCTATGATGCTGGATGCAGCTAGAGCTGTAGGAATAATACCTAGAACTTGGCATCCTCCTACATGTGCAGCTGTAGCCACATACCCCATTAACCCACGGTTATCTCCACCATACACTAAATGAATTCTTCTCCTAGCCAATACCATACCTAGATTTTGTGCTGCTTTAACATACTCCCTATCTTTTCCAGGACTGAAACCACAAAAGACACAAATATTTTGAAACTGACGGAATGCGATTCCCTCCATAATTTCTATCACCTTAACTTTAAGTATAGACAAAAATACTAATGTAAGTATTTATATAACTCAGAGAAGGGCATATTTATAATAGCTATGTGAATAGGCTGGGTATTATTAGAACAAATATGTGAGTAATTGGTGGATATCAGCTAAATTAAAGGTAAAAAAAATTTTAAAAATGACGGCAAGCATGTATATGTACAGTAGTTATGACTGTGACCCATACTAAGCACATAAAGAGTATAAGATAAGATATCATCAGAAATCTGTCTTTATCTTGTTGTCTTTGATGAAGCATTGATGTCTTGATTCTTGTAGAAAAGTTGTAGGTGATAGTCGTGATTGTAAAAAAAAAAGTGAAAATGCAAACCAATTAATTGTTGAAGAGGAACAATCAAATGATTTATTTTGTATTCTCAATTTTTTTGCCAGTCGACTATCGGTATTATTAAGTCGACTAGCTATTTTGAGAAATTTTAATTTGGACTGGTTATTTTACAGTTGATTGATTACATCTATTTTGAAGCAATCAACTGCATCCTACTAGTTAACTACGTATTCTTTGATTTTCACAGACTTTTATAAGCTCAAAAATGTTTTTTTTTCCATGTGATATCTTTCCACCGAATACCAATAGATTTAAAGTAGATTTTGGCACATATATTCAAACCTTGCGGCCACCAATTTTGTTGATATAACAGCTAAATTTTTGTTTTCAAATTTTCAAGAATTACGGCCACCGATTTTAACTCTCTTTAATGTTTTGTCCAAACTTTTGACTTTCTATTTTAGCACCGTTCTTTATTAGACTTTTCATCTGTTCTACTGCATTGTCCTACATTAATATTTGGCATTAAATGCAAGGTTCTTTTCCTACATTAAAAGAAAAGTTAATTTATTTTCTTTGAAACTCAATTATTATGGTGACTAAGTTGTTAGTAGGTTAAAGTAATGAAAAGTTTGAAAAGAATGGACAGATGATGGTCTTATGGTGTTTTGACGAATGTAATCAAGAGAACTAGTGGTGTTGAAGTTCTTCAGGAATAAAATATAGGAAGTAGGATTTAAGTTAGTCTTTGAACTCTTAATTTGGAAATATAGAGAATATTCTGAGAACCATGTCCAAAAATAATGTAAGTGATCAAGATATTTGTGTTAAAGGATTATATCATGCTAAATTGAGTCTAGTATCTAGGATGTGAATTATGTTGGAATTGAGAATTCATGTATGAGTAATTGTTAGGAAAAATCTTCTTGAAATGATTGGGTGAATTAAATGGGATTGGCATAAGTTAGAATGAGGTGCTTTTGGATATGATAGAAGAAATAATTGAAATTTTTGACAATGAGTCTAATGGTGTTAATAAGCTTGTATAGAATTATCGTGATGAGTTAAGTTGGAATTATTAGACATGTGTCAACGGTACACGTTATTAAAGGTTTGAAGAATTTATTTTTACGTATGTTTAACATATTGATTAAAGGATTTGAGGATAAAAATAGATGATAGATTAAGATGATGATATTCAGGGGATGATGTTAATATATGAAAACAAAAAAAATGACTTGATAGAAGTTTGGAATAAGAAAAGGTAGTTACCCAATATGAAGGTGAATATGTTCCTTTATATGTGTGTTTTCTAATATCGAACCATAGATATATCCATGCGAGCTAGAGGATATAAATTGAAGAACTTATGAGTGAAAGAAATCCTTATGGTTAAGTTATATGGCAAAATCACTCAAGTGAATAGACATATTAAAAAGTAAAAATGTTATACATAACAGATATCCCTAATTATTTAAGTAATAAGGTTGGTAACTCTGAATAATGCCTTAATTTCAATACCTACATGTGGTAGGATGGACTGAAATTCGGGGACCGAATTTCTTAAGGGGGGAAGAATGTAACATCCCGTAATTTTTAAATATTTTCCTTATAAATTCTTCACCTTACATATATGCATAGAAATGTTCTAATATTAATGGAATAGGTAAAGAAAGAAAACCTAAGAGGAAATATTAGAAATAAACATGCTAAAGAAAGGTGAAATTCTTAGGTAAGGAAGATAAATTTTTGTAAATTAAAGGTCTTAAAATTTCAAGAAGATATGATTAGGGTAATTTTTCCTAATTTAAGAGTAAAAGTTACTAAGTTTAGTATCTCCACCCATAAATTGGGTTTTTACCTATGGACACTTCATATAGAGTTTTTCCACTTCACATAAGTTTCTAGCAAGCCCATTGGATAACCTAAGCAAGAAATAAAACATAGATTTGGACTAGGATATAGTAATTGGACCAATAGTCCAAAAATTATGAAAATGTGACTAAGCCCTCCAAGAAAGGTAGAATTTTATCCAAAGCAAAGAAAATGGGTAGGAATAAGCCCAAATCCAAGTGGAAAAATAAAATAAAAAAAATTAGGTGATGATATAATAATGTAATAATAATAAAGATTAGGTTACATGGCATTAAGACAAAAATTTAGCAAGTGGTGTGATTCTACATTCATCATTTTGGCAAGTGGCATGATAATACAATGCTTTAGGACAAAAACATCTATATCCTACACTCATAATTTTAGCAAGTGGTATGATAATACATGGCATTAGGACAAAACATTCCTATCCCACACAAATAATATCAACCAAATAATGGAGATTCAAGGACTAGAAATTTGCCACCTAAAAAGGCAAACCTATCATACTTGTTTAAGACAAAAGAAAATGGAAATGAATCTCTAAATCAAAGGGACCTTGTCCCTTATCTTAAGAACATATCATCATAATTTTCAAAATACAAATCTCCTTTTCCTATGCATATCTTGACTAAGGAAGAGGAAGACAAGAACATAAGTTGTTTGTTTTCCCAAAATTCAACAAAGTGTATCCTAATTGTGATAAGGTAGACCCATGATCATGAAAGGTGAATTATTTGGTGGTCTATATAAGAAAACCCACCCTAACAACATTAGAATTTCATCCAAGTGAGGGAGAGGAAAAATAGAAGCAAGGTAGAGTGAGGAAAGGAGAGGAAGAAAGGAAGAAAGAGGAAGGAGAAGTCTAGGGGACTAAGTGCTCCAGGTAAGTTTAACAATATTTCTTTTTGAAGAAAACTTTTGAAACTTATAATATTTATATGAGATTTTGATCTTAGAACTTTGATGATTGGTCATGGATGTTGCTATATCATGTTACATATTGATCTTGCATGTGATGTATGTTTGAATACTTAGGTTGGTGTAGATAGTTCTACATGGGTATGGCTATGGGTGACAGAATTTCGGTGTTTTAATTTCTGGGAACAATATATAAGGAATTAAAATAAATTGTTAACATAAGAATTAAAGATGTATGTGTCAGGGATTTTTAGCCACTGGAATCATTCAATTTGGAGTCCATATGAGGTAGATATGGTCCGATTAGTAAACAAAGATCAAAAAGTGGTTCATCAGGGAAGAATATGTTAGGATAGCTTCGGTGTTTTAATTTCTAGGAAAATTATATAAGGAATTAAAATAAATGGTTAACATATGAATTATATATTTATGTGTCACGGATTTTTTGCCATTGGAATCACTTAATTTGGAATTTGTATGTGGGAGATATAGTCAGATTAGTAAGTAAAGGTTAGAACCTACCCGAGAAGAAATAATATTGAATTTAAGGGAGTAACAACACCAAGATGTATTCCTATTTTACTGACATTATTAACATAATAGTTTTAGATAATTGTCTTCGCTTTCCATAGACACCAAGATCACCTCAATCAGAGTTAAAATGAGGGAGTTATGCTCTAATTAGTGTGCAAAGGTCACAGAACACGGCCAGGCCATGTTCTGGGTGCTTCAAGCATAGGTTCGGGGCTATTTTTGAGTACATTTGAAGTATTTTTAAAGCATGGTCGTGTCCTGGAACATGGCCAGACCATGTTGGAAGCTGGTGAAGCCTATTTTTAACATTTTTCTTCCCTAGATGAACCTCTTTAACTATAGGGTAATAGTAGAAATCAAATTGGAGGAAAATGCTCTATAAATTCGTAAGAACATGTGTTAGAAATGATATAAATAAGAAGAAATTGACTAAAGGCCAAGCATAAAGAAAATGAAGAGATGAAATTAATATTTAAAAAAAAAGAAGACGAATCTTATAAATGAAAATAATAAATGACTAGTGTATGTCATAGCCATTGCCATTGTATGAACTTCTTACCATCTTAAGTGTGAAATTCTGACATGGAAATATTTTATAAAGTGATATTTGAAATGGTTATGTTCATGGCATGATTACCAATGATTTATAGTAATAGTTATATTTTGATGAACATACTTGTTATTGAAAGCATATTTTTGGCTATCATTGTGAAAAGAAAAGAAATGAGCACAGTCACATGGCAATTCGTGTGGTGCACTAGTAGGGGACGCCCTACCAACGGTTATGATCATGTTAATGAGAAAAGAAAGAGAAAGTGAGCCATGTCGGATGGAGCGAGAAAAGCCCGTACCGGAGAATAGAGGATACTCACCCTGACCGGGGTAGCTTGAAATGAGAATAAGTTGATGGTCATCATATGATATTCTGAAAATAGTTAATCCTGTCATACATATCATTATTGTATGATTCTTATGTGCATAGAATTAATGCATTCATGTGACCAAAGATATTTTTTGTAGTTTATACAGCTGAACATGACGTGATGAGCTATATTGATGATGATTTATTGTTGAACTTACTGGGATTTAATTCTCACTATATTTCCATATCATGTTCAGAAAATTAGTTATGCAGATTTTCTATAGCTCTGTCTTTTAGTGCACGTTGGATCGAGTTATTTTATGATGGGCGGATCCTAAATGAAATGTTTATGGGTGAGTTGGCACAGATCCCAGTGAAAGTGCAACCACTCGCACCTGTATCTCCGGAATTGGTCAACCAAAATAAACAAGATATAAATATCTCTGTGTTTGATATGTTGCATGTACGTTTTGATTAATGACGTGTATGTGAACTCAATATTGTATAATAATAAAGAAAAAAAAAGGGTTGTTACAGTAACCACCTATCAGTTTAAATACTTTTCCTTCTTTGATGGGAAGAGGAGGCTATTGATAGAAATATACAAATAAACTTTTCTAATCACGGGTCTCTAATCTACAAAAAAACCTTTGATTTTTATTAAGTACATAGATCAAGATCTTGGATAGACTAGATAATATTTCGATTCTAGTTTAGATTTGGTAGTTGTGTTTCTAATGAATTTGATTACTATGGTTGAAAGTATGTATCTTTAAACTTCTGCTTTTAAATTATTGCAATTTATGCAAATTTTATAGCTTACGATTTTACAAATCACCAATCAAAACCCTAGATTTGATTTATAAGGATGTGCAATAATATTTACAGCATGAATGTAGAATATGACTTTGATTTAATCTCAAGTTGAAATTTATTGGTGATTCAATAAGTGGGTTGTCTCAATTTTATCTCTTACATATGAAGAAGTTTCTTTTTGTGCTTTAGTTAGTGGATTGTGTGTAGATGGAATTTGAAACCTCCATCTCTAACATATTCAAACTCAAGTAATTCTGATAAACCTATTATAGATACCTTAGTAGAGTACTCCAAATTATAACCTATTAAAGCTTCACCATTGTACCACAAAATGACCATAAAAATTAAAGTGAGATAATTTTATGTCCTTCACAAACCAATACCATCCTCTATTCATGTCCTTAGCTCTATAAAAAGAAAAAGTATTCAGGTTGGGGAGGTAGCTAGTGCACATGATTTCAAAGTTTTCTTAGATGCACTTACCAATCCAAGCTCATATTTTCCATGGCCTAATCAAGGTGGTTTATGTCTTCTGTTAAAAAAAATTTACCCATTAGTTATCATATAATGGTGTTAGTTTTTTACATTCATAGACAAACTAATGTCTTTCTCATTTATTTATTATCATTTCATCTTATGGATTTTGGCTACCCTTGCACAAGAGGTCTAAGATATCATTGCACAAGAATTTTAAGGTTGACGCTGACAATTTAGAAGTCCTCAAGAGCTATTTAATTATAGACACTCTTATTTAAAGATGATAATTGAGTGTTGTTTTAGAGTATTAAAGGCACTATTTCTAATACTGAACTAATGACATCATATAAGTTGTTTAGGCAATGTGTTATACTGATAGCATGTTGTAACATTCATAATTTTATACATGGGGATTGTGTGATAGTTTATTTACTAAATAGGAGAGTATGGATCCTACATTGAATGATACTTTGAATAAAGATACAAATTTGGAAGAAAACAACTCGTTAAAGATTGAGTGATGAAGCCACACTATAAATGGTAAGACATCAGGATCAAATTACAAATAGGATGGGGCCACAACGATCCTAGTGCATGTTTTATTATTTATGTCTTTCTTATATGAACTTTTGTGTAAACTTCACCTTTGAAGACTTATAATTGACAATATGATTGTCGCTTAAGTTATAACAATTTGACTTGTGTTTATTTCTTTTATCTTTCTTTCTCAAAATATTATATTTATTTTTTGATTAAATTTATCACAAAAGTAATTAATAGAAATTTGCACATATTTTAAAAAATTTAAAAATAAATATTAAATCTGCCTATATTCGTATAGCCGGTCTAAGCTTGGATAAAAGGGGGGGTTGAGTTATATTTATGATAGACAACGTAAAACTTTATCGTATCTACATAAACATGGATCAATAAAGAGATAATGTTGTGGTTAGATCATTGTCCAAAAGCAACACGTTGTATAGCTCGAGTATAGTGTTAAAAGAGCAAGAGTTGCTACATTGACGCTAGGGTTCAGTAAAAAATATGCAAGGGTCCTCACACTTTAATGAATGGGTATAGGTAAAGAAGTTAGTTCATGAGGGTAGAATCTATTTTGGAACATGGAATGTAGGCACATTTATAGGGAAATCAATAGAAATAGCTTATACCATGATTAGGAAAAGGACCAACATCATGTGCCTACAAGAAACTAAGTGGGTAGCAACAAAGACAAAGGAACTAAGTACTTTAGGTTTTAAGCTTTGGTATACTGACAAGACAAGAACTAGCAATAGTGTGGACATAATAGTCGATAAAGAGTGAAGAAACAATGTGGTAAATGTAAAAAATATTAGGAGATAGGGTTATAGCTTTAAAGCTTGTAGTGGAGCGAGATACTTTTAATGTGATTAGTGTATATGTACCATAAGTTGGATTAGAGGAGCATCATAAAAAAATTTGGGAGGATCTAGAAGGTTTAGTTTAAGATATACCTTTGGGAGAAAAAATTTTCCTAGAAGGGGATTTCAATAGACATATAGGGAATGAATCTAAATAATTCAATGGTATACATGGAAGTTTTTGTTTAAGGGAAACAAATGAAGAGGGTAAAACTATCTTGGATTTTTTTAGCCTTTAATTTTACAATAGCAAACACTTGCTTTAGGAAGCGGGTATAACATTTTTTCACGTACAAAAGTAGATAAGCAAGCTTTCAAATAGATTTCTTCTTGGTAAAGAAATCATATAGAAAGTTTTGCACAGATTACAAAGTTATACCTAGAGAGAGCTTGCCTATCTAACATAAATTTTTAGTTTTCGACGTACGAGTTAAGAAAAAAGTCAAAAGAAAGAGTAAGAAAATGGTTCCGAGAATTAGGTGGTGGCATTTAAAGAATTAACAATAAAGGAGCTTTCAAAGAAAGGTGAAAAAAGAAGAGTTTTGGGAGGTTCAAGAAAATTCTAACGATATGTGGGATGAGGTGGCCAAAGGGATTAGAAAAATAGCAAGAGAGATACTTAGAGAATCAAGAGGCATTGGACCAAAAGGTAAAGAATTTTGGTGGTGGGATGCAGAGGTGCAAGATATAATTAAGGTTAAAAATAAGTGTTATAAAGCGTGGTACTTATTTAAAGATAATGAAAATTAGGACAAATCTAAAGTTGCTAAGAGAGACGCTAAGAAAGTTATAAGTGAAGCGAGATCTATAGCTTTTAAAAGGGTATATCAATCTTTAGGAACTAAGAATGGGGAAAAAAATTTCAAACTTGCGAAGGGTAGGAAAAGAAAGACAAGAAACCTAGACCAAGTGAAATGTATTAAAGATGAATAACGTAATGTCTTGGTAAAGGAGCAAGATATTCAAGCACGATGGGAGAGTTACTTTCAAAGGCTTTTTAACAAAGAACATGAGTTGGCCTGTTACTTTGATAGATTAAATATTGTAGAAGAGGACCATAGTTATACATTTTATCAAAGAATTTAAGAGTTTAAAGTATAGAATGTTTTGAAGAGAATGGAAAATGGCAAAGTAGTAAGACTTGATAATATACCTATTGAGGTGTGAAAAGGTATAAACAATAAAGGCATAAATTGGCTCACCAATTTGTTTAATGTGATAATGAGATCTAAAAAATACCAGATGAATAGAGGAAAAATAATTTAATCTCTATCTATAAAAATAAGGGGGACATATAGAATTGTGCCAACTATAGGGAGTTTAAGTTCATGAGCCATACTATGAAGTTATAGGATAAGGTCATTGAGCAGAGACTAAGACAAAAGAATCAAGTCACAGAAAATTAATTTGATTTCATGTTAGGAAGGTCAACCATGGAAGCAATTTACTTACTACGGAGATTGAGGGAAAGATATCAAAGGAAGAAAAAAGACATACATATGATTTTTATTAATTTGAAAAAGGCATATGATAGAGTGCTGAAAGAGCTTTTATGAAATGCTTTAAAGAAAAAAGTAGTACATATTGCATAAATTTGAACAATCAAAAACATGTAAGACAGGATCATGACTTGCATGAGAACACAAAATGGGGACACAAAGGATTTTTTCACAATTATAGGACTATATTAAGGGTCATCTTTGAATCAATATCTTTTTAACTTGATTTTGGATGTAGTAACTATGCATATACAAGACCTGGGGCCTCGATGTATGATTTTTGCAGATGATATAGTCTTAATTGGTGAATCAAAATAAGAAATAAATATGAAGTTAGAGCCATGGAGACAAGATTTGAAAACACATGGCTTTGTATAAGTAGAAATAAAACAGAAAATATGGAATGTAATTTTAGTAAAAGGCGAACAAATACGAATTTAGAAGTAAAACTTGGAGACCATATATTAAAATAAGTCATAAACTTTAAATATCTTAGGTCCATTATACAAAATGACGGCGAAGTAAAAGTGGACATAAATCATATGATTTAAGCGGGATGGATAAAATGGAGAAAGGTTTCAAGTGTCATTTGTGATAAAAAAAAATGCCACTCAAAGTTAAAGAAAAATTATACCGTACAGCTATAAGACCTGCTATATTATATAGTACTGAATATTGGACGGTTAAAAGATAATAAGAAGATAAACTCAATGTCGTAGATATGAGAATGTTAAGTTAGATATGTGGACACACTAGAAAAGATATGATTTGAAATTAGTGCATGAGAGAGAAAGTTGGAGTAACACCTATTGTAGAGAAGATGGTGGAATCTCGCTTAAGGTAGTTTAGCCATGTGTGGAGAAGACCTACAGAAATTCTACTGAGAATATTAGATCAGATGGAGAGCAGCTCAATAGTTAGAGGTAAACAAAGGAAAAAGAAAATAATAAGTGAAACTATTAAGAAAGATTTAACAATTAATAATCTATCTATTGATCTCATTTATAATAAGCAATTTTGACATCGTTTGATCCATGTAGCCAACCCCACCTAATGGAAAAAAGCTTTTGTTGTTGTTGTTATTTTTTTTAAAACAAATCTTCAAAACAGATTATTTTGTTTTTTGTTTTTAAAACTATTTTTAGAACAAATAATCCAAAAAGGTTTTTCTTATTCTTCAAAACTGATTTTCAAAAACGATTTTACAAAATTTGCTAAAAAATAAGAAAACAAAAACAAATCCAAATAGCCTCCGATTACTAATATTGCAAAAATCAGCAAGGTAAAATAATGCAGAGAAATTAAAAGAAAGTGATCTAGTCTAGCAATTTCACAATATATCTAATATTGACAATTGCTCCCTGGCAACGGCGCCAAAAACTTGTTGTGTGTATGTTTTACTAATTAACCGCAAGCTCACGGTGTAGCTGTAACTAATCCGGCGAGTACGGGTCGTATCCCACAGAGAACAATGTCAATTACTAGAATGATGTAAAATGTGCTATCTAAATCGATACAATTTGATGAGAAAGTGACGATATTAAATAGATGAAAATAACCAATTAAGCAAAGCCTAGGGTTAAGATTTATCACACTTGTGATACTCAACAACAAGTACGTACCTCTAATTGCAATTATCTAGATTAGTTAGGGGATGGTTTAGCCTTAATTAACTAGCAAACTCTTTCGAGCATTACTAATCACACCTAGGTTAATCCAATTGCCTACTTTCATGGTGCTTAGTTTAACCTAGGTTCCTTCAGCTTTATGCCAACCATGGAATACAATTAATCGGTGTTCTCGTGCCTACTAATCGATTCAATCCTAGAGAATCTTAAACTACTTTTGTGATTAAGATAACTCTAATTAACTATTAAGTTCAGATTTTAATCTTTACCTTTCAGTTCATCAATCAAATACCTAAGACGTGATAGATTGGTGATCAGGCATTCTACCAACTCTTTCATGCACATAATAGTTAATCCTAATCAATCTAGAGCAATCATAATTAGGGTTCCACCATTCAATCAAAGTATCATCATATCACAAGTGGGTTTACCAAAACCCTAGATAAAAACTACTCACACATCATGTAATCAGAAATCAATCTCATAAGCATTAAATAACCATAATAGTTCAATATAATCTCAAGAGAATGAATAGATTTAGAAGTATAGATAAGGAACTAAAGCAGAAAAATGTAACCTGGTGTGCAAAAAAGTAAAAACTGAAATACAATCTTTCAATACTGATAAATCCTATTCTAGAACATCCAATCCACAATGATTCAAGTTAAAATCTAACCTAAGAGTGTTTTCTAAGCCTAAAAATCGAGTCTAAAGTGTCTCCTCCGGAATGAATATGTGCCTCTGCATTTTCCCCCACTTATATCTATCCTTGGCAGCCAAAAACCTTAATTTTAACATGCAGTACAGACCCGAAGCACAGCCGTGTTCCAGGACACGGCCTGGCCGTGCTTCGGGCTGGATTTTGGAAACATTCTGCAACTTCTGCCTAGAGCACGGCCTAGCCGTGCTCCATGCCACCAAGCACGGCCTGGCCGTGTTGAGGGCTATCGTGCAGCTTTTTCTCCAATTTTCGGTGTGCTGCTTCCTTGCTTCCTCCTTTGCATATCCCAAGTCCATTTGGCACTTCCCATGATTATTTTCTCTTGCTTATTGGCCTCATTTGTTCTCCTACAAACACAAAATAGATTACAGCAGTATCTAGAACAAAGTATAACTAAAAGCAGAGAAATAACCACAAGTTACTATGAATTGGGGGATAAAATATAGCCATTACGTACTCAAAATTCTCCTTTATTAAACTCCCCCATACTTAAACATTTGCTTGTCCTCAAGCCAATAACATACCATATCAGAAGGACGGGGGAATATGCAATCAGATTCCAGAAAGTAGAAAAATACAATACAGGTAATTTCCACTCAATCAATGTGCACACAATAAGTATATGAATAGACATTTATTAAATAGTCTCTTATTCTTCTAAAACCAGACCAAAAATTCTCCTATTCTATATCTGCTTCTACTGTTACCATTTGTTGTATGCACCAGACTGATTTTCAGACACTCAAGTAGGCCACCTCATCCTTTAGATCTCCCTATTTGTCCTTACCCTTATTTCTATTTTATCACTCTTTTTCTCACTCATACTCTTTTATTTCACTCTCATTTGTTTCTTTTTCTTTTTCTTTTCTCTATTTCATTTATCATCATTTTTCATTCTTTTTTCTTTTCTTTTTTCTTTCTTTTTTTTTATAGAAATATGCAGTGAGTGCATTTTATGCTCAATCTCACTAGGGTAAAAGCATATAAGTACTCATACTAAGGCATTTTTGATGCCTTGAAGGGGTACTTAGAGTGAAAACTTTTTAGGTTTCACATACCTTCATTTTTCACCTCTCCCAACCTTCATACTCTCATAGTGCTAAAATCAGCCATAGCATACAATTCACAGCACAATAGAGAGAAATTTTTCAAAAAATTAAAGGTTTAATGTTAGAAGGGAGAGACTAAAATAATAACTACCTATTTCATATCCTATTGTGCATCACATGTTCATGAGCTAAAATTAGCTTACACTACACCAATCTATCATGGAAACAACAACTATGTGATTATATAACAAGACAAAAGAAATGTGATATGTGCAATATATACATGCAAGGAATCAACTAAAGCAACAGATAAAAGTGGCCAGTGCAAATTATGAACTCAAACAGGAAAAATCAGATACGAAATTCTACTCCCCCATGCTTAAACTAGATAGTGTCCTTAATGTCAGTAAGAACAGAAAATATAGGCAAAAGGAAGAATGAACTTACGTACTCACTGGTAATCAGGTGGTGGTGGATGGGGGTACTGGCCTAGGTGCCAAGTATACCAAGCCTGCATCATACCCTGCATGCTTTGGATAGAGTCTTGCATGGCATGCAGGGTTGCTCTATGAGATAATTGCTCGGCCTCAATGCGACTGAGCCTGGAAGAGATTGAGGTATGATCTTCCGATAGAGCAGATGAGGGTCCTGCACGGTCAGTAAAAATGGGAGGGGGTGGGGGTGGAAGAGCCAAAAAAGGCGCAAGGGGATATTCATCCCCTTCAAGGAGAATCTCATCATCCTCTCTATCCTCCTCTAAGATGTAAATCCAATTTGCCCTATTTGCGACTGCTGTCCTAGAAGGGTTAGGGAGGCTAAATAATTTTTGCCCTCTGAGAGACAACCAGTATTCTGTATTTTGCTTAACAACAAGTTTCATATGCAAGCAGGATTCTAAGTCAATCCTTTTGCTACCCACTACTGGTTGTAGGCCCTGGAGATTGGCCTTAAATCCTAGCCCTTTAGCAATGGCAGTAACCAGGCCTCCTAGTACTACCTTTCCATTCATGGCCCTACCTACCCAGGCCATCTGATGAGCCATAAAGTCTCTGGTATCCACTTTGATACTGTTTACCATAGCATATAGAAAATAAAGCTCTCTAAGATTTACAACCCCATTACTCTTAGCCCTACCGAAAATAGTATGGACTATAAGACGTTGTAAATAACGAAAGGTAGGGTTGCAAATAAAAGATGCTTTGGAACTTGATGCACTGTATTGCCCCTCAATGGCAATTGAGTTCCAAAAAATGTTAGCTAAGAAATCTGAGGGTACTGATCTAGTTCCCTTTGGAGTTAGGCCAAACAGTGCATTAAATTATGCTAAAGTTAAGTTAAAGCTACGGTTAAACAGTCTAAAGTTGACCTGGTCCTGATGGACATTCGAACCCCTAAAAAGTACTATATGAATAGAACTGAGAAACTCTAGGGTGGGTCTAGGGTAGGCTGGGTATCGGAGGGTGAGAAATGTGTTCCACCCAATCCGGCTAACTAGGTATTGGACATCAGGTAAAAGGCCTAAGCGTTCCAAACATTCTTCATCCAAATATCGGGTACTCAGCATTCCCCGTCTAACTAGGGTATCGTATCAGGTCCATTGACTATCGTCAACGAACACTATACCATACTCGTTAATCTGATGAGGAAGTTGGGTTGGTTGTGGATTGCGTCCTCTACGGGGTTGGTGGGATTGGGTGGATGATTGGCCAGTTCGGGCTCTTTTGGGACCCATTGTGATGTGCAAGGAAAATGGTAAATGGTGGGGAAAATAGGCCACAAGCAGTAGAATGCAAGTAATCCAATCCAATCCAGTTAGGATCAAATACACATGTTCAAATATTAGCAAGCTAACCAAAAATATAGTCCAATTCAGAATTCAGTGATTCCAGTGCATATACAGTCAGATTTCTTGCAGAAATTCCTAGAATTAACAGTCAAAGGCAAATGAAGCTACCAAACTACCAGCAAAACAGAGCAATCTAGTACAATCACCAATTGCAAATATCAAACTACAGAGTAAAATCCCAATGTAGATTCAGAGTTCAGGGAAACAAGTAGTAGGATATTTAGAGATGTCCAACAATGAGTACCAACAACCAGCAATAATCAGAACCAGATAATTAAAAATGAAAATAGGGATAGAAAATACCTGGATGGTGCAGCAAGATGAAGAATGCAGGTGAATGGGTTGTGGGGAAGGGGGATTTCTGGGTTCGTAGACCAGGGGAGGGGATTTGGGCAAGGGGAAGATGAAGGGGTTAGGGAATAGGGTGAGGGGTTCACGATTGGAGGGGAAAGAGGATTTCAGAAGTTATGGGAGATGGGAAACCGAGTGGGTGAGGCAAGAAAACCAATCAGGGTGGGGGAATGGCGAAGGGAGTTGGGAAAACCGAAGCAATTAGGGGTGGGGGAATAAACCGAAACAAAAGGGAGTGGGAAGATTAAGGTTCAGTTTGGGGAAGATGAAGCAAGGGGGAGAGGGAGGAAGATGAAACGAAGAAGGAGAGGGAAGGGGTACACTGGTTAGGGCACGGGGGTGTGGGAAGGGAAGCCTGGGTGAAAAAAAGAGGGAAAATTAGGTTAAAAAGTGGGGGGCCATGCCTGAAGCATGGTCGTGCTTCAAGCTGGCTGCTGTAACCTGCTCACCATTTTTTTTTGGAACACGGGTTGGAGGCTGGACCGTGCTTATCAAAACGGCCCAACTGTACTGTTGGCTAGAAACTCATGTAGATTTTTGGGTTGCGTGGGGCACGGCCGTGTCTTGGGACACGGCCAGCCCATGCTTCTCGCAGGTTAGCACCATTTTTGCATCTTTTTGGCCGTGCTTGTAGTACAGTCGTGGTAGGTGACACGACTTACCCGTGTTACTGGTTGGAAGCTGCAAATCCTCAGATTTTGCTCAAATTTTGATTCTCCTTGACTTTCCTCGATTTTTTTAGCCTTTTATATCATTTTGGGCACATGGGAATGGACCTGAAATTCAAGAGAAAAACACTCATCAAGCTCCTAACCTAAGAAATTAGCTAATGTAAAGATGAAAACTAAATCTTAAAGCAAGAAATCAAATAAAAAGAAACTTAGAAATTAAAATGTGGGTTGCCTCCCACAAAGCGTTTGTTTTAAGTCGTTAGCTTGACTCCCTTTCACTTCATTGGATTGAGGGGGACTCTAAGAGAGCTTAGGTGACTCTCTTTTCAACCGGTTGCCCTGTGACAAAGTGTTTGACGCGTTGACCATTAACCTTAAAGGATCTGGTAGCTTCACTCCAGACTTCCACTGCTCCATATGGAAAAACTTGGGTTACTTGGAATGGACTGGACCATCGGGAACGAAGCTTTTCGGGAAAAAGCTTCAGCCTTGAATTAAACAGTAGGACCCATTCTCCTACTTGAAATTTACGCCTCAGAATGTGCTTATCGTGCCACCTTTTTGTTCTTTCTTTGTATAACTTGGCACTATTATAGGCATTAAGTCTCAGGTCATCAAGCTCATTCAATTGTAGGCATCTTCTTTTTCCAGCAGTTGTCAGGTCAAAATTGATTGTCTTGATTGCCCAATATGCCTTATGCTCAAGCTTAACTGGCAAGTGACAAGGTTTTCCATATATTAACTGAAAGGGTGTGGTGCCTATCGGTGTCTTATATGCAGTTCTATAAGCCCATAGTGCATCATCAAGCTTAAGAGACTAATCTTTTCTTGCCTTCAATACAGTCTTCTCCAGGATTGCTTTGATTTCTCTATTTGATATTTCCACTTGACCACTTGTTTGAGGGTGATAAGCTAGAGCCATTTTTTGAGTGACTCCATATTTCTTCAAAAGGTTCTGAAATTGTTGCTCAGTGAAGTGGGAACCTCCATCACTTATCACAGCTCGGGGTACTCCAAATCTTGGAAAAATTACCCTCTTGAAGAGCTTGGCAACCACTTTAGCATCATTAGTGGGAGATGCCACTGCTTCTACCCACTTAGACACATAGTCCACAGCTACTAAGATATATTTGTTCCTACACGAGGATGGAAAGGGGCCCATAAAGTCAATACCCCAAACATCAAATATTTCTACTTCCAAAATACTATTCAGGGGCATCTCATTCCTTCTTGATATATTTCCAACTCGTTGACATCAATCACATGCTTTTACAAAGGTGTGCACGTCTTTGAAAAGCGTAGGCCAATAAAAACCAGCCTGGAGGATTTTAGCTGCAGTCTTAGAAGTACTAGTATGGCCTCTACAAGGTGAATTATGGCAATGGAATATAACACTATATACTTCTTCCTTCGGAATACACCTTCGGAAGATGCCATCTGTACACCACTTGTATAAGCATAGATCATCCCAATAGTAAGACTTGATATCAGAGAAAAACTTCTTTCTCTGATGGTAGCTCAACCCTTCAGGCAATATTTTGCATGCAAGATAGTCCACAAAGTCTGCATACCAAGGAGCATCTGCATAAGTGACTGCAAGGAGTTGGTCATCAGGGAAAGAATCGTCTATAGGCAGCTCATCTCTATCATTCCTCATTAAATCTTGTCTAAGTCTTGAAAGATGGTATGCAACCACATTCTCTGTTCCTTTCTTATCCCGGATTACAAGGTCAAACTCCTACAACAAGAGGATCCATCTAATCAGTCTTGGCTTGGCATCCTTCTTACTTAGCAAGTATTTGATTATAGCATGATCTGTGAATATTACGACTTCTGATCCCAGCAGATATTGTCTGAATTTGTCAATCGCAAGCACTACTGCTAGGAGTTCCTTTTTAGTGGTGGAGTAGTTGACTTGGTCTTCATCCAGGGTTTTACTAGCATAGTATATGACATAGGGTTTCTTATCTCTCATTTGCCCAAGTACGGCACCCACAGCATAGTCACTTGCATCACACATGATCTCGAAAGGAAGGCTTTAATCAGGAGGTTGGATGATTGGTGCAAATATTAATGCCTCCTTCAACCTGCAAAAAGCACGTAAACAGTCATTATCAAATAAGAATGGGATATCTTTAATGAGAAAATTAGTTAAGGGTTTAGAAATCTTGGAGAAGTCTTGAATGAATCTTCTGTAGAAACCCACATGCCCAAGAAAACTTCTCACTTCCTTAACGTTTGATGGTGGTGGCATCATCTGGATTGCCTCAATTTTTGCTTTATCCACCTCTATCCCTCTTTCAGACACTAAGTGTCTGAGTACTATTCCTTCCCTTACCATGAAGTGGCATTTTTCCCAGTTTAGTACTAGGTTGACTTCCTCACATCTCTTAAGTACTTGTGTCAAGTTACTTAAACAATTGTCAAATGAGGTACCATAGACGGAGAAATCATCCATAAATACTTCCATTATATTCTCAATAAAGTCAGAGAAAATAGCCATTATACATCTTTGAAAAGTGGCTAGAGCATTGCACAATCCGAATGGCATCCTTCTATATGCAAAGGTGCCATCGGGACATGTGAACGTTGTCTTTTCTTGGTCGTCTAGATGGATAGAGATTTGAAAGAACCCTAAGTATCCATTCAGATAACAAAAATGTGAATGTTTAGCCAGTCTTTCCAACAATTGATCAATAAAGGGCAAAGGGAAGTGATCCTTACGGGTGGTCTTATTTAATTTTCTATAATCAATACACATGCGCCAACCCGTAATAACTCTAGTAGGGATTAATTCATCATTATCATTTTTGACCACAGTCATACCTCCCTTCTAAGGAACCACATGCACAGGGCTTACCCACTCACTATCAGAAATATGATAGATAATACCTGCGTCCAGCAATTTAAACACTTCCTTCTTAACTACCTCTTTCATGTTCGGATTTAGTCTCCTTTGGTGCTCCCTAGAAGGTTTAAGATTATTGTCAACTATGATTCGATACATTCACACAGATGGACTAATTCCTTTAATGTCATCAATACTATATCCAATCACTTTCTTAAAATCTCTAAGTACATCCAACAACTTACTAGTTTCTTCAGCATTCAGATCAGCATTCACTATGACTGGATATGAAGAGTTAGGGACCAGAAATTCATACCTCAGATTGGATGGAAGAGGTTTCAGTTCTACCTTAGGTGCCTTGGTTTCCTCAAAGGTTGCTGATTTTTCATTGTTCAATTCCAGCTTTTCAGCTTTACTTTTAAGGACAGCGTGGGACGTTCATCAAGCATCTGGGTATATGCATAAGCTTCTACCTGTTCAGCACAAGAAACAGAACTTTCCATAAGGTAAAGTTCAAGTGGGTCAGTAGAACAAAAGCTTACTGCATTTTTAACAATGTTTTGCTCAATAATATCAACCATGCAACAAGTATCACCTAAAGATGGGCACTTCATTGCCTCATTAAGATTGAACTCAATCTTTTTGTCCCTACATTCAAGGAAAGCTTTTCATCTTTCACATTAATAATAGCACCCACGGTAGCTAGGAAAGTCCTTCCAAGAATGATGGGGATTTGGCTATCTTCCTCTATCTCTAAGACAACAAAGTCAATAGGTATGAAAAACTTACCTACCTTTAGAGGCACATCCTCTAGTATACCTACCGGATGAGTAACGGATCGGTCCGCTAACTGAAGGAAAATAGTAGTAGGCTTCAAATAACCCATCTGGAGCTTCTTGCATATGGATAATGGCATAAGACTCATGCTTGCTCCAAGATCACATAAGGCTTTAGTGATTTGCGCATCTCCAATAGAGCAAGGTATAGAGAAGCTTCCAGGGTCCTTGAGCTTAGGAGGCAATTTGTTCTGGATCAAAGCACTGCACTCCTCAGTTAATGCCACAGTGGCATACTCCTCAATCTTCCTCTTGTTAGAGAGGATTTCCTTCAGAAATTTAGCATAGGAGGGCATCTGAGAGACAGCTTCCAAGAATGGAATATTGATATGCAGCTTTTCTAATACATCAAGGAATTTCCCATACAACTTTTCCAACTTGGCTTTAGCTAGTCTCTGAGGGAAAGGAACTGGTGGTTTGTATGGTTCAGGAGCCACATATTTAGGCTCTTCTTCCTCTTTTCTTCCACTAACTTGCTCCTCCTCTTCAGCTGCTCTTTTAGGCTCATCTTTCTTCTCTTCTTCATTTTCTTCCTCCTTCTCTACTGACTCACCCAATTGCTTACCACTTCTCAAAGTGATAGTCTTGCAGTGTTCCCTTGGATTCTCAGGCTGGCCAGGAAATTTACCAAAATTTCTATTTGACGAACTCGCTTGCTGTGCTATTTGAGTCTCTAGCATTTTATTATGTGTAGCAAGTGAATCCACTTTAGAAGCTAAGTCCTTTATGGCTTCATTCATTGAATGATTCTTGGCTCTAAATTCCTCATTCTGTCTACTCTGTGTGGAGATAAAATTTTCCATTAGAGCCTCCAAATTGGACTTTGGTTGAGGAGGAGGAGGATTGAATGGCCTCTGGTTCTGAAAACCTGGAGGTTACCTGAAATTGTTCTGAGGCTGCTGATTAGCATTAGGCTTGTAAGAAAGGTTTGGGTGGTTTCTCCAGCCTGGGTTATAAGTATTGCTGTAGGGATTGTTTCTTTGATTGTTTACAAAGTTTGCCTGCTCACAATCCTGAGGTGCAGAGTTCCCAAGCTAACATTCATTGGCCACATGACCAACACCTCCACAAATCTCATAAGATGAAGATGAAGAAGAAGAGGACCCAACAACATTGATGCTCAACTTGTCCAATTTCTGAAATAAGGCATCAACTTTAGAAGTCAGATGGTTAAATACATCGACTTCATACATACCTGAGGGTTTCCTTGGTTGCCTTTCACTAGACCATGAATAGTGGTTTTGGGCCATATCCTCTATCAGCTCATATGCTTCATCAAATGTCTTATTCATAATGGCTCTACCAGCTGCAGCATCCACAAACATACGAGTGTTGTAGATTAGTCCATTATAGAATCTATGGACTATCAGCCACTTCTCCAACCCATAGTGTGGGCATACTTTGAGGAGCTCTTTGAATCTTTCCCAAGCCTCATATAATGACTCCCCGTCCTTCTGAGCAAAAGTAATGATCTGATTCCTAAGATGGGCCGTCTTGCTCGGTAGGAAGTACTTGGCCAGGAAAGTTTGAGAAAGCTGTTGCTAAGTGATGACGGACCCTGATGGAAGAGAATGCAACCATGCACAGGCCTTGTCCCTTAAAGAAAAAGGGAACAGTCTCAGTCCGATGGCATTTGAGGATATCTCATTCAGCTTCAGGGTGTCACAATACTCCAAAAACACAGAAAGATGGAGATTAGGGTCTTTAGTAAGTGACCCTCCAAACTGATTCTGTTGAACCATCTGCAACAGAGAAGGCTTCAGCTTGAAGTTGTTGGCCTCAACAACAGGTCTTACAATGTTGGGATTCAGGCCATGACTATCCAGGACGATAAAATCCTTAAGAGATCAGTTATCTCTTTCCAACATGATGGATGCAGAGTTTTCTTGCTACTGTCTTTTTTTTATCCTTTGTAGGGTGTGTTCAATTTCTGGGTCAAATTCAGCAATGAGCCCACGGTTTCATCGCATAAAAAAGAAACACACCTATAAGGGAAGAAAATAGGCAAAAATCAGCAAGGTAAAATAATGTAGAGAAATTAAAAGAAAGTGATCTAGTCTAGCAATTTCACAATCTATCTAATATTGACAATTGCTCCCAGGCAACAGCGCCAAAAACTTGTTGTGTGTATGTTTTACTAATTAACCGCAAGCTCACAGTGTAGCTGTAACTAATCTGGCGAGTACGAGTTGTATCCCACAGAGAACAATGTCAATTACTAGAATGATGTAAAATGTGCTATCTAAATCGATACAATTTGATGAGAAAGTGACGATATTAAATAGATGAAAATAACCAATTAAGCAAAGCATAGGGTTAAGGTTCACCACACTTGTGATACTCAACAACAAGTACGTACCTCTAATTGCAATTATCTAGATTAGTTAGGGGATGGTTTAGCCTTAATTAACTAGCAAACTCTTTCGAGCATTACTAATCATACCTAGGTTAATCCACTTGCCTACTTTCGTGGTACTTAGTTTAACCTAGGTTCCTTAAGCTTTATGCCAACCATGGAATACAATTAATTGGTGTTCTCGTGCCTACTAATCGATTCAATCCTAAAGAATCTTAAACTACTTTTGTGATTAAGATAACTCTAATTAACTATTAAGTTCAAATTTTAATCTTCACCTTTCAGTTCATCAATCAAATACCTAAGACGTGATAGATTGGTGATCAAGCATTCTACCAACTCTTTCATGCACATAATAGTTAATCCTAATCAATCTAGAGCAATCACAATTAGGGTTCCAACATTCAATCAAAGTATCATCATATCATAAGTGGGTTTACCAAAACCCTAGATAAAAACTACTCACACATCATGTAATCAGAAATCACTCATAATCATTAAATAAACCATAATAGTTTGATACAATCTCAAGAGAATGAATAGAGGTAGAAGTAGAGATAAAGAACTAAAGCAGAAAGATGTAACCTGGTGTGTAGAAAAGTAAAAACTAAAACACAATCTTCCAATGTTGATAAATCCTATTCTAGAACATCCAATCCACAATGATTCAAGTTAAAATCTAACCTAGGAGTGTTTTCTAAGCCTAAAAATTGAGTCTAAAGTGTCTCCTCCGGAATGAATATGTGCCTCTACGTTTTCCCCCGCTTATATCTATCCTTAGCAGTCAAAAACCCTAATTTTAACGTGCAGTACGGACTCGAAGCACTGGCCGTGCTCCAAGACACGGCCTGGCCGTGCTTCAGGCTAGATTCTGGGAACATTTTGCAGCTTCTGCCTAGAGCACAACCTGGCCGTGCTCCATGCCACCAAGCACAGCTTGGCCGTGTTGGGGGCTGCCATGCAGGTTTTTCTCCAATTTTCGGTGTGCTGCTTCCTTGCTTCCTCCTTTGCATATCCCAAGTCCATTTGGCACTTCCCATGATTGTTTTCTCTTACTTTTTGGCCTCCTTTGTTCTCCTACAAACATAAAACAGACTACAGCAGTATCCAGAACAAAGTATAACTAAAAGCAAAGAAATAACCACAAGTTACTATGAATTAGGGGATAAAATATAGCCATTAAGTATTCAAAATTTCCCTTTATCAACTATACTATAAACATTAAATTGAAAAATCCATGTTCAAATATATGTGAATGCGATTTGTTTGAAGTCAATGTGTCAAAACAAGCTAACTTGATTTACTACCCACCATGATTTAGTTCAAAAAGAGGTTGAATCAAGTTGGCTTGATTTTGTTTGATGCCACTTGTGGTAACGATGAACCCAAGGCCAGGTGATAGAGTGTTGCGAATCAAAAAGCACACCTCTCCTTCCCAGAGATTACCACAAGAGAGGAAGAGGCTGTCATGGTAGCCTCCTTCTCTCCTTCCTCTTTTTCTTTTATTTTATTTTGTTTTTGTTGGTTTCTTCCTTTAGGGAAGCCTGTTTCTCTCATAAGAAGAGTATTTTTTACTTTCTACGTGGAAGAGTTTTTCTCTTTGCTACAAGAGGTGGTGGAGCTTCAATATTTTGCATCTCTTTGTCCATATCTACAACTCTGCGTTCAGATATGAGTAGAGAAAGATCAAACCTACAACTATGAGTTTACTTAGAGGAAAAAGGGCAAAAAGACCTTACCTCAGAGAAAGTTGGAAGGTGCAGTGCTTCTCTCAGAAGTATTTCTATTTTTTCTTAATTTTTAGATGTTGTATCGTTACATATTTGAGATTTTGATATGTAATATTTGATAAACTAATGTTTGTGAGGTGTGTTGCTTCTACATTTTCTGATTGTTAGACCTGATCTTTTATATTTTGTATCTTCAGAAGCCGCATAAGTAAGTTAGATAGGCTTAATTCAACTGTCTTTGTCTTATAATTTTTTTTTACCCTATGCTTGATACATTTTTTCAATAGTAATATTCTACTAGTCCAAAAAAAAAGTTGCCTTGCTTTTTAGTCAGTTGAAATTTTAGAAATTTGACTTAAAATGAGTTTACAAGTTAAATGTGTTCGGTTACCTAACCCATTAAAATTTTTTAAAATTAAATAAATAAATATTTAAAAAGGTTATATTCTTTCAATTAATAATCTATAAAATATTTTAAAAAAAAATAAGAAGATAAATATTTTTCTAAAAAATATATTATAATACAATTTTATGTTTTTAATTTGAAAACATATATAATGTAACGTCCGGTTTTTTTTTTTTACATTACGCATGTTAAAATACGCCATATGTAAAAAAACATTTTATATATATATATATATATATATATATATATATATATATATATATATATATATATATATATATATATATATATATATATATTTATTACAAACCTCATACAAGTTATAATTATACAATACAACATTTTAAAACACATTATACATGTTTACATATATATTACAAACCTCACACAGGTTACATTTATACAATACAACATTTTAGTACATAAATAATAGTTTTTATACAGCACTTCACCCTTGAAATACAAAAGGTGAGGAGGTGGTGCTGACATCTAGATCTCCATCAGTAACTCTCATTTGTGTTGTATCTCATTTCTTTTTATCTGAACATAACACCACAATAATAGTGAGAACAAAAGTTTCCAGTAGACTTAACATAAATAAAATATGCTGAGAAAACATGAGTTATGTTCAGCTGTATAAGCTACAGAAAAATATCAAAATTTTGAGATAAAATCATATTTTTTTAATGCATAAATATCATGCTACACTTGCACCAGAAGTCCATTTTTTTTCTAATGCTCAGCCCTATCACGGCTTTTAATTTACTCGTTTGCTATATGCATAGTGACCGATCGACTACAGTCACTATAAGTTATCAGGGAATATGAGTACATCACCCTCCTGCCTCCTCACATTACCACTGACACCCGGTTGGAGCGGCCCTCCCTTGGCTCACTCAGGCTAATAGGGCGTCCCCTACTCGGTACCGTCACAAGCCATACAACCCGTTAATATTCATTTATACATATAAATACATATATATATATATATATATATATATATATATATATATATATATATATATATATTAATGCATATTCATCAAATAGAATGTAAAATTATCAAGCAACTTGCCATGAGTTTTACGCTTGCCATAATTATCAAGCAACTCGCCATGAGCTTTACGCTTGCCATTCAATTTCTTTCATAAAATAACATGCATAATTTACATATCCAACAATTAATAATTATTCATCACATATCAAATGTCCAATATAACAAATTTCAAATCAAATAAAGAAAAGGGTAATTTTCTTGAACATTTGTCTTCTAAAAATATTTCAACAAATAAAACTAATTTTTAGGTAGAAAAACAGTGAAATGTTCTATGACCTTTCTTCACTTATTCAATAATATCTCCCTCATATACATTCCTATTGAGGTCATTTCAAAGCCTATAAGAAGCTAAGACAATTATATACAACTTCTATGTTTATCATTTCCTCAAATTCTTTACGGTTTATTCCCAGAAAATTAAAAATAAAACACTTATGTTTACTATCCTGAATTCCGACCTTTGCTCAATTAATTAACCATATCTCCCTCATATAAATTCCGATTGAGGTGATTTCAAAGCCTATAAAAAGATAAGACAATTATCTACAACTTCTATGTTTACCATTGCTTCAAATTATTTACGGTTTATTCCCAAAAAATTAAAAATAAAACACTTATTTTTACTATCCTAAATTCCGACCTTTGCTCAATTAATTAACCATATCTCCCTCATATGAATTCCGATTGAGGTTATTTCAAAGCCTATAAATCTGTGAGACATATATCTATAATTCATATGTTGACGATTTCTTTAAAATCCTTTTCGAATTTTCTCAGAATTCCAAAAACCGAAGCTACCCCAATTATTCCGAAATTCAGTTTAATTTATCTTCTCCTTTGATTTTCTTTTATATAATCCCATACACCCATATGCATGTCCAAACATCCAAAACAGAATTTATATAAATATCCAAACCACATGTTATCCAAAATTATAACTAAACAAATCTAACAATGTATATATAATTTTGTACAAAAATTTATTAGAGGATGTTAATCCTACCTCAGATAGATCCTTAAACTTGTATGTTTGATTCCTTCCACACAAAGTAAAATCCTTGATTTCCCCTTTCCTCTTCCTTTTCCTCCTTCTTCCTCTTTCTCTTCTCTTCTGCTGAAAATCCTACCGACACTTTTTTTTTCTTCCCTCTTTTCTCTTCTTTCTCTTTCTTTTCTCCTTTTCTTTCTTTCTCTCTTTCTTTTCTCCTTTTCTTTCGTTCTCTCTTTCTTTTCTCCTTTTCTTTCTTTCTCTCTTTCCTTCCGTCATCTCCCCCTTCCCCTTCTTATCTTTTTTTTTTATATTATTATTTTATTATTATTATATTATATATTTTTCTTTCCCTTCTTACCCCCTACCTACCTCCTCCCTTTCTCCAAAATATCCTTACTACCATCCCTAATTTCATAAATGCCATCCTCCATTAATTACAAAAATGAAATTTCAATGAAATTACATAAATGCCATTTTAACCATCCTACTATCTTCTTTTACCTGAGTAAAATTGTAAAACGATTTAATCCTCTCGTGAAGTCCAAAATGCTTTCTCCTCTCTGAACAAAAATTCCAATTAGTAACATAAAAGGAAAAAAAATTGGGGATGTTACAGTTCTCCCCCCTAAAAAGAATTTTGACCTCAAAATTCAAGGTTTACCTGTCTTCAAACAATTGTGAATACTTCTGTCTCATGTCATCTTCCCTTTCCCATGTGGCTTCTTCCATTGTTAAACTCTCCCAACCTACCTTCACCAATGGAATGGTTTTATTTCTCAACTGTTTCACGTCTTTATCCAGAATTACTATTGGCCTCGGTCGGTAGGTTAGATTATCGTCTACAGTTATTATTTCTTCTTGAATTATGTGCGACGGATCTGGTAGATACTTTCGAAGTTGAGAAACATGAAACACATCATGCAGATTTGACAAATGCGGAGGAAGTGCAATCTGATACGCCGATGACCCTATCCTTTTCAGAATTTGATATGGTCCTAAATATCTCGGACTCAATTTCTTAATTTTCATTGCTCGGCCAATTCCGGTAGTAGGAGAAATTTTCAAAAACACATGCTCACCTTCTTGGAATTGTATCGGTCTCCTTCTCCTATCGAAATAGCTCTTTTGTCGACTCTGAGTTGTTCGCATTTTATCTCGAATTATCTGTATTTGCTCAGAAGTATGTTGCACTAACTCGGGCCCTAATAACCTTTTCTCCCCCACTTCATTCCAACATAATGGTGATTTACATCTCCTACCATACAAAACTTCATATGGTGCCATTCCGATGCTAGAATGATAACTGTTATTATACGCAAACTCAGCCAGTGACAGATATCCATCCCATCATTTTCCTTGCTCTAGCACGCACGATCTTAGCATATCCTCTAAAGTCTGTATAGTTCTCTCCGTTTGACCGTCTGTTTGAGGATGATATGCAGTACTAAAACACAAACAAGTACCAAAAGCTTCTTGTAGTGCTCTCCAAAATCTGGAAGTAAATCGAGGATCTCGATCTGAAATGATACTATTAGGAATTCCATGCAACCGTACAATTTCCTTCATATACAACTGGGCCAACTTATTCAACGAATAGTTTTTCTTAATGGGTAAAAAATGCGCAGATTTCGTCAGTCTATCAACTATTACCCATATCGCATCATAACCTGTATGAGTCTTAGGTAATCCGATAATAAAATCCATAGATATACTATCTCACTTCCACTCAGGGATTTCTAAAGGTTATAACATCCCAGAAGGTTTTTGATGTTCTATCTTCACCTTTTGATAAACCAGACACTTAGACACATATTCAGCAATATCTCTCTTCATTCTTGGCCACCAGTATAATCTTTTCAAATCTTGATACATTTTTGTAGATCCTGGATGGATTGTATACTTACTTTGATGAGCTTCTTCCAGAATCTTAGCCTTCAACTTCTCTCCTTGTGGTATACATGTTCTGCCCCGGTACATAATAATTCTATCCTCTGACATTGCAAAGTCAGGCTGATCTCTTCGATCTTGTAAAAATTGATCATGTGTCTGCGCTTCTTTAATCTGAGTCTTCAAGTCACTTTCAATTCTTAATTCACTAACAATCAAACTACCCGAGACAATCATAACTGATAATTTCAAATTTCTGAATTCCTCAATTAGCTCCATTTCCTTTATCAGTATTTGACTTAAATGCAACGACTTCCGGCTCAATGCATCAGCTACTACATTTGCCTTCCCTGGGTGATACTTTAATTCAAATTTGTAATCATTAATGAATTCCATCCACCTTCTTTACCTCATATTCAATTTTTTTTTGTCAAAGAGATACTTTAAACTCTTGTGATCACTGTATATTTCAAATACAGCTCCATACAAGTAGTGTCTCCACATCTTCAGGGCAAAAACTATTGCAGTCAACTCTAAATCATGAGTAGGATAGTTCTTCTCATGCAGTCTCAATTGTCGAGATGCATAAGCAACTACTCTACTTTCTTGCATCAAAACACAACCTAAACCTTTCTTGGAAGCATCCGTATAGACTACAAAGCATCCAGAAGGGTTAGGAACAACTAGAACAGGTGGAGAAGTCAATTTGACTTTAAGCTCTTGGAAACTATTCTCGCATTCTTCAGTCCAATTAAAGAGACTTCCCTTTCTGGTCAATCGAGTCAAAGGCAAAGCTATTTGAGAGAATCCCTGTATAAACCGTCTGTAATATCCTGCTAAACTCAAGAAACTTCTAATTTCAGTCACAGTTTTAGGTCTCTCCCATTTTAGCACTGCTTCAGTTTTACTGGGATCCACCGACACGCCATCTTTAGAAATTACGTGACCCAAAAACTTCACTTCTTCCAGCCAAAATTCACATTTTTCCAACTTAGCAAAAAGTTTCTTTTTCTTCAAGACCTGAAGTACTAATCGGAGATGCTGGTTGTATTCTTCCTCACTCTTAGAGTAGATTAAAATATCATCTATGAACACTACTACGAATTGATCCAAGTAGGGTCTAAAAATGCGATTCATATAGTCCATAAAGACTGCAGGTGCATTGGTGACCCCAAAAGGCATGACTAAAAATTCGTAGTGTCCATACCGAGTTCTGAAAGCTATTTTTGGAATGTCTTCTTCTTTAACTCTGATCTGATGATATCCTGACCTCAAGTCTATCTTAGAGAAAATAGTAGCTCCCTTTAATTGATCTAGTAGATCGTCTATTCTAGGCAACGGATACTTATTCTTAATAGTCGCCTTATTCAATTGCCTGTAATCAATACACAATCTCAAACTGCCATCTTTCTTCTTTACAAACAATACAGGCGCTCCTCAAGGTGATACGCTAGGTCTGATAAAATTCTTTTCTAACAGCTCTTCGATCTGCTTCTTCAGCTCTTGTAGTTCCACAGGAGACATTCTATAGGGAGTGATAGAAATAGGCCTCACCTCTGGTGCTAGATCAATGGAAAATTCCACTTCTCTCTTCGGTGGAGGTTCAGAAATTTCAGAGGGAAAAACATCTGGAAATTCACGGACTACTGGAATCTCAAGCAATTCCCGTTTCACACTCAGATTGATGGTATATAAGAAAACACATTTCAAATCTGCATCCCTCATCTCCTTATAGAGTTAGTGAGCACTAATAATACTATACTTTTGGTCCTCCGGTGGGTCCGAGAGAAACTCAAAAGTCTTATTGCAGCAATCCAGTAGGACTCGATTCTGACTTAACCAATCCATACCCAAGATGACATCTATACCGTCCAGAGGTAGACAGATCAGATCCACTACAAAGGATCTGTCATTCAATACAATGGGACAATTCAAACACACTGAAGAGGTAATTATTTTTTCTCCTGCAGGTGTTACCACCACTAACTCATATGGTAACTCTGCAATAGAGTGTTGTAATTTCCCCACATATTTTATTGCTATGAAAGAATGGCTTGCACCAGAATCAAACAATACATTCAGAGACAAATTGTTGATACGGCACGTACCTTGCATCAAATCAGGAGCTGTCTTTGCTTCAGCACCACTCAAGGTGAAAACTCTTCCTGTTATTTGTTGTGTTCGTGCAATACCTTTTCCTCTTCCCAGTGGACAATATCGTGACACGTGCCCCTTCTGTCCGCATTGGTAGCAAGTAACTGAATCAAAATAACATGGATTATTCCCATGGAATTTCCCGCATTTTCCACACTGACCCGTTGTCGGATTTTTCAGAAAAGGTCTGGGTTCCACAATTGCTGGTTGTTTACCTCTCATAATATTCTTCCCTCTGGTATTTCTATCCATAACTGGGAACTCTCTCTTCCGCTTCCACTGAGTCCGCCTCTCCTTTTCATCTTTGACTGCTTTTAGACTTGTTGCCAGCATCCGACATTTATTTACCAACGGGGCATATTCCCGAATCTCTAATGCCACCACAACATTTCTAAGCTCCAGATTCAGTCCTGATTCAAACTTCACTGCCTTCCAAGCTTCATCTGGATTATTCTTCAAAGTACTTGAGAACTTAGACAGTTCTTCAAACTTGGTAATATAGTGCTCAATGGTCCCATTTCCCTGTCTAAGCTGAAGAAACTCAATATATTTCTCAACTCTCACATTACTGGGAAAATATTTGTTCAGAAAAGTCTCTCAGAACAAGTGCCATGTAATTTCCCTGTCTTGATGTACCAGTAACTCTTTGACTCCTCTCCACCAGTATTTAGCTTCTTCCTTCAGCATATATGTCCCAAGATTAACCTTCTGCTCATCAGAACAATTTAGAACTTCAAAAATCTTCTCGAGTTCCGTCAGCCATCTCTCAGCAACTATTGGGTCATATGCACCCACAAAAGATGGAGGTCGCGTTCCCATAAATTCAGACCATCCATTACCATTTCCAGTTCTGTTCCTATTTCGATTTCTTTCATCTCCCCTAACCTCGTCATTATTATTAATATTCTGAAGATGCTGCAGAATCTGATTCGCAGCAGCTGCCTGAGCTTGAATAGCTGCGGCTATGTTATTTAAGGTAGCATCTACGCTGCCTGACAGATTCCTTCTTGGTGGTGCCATAACTCACTGTATTTGTAAAGAAAAATATTAGTCACTATTGAGGTGATCAAACTCAACAGCAGTTCAAAATTTTACAGCAGTTATCACACTACACAAAATTATAAATAGGAAATACTGGTAATTTCCTACTGTATTTATCCGCTACCTTATACAACGTTTCCACATAACTATTCAAGACTCCTCTAAGTCAATTTAGGTGACCACCCACCCCATGGTCGCCTAAGATCGACCCGCTCTGATACCAACTTTGTAACGTCCGATTTTTTTTTTTTTTACATTACGCATGTTAAAATACGCCATATGTAAAAACACATTTTATATATATATATATATATATATATATATATATATATATATATATATATATATATATATATATATATATATATATTTATTACAAACCTCATACAAGTTATAATTATACAATACAACATTTTAAAACACATTATACATGTTTACATATATATTACAAACCTCACACAGGTTACATTTATACAATACAACATTTTAGTACATAAATAAGAGTTTTTATACAGAACTTCACCCTTGAAATACAAAAGGTGAGGAGGTGTTGCTGACATCTAGATCTCCATCAGTAACTCCCGTTTGTGTTGTATCTCATTTCTTTTTATCTGAACATAACACCACAATAATAGTGAGAACAAAAGTTTCTAGTAGACTTAACAAATAAAATATGCTGAGAAAACAAGAGTTATGTTCAGCTGTATAAGCTATATAAAAATATCAAAATTTTGAGATAAAATCATATTTTTTTTAATGCATAAATATCATGCTACACTTGCACCAGAAGTCCTTTTTTTTTTTTCTAATGCTCAGCCCTATCACGACTTTTAATTTACTCGTTTGCTATATGCATAGTGACCGATCGACTACAGTCACAATAAGTGATCAGGGAATGTGAGTACATCATCCTCCTGCCTCCTCACATTACCATTGACACCCAGTTGGAGCGGCCCTCCCTTGGCTCACTCAGGCTAATAGGGCGTCCCCTACTCGGTACCGTCACAAGCCATACAACCCGTCGATATTCATTCATACATATAAATACATATATATATATATATATATATATATATATATATTAATGCATATTCATCAAATAGAATGTAAAATTATCAAGCAACTCGCCATGAGTTTTACGCTTGCCATAATTATCAAGCAACTCGCCATGAGCTTTACGCTTGCCATTCAATTTCTTTCATAAAATAACATGCATAATTTTCATATCCAACAGTTAATAATTATTCATCACATATCAAATGTCCAATATAACAAATTTCAAATCAAATAAAGAAAAGGGTAATTTTCTTGAACATTTGTCTTCTAAAAATATTTCAACAAATAAAACTAATTTTTAGGTAGAAAAACAGTGAAATGTTCTGTGACCTTTCTTCACTTATTCAATAATATCTCCCTCATATAAATTCCGATTGAGGTCATTTCAAAGCCTATAAGAATCTAAGACAATTATCTACAACTTCTATGTTTATCATTTCTTCAAATTCTTTACGGTTCATTCCCAGAAAATTAAAAATAAAACACTTATTTTTACTATCCTGAATTCTGACCTTTGCTCAATTAATTAACCATATCTCCCTCATATAAATTCCGATTGAGGTGATTTCAAAGCCTATAAAAAGCTAAGACAATTATCTACAACTTCTATGTTTATCATTGCTTCAAATTATTTACGGTTTATTTCCCGAAAATTAAAAATAAAACACTTATTTTTACTATCTTGAATTCTGACATTTGCTCAATTAATTAACCATATCTCCCTCATATGAATTCCGATTGACGTACTTTCAAAGCCTATAAATCCGTGAGACATATATCTATAATTCATATGTTGACCATTTCTTTAAAATCCTTTCTGAATTTTCTCAGAATTCTAAAAACCGAAGCTACCCCAATTATTCTGAAATTCAGTTTAATTTATCTTCTCCTTTGATTTTCTTTTATATAATCCCATACACCCATATGCATGTCCAAACATTCAAAACAGAATTTATATAAATATCCAGACCACATGTTATCCAACATTATAACTAAACAAATCTAACAATGTATATATAATTTTGTACAAAAATTTATTAGAGGATGTTAATTCTACCTCAGATAGATCCTTAAACTTGAATGTTTGATTCCTTCCACACAAAGTGAAATCCTTGATTTCCCCTTTCCTCTTCCTTTTCCTCCTTCTTCCTCTTTCTCTTCTTTCTCTTCTCTTTTGCTGAAAATCCTACCGACACTTTTTTTTCTTCCCCCTTTTCTCTTCTTTCTCTTTCTTTTCTCATTTTCTTTCTTTCTCTCTTTCCTTCCGTCATCTCCCCCTTCCCCTTCTTATCTTTTTTTTATATTATTATTTTATTATTATTATATTATATATTTTTTTTCCCTTCTTACCCCCTACCTACCTCCTCCCTTTCTCCAAAATACCTTTGCCACCATCCCTAATTTCATAAATGTCATCCTCCATTAATTACAAAAATGACATTTTAATGAAATTACATAAATGTCATTTTAACCATCATACTATCTTCTTTTACCTGAGTAAAATTGTAAAACGATTTAATCCTCTCGTAAAGTCCAAAATGCTTTCTCCTCTCTGAACAAAAATTCCAATTAGTAACATAATGGGAAAAAAATTGGGGATGTTACATATAAAACTTTTTATTATCATACTTATAAAATCTTCAAAAATTAAAAAAAGATATATTTTTTTAAAAAAATGAAAACAGTTGATCTTTAGAATCAAATGATAAGTTAAATTTATGTTTTCATCATTATTTTAAATTATGTAAAAAAAATATATATATATTAATATATTATTTTATTAGGGTCTTGAAGTAAGTGAATTAAGTTAAAATATCTCAATTTAGTTTATGGAGAATTTTTAGAGAGTCATCCTTTTTTAAAAGAATAAAAAGGTTGGCCTGCGATTCAACCTGCATAATTCACAAATCTAAGTGAGTTAGATCAATTTTGACCTGATTCAAAATAGACTATAAATCTTATAATGACATAAAATGTGATTTTTTATCCTTAAAATTTAATTTGATATTTAATTTCATGCCTAAAGTCTTAATTTTTCAATTATTTTTATTCTTAAAAAAATATTTGATGTTGCCGTTAAGACTAACACTATCAACCCACACAATGGGATTTAGGAATTTCAATTCATTCACACTTTAAAATTTTAATTTTCTTTTGTTTGAATAACAAATGGGAGAGTAAAAAGAAGAAGAAATAGTTAGTGGAATAAATAGTCAAAGATTTGGTAAACGAGAAGAAAAAAAAAGTAAAAATATGCACTTATATTAATGTTGCTGTTATAAAAAAAAATTGAATTGGTAGTCATTTAAAAAAATTTTAAAAAAAATATTTTATCACGTGTTTTAGTTCAAAAGATAGTATTAAATATATTTTTAAGATAAAGATAAAATTAAACAAAACTGTAAAAAATAAGAAATATTGTTGCCATCTTGTAACTCAATTTCCCTTTTTAAAATAAATTAAGAACATCTCCAATAGAGATTAAGAATTCCCATTGTGAGTTATTTATGATAGACTTTCTCCATCGCGACAATAAAAGCATTGGAAAAATTTAAATACTATTATTTTTTTAATTAATAGTGTTTAAATAAAAAAATTGTTTTTATTATATATTTTTATTATTTTTAATTATTATTATTAAAAATATTATTTAAAATGAATTTATATTATTTTTAAAAATTTATTTATGTATTTATTAGTTTAAAATTTATATTAAAAAAAGTTTTTACTTAAAAATTTATATTAAAATATTATTATTAAAAATATTACTTACATTTTTTTTATGTATTTATTATTTTAAAATTAAAATATAAATTTGCTATATTTTAAATTAAAATATAAATATGTAAAGTAATTTATGAAACTTATTTAATAAATTTTTTAAAATTGTATTATTAAAGTAAAAAATTACTTAAAATAATAATAATATAATAATATAAAATTTACTTAAATAATTTTAATAAATTATATTACTAGGGATGTCTTAAATAATCTTTTCTATTGAAATAATCTGACTATAAAAGATGTTTAAATGGAAGTAAAAATAGCAGTTCGCTTAGAAAATGGCACATATGTAATGGTGCAAATCATCTTTCAAATAAGACGGAGTTGTGGGCAATACTTACAACACTAAGCATAGCTTGAGATTTGGAAATCAAAGAATTGGAGATTGAATCAAACTCGACCACTACAGTGAACTTATGCAAGAATGACTCTGCAAATTTCCACCCCTGTGCAGGTTTGGTAGCGTACATCAAATGCTTCTTTGACAAGAAGTGAAGAGTGAAAATAACACACTCAGAGAAGTAAATAAGACTGCAAACTAAATGACTTGCAAAGCAAACAATCAACACTCAGGATTACAAATCTATAAGAATCCCAAGAATGGACTAAGCCCAATGCTCTTGGAGGACCTGAGGGGTGAGACAACCCAAGGTTGTGTCTCGTGTAGTCCATCAAGACTCCTTTTGTTGTACCAAAAAAAAATCATCTTTCCGCACTCATGAATCATGACCAACCTGGTAATATATGTGCTATCTAATTTTGCCACTTGGAAAAAAAAAATTATCTCCGCCTATTGACAACACCGGTGCTAATAGCAGTGCTCTAACTTGATGCGTTGGAAATCGCTCCCCTCTGGGTTAAGGCCCCAGCTACCTGCAGGTGGACTGGTCTTTGGTCCAATTTCCGGTGCGAATAATTTCAAACACTGTCAGACTATTACGGAGATAGATGCCCTCACTAGCTTTGATACGAAAAAGCCTTTGATTTTTCAGAAAAAATTTACCGTGGTATACTCAATTAATATTTTAATACTGTTTGAACTTTGAATAATCCATCAGCATCGTGCCCCCACTAACTAGGCTTTGAGTTTGCCTTCCCCTCCCGATGAATTTTTATCTATTCTCACTCTGTCACTTCTGACTTATCCTTGGCTTCCGTGCAGCTGAGAACTTTATATAAGATTGACAACCGAGAGAGATTTCAAAACAGAGCGTGTAAGACAAAAAGAAATGTTCAAGAATGCGTTAATCTATTATAGCAGAGCGTGTATGATCTAGTGATACTACAATATTATAGCACCATACTTGCTTTTTAGTATTAATTCAATATTTATATGTTTATGGAGGAGAGAAATCAGTAGAAGCGCTTTTCTTTTCCTTCCAGCCAAAAAGTGAAAGAAAGATGAGGTAATTTCGGTGGTCTTCAGAAGTGTTGGCTCCATAAGTGAGTGAGTGAAGGTTGCCCCGTGATTACTTTGTTAATAGGTACAGATCCGAAATGAACATGTTCTCTTCTTACTTCTTTCTTTTTAACTTTTGATTGATGTCTAACACCAGAGAGCTGGATGCTTCCGTCTATAGCCCCATGATATTTTGTTGGTCAAGTCAAATTCAAAACCTACTGTACGGCTGCAGAAATAACAGAAACGTTGTACAGGTTTTGTAAGTTGCCCGAGGGAGATCCAGTCACAAGCACCCCGACACTGCACTCAGCTTTGAAGAGTTTCATTCATGGACGGCGAAAGAGAAGGCGACCCAGAAATATCCAACTCACTCACCGTTAAGATTGCAAGCAGCAGCTGTAATTCACATTTACCTTCACCAAACATAAAGAACTCGATAGACTCATCGCCTTACGGTTCTCCCTCTCTTGTTTCGCCCGCTTCATCCGCATTCGTTTCAGCCTTGCAGTCACCATATATATCTCCAAGGGCCATCGTAGCAAAACCCCCTCACCCTGGGGATAGTCCATGTCTGCAAAACTCAACCACCACCCATCCCTCGCCGCCATTCTCATACCGAGGTTCCCATTCTGAAGACGTCCCGAGCAGTTCCTACACTCCCCCGTCCGATCCATACGAATTCTCCGATGACCCTGCCGATTCAAAGCTCAAATTTGTGACGTGCCTTCCAGTCCCGGACTCGGCTCCTCCGCGAATCTCATTTTCATTTCCAGTCCCTCGAATTTCCTTCTCAAAAGCCCCTGTTTCCCCTGCTTCCAATGGAAAAATTACCAGTAGCGATGTTTACATTGGTTACCACGGCCAGAATCCCAATTTGCTGCGCTTCTGTAAGTGGCTTAAGTCGGAGCTTGAGCTTCAGGGGATTGATTGCTTTGTTGCGGATAGAGCAAAATATTCGGATAGTCAGAGCCACGAGATTGCGGACAGAGTCATCTGCTCAGTGGCATTCGGCTTAGTGGTTGTCACCCATTCCAGCTTTCTCAACCATCTGAGCATGGAAGAGATTAGATTCTTCGCTCAAAAGAAGAACTTGATCCCTCTCTTCTTCGAAACTGCACCTGCTGAGATTATGGCTGCTCCTGAGGGCAATTCAGTTGACAAAGAATGTGTAGAGGCAATGGATGAACTTGCGAAGTCCCATGAATTAAAGTTGGAGGCTAATGATGGAAATTGGAGAAGCTGCATATCAAAAGCTGCCGGGATTCTCAGAGCAAGACTTGGGCGGAAGAGAGAAGGATTTGAAAATATACAAGGATTTGAGAATTTACCTTTCCCGAAGAACACGTACTTCGTTGGAAGAGAGAAGGAGATTATGGAGATCGAATGTCTCTTTTTCGGGCGTGGAAATTGTCCGGATCAAGATTATTCTACCGCAATCATCAAAGGAGAAGACAGTGGGCAATCTGAAGGACTTGCAGACGAGGAAAGCGATCCCATGACTAATAGACGAGGAAGATTTATTAGTCTAGAGATGGACAAGAGCAAAGAACCAACTTTAGAGGCTTGGGTTGAACCAATCATAGGAAAAAATTCGTTGAAGAGGTCCAAACATAAGAAATCAAAATGCGGGAACTATAAGAGCTTGTGTAACAGCGTGATTTGCATTAATGGGGTTTCTGGGATTGGAAAATCGGAGCTCGCGCTGGAATTTGCTTACAGATATTACCAGAGATACAAAATGGTCTTGTGGGTTGGTGGGGAAGCTCGGTATCTCAGGCAGAACATATTGGATTTGTCTATAAATTTAGGTTTGGATGTTGGTGCTGATTCCGAGATGGAAAGGGGCCGCATTCGTAGCTTTGAGGAGCAAGAATTTGAAGCATTCAAGAGAATCAAGAGGGAGCTGTTCGGTGATACGCCTTACTTACTTATAATTGATAATCTTGCAACTGTAGAGGAGTGGTGGGAAGGGAAGGATTTGCATGACTTAATCCCAAGAAACACAGGAGGCACCCACGTGATTATTACCACTAGGTTGTCCAAAGTAATGAATTACGATACAATTCAGCTTCCTCCATTGCCATTATCAGATGCAATGGTTCTGATGAAAGGAAGAAAAAAGAGAGAGTATCCAGTGGATGAGATAGAATTCCTCAAGAAATTCCACGAGAAACTTGGGAGGTTGAGCTTTGGTTTGTGGTTGATTGGATCAGCGCTATCTGAAATTGCTATTGGTCCCTCTGCTCTCTATGAGGCAATAAACCAGGTTCCACTTGATGAGGGCTGTCCCACTTCTTATATGAGCACTGCGGAAGAGCAGCTCTGTAAGAGCAATCCTTTCCTCATGAAGACCCTCCATTTTTGCTTTGGAATTTTGGAAAGTAAAGAGAATTGGAACCTCCTAGTCATAAGAATGCTTCTTGTCAGTGGGTGGTTTGCCCCAGCTCCCATTTCAGCGAGTTTGTTAGTCACTGCGGCCAAGAATATCCCTACTGATGGAAACCGGCTCAAGAAGTGGAGCAGGAATCTGAGTCTTACATTCAGTTGTTTATCATCAAAGGCATGGAAAAACGAAGAAGACTCAGCAATGCTTCTCGTGAAACTGGGACTGGCGCGAAGGGCCAATAAACGGGGTGGATATTGGATCCATTTCCATCCCATAACGCAGGCATTCGCAAAAAGGAAAGGTGGTTTGCAATCTGCCAAGGCTGCGGTTCAAGGGGTAATTAGAAAAATGGGTAATCCTTATGTAAACTCGGATCATTTATGGGCATCGGCTTTTCTTGTGTTTGGGTTCAAATCTGAACCACCACTTGTCCAATTAAAGGCAGTTGACATGGTTTTGTACGTCAAAAGAATAGCTCTCCCACTTGCAATTCAGGCCTTCACGATTTTCTCAAGATGCAATTCTGTAATGGAGCTCTTAAAGGTGTCCACAAATGCACTGGAGGAAGTCGAGAAGTCCTTCGTCTCTCAAATACAAGATTGGTCGCACGAGTCAATTTGTTGGATACGAACGCTTCAACGTAGCCAAAAGGTAGATGAATATGTGTGGCAGGACGTGACCTTGTTGAAGGCAACACTGCTGGAGACTAGGGCGAAGTTGCTAGCGAGAGGGGGACTTCTTGACAGCGGCAAAGAGCTGTGCAGAACATGTATCAGTATTAGAACTGTGATGCTTGGCCATAATCATGCGCAGACGGTAGCTGCACATGAGACGTTGGCAAGACTAGTAAGGATGAGGAGTAAGATATGACGACCCCTTGTAGTGCATGTATAACAGTAGTGTGGCAATGACCTTGTTAGACCGTCATTGTAATTTTGGTGAAAATGATACTGCCATTGCAAGGTTTAATACCTAGCTTAAAAATTGCTGACTTTGTGAAATACCATTAATAAAATTTAGACAAAAATACTTTTTTCATCTTTAAAATTTAATCCAAAATTTGATTTTTCTTCAAAGTTATTTTTTTTTTCAATTTTGTCTCTAATGTTTCAAATAAATTCAATATTGTCTATTTTGTCTAATGTTGTTAACCTCTTTATCAGAAAATGCCTACTTGCCTACGTAATCGTAGACGTATGTTGATATAGACAAAGAGTAAACACCCCTTTAACAGAAAAATATTCATAGAGGTACGTTGAATATAGACAAGTCCTTTTTTTTGTAACAAATATAAACAAGTACTAATTTCATATTTTTCTTCAAATTTTCATCGCCGTCTCTCTCAAAATTAAAATCACGATTGACTCTATTTTTAATTTTTTGCTTTTAAAAATTATTTTCAAGAATAATATTTAAAAATTATTCTACAAAATAAGAGTGTAAAAAATTTATTTGATAAACTATTTTAAAAACAACTTTTAAATAACATATAATCAAAAAAAAAAGTTGACAAAATTGTTTCGAGAATAAATTTTAAAAACAAAAAAAAGGAAACTAGTTTGATATGAAATATTTTTTATTTTTATTTTTATGATCACTTTAATTTTTTAATTGAATTATGGTAATATTTTAATGAGAATATGGAAAAAATAAATAAGTAAAAATGAAAACACCATCATAAAATTTAATATAATATTGATATGGCATCAATATTTTTAAATATATTGTTTTAAAATAAATAACAACATCTATAGTTATTCATATTAATTATAAGAGGTACAAAAGTGACATTAACAATTATATAAGTTAATGTATATAAATTATTAAGCAGAATTATGTTCTAACCACATCTAATTTAAAATATGGTCACGATATGTTGTCATTTCTGTTACCCCTTGATCAGATTGAGGGTGATTAACGGTCGGGTTTGGTCAATTGGAGGTATAATCTCAACCCGACCGAACATTGAACGAGTTGGAAATTGCTCGCCCAAAATCGACCGTGAAATCTGGCAATCCGACTACGTCGGATTAAATTGGTTCAACCATTAATCGGTCGGGTTGAGTCGGTTCAAGAAATAAGGAAACTTGCAAATTGGCATTTGGGCAAAAACCCATAGCTTGAACATAGAGCAACTAGGAGCGAGCATTAAAAATAATTTTGCATCAAGTGAGCAATGTCAAAGAAAAGCTTGGCTAATTATCTAAAAGAAAGAACCGTAGCTCAAAGCCTCAAACAATCAATTCAACAATCAATAATAAAATCTCACGCCATGGCTAGGGCATTGAAGAAAGAAGCATGTTGAGTAGATGAATAAATTACCTATGTTGGCAACTGAAGATGAGGAAGAACTTTGGTTACCGTAGACATAGAGGCTTTAAGCTTGGACCATGAGTTGGGAAGATTATGCACTGCCAAGGCGAGATGAGATTGAGGCATCGAGGTGAGGCGAGTGTAAGACAAAAGGTTTAATGTAGCAATAACATATCTAATGGAAAATCTTAGTGGAAAGAGGAGCGGCAAAAAGATTCAAGAGGTTGCTGTGACTTGAGGCATCGAGGTGAGGCGAGTGTAAGACAAAAGGTTCAAAAGGTTTAAGAGAAAGCTTAGAGGCTAGAACACTGCGAGAAGTTGAGCGAAAATGATATTAGGGTTTATGAATTGTGGAAGAAGAGTAACTATATATAGGTAACACAAACGACGTCATTTTGTTTAAGGCTAAAAAAAATGAAGCAAAGGCATATGCTCTGACTCGAACACAATACCCCACGGCTACAATGAGGAATTCAAACCACTAAGCCACAGCTATCATGCAGACGGTGATACTTCAAAAATTTTATTTATTGTATTTTTTCGATTGGGTTGGGTTCAAATGGTTTATTGTCTCCCAACCCGATCCTACAACTTAAACTTGAAAATTCAAAAAATGTTAATCTGATGTAACCTACTTACCCGAATCTACCCACTCAAATACTCACATTTTAGTCAGTTTAGAATGGGTTCAAACAGGTTGCACGGGTTGTGCTCACCCCTAGATTAGATAATCTTGACAAGTTGTCTTCATTAAAGCATGTCTCCCCCATACTTGTATTTTCATTTAAAACCTCTATTTTTGCATCATCAAGACCTTCACGTATGTCAAATAATTGATCACGTAAATTTCATTTGCATCTATAATTGTGAATATCACAACAAGCCATCACTATAAGTCGCTGCCTACTAGGTTTGTAAGTGGCATGAACTTTAAAATAAGAAACTTGTTCTTTAATACTTCAAAGCAACCCTTAATAGTCATTCTTAGTGATGAATATTTATAATTAAATAGCTCCTGACAACTTCTTGGTTGTCTACCTCGACCTCTATATTATTGTGTATGATATCTTTCATCTCTATAAGGGAGAAAAAACCTCAAGTACAAGAATACCCAACATTCACAAGATAAAATGAGCCTACATCAATGAATATTCATTAACAAATAATATAAATTATGTATTTTTAGTAAAATAAGAGAATTTTGACAATATAATATTTACCATTCGTGGGCCATGGAAATTCTGTATTTAGATTAGTAAGTGCATCTAAAAAAACTTTAGTATCATGTGTACTACCTTCCCACCCCAAATAGACTTATGTTAACATCATATTAAAATCACAAATACACATCACATTTTGTGTCACAATTGTCTTTCTACCTCTGCATGACATTTGTTTTTTAACAAGAACACGTGCACTTATGTGTATGCCATCAATTGCACCTAAAAAATTCTATTAAAAATAAACCATTATAAAAAATAATTTACCGATACAATAAAAAATAAAGAAGTGCATGGGTGAATTCTTAACAAAAACACATACCTTGAACTATGAATAATAAATTGGGTTAATTTTAATTTTTCTAGGCAACTATGTAGACTCTTGTTTAATTAGCTCTTTTCTTAATCAACATACTGCTCTCAAACACTTTTTTAAAATAACGAGAAACTGTTTCTGTGAAATGTTGAAAACGATAACGAGAAACTATTTCTGTAAAATGTTGAAAATGATCTAATACTACTCTATAGCGAATATTATGCTCTATAGACCAGCAAATATTGTGAATCATTCAAGTAACTTTTCCTCCTCAATTCATAAAAAAAAAATAATAAAACATGTTATTTCCATTTCACAACAATTCAAAAAAAGTTGTCCTTGATCCATTTAGTAACTCAGAAATAAAACCATGACCAGTTAATATAGTTATTCGAACCTTGGTTTTGTTTAGAAATTTTTGCTTATAATCACAAACCAGGTTAATGATGTATAGCTCAGCTAATTCATCATCCTCAGAATCTGATGATGTCTCATCAAAATTACATGTATCACTATCTAATGATGTATTATTTACATCCGTCAAAGTGAAAAATTGTCACACAAATAAAATGTATATAATAATTATAATATATTCAAGAATTGCAAAATCAAATGTTTACAACAAATATATTACTTTAAACTAATCAAATAGTTCCATCAACATAACATTAATCAAAACATAAAATTGTTCAAAAAATTTAAATAAGTTTGACTAAGTGTTGTCTAACACCTTCAAAGTCAACATACCATACAATGAACAAGCCACTTCTTAAAGAGAAAACTCTCACTAACGTCTAACTAACCATCCCCTCTTCCTATCACTAGATATTATAAGGAACATTTCTCTTTAATCAGAATTGATAAATTTCCTTAAGGCTTTCATATAAATGTCATAAAAAACATCTTCAATTTGTTCAAGAGTAGTCATGTAACATCCCTAATTTCGTTTCTTTTATTGATAATTTAATTAAAGAAATAAAGTTTATTAGACAATATTTTAGATATCTAAGGAAATATAATCCTTAGAAATTCTTCACCTTATGTATATGCATAGAAAATGTTTCTACCATTAAGAGAACAAATAAGGAGGGAAAACCTAATAGGAAAAACATAAATTAGAAATAACATACTAAAGAGATGCAAAATTCTTGGATAAGGAAGATAAATTTTTAGAAACAAGTAAATGTCTTAAAATTTCAAGAACATTGGATTAGGGTAATTTTTCCTAATTCAAGAACTAGAGTTACTAAGTTTAAAACATTTACCCATACATTGGGCTTTTACCTATGGACACATCATGTAGAGTTTTTCCACTTCATATAAGTTTCTAGCAAGCCCATTGGATAACCTAAGCAAGAAATAAAACATAGACTTGGACTAAGATATAGTAATTGGACCAATAGCCCAAAAATTATGAAAATGTGACCAAGCCCTCCAAGAAAAGTAGAATTTTATCCAAAGCAAAGAAAATGGGTAGGAATAAGCCTATAATGGGTAGGAATAAGCCCAAATCCAAGAGGAAAAATAAAATAAAATAAATTAGGTGATGATATAATAATGTAATAATAATAAAGATTAGGTTACATGGCATTAAGACAAAAATTTAGTAAGTGGTGTGATTCTACATTCATCATTTTGGCAAGTGGCATAATAATACAAGGTTTTAGGACAAAAAAATCTATATCCTACACTCATAATTTTAGCAAGTGGTATGATAATACATGGTATTAGGACAAAACATTCCTATCCCACACAAATAATATCAACCAAATAATGGAGATTCAAGAGCTAGAAATTTGCCACCTAAAAAGGCAAACCTATCATACTTGTTTAAGACAAAAGAAAATGGACCTTGTCCCTTATCTTAAGAACATATCATCATAATTTTTAAAATACAAATCTCCTTTTCCTATGCATATCTTGACTAAGGAAGAGGAAGACAAGAACATAAGTTGTTTGTTTTCCAAAAATTCAACAAAGTGTATCCTAATTGTGATAACGTAGACCCATGATCATTAAAGGTGAATTATTTGGTGGTCTATATAAGAAAACCCACCCTTACAACATTAGAATTTCGTCTAAGTGAGGGAGAGGAAAAATAGAAGCAAGGTAGAGTGAGGAAAGGAGAGGAAGAAAGGAAGAAAGAGGAAGGAGAAGTTTAGGGGACTAAGTGCTCCAAGTAAGTTTAACAATATTTCTTTTTGAAGAAAACCTTTGAAACTCATAATATTTATATGAGATTTTGATCTTAGAACTTTGATGATTGGTCATGGATGTTGCTATATCATGTTACATATTGATCTTGCATGTGATGTATGTTTGAATATTTAGGTTGGTATAGAAAGTTCTGCATGGGTATGGCTATGAATGACAGAATTTTAAGCTTCAGTGTTTTAATTTCTGGGAACAATCTATAAGGAATTAAAATAAATGGTTAATATATGAATTATAGATATATGTGTCACGGATTTTTAACCACTAGAATCATTCAATTTAGAGTTCATATGAGGTAGATATGATCTGATTAGTAAACAAAGGTCAGAAAATGGTTAATCATGGAAGAATATGTTAGGATAGCTTCGGTGTTTTAATTTCTGGGAAAATTCTATAAGGAATTAAAATAAATTGTTAACATATGAATTATAGATATATGTGTCACGGATTTTTAGCCACTGGCATCACTTAATTAGAAATTATTATGAGGGAGATATGGACAGATTAGTAGGTAGAGGTCAGAACCTACCTGAGAAGAAATAACCTATACATTGAGGGAGTAATTTCACCCATATTTATTACTATTTTGCTGATATGATTAACATAATAGTTTTAGATAATTGTCTTAGCGTTCTACAGACACCAAGATCACCTCAATCAGAGTTAAAATGAGAGAGTTATGCTCTGATTGGTGAGCAAAGGTCACAGAACACGGCCAGGCTATGTTCTGGGTGCTTCAAGCACGGGCTAGCCGTGTTCAGGGCTATTTTTGAGTATATTTGAAGTATTTTTAAAGTATGGCCATGTCTTGGAACATAGCCAGACCGTGTTGGAAGCTGGTTAAGCCTATTTTCAACATTTTTCTACCCTAGATGAACCTCTTTAACTATAGGGTAATAGTAGAAATCAAATTGGAGAACAATGCTCTATAAATTTGTAAGAACATGTGTTGGAAATGATATAAATAGAAGAAAATTACTAAAGGCCAAGCATAAAGAGAAGGTTAGATATGATGAAAATCTGAATCAAGAAAATAAATAAATAAAATTAATATTTAAAAAAAGAAGACGAATCTTATAAATGAAAATAATAAATGACTAGTATATGCCATAGCCATTGCCATTGTATGAACTTCTTACCATCTTAAGTGTAAAATTATGACATGGAAATATTTTATAAAGTGATATTTGAAATGGTTATGTTCATGGCATGATTACCAATAATTTATGGTAATAGTTATATTTTAATGAACATACTTGTTAATGAAAGCATATTTTTGGCTATCATTGTGAAAAGAAAAGAAATGACCACGGTCACATGGCAATCCGTGTGGTGCACCAGTAGGGGACGCCCTACCAACGGTTATGATCATATTAATGAGAAAAGAAAGAGAAAGTGGGCCATGTCGGACGGAGTGAGAAAAGCCCATACTGGAGAGTAGAGGATACTCACCCTGACCGGGGTTGCTTGAAATGAGAATAAGTTGATGGCCATCATATGATATTTTGAAAATAGTTAATCTTGTCGTACATATCATTACTGTATGATTCTTATGTGCATAGATATAATGCATTCATGTGACCAAAGATATTTTCTATAGTTTATACAGCTGAACATGACGTGATGAGCTATATTGATGATAATTTATTATTGAACTTACTGGGATTTAATTCTCACTATATTTTCATATCATATTCAGAAAATTAGTTATGCAGCTTTTTCTATGGCTCTGGCTTTTAGTGCACATTGGATCGAGTTACTTTATGTTGGGAAGATCTCAGAATCAAATAAGATGTTTATGGTCGAGTTGGCTCAGATCCCGGTGAAGGTGCAACCACCCGCACCTGTATCTCCAGAATTGGTCAACTAAAATAAACAAGATGTAAATATCTATGTGTTTGATATGTTGCATGTACGTTTTGATTAACGGCGTGTATGTGAACTCAATATTGTATAATAATAAAGAAAGAAAAAAGGTTGTTACAAGTCACACACTTAGCAATAAAACAATCATCTGATATAACTATAGAACTAGTGGCTTCAGCACTATTTACCCTATACCTCTTAGCTTTAGCTAATGAAATTTCTGCTCTCGTCTTTGATGCCTTAGCCCGTGCTAAAATTGCATCTCCCATTTGTAAAGCCCTACGTTTCGCTCCTTAACTTAAATTGTGCGCTTTTCACTACGTGTAGTGTGCTCAATTGTTCGTGTGGCAATATCATATGAACTATCCAGATCAAAATTAAATGAACACTAGTATTAAGGTATTCATTTTCAAGCTCATTTTCTTTATCTGTATTTGGTGAATCTTGGGTAGATGAATGATGAAGTACTCCAGTTGCTTATTGAATATGATTTATAACAATTTATAGTGCTCACAACCTTTCTTTTGAAATTGAGCAACATCAAGATGTGCCTATAATCATTTTAAAAAATAGTGAACTAAGCATACTTAAAATAATTTAAATTAAACCATAAATTCATAAGTTGTTATATACCCGAATATAAGTTTGCCAAACTATTTTATCGACAGTAACAGTGTTGGTTTATGCATCCCACCCAAATTTAGTGTGTTGCAAGAGTAAAGAAAACTGAGAATGTTTTGACCGCAATCTATTGAACTTTTAATTTATTTGTTTTATATTGAAATATTTTTTAGTAATTTAATTAAGTTTATCTTTGATGGAAATCCATACCTTAGAATGAAATATATCATTCTGCATATTCCCTTTGGTGATATTTTCAACTATGATGTCTATGTAAGTCCTAACTATTGAATCATGCCAAAGCTTGCTCTCATTAGTTTCCATTTGTATGAAAAAATATATTAAAACACCATTAATTAACAAATCCTCATGGGCATAATTACGAAGAAGATAAGACAAATGAAAAATAAAACAATCAAGCCATAAGTTTAGGTGAAAATATACATGTTCTCAAATTGAACAAACAAATTCCCCAATGTCTTTATAAGTTTACTATGATATTCAAATCATTCTAGCTTTGTCTCAATTATTGGTCTATGAAAGAGCAGGTGAACACCAACTCAGAGTTTAACACACTTATGTAGCCATTTCAATTTCTCTTGCATGAATTATAATAACCTAAGTTTTAATAATAATTAATATATCCATCAAAGAGGTTATTTTTACTAAGCCTAGGGGATAGAGTGAATGGCTTAATTCAATTTTGATATAAACTACAATATCATACTTGACAACAACATAAATTTATCCATATGCAAAAAGCTAAAAAAGAAAACAAATCAAAAGAAGCAACTTGCATTCTAGAAGCCAGCAATTTCTTTTTATATACATAATTGAATCACTAATAAAGATAGTCTAATTCTAAATTGATTAATGCAAGAACTATAAATAAACAACCAAGATTTCCTACATGACATAACCATTTTAAAAATGAACAGACATCTAAAATATCAAAAATCAAAATAACAATATTGTAAACCCTCTTGAGTGTGATCTAGTGATAAAGAGTGAGAAATTAACAAGAAAAATCTATCAACAAACAAAGAAAGGTCTGAGACCACAATACATGTTAAGCAAGTGCATAAATAGTCTTATTGGCTAATATAACTTCATCACACTAAAAAACATTATAACAGCAATGATATTTGTGGGGTTAATGAGAAGCATACAAAATTAAACCCATTTATTTGAAATTCTACTATAGTAATGTCAAAAAAAAAATGAGAGTCCCAAATAATGATTTGTGTAGTAGGATATGATATAACAATTGAACATAATAGATATCACCAAAGAAAGTAGAAAACCAGTTACCTATTCTCAAGCCCGTATTTTAGAGAGAGAAATTTGTAACCTAGAGAGAGAAAGAATATCTACATAGAGTAAATCAGGATCCATACTCATCTAGATTAATAAAGGAGGAGAATTTGAATGGAAATAGAAGAAAATATACAAGACTTACTCACATCAACAAATCTATGGCCAAATCCCAATTTTTTAGAGAGAGAAGTTAAATGAGAGAGACAGAGGGTTGAGCTCAGCAAGAAATCAACTACCAAAAAGAAATTCAAAAGCCACAAAATAAAAATCACAAAAAAAGGAAAAAGGGAAAGAGAAATTTGAACCTCCTTCTCTACTTTCTAGAACGCTCACTTACTTTCGATGCGTCTTTCCTTTCTTTTTTCTTTGAGTTTACTGGGTGATGCATGTTCTGTTTCCTTTGCTTTTTCTAAAGCAAATTGGATACACATGCTTTCTTCCTTTTATTACAGCTGCAAAATGTTTTTTTTTTAAATAAAGGTTGTTCTAATTACCAGAACGCCATTAATGAAAACTGTTTTCCAAACATGTTCTTTGCCTTTTTCTTTCTTTCAGAACCAAAACAACTTCAGATTGTTTTGGTTTTTCTATTTTTAAAACAATGTTTTAAAATCAAAATTTTAAAATAGGTAAAAAAATTCTTTACCAAATAACTTTTTGTTTTATTTTTAAAAAAAACAGAAAACCATTTTTTAAAATTGCTATCAAACAAACCCTAAATTTCTTTCTCCTTCTTCTGCAAATCTTCTATTCTTTCCTCTAACTCCATCTCTCTCTTGTGCGACAACCACTAGGAACCACCAACTTTGAGTTTCAATCCTCGATCCACCTTACTTTGTTTTAACCACGATACATTCCTTTGTCACTATGCACAAGCCATTTCAGAGAGTTGGTGCTTTCTCCTTGGTCTTTCTTCTATCATTCGTCTTCCTCCTTGTTTCCTCTTTGAGAGCCATTATTGCATCAAGCTGAAAACTCATCCACAGCAAAGAGGCACTTGGTATTCCTGTCCATTCTTCCTTTCTTTTCTCCTTGTCACCCTCCTTTTCCCCTAAATTTTGGTGTTGCCCATTTGAGAACTTGTCTATTCATTTTTTCTCAAACTTGCAATCGAAGGCACGATTTCTTATGAGCTATTTTCAATTCCATCGATTGTATTCTCACAATGCATCTCACAATTTTGATTTCCTATATTGCACTTTGATTAAATAATTCAATCTCAATCATTTTTTTAAACGAGACATTTAATTGTCACTTTTTAGTTTATTGAAATTAAATATATTTTTATAGATAGCCAGTAGAGATGAAGCTTTTCTTGTTGTCAAATATTGGTCAATCACGTTGTTTGTGTAAGTTGATAAAATGAGTTATTTGTATAACTTTCATTGTTGAATTGTTGTTGAAAGATAAAGGAAAGAAAAGTTTATTGCTCATGGTGAAGTCAATGGAAACGTTACCTAGTCCCTCTTGACCCAGTTTTCCACAATAATAAATTGTGAAGTAGAGGATTCATCATTGAAGAAGAGAAATCTATGGATTTGGATTGGAGTTTGCCCAAGAAGTGTGCGTCTTAAAATTGTGATCAGAAAGTAGGAAGACATTGGCAAGCAAGATGATGAAACTATTGGCTTAGCCCTAAGTAATTATAACATCAGAGTCTTCTAAAGGTGGACGAATCTATATTTCTTCTTTTCGTGCAATTTCATTTTTTCAAAAGGAGGAGCAAATTTTTTTTAAAAAAATTGAGTAGGTACTTGAAAATAAAAATAAAAATTTCTCTTTAAAAAATAAATGTAGTAGCAAAAGTAAAAGTTAAATAAACCTTATATATCTTTATACTTTTGTGAACAAAGAATAGGGGTATTAAGTAATGAGAAAAAAATTAAGAAACAACTGAGAAACAATAGTAGTAGAGTTAATCAAATAAGAAATTATTGGTTAAAGTCAATTTCTACCTCTAATCATCAATTTTTAGGATTCAATTCACATTCTCTATTTATTGTTGGAACTAAATTTCTATCACTCCTTAGGTTTAGTTAATTAGAATACAAGTGATCTAATTAACTCTAATTACTAGACAACTTCATTAAAGTGTTTAAGATTAATCTAGCAATTGCATAAAGAATTAAAGGAATCAGTAAAGTTAAACAATACAAGAACAAACAATTGCATTTAATGTAGTCAATTAATCTTCCTAGAGTTAATAATTTCTGACACAGCAAATCATTAACTTAGTTGTTTTGTAAATTAAATTGATCAAATAATTTTGGATTTGATTTTTAATTTAACAGTAGATTAAAACAATCAATGACTAGCGAATCCTTTCTAGCAATCAATTGAGAGAATTATTAGGTGAAAAGTAAAAGAACAATATATTCTCAAATATAAATTGAATAATTAACAACAAAACTTGATCTTACAGTGTCATAACATCTGAGGTTTCTATTTCCTTTGACCAATTAAATTAAACTAGCCATGTAAGGTTATGAATAGAAAAACTTAAGAAGAAGATGGGAGAAAAGTCCACTAAGTGATGTATGAGAGATATCTATCAGGTTTATCTCTAACTAAGCTATTTATAGATAGTTTGCTACATTAGCGTTGCGATGCTAGGTTACTATCATCATGATGCCAACATTTCTATTTTCCTATCTAAGAAAAGTTTCTTCTAGCATTGCGGCACTAGGTCATCACTGTCGTGATGTTGCAACTTTTGGAATTTAGGCTATTACTCTTCTTTCTAGTATTGTGAGCAATTTGCACCATTGTGACACTTATATCTTTAGGTTTATAGGGTCACGATGCTATGAATTATCACTGTACGCTACCCCATTTTCTATTTTCATAGCCAAGAAAGGTTTCTTATAGCATCGTGGCACTAGGTCATCATTGTTGCGATGTTGCAACTTTTTGAATTTAGGCTATTAATTGTCTTTCTAGCATTGCGAGCAATTTGCACCATTGCAACACTTAGATCTTTGGGCTTATAGGGCCATGGTACTAGGAATTATCACTGTGACGCTGAAGTTACTAGAATTTGACTTTGAAATTTTGTATTTTAGTGTTGTGATGCTAGAGCTTCTATTTTTGCATAATTGTATTTTTAGCTCCTTTGCTCCATTTTTTCTTTAATGCCTCCAAATTTCTCCTAAATCATAATATAAACTTAATAAGTATATCTAGGCATCAAATAGATATAAAAGACTAAGTATTAATAGGGTAAAACATAACATATTGTAGACACATCAAATACTCCCACATCTAATCTTTCGTTCATCCTCGAACAAATCTCAATCTTAAAAATATATCTAGGTTGCTATGCCATCAACAAGGAATAATTAAACTCTTTAAAACTTGTAACACCTCATGAATTAATCATTTCTTTCAAATATTTAAGGAACAATTTTACTTTGAAGATGATAGTAAACTAAACATGCAAACTCTCAAAGGAAATAAACACTCAACTCTCATTTGTTTAAGGGTAAGTATTTTACTCAAATTCTTTCCAATGAAAATTCTCTACCATAGGCTTTCATATAATCTATTTCTCTATAACTATGATCACAAACAAATATAAATCATCAAGGGCTTTGCAAGTGTTTTAATTTAGCTTTTGGATTAAGGTGGAAGTGTTCAGGAATGCAGCTTAAAAGCCATTTGATAAGAGTGGAGAAAAATTAATTTAACTTAAGCTCAAATGTACAAGGCATGTGAAATAGTTTACTCCTTTTTGACTTTAAAGCATTCAAACTGTGAATCACCTTTGCAGAGGCATATTTTTCATTTTGTAGCAAGGAATACATCTTTCTTCACACTACTTTTACTTTTGCATAAACTTTCTTTTTCTTTTTGCTTTCCTTCATCACAAGTGTAGCTTACAATTTTTGAGTGAAGCTCATATTCCATTTTCATCAGTCATTCCCATACTACATTTTTTTGACACCTCCAAACTTATTTCTTTTTATATACCTTAATGATGGAAAATGCTCCTTCTACCTTTATGGTTTAGGTAAAGGCATAGTGTTTATGCTTTTAAGCTTGTAATGAAGGTTTACAAAAGTAAAGGTTGTTGATCCCATTGATGTGCCTTTCAAAGGTTTTGATGATAACAAACAAAATAAAAGAGTGTTTCAAGAAATATACAAGTTGGAGAAGTTGCATTAAAAAGTTTTCATAAAGATATCAAAGGATGCATCAAGAGTTTGCATGGAACAAAGGCCAAGGAATCTCAAGCTTTGAAGGTTTTGTCTCTTTAGGTTTATCTTAGCCTTTAGTTGTATGTAAATTAGAGAATTAGGAAAACTTGAGGTTTTTGATGTGTTTAAGATGTTTAGTTATGATTTTCTCAAGTTTACTAGTGGTTTAGTTTGTGAAATTTACTAAAAACAAGTTTTTCAAAATGCCTTGGAGATATGTTATAAGTAACAAGTGCCTAATGACTTTAAAAGAGAGCTAAATACTCAAACTGGTGACCAATATATGGCTAATGGTAGTAATAAATGCCTAAAGGGTTCTAGAACTTTTAAAATTAACAGTCTAGAAGATCAACAAAAGCCCAAAGCACCCATTGGAAATCTATGTGTTTATGGAATTCAAATCTAGTAAGCAATAGGCTCCTATAGCCACCAGTAGAGGCCTAATGACATTCTAGAAATATTAAAATATGGAAAAAATCACGATCTACAAGTGCCTAAAGCTTGAAGAGATGGCCCAACGCAAAATCTAAGATTTATTTTATACTTTACAACAGTCAAATTTTATTAATTTTGATCTTAAATGATCCTCAAAGGCTATAAAATTCATTTCCCTATAAATACCAGATGTCTTGAGCATTGGAAAACAAGAAAAATTGAGGATAACATCTTATATTTTAATTTCTCTTAAGCTCTTATTTTCCCATATTTTTCGATGTAAGCTTTATTTATATATTATATACTCTGAAAGAAAGTATTTGAGCCATCTTTTTTGTTTCTTCTGAGTGGTTAAGAGTCAAAGGGAGGTAACCTTGACATATTTGGGTGTGAAACCCAATATTGTGTTGAAATTTTGATTGCATGGGGAGAGAACTCGATGTGTTCCAACTTGGTGGAGTTATGTTGATGTAAAGAGGCTCACAAGTGCCCAGTTAAAATTTTGGTTTACATGAATTCTCAAGTTGCGACTTGGAGACTCAACGTAGGCTTAGTGATTGAGTTGAACCAGTATAAATCTTGTTGTGCCTTCTTTACTCCCTTACTTTAGCTTTCTATTTTTTCTTTAAGCAATATCTTATCTCTTCACTAGATGCAAGTTATGCTTTATTTTTATATATTTTCTTGTCTATTTGTGTTTAATTTTTTTCTTTTCATCAAGTGATTTTTTGATTTTATACCTTGCAAAAAGAATTTGTTTTACTGGTTATTTTGCTGGGTTTCATAAGGCTATTAAAAGGTTTTGTAAAATGCTTTCACACTCATTCTTTCTTCCTACTTCGGTGCAAAAATCTTAAAACACCCAATTCATCCCCTTCTTAGGTGTAAACCATTCTGAACAAAGGTAATAAAAGCTCAAGGGGGCTAGCAAAGGGAAATTAATTTCAGGGTTGGCTTTTTGACTAAGTAGCTTATAACAACAAATGCCTTAATCCTATTTATGCATGCATATGCCAATGTAATTTTGAAAAGAATCAATGCAAATTCTAAAGAGTAAAATCATGAAAGAATTTCTCTCATAAAAGAAAATAAGATTATTAAAGATAATTCAGTCTAAGGTTCAAAATCTCATAGCTTATGTCTACTAAATTTAGTCACTATCTTGTTCAAAGAAAATTACTAATTAATTTATAAAAAAGTTTGCTTGTTCAATCATGTTATGGATTCTTTGAATTTTAAATAAACTTTGCTTAAGGAAAAACAAAAAATCCTTAAAATTAGAGCAAAATTGGGCAACACAATTGTAATAACCCTCTGCTAATAAAAACCTTTGAAGGTTAAGTACAAATCATTTGAAACAAGGAAGTTGAGAACAACATAAAATTTTTAGAGCGTTTCTGACCTTCCTTCACTCATATAAGCATAAATCTCTCATAGAAAATCTAAATTAAGTGATTCTAATTTCTGTTGGAAGATAAGACATATATCTACAACTTTGATGTTGGGAACTTTTGCTAATTCCATGAATATTATAGTGATAAGAGGCAACAACCGCAGCGTAGTGTAGTCTAGACCTTTTCTCACTATTTTATTCATAACACTTTTATATGAACTCCAAATTAGGTGATCCAAGTGGCTAATGAAAGCTTAGAGAAAGGGGTACAACTTTCATGTGGGACGTTTTGTCAAATTCAGCCAATAATAGGGTGAATAGTGGCACCGAATCACGGCCGTGCTTCAGGCTGCTCCTGCGTTTTTTTAGCAGCCCTCCTCCCTTTTTCCTTCATTTCTGCTTCATTTGAACTCTCTCTTTCTCTCTCTAGAATTTTTTTTCTCCACCTTCTCTCTAAGATATCTCACAATCTAGCCAACCAATCGAGCTACCGAGGTACCGTTGGATTCATGGGAAGGAGAGCTACAAACCCCACCAATCAGTTTCGCTAGACAACCGCCGGAAGGTCACCGAAAAATTGTGTGAACACTACCTCCAAAGGTAAAACTCCGTCCAATCGCGTTTTAAGCTTCGTTCTTTCGAAATTCATTCCATAGATAGTCTTAGAATTAGTTTCTATGCTAGAATATAGGGTTTTTAGGTTTAGGGTTAGTTTTTCCGGCCGGTGTGAATAGTGTTTCCGGCCAGCATGAATAGTGACATTTAGGGTTTATCGAATTCTCATGTTATGTCTATGTTTTCTAGGTTGTTGAGCCACCACGAGGTGAAATTCTCGTTGTTGGACTCCTAGTACGGTGAGTGGATTTTTCTTACTATAGCGCATGTTTTACGAATTTGGTTTATAACTCTCTCGTATAATTTTTAACTAGTTGGAATGTATGCTAAATTGTTTTACCGCTTTGAAAATCAATATGTTCCAACCATGTTAGAAATTATAAATTTCAATTCTAGTTGAACCCTAAGTATGCAAGGCAAGCATCTAGGCTGATAATTCTCCATTGAGTTAGATTTATAGAAATGCGAACTTAGTCATAGAAATGAACTAAGATAGCCTTGAAATGATTTGATGCATGGCGAACATCTATGCGACGTCTACGGACGATCTTTGTTTAAAGGGAAAATTTATGATGATAAATGTCTCCATGGGAATCCATGGATGAGACATATTTTAGAACGGAATTTTATGCATGAAAAGAGCTAGATGGAGAATTATAGCTTTATTATAATGTTATTGAAATGTTTTACTTTAAACAGCATATTTTCAAATGTTTTCTATTGGAGGAACCCTTTTAGATCATTGTTAGCTAGCCGCAGGTAGTGCTAGCCCTGATGCACCATGGTCATGTTAAGGCTTCAACCTAGGATATTGTGACGGGCTTATGACCGCCTAAGTCACAGAATTTAGGGTGGACTTATGTCTACGCCTATAGTGATTACCCTCCCCTTGCTATGTGCTTGGGAAAGATGATAGATCTGTTAGGAAAGACCTCCAATAAACTAATGCATTTTTTCTTAATGATTAAATATTTCTAAACAATCTCATTCATCATTGTGATTGCATAAATAACTTCATTTATTACTTACCATGCATAATTGATTTGCTTTACGGTTACTGATTTAAATCATGTTTTATCTTTTGAACATACATTTGAACTGTTTAGCTTTTCTTTCAATAAATTATGGTTAAATGCTTAATGATTCTATTATTATCTTTACACTTTGATTTCAATTATTAAACTCATTGTGAAACACTCGTGCTTGGTTTGCCCTGTTTCTGTTATAGTGTGATTTACCCATTCACTGAGATGTGATCTCACCTCTCTTCTGTTTCCTCCCCATAGATAGTCAAAGAGACTTTGATCTAGCTACAACTTCGTAGGAGGCTAAATATAGCGTTGGTGAGCCCCAGTTTGGGCAAGGCTCTTTTGTACTGTTTGTCCAGTTTAGTTTATGTCTAGTGTACCTCCATGAATTTACAGGCAGGATCCTCGCTTCTTGTGTATTTTGATGTGTTGTTTGGAAAATGATTTTATGTTTTACAACGATGTTTGTATTATGAGGCCATGGGCCAAGTTGAATCACGAATGTTGGATTCATGATATATATATATATATATATATATATATATATATATATACAGTATTTTCTTATACTGGATGTGGCATATGTGGCCAGTTATATTTATTATGTACTCTGGATTGTGTGCTGAATGTTTGTACATGCTATGTATTAGGCTTGCGGTTAGGGGGAAACCCTTATGCCGTGCCGGTCATGTGTTCCATCATTTGGGCCCGTGACAACAATTTTTTTAAATATACCTAAAACTAAAAATTATTAAAAAAACCTAAATCCCTCCTCCACACTTAAAACTTACATTGTCCTTAATGTAAAGTAAAAATACAGAAAAAGGAATTACTAACTAAACTTGGAACTTCGAAAAAGTAGAAATATAAAAGAAAAGATTGGACTCCCTCTTGAGTTGCCTCCTAAGTGGTGCCTTTGTTTAATTTCTTTGACTTGATTATATGCTCTTTTTAGTCAGGATTCTCCTTGAGTTGAAATGCTTTAGAATTTACTGGACTGTGAAGTTCATTTGCATTATAAAAACAATTATTAGAAATAATTGAAAATCCAGTTAAGTGAGAATTCAACTTACTTAGGAATAATCGACACCTTGAATAGTGTTTAATGTCACTCTTGATTTCATCTTTTTGGACCTTAGTCAATTTAGGTGGTGGTTCTTTTCAATCTTCGAATAGGGCATGATGTATGCAAGGGAATGGGTTTGGTTCTGTGATGCTTGCAATTTTATAGTTTGTAGCTGCTTTTTTTCTTTTTGAGAGTCTACAACAGCTTTTCTGTTTGTTGTGCACTAGACTTGCTGAAGATGCTCATTAGGGATGGTTCTCCAACTATGATACACTTGAGCTAGCTAGGAAGAAGCTTTAAATCTAGGTCAAGTTCTTGCAAAATAAAGGATAAAGATAACTTATTAGAGATAGATACTAAAATGGGAGAATCTTTACCTGTTTGTTATACTTTTTGGATTTCCTCCACTCTTGTAATTTTCTCTTCTAATTTTGTACTCGAAGTTGACTCTTCAACTTTTTCCTCAATAAGCTTATTAGTGGTAGCTTTCTATTTTTCTTTTCCTTTAATTGTAGCACCATCTTGTGCTAAATAGCTAAACATATTAATTCTATAAACTGAATATGAATAAGTGTCCTTATGCTGAAATATGTCACCACTACTGATCTTTTCCTCTTTTTATGTTGACAGTGTAAAGGTTGGGCTTTCAATCTCTTCACCATTTCTCAAATTGATTGCACTAATGTATGCTACAACTTGAGAGAATATTTGCTCTAAAGTTGGAGTTTTAAGCCAGCTAATTGTAATCATCATTGGGCTTACTTAATTTTCCCAATTATGTATTTTGGATTCCATCTCTTGTCGGAATTGTTGCCTCTTTTGTTGAAATAACTTCTTTTCCTGTTGAATTTAAGTAGTGTTAGTATTATGAAATTTTACCATATCCTTTGATGACATACCTAAATTTGGATCTTGGGTTGGTTGTTGGGTGGGAGGATATGGCTACTGATATTGCTCATAACATGGTTGTTGTTAAGCTTGATATATTTGCAAATTCCTATAGCTAAAGTATATGGGTTTCTCCATCCCAAGTTGTATGCATTTGAGTAGGGATCATATCTCCTTTGTTCAAGAAAGCTACTCATCATATTTACTTGTTGGAAAGGTTCTTGAAAAGTTGGGTATATATCAGTTATATACCTTATGCCATTACTTGTAGCTATTTTGATGAACAAGAGAGGTTAGATTTACCATTTGGTGCGTAAGGGATGAATGACCTACATTGGTGACATGCCTTGATGGGATGGCAAGGCTAAAGCTAAACAATTTTTTAACTTCACAATAAGCATAAAAATTAGCTAGGTTTACTCCCCAGTAGTTATGCCAAAATTGTGTGTACTATTGTAGGAATCCAAAAATAAATAAACCTTACTCTTCTAAAAATAAACGTAATAGCAAGAGTAAATGTTAAACCCACAGAGAGTGTTTATTTTACCATCATACTTTTGTGGAAAGAGAATGGGGGCTTGAAGTAATGAGAACAAAATTAAGAAATAACAAAGAAACAATCGCAGTTAAGAGAGTTAATAAAATAAGAATTGATGGCCAAAATCAATTTCCATCATCTAATTTATACCCCTGATTATCCTTTAAAATTCAATTCACATTCAAATATTGACCATTGGAACTAAATTCCTATCACTTCTTAAATTTAGTTAATTAGAATACAAGTTACTTAATTAACCCTAATTACAAGACAACCTCATTCAAACGCCTAAGATTTAATCTAGTCAATTGTTCTTCCTAAAGTTAATAATTCCTGACATAGTAAATCATAACCTGGTTTCTTTGCAAATTAAAATTATCAAGCAATTTCAAATTTGATATTTAATTTAGTAGTAGATTAAAACAATCAATGACTAGTGGATCCTTTCTAGCAATCAATTGAAAGAATCATAAGATGAAGAGTAGAAGAACTATTGATGCTCAAATATCAATTGAATAAATAAGCACAAAACCTAATTTCACAGGGTCATAACATTTGATGTTTCTATCTTCTTGGACCAATTAAATTAAACTAGTCACATAGGGCTATAAGCAAAAAAAAAAAACTAAAAAAGATGGGAGAAAATTATGCCAAGTGATGTGTGAGAGATATCTCTTAGGTTTGTCTCTAACTTAGCTATTTATAGATAGTTTGCTGTATTGGTGTCTTGGCGCTAGGTCACCACCATTGCAATGCCTCCATTTCTATTTTTCTAATTAAGCAAGGTTTCTTCTGGCATCACAGCTCTAGGTCATCATCGTCACGATGCTATAACCACGTACGCATTTTTTGATGAAGACTTTAATGATGTTAGGCTAAAAAGCAAATTTGATTCCTTTTTGAAACATTAGAAACAATGATTTTAGATACTTGAAATGTTAATCCTATTAGATATAGTACACTCATAGGATAATATATTGCTAAAAGTTAAAAATTCTAAAATTTAACTCTTAAATCTCTCTTTTGTTTTCTCATTCTCTTTCAAGAGTTAATAGCTCTCTTCATAAATAAGCTACATCTTCTGAGGTTGCCACCACTAACTTAGGCAGTAAACCCTCTCTAATTTTTTTCATCTTTTCACTTTTTCTTTTTTCTTTTATGCAAATAAATATTTCATATTTGTCTTTTATGAGAGATATGAAGAAATTCTTTTGATTTGTCTTCATTCTAGGTAGATCTGAAATTTTTTTAGTCTTTTGACTTATTGACAAATAGAAAAGTTATTTATTCCCATTTCAGTTGAAATTGGTGTTCATGTCTCCATTTAATTAGGTTATTATGATATTTTCTTTTATTTAAATTAAGAATCTTATGACATTATTGAAATTGTTGGGTTTAATACAACAAGTGAATATAATTGACTGTAGCGTTGATAATGATAGTGACAATTTTTTATCTCATAGATACAATTCAAGTAATCAAAATCATTTTTATTCACTTTTTTAGAAAAAGAAAAAATAATTATAGATATTCATATATTATTATAATTTGAAATATTTACAATTATTGTGAGTGGTGTTAAGGTTGTGTATGTGCATTTTTTTCATATAAAAAATATAATATATCCCTAAGTTCAAATGCCTTACAGACTTATTTTTGAGTTTTAAAACAAGAAAGGAGAAAAAAATACTTTTTTTTTTATCTCTGAAGTTATACTCGAATTTCAATTTTGTTCCTAAATGATTATTATATCCTTATTGTTTTAAAAAAGATTCAATGTTACTTTGACTTAATATTGTTACCCACTTTGACAAAATTGTCTAACTTGGCTACTAGGTGGATCCTAATTGACTGATTACTCATCAATTTGTTTTTTTCTTCTTCTTCTTTCTCTCTTTTCTCCTTCGTCTTCATCTTTTGTTTCTTCCTTTTCTCTTCTTCTTTCACCATTAATGCCACCCCCTGTAAAAAGAACTAAACAATTATGATATATTGAACTACAATTTTTAGAACTAGTCGTTATTCGTTATTCAATGTTGTGGGACACGGTATTGAAAGAAAAAAAAAGGGAATCCTCAAACCATATCAGACAGCTCAATTTACATTGTGTTCTGGTTTCATAATGACATATTCAGTCTTTAGTTCTACCTATCTTCTATCTGGTTTTTATTGTTGTTTCTATTATTAATTGAACTTAATCCCAAAGAAAATAAAAAATATCCTCAAATTTTTTTAACCCAAAAATAATACTCGGCAATTACTATTGTCTAACAAGGTTTTCAAGTAGCGTTAATAAAAAGATGCTAACTGGGTTAAATTTTCAAAATTATGTGTTTCAAATCAAATTAAACAAAACAACCAAAATTATGACCTTATAAAAATTTATTGTCAAACAAGTTTCATACAACCCTCACAAAAAGAAGAGAAAGAAAAAAAAAGGAAATAGGCTCTCAAAGAAAAGGGATATTCTTTCAACTTTCCTTTTATTGACCTCAAGAATTAATGAAAAGAGACAACTTTCATAACATGAAAAATTTCAGTTGTTATTATTTTTTACACCCAAAAGAATTCAAAGAACAAGCGGAAATACTTATCTCTTCAATCACTACAAAAAAATAGACTTTCAATAATAACCTTTTAGTGGCAACTTTAAAAGTTGCCACTAAAAACTATATTCAATGAAAATCTTTTGGTTGCCGCTGAAAGTCATACTTTCAGTAATGACCCTTTAAATTCGCCACTAAAAGTGTATCTTTTATTCTAATATAAAATACTTTCAGTGGTGACTTGAATGTAAAAAAAATTGAAGACAACAAAAGTTTTTTCTTAAATTTTTTCCCTTTTTCAAAACTCTTATTTTTTTTCCCTCTAACCTCCATTTCTCTCTTCATTGTCACCTTGCCTTCATCCCTCGCCACGACCGTGTTGTCATCCTTCTCCGCCACTACTCCACCACTGCTCCATCGTCGCTCACCATCCTACTATCATTTCCCCTACCCACTTCCTTCCTTTTTCTCTTCTCTCTTTGTAAAACCCACCCCTCTTTTTCATCCCCTATTTTAGAGCATGAAAGTAAAAGATAACATCTCTTGCATCATAGGTGTACCTGTTTGCCACCGCCATCTATTATGTACTTCAGTTATTATCTGCCATTGTTATCACCAACGATGACTTTGCTTCATTGTTTTTGGCCTCCAACATCTCTTAGGTTTTTATCCTTCTTTCTTTCTCTCTAGCTAAGATTTTCCTAATACCCTCCTTCTGCCTCTCTTTATAAATGTATATTGAAAAATTAGCATATCTTTAGTTCTGGTTAATTTAAATCAGTTAGGCTTGTGGAGAATTTCGTTCTTTTTCCCATTCATTCCAAGTCTCTTGCACGACAACCATTAGTTAATAAAATATATTGGGTGTATTTGATTAAATTGATTTCTACAATATTGTATGATTTTAAAAGAACTAAGTTTCTTAACCCAAAAAGAAGAGAATTAAGCTATAAGGGGAAGCAAACACTCCTTATCTTTGGACTAGCACACCCCAATTATCAATATTTGAAGAGAAATGACTGTCAAATGCCTAGTTTAGTGTCAATTTTGGATTTTTAAAGAAAGGAGTATGACACACTGAAGTTCCCTCGACGTAACTCAAGGTGGCGTTTTCCCCCCTAGGCTATCGATTATTCTTGAAACATTTATATGCTGCCTTGCATGGATCATATTGTTGCAAATAATATTTAAATAAGAAATGTTTTAGAAGTCAAAATACAATAATTTATGATTTTTTGAATTTTTAGGTAAGGGGAATATTTTAGATAATACATATTTCAAGAAAACTATGTTAAAAGTTAATTATACTTTGGAAACAGGGTTAAACTATCAAAAGTTGTCTGGTGTGGAGTGCTAGTGGGTGGGAGGGATGGTTACAGACATAAAGAATGAGGAATATGAAAGAAAAGGAGATTATCATTATAAAAAGAAACGGATTTATGTGGAGCTTTTTTTAATTAGCCCTTTAGTAAGGATTTTTAATTGTTAAAGTACAGCTTTATTGGATATTGATTGCTATAGTGATTTTATGCGAAGTTAAAATCATTAACTTGCCACTTGATAAGCTATTTACCTTAAGGGCTCATTTGGAGAGCAGAATATGATAGGATAGGATATGATAGCAGATAAGATAACAGCAGGATATGATATAGGCCTGATAACTCCTATCCTATCCTGTGTTTGATGTGCAACAGGATAGGCATTATACTATCATATTCTATAGTTAGAGTAAATCAGATAATGGTAGAATAGGATAGTAATGATATAAAATGACAAAATTACCCTTATAATAAAATTATATTTATACTTATTTAAAATCAATTTTAATACAACTTTTTTGATTACTTTATACATTGGTATAAATTCTAAAATAAAAAAAATAAATATAATTAACAAAATAATATTCATAATTTAAAATATGTCATATAAAAAAATAAAATAATATAAAAAATGGACATATTATTTAATTTAGTTGAAATATAACCATTTAAAAAGTTAAACAATGTAAACAAGATTCATCAAATACAACAATATACCTTGTTAAACATTATACATTCAAGTCATAAATATAAGTTTCATCCATATGTTTCATCAAACTAAAATAGAATCATCAAATACATCTCTTGCAACTCCAACGCGATCAACATCTTTGCCCAACCTTTATAAACTCTTTTTTAGTCACATCCCAAAACTCCAAGGCCATGGCAATGGCAAAGGATGCAATGGTGTTGTTGTATTCAGGTGAAGGTCTGGAAAGTTCTCTATGTAGAGGAAGCTGCGGACAAGATAAAGGGATTAAAGGGGATTCAAGCTTCAGTTGTTTCAAAATAAAACAAAGCATAAAAGCACATAGGAACTAAACTTTGGACATAACAAGCATTCTAACGTCCAATGATCACTATTGTTTCAAACTTAAGGATACAGACATTTATAAGAATGCTCTTGAATCTAAATATTTAAAGAAGGTTACTTTAAAACACTAAATCAAACAAGATTATTTGGCGTAATCAAATCTCAAATCTCAAAGCTCTGCCAATCCGAATATCAAGTATAGGAATCTTTTACTAAAAAACCAAGTTAAGTGTCGTAATCATTGAGCAAACTATTTCTTTAAGGACACACATGCAATTGCTTTGATTAAAAAGAATAAGAGAAAACTACACTATGATAAGTTAAATCAACATGCCTTTCCTAAAAGGCGAGCTATCCTTAAGGTAAACAAAAAGTGCATCCCTTAAACTAACAACAATCACAAAGAGACAAATTGAGAAACAGCTACAGGATTTAGCATCAAAACCAAAATCAAACCATGAAAAAATCAAGAACTAAGACATAACAAGAGTCCTAAAACAACATCCTTCTCTCTGAAACAAAGTAAATGCATCAGGCATCTAATTATAAACAGAACAGGATAAGCATCCAGCCAAAACTGATTTGAAATTTAACTTAATGAAAGGATAATTCCAAATTAATCTTAATAAGACTCTTTATCCTCTAAACAAAGTCCCAAAAAAATCGAATGCCTCCTTAAATCGAAACCCAAAACAAATTTCCATTATTCTAATTCTAAGTTGAAAAGGAGCTTGAACCGACCCACAGCAGAAGTTAAAAAAAAATTTCGAACCAAATACACCACCATATATGGAATCGAACTAGTAAATTACCATCAAGGAAGAGAATTAGAATATAACCACGCTACCATTGGTCAGCAAAGCCATACTCAAACTAAAATTTTGAACCAAACATGTTATCAAAATAGGTGACCTACGAAGAGCAATTCAATCAAGAACCTAAGATGTACAGCTAAAGTAAAAACTAGAAACAATCAGAAATTCATGCTCTCAGTCTCAAAATTTCCTAACCTCGGGCTATCTCAATCTATCATGCTTTCAAATAGGACCTTAAGAATTTAAACGCATTACCCATTATGAATAAGGAATTAGAGGGAGAAGAAATCCAGAGAAGGAGAAAAATCTCAGAAAAAGAGAAGGAGAAATTAGCAATTCTCCAACTGGGCGTGAATGTGAGGGAGATTCCTAAATCATTCAAGCTCTTTCTATGGTTGCCGTTGATGGTATTTCTTCATGGCTTCCTCTTCTTGTGTTTTGTATGGAGGAGGCAGTAAATCAAATACAAGCAAATCAGATGGAGGGGTGAATCGATGGACAGGCAAAGGTAAATTAGATGCAGGCAGAAATTAGATGGAGATAGAAATCCAGAGACGTAAATCGATATCCAAATGTTTGAATCGATACAGGTGGAATCGATGCATAAGAAAAAATTGAAAAGGAGAAAAGGGGAAAATCGATGTAGGCAATGGGAGGAAGAGCGTTCTCTAGGGTGAGGGAGGAGGAGTTCTCACGGGGTCAGGATGAGGAGCGTTCTCAGGGTGAAGAGGATGAGCCTTCTCGATGACGAAGGACGCGAGCCTTCTCAACGGCGAGGGACGACGAGGCTTCTCTGAGTGAGGGATGATGAGCGTTATCAGGGGGTGAGGAAGGATAACATTCTTAGGAGTGATTGGAGTTGGGTGAGGCAATTTCGGGAGTGAGGGGCTTGGGTGAGAAATATGATATCCAGCTTGTAACCTGACCAATACCATGGGATAAGAAATTTAACTAGGAGGGAGGATAGGATAAGGAATATGATAGTTATATCCTATCCCAGTTGCTCACCAAATATAAAACACTGATCGGATAGGATAAGTTATCCTATCTAACTATCCTATCATGTGCTCCAAACGAGCCCTAATATTTTTTGGAAATTGCAATTATAAAATAAAAGTTAATGATTTGGATAGAATATTTGCAATATAATTTATTGATGTCTTATTTTAGGACATTGGGGATTTCTAAACAAAAATTAACATAAATCTTCTATCTGATGATGACTATGGCCACTATTAAGAGAATTTAGACTTTGTGGCATATATTTATATGTAGGTTCTTATAAACTTTCCTTAATATGTGATCTTGATGTGTAGATAGTTTAGCATCAAATATTGTGAATTGCCAAGTCATATATTAATTCCATTACTCAATTATAGTTTCTCTTGGAGGTAGCCAAAATGTTGAGAAAGGGTTTTATAGAACAAGACCATAGTAAACTGTATGCGACAAAATTGCGTCCTCTCTCTCCTAAAGTTATCTCTCAGTAGGCTATCATATTGGTAATATTTTTATTCAAATTTTTTTGTTTCATTTAGGAAAATTAACAAATAAAAAATATACTAGTTTAATGCTCCCTTTCAGTTTATACTTGTGATGTAGTTCATAAATTTTATTCATTAACAATATAGTAATTGTGTCATAACAGGTACCATAAATTTTCTAGTAGTGATGTTAAGGGTGGTTTAGCAATAAGTAGGATAATTATTAATGGTGGGAGCTGTAAAGTTCATAAACTAATAGTTACTAATAAAACAAAGCATTATAGCATTCAAGTAAACTGTGCATTTTGATTTGGATAAAAGATTACTTTATAGCATGTAGTGGACAAAAACAGAGGTTTGGTTTACAACATATTACTTTTTATACTTACGGTTTTTGGTTGTTTCTTTCGTTTTCTCTGGATTTTTTTTACTCTTCAAAATTTTGTGATTCACACTTTGTTATTATGGCTCCTTCTTCCTTATCCCCTTCTGTTGACCAAAGGTGTTATACATTTTGGTATGTTATACATTTTTGGGTTTTGATATGTGTTTTTCAAGCATTTTACATAAAGTTATTTTGGATTTTTAAATAACCTTGAACCAAGCATCTAACTTGAGGACAAATGACCATTTAGCTAGCTGAAATAGTGAAATGTTATTCTCTACTAAAAGGTAAGTCTTTTTGTCCTTCTGTATCTCTAGTGCTAATGAATTTGAGCACCAATTGACAAAATGCAAATGAAAAATGTGCTTAACTTATTATTAGGTTATGACTAACTATTACATCATTGACTTATCAAAGTTGGTTTATTAATATGTAAGTTATGAATTGAATTGAAATATGCTCAGTGCTCACTTGACATAACACATATCTTCCATTTTATGGGATTATATCTGTGCAAATTTATGGCATGAATGACTATAATTGGCATGAATTATTAACATTGATGAATACCTTTTGGACCTTCCTCCACACCAAGAGATTGGAATGCATTTTCTCTTACCTACAATGTTAGAGGTATGTACCTTTTGAAGCTTTTGAGATTGTTATATAGTTGCTCATTGTTTCGCTTACAGATACCAATTACATATAGGGTAACATTGTAAGATAGTTAAAGAAAGAATGTGAAAAAAGTATCTCCCAATAAAGTTCTATCTGAAGTTTAAATTGTAGGGTTATCATACCATGTTTCTTGCTCTTCAATGCTTCAATGGAGGGTTGTACTTATCGAGTTAATTATAGTTCTAAAGACGCATAAAAGGACACTACAAATGTTTCTTGCTCTCAACAACTATTTATTGTATTTAAAATTATGTTAATATATATCATTTTGTTAATTTATTTATTTTCTCTTGTTTTTTATCATAATGTAAGGTTTTAATTATAGAACGTAGTGCAAATATAAATATAAATAAAAAATAATGAATTTAGTGGTGACTCAAAGTTGCCACTAAATCTTACTTATATTAAGGGAATCATCGATGAATGTTAGAATTTAAGTTTCAATGGCAACTAAAGTTGCCACTGAATGTGACTTTTAGTGGTAACCTAGTACAGTCGCCACAAAAAAAAATCAATAGTAACTAAAATCACCACTAAAAGTCTACTTTTAGTGACTACCTGTTAAATTCGTCACAAAAAGTGGATATTTAGTAACAACTTTAATACTTCTCAGTGACAAATTTTATACTTTTTGTGGTGGCAAAAGTCACCACCAAAGTAAATTTCCAGTGGCGACTCTAAAAAGTTACCATCAAAAAAATTTAGCAAAGCTAGCATAGGTGGTGACTAAAATTCGCCACTGAAAGTCTTCAATGGTGAATTTTAGACTTTTAGAGGTAGCTATAGTCGCTGCCGAAAGTCCAATTCTTGTAGTAAATTTAGTAAAAATGCCAACAATCGTTTTTAGCATTTGCTTATTAACCATGGAGCCAAGCGGGATCAAAGTAATCATCTAATGTGTCATATGATTTTTTTAATCCTCTTGAGTTTTAATAATTCTCTCTTGAGGATTTTGTTGAATCATTGGATGGTACTAGGATAGTGTTCATAGTGAGGGAAGGGAGAGAGAAGTAAGAAAGAGAAACAGAAAGAAGGAGAAAAGAGAAAGAAGATAAAATATTGATAAGTAATAGGTCAACTGGATCCATGTAATAGTCAAGTTAGAAGATTTCATCATGTGGGTAATGGTGTTAAAACAAAGGGAACATTAAACATTTTTTGAAATAATAGGGACAAAATGGAATCAAATAATACTTTAAAGACAAAATTGAAATTAAGGTTAAACTTTAAGAACAAAAAATGTATTTGTACTTATCAATTTGATCCAAGAAAAGGCCTTTGTTGGTTTTTGCTACTCCCTTTGACTACTTGCTTTCACAATTTGTTTCATAGTGAAAAATAGGGGTCATTAGAGAACTCAGTCATTTGAAAGATTCTTCAAAATGTGTTTTGTTCCTCTAATCCAATAAAACTAAACAACCATTGTGAATATATCCTTCCATAGGTACAGACCCCTAACGTTGTTCATACTACATCAGTTGAACTACTCAAATTCTTGAAGGTCTCCTATATAAAAGCATATGAGTTTTAAAGGATTGATCAATCTTTTCCATAAACTCATCACTTTCAGAGAGTCAGTCTCAAAAAAGATGGATCATTGTTTCATCCTATTCTATGCATAATGGGCATGCTTCTCCATTTAATCCTATGTACTTTAGTTAGGAATCCATCATGAATTACCATCAATAAGAGCATTTTGAGCCTCTAAGGACCACCTTAATTGCACAAAGCTTTTCACAGCTCATTTTGGCTTCTTTTGTCAATATCTTCAACAAAATTGTATGTACTCTTTATAGAGAATTTTCCATTCCTAGAAGGATTCGAACTGCGCAAGTCAAGGTCTCTATCATGTAAAGGTGGAAATGAAGCTCTTATTTTATGCACAATGTCGACGGTGAGTGTTTTATAGAGAATTTTTCACTCCTAGAAGGATTCCAACTAAGCAAGTCAAGGTCTCCATCATTTAAAGGTGGAAACATGCATAATGTCTAAAACAAGGAAGTGCTAAAGAAGCTTTTGAATATCCCAATTGTAATATTCCAAAATTTTTATTTTTAAATAATATTTTATTATAAACAAGTATGTTAAAATGACTGCATGTTTTGCTGGAAGTAAATATATTTTTGTTTAAAATAATTATTGTTTTACTTAAAATAATTATATTGGCCTCTAATAAATTTTTGTTGTATTTTTAGAAATATTATTTCTTTTATTATGTATAAAGATATTTATTTTGTGATTTTTTTTATTAAGATTTTTATCAAGAAAAGTCATGATTTAAGAGTTTAACTAAAAATTTATGAGAATGTAGATTTTTAAAAAAATTTAGGATGTTTAAGGATGAAAAATGGTATTTATATGAATATATATAAAATAAAATTTCATTATTCAATTATTAAACAATAATAATGATTATTATTATAAAGAATAAAGAAAAGGGGGAGGGGGAGACGGAAATCGAAGTAGAAATGTGAGAAGAGAATGAATAGTAAAATAGTGTAAATAGTATCTCCATATTTTCTCTTTAGATCTAAGTGCCTATTAGCTTTCGATCTCAAAATTAAGGGTACCACTAGATTCAAGACGGAGAATACTATGATTTTGATTGAACAATTTTTCAAATCAACCATTGAATCGTCGCAAATCGGAAGTAAAAAATTTCAGAAAAATGTAAACTTTGAAACTCTTACTTAGAGACTTCAAATTGGAAATTTGACACCGTAGATAGATTTAGGAGCTAGATAAACCTTAGGATATGAAAATTTTCAACTATTTGACAACTTTTTGTTCTTGGTGAATAGTATTTTTCGGCGATAAATAGTATTTTTCGACAATGAATAGTATTTTTCAATCATGAACAGTAACCAAGTTCACAGAGTCATTTTCTTGATTTTTGAACTCTCTGGACACGTTTTTTAAGTCTGCTTAGTTAAATGTGGATTAGAAAAGTACATTTTAGGGCTGTCCAATCTGGAGCCCTTACTCTGTGAGTAGATGATTCTTTCTATGACTTGCCCTATACTCTTATTGATCTTTAAACATGTATATGATTATTTTTATGAGATATTTACACTTTTATATATTTCTGAAATGCATTAAAATTATCTGAAATGCTTACAATTTGAAATATAATTCAACAAGAGTATAGTTTTGAAAATGGATTTCTGAACTCATGGTGTATCTGATTTATATGTATTTCTCATTAAATGATAAAGTGAATATTTATGCATGTGGCATTATTTATAAAACTATATGATTGCCTCAAGAAAGGGCATGTACATGTGATAAACCTTGAATGGAGAATTTATGACATATGAATCTGTACTGAGACTGAAAGTCTGTATTATATTAAAAATTTTATACTTGATTATATGGCATATGTGCATATAGTATTTTCTGTGGAGGAATTCTATTGGAAATACTGTCTGCTAACAGCAGGTGATGTTAGTCCTAGTGCACCTTGGTAACCCAGCTAGTAAGAGGTGGTGCTAGCCTCGTGTGTCAGCCAACACACGGGATATGATATGTGAAGGAGAGCGAGATGCCTCCTATATGGGCGAGAGGCCAACTATATGAGATGTAATTTTCCTTCCATTGCTGTGTGTTTAGAAAATACCCATATTACAGTCCCTTCGAGTGTCCTCTTGAATGGTGGTAGGAAAAATCATATTTCTGAACTCATGGTGTATGGGCATAGTTTTCAAGAAGAGTATAGTTTTCAAATAAGAATATAGATTTTGGTCATTCCTCTTTAGATAGTTGACTAGTTAGACGACATGATCTCTGGGTGAGCCTACTTTGTTTCCATGGCTCATAGATTTTGATGTATATTGTACTTGTACTTTAGAGTATACTTTGAAATGCTACAGGCAGGATCCCTACTTCTGTTGTGACTCTGATGTTTATGGACTTTGTCTGTATATGGTATATGTATGGGAGAATTTATATGGATCTGTGTCTATGATAAATGATTGGAATATTCATGTTTATGGAAAATATATGTTCATGGTATACGTGTTCCACGTGTCCTAAAATTAAGGGCGTGACACCAATCTTCATTTTCAACAAGTCTTAAAGAAATTTCTTTCCAGTAATCGTCAGAAATATTCTTCCAAGATTTAAGAGTTACCCTTTTCAATCTAGCAATCCTCCTATAAGTTAGTTGATAACTCTCCATAAGAGAGTTATTCCACCTTGTTTTTTCTTGAGAGATTAAAAGAAAAAAATATTTGGACATGAAGATTACCTCAATTTTGTGAGTTCTTGGTAAAAGTTGAAAGGCACGAAAAGAGCTTTCCAAAATATTATTATGGGCCTTGAAACTCAACTTGAAGCAAAAGTTATGAAAGTTAAAAGCAGATCCTGAATTCAAGCCTGCAGTGCTACACCTTGATCCTGCGACATAGAACTCCCAATTTGGTGCCAATTTAGCTTCTTTCATATTAAGCTATATATAAGAACTTTAGCATTTTTATTCTAGACTTTTAGCACATTATTTTGGGAGTTCTTTTGAGGAAAAACAAATTTGTGGGCAAAGAAAAGGATTCTATTAGGGACCTTGGGGATTGAAAAATTCTCATTCTTTGCTTCTACTCCTTTTTCTTTTTTTATTATGGTTTTCTCTCTCTTTTTTTCAGATGATTTTTACCTACTCATGGAGTAATTTGTTTATCTACACATCTGGGGGATTCTAATTATGTAGTTTGGCTGAACTATTTTACTTCTTTATATATTAATGAAATATCTAGTTTATTTACTCAATTATGTTCTTCATTGCATTCTACGTGATTGGCCACTAATTAGATTGTTAGAGTTTAATTGATTATTTTTGCTTGAAAAATTGATTGACTTGACCATTAAATTGAATAGAGTAAGATCGATTTTAATAGCTAGGTCATATACAAATTGATTTATATATAAGATAGTAATATACCTCCTTACTTTGTGTAACCAAATCAAGCCTTGTGCTTAATTTTTGAATTACTACTCAATTACTAGTGCTTTTAGCTTGTGGGTATTTGCTTTTTGTTTATTTAGAGAGAAATTTATAAAGACTTGAGTAATTGGGTTATTAAATTATCATATCAGGATTATTTAAGGAAGATAGGTAAAATTGGATGAAGTAATTAAGTGAACATAGATGCCTAAGTTGTTCTCATTAGTTGAAACTCGGTTAATTTGCTTTGATTCCTATTTTAATTTACTTTTTTTCTATTTATAATAATTTCTATTTACCATAATTAAATTAAAAGGGTTAGGATGGGCAATTAGTTGAGTAAAAATTCTTATGAGGGATGATTCTCTGCTCATCTATTATCGCGACAAGAAAATAGAAATTTTGTAACAATTAAAGTTGTTATAAAAGTTAAAATGTCGTCACTAAAAGTTTTCAGTGACGACTTTTAGTGGTCACCCCTTCATTGTGAATATCTCTGTTGTTAAAAGTTTTTTGTAACGATTTTGGCAGTTGTCGTTGAAAATCCATTTTCAATTACAACTAAAATCATCTCTAAAATCAATCAAAATCGTCACTAAAACCATAAAGTCGTCATGAAATGTTCTTATAATGTTACCGTCATGGGCTTCATTAACAACTTTTGTCGTCACAAAATTACTTTTTAGTGGCGACATTTGTAACGCCCCCAATTTATGTTACATAAAACAAACAATTTTTTGTATTATTATTATTATTATTATTTTCGCAATCAGATATTTTTCATAAAGATACATAATTCAATTCTTTATCATAGAAACAGATACATATAGGATCTCTCATGTATGCACAATATACATATCAAGTCTATAAACATCAAAGTACAACAGAAACAGGGATCCTGCCTGTAGCGTTCAGAACACACTCTAGAATACAAACACAATATAATTCAAAGACCGTGAGTCTTGGAAGCAACATAAATTCACCAAGAAAATATATCACTTATCTGCCGAATCATACTCTAATATTCTTATCTGAAAAATGTGAAAATATCGTGTAGTGAGTTTGACAACTTAGTAAGCAAATAATTCCTCCTATGACCTCTTAGGTCAGCATATGGATGTACTTATATTTTAAAATGTCACATAGAAAATACAGTTCAGAAGTACATTCATATGAGACCCGTATTTCAAATATTCTCAAATCAAAAGATATTCAGATATCCAAAACCATATGCTGCACGGTATGATCATCAAACAAATGTTGTTATGCTCAGCTGTATAAGCTATAGTAAAATATTAAGATTTGGAGATAAAATCATCACTTTTAATGCACCTGCCTCACTCGACAATCTTGTCAATGCAATGAAAATATAACTCATTTGCTATACGCATAGTGACCTCGACCTCAGTCACAATAAATGATCAGAGAATGTGAGTACATCACCCTCCTGCCCCCCTCACATTACCACTGTCACCCGGTTGGAGCGGCCCTCCCCCGGCACACTCAGTTAATTAAAAATAGACTTACTTTTAGTAGAACATAATCATTTTTAAATAAATAAAAATATATTTATTTATAATAACATTATTATTTAAAAATAAAAATTATGGGATGTTACAACATTCAAAAGTTGTCACTAAAATAGAATCCAAATAAGAATTCAGTGACGTTAAAATTCATCACTAAACTCTTTTTTAGTGATGAATTTTATTAGTCGTCACTAAATCCCCTATTTTTTTTTAATTTGTATTTACTTCTGCACTATAGATAAAACCTTCCATTTTGGTAAAAAATTAGAACAAAAGAAAATAATAAAATAATAATCTATTACCATAATTTCAAATGTAACATATTTTTTGATAGACAAATACGATGTTTGTTAACAGAAACTAATATATATAAAAGATTAACAACAAATTCAAAACAATCAACTTGACAATTCTCTTAGAAATATTGGTATTGTATTTGTTGCAAAACTTGGTAAAGCACTACCTATAAGATCTAATGGAAATTTGTTTCTATTCACAGTAGCAAGTTAATATACTTGAAAATGAAAATGTGTATATATATATATGAATATACTTATAAATCACTTTTTTTTCACTTACAAACACATAATATTTTATTGAGACATTACTAAAAAAAGTAATATGAATATACTCATAAATCACCTTTTTTTTTCACTTACAAGCACATAATATTCTCTTACAAAAAGATGACATAGTTTTAGAAATTGAATTTCTAGTCTAACACAACAAGCAAAAAATGAGTTATTGGCTTACTAGATAGTAGTAGCTCTTTAAAGGAAGCTACAAAATTAAACAATATATACAAAAAGAAAAATCAAATAGTAGAGCTCCCCACTTAAGCCATGAAAAAAAATCTGGCCTAAAGGCAAGTATTAGGATAAATTTTTTCCCTTAAAAGCCCAAGAAATACCAGGAGAGCATAGAAAGTGCAATGCCATAACACCTTGCCCTCCTTTTTTGGTCCAAAGAATCAGTACTTGGAAGAAAACTCTCCCGAATGAAAGAAACCATGCAAGTTTGGTTGAAATGTGGACCTAGGCAGCTTTGTTGGGGTTTATAATTCAAATTCACAAGCTCAAACGCATATGAAAATTTTAACAAAAAAGTGGCTCGCAAAACAACAAAAATAAAAATTTTATACATGGGGATATAGGGCCAAATAGAAAAATAGTAACCCAAGCTGGCGACAAATAGGAATCTAGAGGTTTAATGTAAATAATGAATCATTTATATTGCCAAAACTTCCCAGTGGAAAGCCTCAAGTTAATTTGAACTCAAATCAAAGATTGATACAAAGTAATGCTATATCAAAGCTCTTAATCATCCACTAGGTACTGAACAAGGACCACTAGTAAGCAGTGTTTATGTCTTATGAGATAAGCAGTAATTCTAAGAATTGTTACTATCTGGGTTTCCAATGAACCACAAGCATGGGCTGGTAGGACTAGAATTATAAGTGACATTTCATATTCAAGAAACATTCCATTAAGCAGTAATAGGATTTAAAATTTGAGTCAATTTTCTATATTAATTCTACTGAGGTGATATTTTGATAAGGAATTTTTTAGATTCTGTTTGAAATAACTCCAATATATGTTACATATGCATTGTACAAAATGTTATGTTTAAAGGCAGCCTCATGTAAAGTGAGATAAAAAATTAACCCCAATTTATGAAAGGACCTAAATTGAAACATTTTCAAGCTTTAAGGTATTTCATTGCGAAGATTAATAGAAAGATATCAAAGGAAGCAAAAAGATCTACATATGGTTTTATTGATTTAGAAAAGGCATATGATAGAGTGTTGAGACAGGTTTTATGAAAGATTTTAGAGAATAAAAAAGTAAGTATTGCGTATATTCAAGCAATCAAATATATGTATAATAGAATCACAACTTGCGTGAAAACACAAAATTGAGACACAAAAGATTTTTTCACAACTATCGAACTACATCAAGGGTCATCTCTGAGCCTATATCTTTTTAACTTGATTTTGGACACAGTTACTGAACATACATAAGATTTGGGGTCTCGATGTATGATTTTTACATATAATATAGTTTTAATTGGTGAATCAAAAAAGAAAATAAATAAGAAGTTAGAGTCATAGAGACAAATTTTAGAAACACATGACTTTCGTATAAGTAAAAATAAAACAGAATATATAAAATGTAACTTTAGTAAAAAGTGAACAAATATAAATTTAGAAGTAAATTTTCGAGAATATCTATTAAAACAAGTCACAAGTTTCAAATATCTTAAGTCTGTTAAATTAAAAGAAAATGCATTTTCATATCTTATTTAAATCAATTGATTGTTCTAATGTAATAAATAAACATAACATTAAGGATAAGGTGGTGGTGACTATGTTGAAAGGAAGGAACACCATCACAACTCTAGTACTGTCATCTTTTTGCGACATTTTCACCTTCCTATAGATACAAATGCTTAAGCAAACAACATCAAGCAAAGCAAACAAATAATGTGACTGTAATTTCTTTTAAGACGTTTTCAACAACCTACATATACACTTGCTTAAGCAAATAGCAAAAAGTGAAGAAAATAAAAAAAAAACCCCCAAAATTGTGATGCAAACCATTGAAGAGGATAGAAAACCCCCCCAAAATCATCCATTCTAAATAGAACAGAAAAACCCCTAAATCAAATCAAGGGCAAATTGGAATACAAAGAACAAGTTAATGGGATAATCACTCGAGATGTTTCACGATGCAGATGAGACGAACTAGAAAAGAATGCTCTCATGCACTAATTGACGATGGGTATGACAGCAAATAGTGGGTAGCAAACTGGGAAAGAATGCTCCCATGCACTAGTATGATGGCAGTGCAGCAAACAATAGGTACAACAAACTAGCCACCCATGCACTGGTGATGAAGCCTAAGGGTTCTCTCACGTAATAGAAAAACATAGTAGAGTTTCCGAGTGCAAAATAGAAAAATGGAGAATTCTAAGTGTCGAGAGGAGGAAGAATAATGTGGTTTCTTCTTTTTTTCAATTTTTTGTGACGGCCATCACTAAATCTCTAACTCACCAAGGTTAGTAGAAAGCTACTTGAACTATGTGAACAGAACAAGAAAAACTAATGTTCTTTTATACTTTTAGTGACAATTAGGTCTCTTTAAAAGGTTAGAGTAAAAAAATTGATTTTTATTTTATTTTCAATAACGATTGGCTCGTCATTAAAAATAACACAAATTGAAAAAGTCATTACAAAAAATCATATTTTTAATGACAACCTCAAAAGATAGTCACCAAAAAAGTGTATTTCTATGACGATCCTTAAAAGTCATCACACTTTCAATAACAATTGATATAAGATGTCACTGAACGTATAATTTTCAATGACAACCCCTTTAGGTTATCACAGAATGAGATTTTTTGTGACGACTTTTTTAGTCATCACAAAATCTCTATTTTTTGTAGTGAATATTGCTTTCAATATGTGCATTTGTGAAGTTATATTTAGATTTTAATTATCATTAATGGGATCAACATTGCTTACAATCCATTTTTCATTTTGTCACTAAGTTTCACCAAAGCCCTTCAAAGCAACAAATCTATTGGTAGCGCTATCATTTCTTTGCAAGGATTTAAATTCTCCCCATATTTGCCTAGCAACACTTACACCCAATGGCAATTGGGACTCATCCTTAATTGCTAGCAAATCTTAATAATAAATGCCTCGTTGTTATTGTGTATATTTCTTGGCCCCATACCTCCCAGAATATTCGGTTTACAAATATTTTTCCACTTCACTGTATGAGGTTCTATGAACTTCCTAGTCACCCCAGATAAATTTTCTCTCCAGCTTTTCAATCTGGGCACAAGGGTGAACCAACCTACCATGGAAAGGCATTTAGCTTTCCAACTTGAAGGTATTTTATTCACCTGTTCAATAATGGTCCCAAAACATTCTGATTTATTACATCCTTGCATAATGTTGGCTCTAACATATTTACCAATATCGTTTGAATGGTTGAGGCCACTTCTTTAGACCAACCTTTCAATACAATTGGCGTGATGACATTCTTAGAAAAAAAAAACATAGTACTCTGTTGTTTATTAATTTTCTACACAGATAAATTACAGAAGACATCCAGGCAATATAAAATACACTCACTTACATTTCATGGCTTTTGCAAAATGTAATAATTCATCTATGAACATAGGTGTGATGTGAGAGGACCATCCTTCCTGCTTTCATGGGCCTCCAAAAATTCTTTTGAACTACGTCCTCAATGATATGAGATAATCTATCTGCTCCAGCAACAAAACAAAAACCAAAAAAAAAACAAAAAGGCGAGGGAAAGGGGGATCGTCTTGTTTGATACCACGTGTTGAAGCAAAATTTTATATTTTTTCTCCATTCCAAATAATATTAAAAGAGGAAAAAGGAAATGCAAGAATTAATATTGGCAATAAAGTTATCAGGGAAGTTCATTTCTTCCAAACACTTCATAATAAAGCTCTAATTTATCTGGTCATAAGCCTTCTTCGAATCAATTTTAATTGCCATGAATGTTTTCATCCCTTGCATCCTCTTCGTGGTATGAATCATTTCCCTAGCTGTAATTATATTATGTGGAATTTGCTGTCTTGGAACAAAACTTACCTGGTAGGGTGAAATAATATTTGGTAAGATATATTTCAGACAATTAACCAAAATTTTTGTGAACCTCTTACAGATGACATTGCAAAGCATAATGGGTTGAAACTAATTTATAAAATCCGATTTCTCAATTTTTAGGCTGAGAACCAAGAGGGTGGAATTAATCTCCCAAATTTTACTAGAATTTTCCCAAAGTTGCTTGATGAAATTTCAGACTTCATTTCCCATAATCTCCCAATTTTTTTGAAAAAAATTGTTGGGTAGCCATCATCTCCCAGGGCTTTACAAGGGCCAATATATTAAAAAAAAAATGTTCGCCTAATTTCTTCATTTGTAATTTCTGCAACAAGCCTAGACGTTGATTGAAGGCTCCTTAGCGAACAAGTTTTGGTAAAAGCTTTTAACATGCCTTCCCAATTCCTTCTGCTCTTCAATCCACTTTCTGGTTTGATCTCTAGGCATTGCAATCTAATTTTTACGCCTTCAAATGATGTTTCTTGTTTGGTATAATTTTGTATTTCTATCACCATCCAAGATCCATACACTCTCATATCTTTGAAATGACACTAACTCTTCCTTCTAATAAATGGCTTCCAAATCCTCATTAAGTTGCTTCTCCATATTATCAAGGAACTTGCTTTTACCATAATTTCTAGTCTTTTGGATACCCCCTCAGCGAGCAAAGATTCTTTCCTTTTCATGGGTGACATGCCTATACATGTCCCTATTCCACTTTCTCAAATTTGTAGCATCAGAACTAAGGACATTTGGTACCTCCTCCTGAATATTCCATCCATTTTTTAGGAAAGGTTTAAAATCCAGATGAGTTGACATTGCTTCAAACTGAAACGGTCCATTGAATTTTATTTTAACCATCCCTTCGTCTAGAGCAAGATGGGTGGTGGTCAGATTACAATCGGGGTAGAACTTTCACCAAAGCCTTATGAAAAGTTGTCCACCATTTTGTGTTGCACAAAGCTCGATCAAGTGTTTTGGAAAAAAGATCATATCCTGGCCATTTAGGTCCTCTCCACGTGAATATCGATCCATAAGTTTGTAAATCAATGAAGTCATTTCTGTTGCATAAAAAAAAATCAATGTTGCATATTTATAAAAGCCCCTGCCTTCCTCTCATCCGCTTTTGCTATCTCATTAAAATCGCCTATCAATCACTAAGGCATTCTTGTATATTTTGCAATCATATTTAGCTCCTCCCACACCACTTCTTTTGTAGTTCTTTGGGGCCTAGCATAAATGATGGTTAGGAGCCATAGCATAAATGTCAGATCCCTCCCAAAGTGCAGAATTTGCCTTTCACCTTTATCTCTACTAATTCTAAGTTCAAGCAAATCTACCATATCTGGCTTATTTCTTATCTCCATATCCTCAAGTGCTTTGGTAAAAGCACCTCTTACTACCTCTCGTGTTGCATGTAACTACTATCATCAAAAAAGGAACCTCATGCATTAAGCATAACAACATCTTCATCCCCACCCTCGTTCATTTAAGGTAAACCCCATACATCAACTTTCATTTCATGTGACCCCCAACTTTACCTTCATCCCTTTCTCTAGGCAAAATGGGAATAGGGAACTTGTTTTCTTTAAACACTTCAACTGGTCCAGCCTACCCTGAGTTGGACCAAGTTGGGGTCTTTTGTGAGACTCTGATATCATGCAAAACCACTTCACCTCCATGCACGAGCACGATTAAAGAGCCTTTTGCTTTTCTGTTTTTATGCTCTTTTGGTTGGGCTTTTCGGATTATTGAATTTATAGCATTGGGCTTTGATTTTTCTTGGATTTGCAATGATTAATTAAATTTTTTTCTGTATTTAATGTATTACTCATCTTATATGAACATAAATTTTTTATTTGTCCAAAAAAAAAACCTTATTTACATGCTCCTTAGCATTACCTGTCCTAAATCATGATCAACCTCCTCATCCACCATTGCCAACACGACAAATTTGGATATTTCCTTCTTCTTTTTCCACAAAATCATATTCAATACAATTGGTTCCCTGCAAATTCGAATTTCCTCCTGTAGATTTCCGTCTCCTCCCTCTTCATGCCTTTCAGGACACTTATCTTTATCGTGGTCGTACCTTCCACAGCAAAAACAAATAAAGTGGATACCTTCATATTCTGTGTTCTTCATTCTTCCTCGAAGCGCATACTGTTATAGAAAAGGTTGGGTTATGTCCACTTCTACAACCAAACATGCATATTTCCCTTAGCTTTGTGACTCCATGTTAATATCAGACTTCATCTAGTCACACCAGTTTCAGGAATCTTCTATCATAAAATGGGATGGCCAAATCAAGAAGTCTCTCACCCACAAGCTATATTTTCAATGAAAGACAAATAAGGATCAAAGTTAGCATGCTACACAGATGAATAATGGTAAAAAAGGACCCAAGGTCCTATGACAAGTGCATAGTCAAAATCCGTCTTGTCATTGAATTTCACTAGAAAAAAATCATTGCCCAAGTCAATCAATTTGATGGAAATTTCCCTTGCCTATAATTGTTCCAACCTCTTTTTCATGATATTATACCCTATTGTTTTGCCTACTAACTTTACAGTCAAGGATTTCCCCTATGGTTTTTCAAGTTTATGCTTCCCCTTCCCTTTAATGGTGAAAACTGGTTGCCCCTTTAATTTCTAGTCATCTCAATATCCAGCCCATCATCTCTTATCAATCCCTTACTTTACTGCTTTTTCCCCATAATCCTCTTGAGCTGATTCTTCTTTATCATCTGATTCCTCTATGTGTTAGCCCAATCTTCCACATTCTCTTTGAACATTAGCATATCTTTGTAAGACCTTCTGGGGTTATTTTCCACACCACGCATCACCACATCTGTCATCCATTCTTTCTCCCTTGGGGGGACTTGACGGCGGTGTTTCCTTCCCCTTAATGCTCTCTCCAGCCATTGTAGCTCTATATTCCCCTTTAACTTCAGACCTTCTGGGGTTAAATTATTTGAATAGATCAAATGAAATAAATTTTAACAAAATTTAAATGCTAGGATAAGAAGGAATCTTCCCAAACAATTATAAAAGTAATTAATTAAAATTCTTTATCCACTGCAAGAAACTTTACCTTTTAAAGAGAGATGAGTGAAAGATAAAACACAAGTGTAACATCATACATACATGTGTAAAGGCTTGCATGATTTTGTAGGAATATTGCCTTCAGAAGAACCACCTCATTTGTGTCAAGCTCATTCTGCTTTTAGCTAGTTTGATCATTGCAAAGACTAGTTGTATACTCCATAAACACTCAACCTCTCAACAAATATAAAAATAAAAAAATAAAAAAACTTTCTCAAGTTCTTAACCCAGTTAGTTAGTGAAAGGATGACATATGATGCTTTCCTATATTATCTTCATTTGACTACCTTTTAACCGCTAAAAATAGCTGAAACTTATGTTTACGCAAAACTTCAATAGAGAAAACAGATTTGCGAGAAACACAGTCTAAAGGGTCATTAGAGAACACACAAGGACTAAATTAATCTAAATGCCAAGCAACTAATAATAAAAATAGAGACTTTGTTAGCCTTAAAGAAAAATGAATAAGCTAAAACAATGCTAAATAAATGCATATTGTATATTGCCATAGATAAAAGTTATTCCAAATCACATAAAAATAAGATTCAACAATCAATTACAAATAACAAAACTAAAAGTTATTATAAAAGACTATCCCTAGCGTATTTTCTAACTTGAACTATGTTTCTAATTCTTCCCTCTTGACAATCAGCAAACATATTTCTTACTATAAATAGTTAAAAGTGTTAATGTGTATGAGTTTATGAAATTCAATAATGTGGATTTTGAAATGCATGATTAATATTTTTGCTACTCAGTGGTGTACATTTTGCTCAGTATTCTATTTTGACTTGATCATTTGAGTGCATACATAATGTTAAAGTATGCTAATATTTATTTCAGACATTCACTTTCATATATAGATAGTTTTATGAGTTAGCATGAATATTTAACATCGAAGTGCACTACAAGAAAATTGAGTTTTAACGACGACTACAATGACTATTAAAAGTTTAAAAATCGCCGCTAAAATTTTTTGATGATGACTTTTAGTCTTCCTCATATCGTCACTGAAAACCATAAAAGTTGTTACAAAAACATTGAAAGCTGTCACTGAATATCAACTTTTAATGACAATTTTACTTAATGGCCACCAAAAATTCACTTTCAATGACGATTAAAATCGGCATTGAAACCATTTTTAGTGACAACTTTATATGATCACCATAGAAATGTGACTTTTAACGATGACTTTAATTGCTACTAAAACTCAAAATTACATTATTTGACACATTCAATAGTGATTTTGGTTGCCGCCGAAGGTCTAACATGCAATTTTTTTAATATTAATTTTCTATTATTAAAATTTATATATATTAATTACTACAAAAAAAATCAAAAAATAAAAAATATCGTTGAAAAATTAATTATCTTGTTAAAATCATAATAAAAAAATAGATTTTTATTTAAACTTACATTTAACTACAATTGGTTCAAATATAAATATTCAAAATAATATAACTAATTACATTTAAAAAAAAAATGTAACTATTTACAAACAAAATTAATTAATTCTAACACAATAGAAATCCACCATAAGTGTTTCTGTCACTAGCTACAAGAATTTATAGAAGAATTAAGTTTGCGACTTTACTTAAAACCAATGTACATTTAGGTTTTTCTTGCCGTATTCTTGGCCATACTCGATAGTAGATATCTAGCTACTAGCATCCCCATCATATATGTACACTATGATTGACATCTTGTAAAAGAGACCTCGTATTAATCCAACATAAAAAATGTGTATCAATGTAAAATCACTTACTCATAAGATAAAAAGAGGCAATTATTACAAATGAAGCTAGTTTGTTGGTAACTTGGTCAATTCTAACTGAACCATACCACAACTAATATTAGCATAATTCGAATAAATCTTACTGAATCTATATCTTTTGTATGCCATTGATTAGAACCATGTACCCAAAATAGTACTTGGTCAAATTGCTAGAAATCTTCATTGACTTAACATATAATACAAAGTAGGAAACAAAAAAAACATATGAGAAATTAATCCAGAGATAAAAGTTATACCTCTTGTATCCAAGAATAGAGACTATTTAGGCTCAGTTTGGGTATACAACTTATTTAAACACTTATAGAATAAGGTTTTATATAAAAAATGCTTATAGAAAAAGGTCTTTAAAATTAAATTATTTAACGTTTGAATACATATTTGAAAAAATTCTTTTCAAATTTATAATTTTTTTTAAAAACATTTGGATATAGTTTTGATGGAAGGAGAGAAGTGAATGGTATAGTTTTGATGAAATTTTAACTTATAAAAGTGCAAAATAGTTTTCTGGTAATGTGAATTTGAATTTCCATAAAGACTTTTTTCAATAAACTTAAAAAACTGACTTGTAATAACCGTAAAATTTAACACAAAATTCCAATTAAAGGAAATTTAGAATAAAAGAGAGAATTTATGTTTTGGCGCGCTATAAGCAAATATATTTTTATTTATGTAGAAATGATTATGATTTGTTAAAAGTAAGTGGACTTTTAAGTAAAAGAAGTATTGTGTTACTTAAAATAATTATACCGGTCTCTATTGAATTTTTATGATATTTTTTTGAAATACTCTTTCTTTTAATATGAATAAAGATATTTGTTTAGAAATTTGTTTTATTATGATTTTTATCAAGAAAAAATCATGATTTAAGAGTTAACTAAAGATTTATGATAATGGAAATTTTTTAGAAATTTTTGGGATATTTTATGATGAAAAACGAAATTTATATGAATTTTTATAAAAGAAAATCCTATTATTAATTATTTAATAATAATAATTATTTAAAATATATATATATATATATTTACTGTAGCGCTGCACATATATGTGCATACGGATACCAGAGAAGGAAAAAAACTTGTAGCCCCCTTCCACCATTTCTTTTTCCTCTTCAATTTCAAACCCTCATAATTAGAGCTACGGACCTCCGATTGACGAACCGTCTGGACTCGTGGCAACAAGTACTTCAAAATCCACCGATCAATTTCGCCGGAAAATCGCGTGAATAGTACCTCCAAAGGTAAAACTCTGTCCAATCGCGTTTTAGGCTTCGTTTTACCGAAATTCTTTCCGTAGATAGTCTTAGAATTAGTTTCTATGCTAGAATATAGGGGTTTTAGATTTCGGCGAGTGAATAGTGTTTTCCAGTATGAATAGTGACATTTAGGATTTATCTAATTTTCATGTTATATCTATGTTTTTTAGGTTGTTGAGCCACTACAAGGTGAAAATCTCGTTGTTTGACTCCTAGTAAGGTGAGTGGATTTTTCATACTATAGCGCATGTTTTACGAATTCGGTTTATAACTCTCTCGTATGATTTTAACTAGTTGGAATGTATGCTAAATTATTTTACCGCTTTGAAAACCAATATGTTCCAATCATGTTAGAAACTATAAATTTCAATCCTAGTTGAACCCTAGGTATGCAGGGCAAGCTTCTAGGCTGATAATTCTCCATTTGAGCTAGATTTATAGAAATGCGAACTTAGTCATAGAAATGAACTAAGTTAGCCATGAAATGATTTGATACTTGATGAGTATCTATATGATGTCTACGGACGATCTATGTTTAAAAGGGAAAGTTTATGATTATAAAGGTCTCCATGGGAATTCATGGATGAGACATATTTTATAACGGAATTTTATGCATGAAAAGAGCTAGATGGAGAATTATAGCTTTATTATAATGTTATTGAAATGTTTTACTTTAAACTCTTTGAATAGTATATTCTTAAATATTTGCTATTGGAGGAATCATTTTAGATCACTGTTAACTAGCCGCGGGTAGTGCTAGCCCTAGTGCACCATGATCATGTTAAGGCTTCGGCCTGAGATATTGTGACGGGCTTATGACCGCCTGAGTTACAGAATTTAGGGTGGATTTATGTCTACGCCTACATTGATTGCCATACCCTTGCTATGTGCTTGGGGGATTTAGGGTGGACTTATGTCTACGCCTACAGTGATTACCCTACCCTTGCTGTGTGCTTGGGGGAGATGATAGATCTGTTAGGAAAGACCTCCAATAGACTAGTGTATTTTTTTAAAAAAAACGATTAAATATTTCTAAACAATCTCATTCATCATTGTTATTGTATAAATAACATCATTTATTACTTACCATGCATAATTGATTTGCTTTACGGTTATTGATTTAATCATGTTTTATCTTTTGAACATACACTAGAATTGTATAGCTTTTCTTTCAATAAATTATGGTTAAATGCTTAATGTTTCTATTATTATCTTTATACTTTGATTTCAAATATAAAACTCATTGCGAAACACTCGTGCTTGGTTTGCCTTGTTTCAGTTATAGTATGATTTACCCATTCACTGATATGTGATCTCACCCCTCTTATGTTTTCTCCCCACAGATAGTCAAAGAGATTTTGATCCAGCTACAGCTTCGTAGGAGGCTGATTATTGCGTTGGTGAGCCCCAGTTTGGGCAAGGCTATTTTGTAATGATTGTCTAGTTTAGTTTATGTCTAGAGTACCTCCATGAACTTACATGCAAGATCCTCGCTTCTTGTGTACTTTGATGTGTTGTTTGGAAAACAGTTTTATGTTTTACAACTATGTTTGTATTATGAGGCCATGGGCCAAGTTGAATCACGGATGTTGGATTCATGAGATATATATATATATATATATATATATATATATATATATATATATATATATATATATATATATATATATATATATATATATACAGTATTTTCTTATATTGGATGTGGCATATGTGGCCAGTTATATTTATTATGTACTCTGGATTGTGTGCTGAATGTTTGTGCATGCTGTGTTAGGCTTACGGCTAGGGGGAAACCCTTATGCCGTGCCGGTCATGTGTTCCATCATTTGGGGCCGTGACATGACTTATAAAATAAACTAAAATTAGCTTATTGAAAATTGATAAGTTACTTATTTAAACTTATCCAAACACTGTTTTTTTAACATAAAAGCACTTATACTCATAAATAAACTATAAGTTCTGCTATTCAAACAGGCCCTTAATCCTTTTACATGTGTGACAAAACAATGCTCTTAATCGAGCAGCAATCAATTCAAGTTTCTAGAAAGTTCACTCTTCAAGAAATGAAAATAATTATAACGTTTCTACCATTTTCTATTCATAAATGATAGCATAAAATATGTTTCAAGGTACAAACCTATAAAAACGATTCAAAATGCATAACAAATAATAAAAAAGGTTTTGAATTCATTTTTCAAATGTCCTGAAATGCATCAAAATTCAGCCAATTGTACTGAAAGTCCAAAACACATTAAATTTGCTCCAAAACAAGCGAATTTGAAAATTTTAATAGCCCATTATTTGCTATTAAGGCTTATTACAGTTTTGTTATCATCTAAACTCCAAAATCATTACATATAACAATAATAATAATAGCTAGACAGTAGAAAATAAAATAGAGCTCTCAGCATTGCACACCAAAATAAAAAAACAATGACTTCAAACCTTGCTTATTACATGCCAAAATAGACATAATTTAGAGGCCAAATAAACATATTAGATTTATAGCTGATAATGTATGAAAAAAAGTCAACAAGGATAAATAAAAAGGTATAATTACCTTAAATATTTGCTGGGATACATGAAGACTCTTACCCTTGTTCCCTGCACATGCATCAAAACACAAAAGACTCATATAAAATCATATAAATATTTTTTCAACAAAATTAATAAATCTTAAGTCCTAACAATTACCATTGATCTTGGTGGCAGGTTGGACTTCAACTTGGCACTTACGATACCACTGTTACCATGAGGCATGATAACCTTACCCCAAATGCAACGATAGTGGCTTCCATTCTTCTTCACCTTGGCCTTGTAAATGTATGCCATGCGCTTGCCACAGTACCATGCAACCTCTTCCTCTGAGTTTACTCCCTCAATCTAGATAAGATACATGTTTACGTATTGGCTTCCATTCTTCTTCATGTGTTTGAGTTTACTCCCCCAAGTGCTGGTGCAGTGAGAAATTGACAAAGAAACTGAGATTGAAAATGAAAATGCACTCAGTAATTAGACAAACTTGTTCCAGTTTCAGAGCATACCAAACACTCAAAAGTAATATATTAAAGAAAGAATTTAAGTTCAAAATTGTCAATTTGAATACAAGCACCAAAAAAGCTTCTACACACATGCCTTTCCGATCCCTATTGCCTTCTTTTTCTCTCTTGGTAGCAAGGTTCCATTTTATCGTTTGTCTAAAAACTTTGCCCATCACCACCTCATATAAACCGTTACCCTGCATGTAATCGAGAATTAGTAAGTGAGAGAAAAGGCCTTCTAATCTCCTGGTGTGGAGGAAGGTCCAAAAAATATTCACCAATGTTGATCATTTATGTCATAAGTTTGCACAAATATAATCCTATGAAATGCAAGATATGTGTTATGTCAAGTGAGCACTGTGCAAATTTTGATCCAATTCATAACTTCCATAAGTTCTTCACAGAAAATCCACATATTTATCCTCAATCCATAATAATACTTTAACTGAACTACAAAATTTACTTGCAATATCAACAAATTTCAACTTCTCACGCAAAAAGACTCTTGCCATAATTGAAGCTACAATACAACAACAACAACAATAATAACAACAATTAAGCCTTTTTTCCATTAGGTAGGGTCGGCTATATGGATCAAACAACGCCACAGTGGCCTGTTATAAATGAGATCAATAGATAGATTATTAACTATTAAATCTTTCTTAATAGTTTCACCTATTATTTTCTTTGACCTCCCTTTACCTCTAACTATCGGACTATTCTCCATCTGATCTATTCTTCTTAAAAGAGCTTCTGCAGGTCTTCTCCACACATGACCAAACCACCGAAATTTCACCATCTTCTCCACAATAGGTGCTACCCCAACTTTCTCTTTAATGCACTCATTTCTAATCATATCTCTTCTGGTGTGTCCACACATCTAGCGCAATATTCTTATCTCTGCAACATTGAATTTATCTTCACATTATCTTTTAACTACCCAACATTTAGTACCATACAATATAGCAAGCCATATAGTTGTACGAAAAAATTTTCTTTTAACTTTGAGCGGCACTTTTCTATCACAAATGACACCCGAAACTTTCCTCCATTTCATCCATCCCATTTGAATCCTATGATTTACGTCCTCCTTTACTTCGCCATTATTTTGTATAATGGACCTAAAATATTTAAAACTTGTAATTTGTTTTAATACATTGTCTCCAAGTTTTACTTCTAAATTCATACTTGTTCATCTTTTATTGAAAATACATTCTATATATTCTGTTTTATTTCTACTTATACGGAAACCATGTATTTCCAAAACTTGTCTTCATGACTCTAATTTTATATTTATTTTTTCTTTTAATCCACTAATTAAAATTATATCATCTGTAAAAATCATACATCGAAGTCCCAAATCTTATATATGTTTAGTAATTGCGTCCAAAATCAAGTTAAAAAGATATGAACTCAGAGATGACCCTTAATGTAGTCTAATAGTTGTGAAAAAATATTTTATGTCCCCATTTGACGTCTTCACGCAAGTCGTAATCTTATTATACATATATTTGATTGCTCAAATATACACAATACATACTCGTTTCTTCTCTAAAACCTTCCATAAAACGTCTCTTAGCACTCTGTCATATATCTTTTCTAGATCAATAAAAACCATATATAAATTTTTTTGCCTCCTTTGATAACTTTTCATCAATCACCACAGTAAGTAAATTGTTTCCATAGTTGACCTTCCTGACATAAAATCAAATTAATTTTGTGTGACTTGAGTCTTTTGTCTTAATTTTTACTCAACGATCTTCTCCCATAACTTCATTAGTATGGCTCATGAATTTAATCTCCCTATAGTTGGTACAATTCTGTATGTCTCCCTTATTTTTATAGATCGAGATTAAAGTACTTCTCCTTCATTCATCCGGCATTTTTTTGGATCTTATTATCACATTAAACAACTTAGTAAGTTAACTTATACCTTTCTTTCCTAAATTTTTCCACATTTCAATGGGTATATTATCGGATCCTACTGCTTTGCCATTTTTCATTCTCTTCAAAACCTTTTCTACTTCAAACTCTTAAATTCTACAATAAAAAGTATAATTACAGTCCTCCTCTGCAACATTTAGCCTATTAGAGTTACAAGTCAACTCATTTCCTTCATTAAAAAACCCTTGAAAGTAAGTCCTCCATCGTGCTTGGATATCTTGATGCTTACTAAAATATTACCCTCTTCATCTTTAATACATTTCACTTGATTTAGGTCTCTTCTCTTTCTTTTCCTACCCTTCACAAGCCTATAAATTTTTCTTTCCCCCTCCTTGGTTCCTAAAGATTGATATAGCCCTTCAAAAACTCTAAATCTTACTTAAGAGTTGTTAAATTTAATGCAATAGCCTGAGAGAAAGACAGCCTCTGAATGCTAAAAAGAAGAGAGTTCTTGTTATTATTGTAGTTTTCAGATAATTAAATTCTCAAAGAGCATCCGCACAATTATCAACAAAGTTTTCCAAGCCCAGAATATCGGCAAAAGCAAAAGAACACTAAGTATAATAAAATAAAAAGGTTGTATTTATGGCTTGCCTTTGGTGCTCTGGAAATGGGTATTTCAAGGGAGTTTCTAAATTATAATATGCATAGAGATTGCTCTGCTTTGCTGCAATTATGGGCTTCTTAGTCTTTTTCCTCATTTTGTTCAGTTGTGATGTTATTTGCATTTGTTCTTTTATTCTTTATTTTCTACGACATCTTAACCTCCACCAATTTGTATTTCTTCTCTTCTTATTCTATTAACATTTCTTATAAAAACAAAGGTTGAAAAGTGAAGAAGAATACTAAACCCATTAAATAGAAGACTATTGATGATGTAAAATTACAAACCATAGTTCAGAACTTAAAAAGAAAGAATATCATACATATTTTAAATAATAAAACCTTCTATAAAAAAAAGAACAAAAACAAACAAACAAACATCTTTACTGCTACATACTTAATAGTTACAAGCAAATGCAATGTAAATCCCTCTTCATACTGTACTAAGCAGGCAACCAGTGCAGTTACCATTCAAATTCAAAAGCTTTATGAAGTATGCCTTATGTGTAAGATCCATAACATTAACAAAAACTGTATGATCCCATAATCCTAAAACTACAATAATTTGCCAGAAAAAAATGGTGAAAGATTTTCCAACAGAAAATAGGTAATAGCATCCAAAGTGACAAATGAAATGTTTAAAAGAATAGATAACGAGAGAAAAATATTCAAATGCCACTTACCAATATACAAAACTTGACAAAGACAAATAGCCTACATTGACTCAACAAAAGAATGCATATATTATGATTTTTAAAGAAAAAGAAGAATGCATAAAGGAATAGAGCTCTCTTCCTATGTAAACTGAATAGAAGGTAACCCAGCATTTAGAGATTGATGCAGTATATAATTTCAAATATTTAACATATGTAAGATTGATCAACTAGGTTTAATACTGAATAATAATCAATGAATTTTTTTAATAAACAAAAAAAATCTCACTTTATCATTTTTCCCTTAAAAAATTGATATAAGTTTCATAACCATAGTTATGATAACCATTTAGTGCAATCATAATAGTTCTATGTAATGTGCCAAACTAGACACAAGCTTCACATAACACAAAACTGTCACGACCCTAATTTTAGGGCACGTGAAATCCATATACCATACACATATATGTTCCATAACTGTACATAATGCCATTCTTTATCATATAAACCAATACATATTGGTTTTCATACACATATACAATATACAGTGTAAGTTTATAAACACCAGAGTAACAGTAGAAGCAGGGATCCTGCCTGTGACGTTCAGAGCATACTATAGAATACAAATACAAATACAATACAAATAACGTGAACCTTGGAAGCAACATAGGTTCACCCAGAGAGTAGACAGTCTAATTGATCACCTATCCGCAGGACCAGACTCTGTCTCCTTATCTGAAAAATATATCTACAACGTGTAGTGAGTTTTAAAACTTAGTGAGCAGATAAAACCCTCTATAACCTCTTAGGTTAGCATATGGATGACTTATACTTTAAAGTTTATTATATAGAAAGTACAATTTAGAAGTACATCCATATGGAACCCGTATTTCAAATATCCACATTTCACAATATAGCCCAATATTCAAAACCAAATACAGTACAATACGATTATAAACAAATACTGTGATGCAATAAAAGATTTCACATGATTTAGGAGGTTTACCTATTAGAACCAATACAATAAATAATCCCAAGCACACAGCAAGGGAGAGTAAATCACATATCAATAATATGAGGCATCATGCTCTCCCCGATAACAATAATAGGAGACATCCCGCTCTCCCCGATAACAATAACTCCCGTGTGTTGGCCGACACACGAGGCTAGAACCACCCATGCTAGCTGAGGTATCAAGGTGCACCAGGGCTAACATTCCCTGCTGTTAGTAGACAGTGATTCCAATAGGATTCCTCCACAAATACGATATGCACATATACCATATAATTCAGTATAAATTTCTCAATATAATACAAACTTTCAGTCTCAGTATATTCCTCTGTCAAAACATCCCAATCAGGGAATCACATATATATATGCCCATATCCGAGGCAAACATATTACTGTAAAGATCAATATCATGTGTATAACACATTTTATTTGCCATATAATGAAAAATACTTGTAAAAATCACATGTTCAATACATTTCAAAATTCATCTATTAAAAATTACCCATTCAGGGTTTATCATATATATGGCCTTTTTCCAAGGCAATCATATAACTTTATAAATCAATGCGTTGTAGACAATATATTTCATTTACCAAGCGGTAAGAAATGCATTTAAAATCACGTATTCAATGAGTTCAAAAATCTCATTTTCAGAACCATACTCTTCTTGAACTACATTTCTGATAGAAATAATTTCCAGATACTTTAATCCATTTCAGATACATATAAAAGTATAAATCACTTGTAATCATAATCAATAGTTCATTTTAAATTCAAGAAGAGCATGTAATAAGCTATAGAAAGAAATATCTACTCACAGGTAAGGGCTCCAGATTGGACAGCCCTAAAATCCTCATTTCTAGTCTAAATTCGGTAAAACAAACTCCAAAATCGAGTCCAGAAGGTCCAAAAACTTAAAAAATGACTTCAGAAGTTTAGTCACTATTCACCGCCGAAAAATACTATTCATCGTCACAAAAATTTTACCAAATCAACGAAACGAATTCATATCCTAATGTTTATCTAGTTTCTGAATCCATCTACGGAGTCAGATTTCTAATTAAAAGTCTCTAAGTAAGATTTTTCAGAATTTACCTTTTACTGAGATTTTTAACTTTAGATCTACGGCGATTCAACGGTTGATTTAAAAACTGATCGGTCAAAACTTAAGTACTCTTCGTCCTGAATCCAATAACACCTTCAGTTTTGAGATTGGAAACTCATAGGCACTCCAGATCGAAAGATAAAGGTTGAAATTACTATTCACTCACTATGCAAAATTTTCGATTTTTTTCTTCTTTCGACTGATACTTCCCCCGGCTTCCGTTTATCATTCCTTCCTCTCTTTTTTTTAAATATAATAATAATTATTAAATAATTAATAATAGAATTTTCCTTTATAAAAATTCATATAAATTCTATTTTTCATCATAAAATATCCCAAAAATTTCTAAAAATTTCCATTTTCATAAATCTTTAGTTAAACTCTTAAATCATGATTTTTCTTGATAAAAATCATAATAAAACAAATTTCAAAACAAATATCTTTATTCATATTAAAATAAAGAATATTTCTAAAAATATCATAAAAATTCAATAGAGGCCGGTATAATTATTTTAAGCAACACAATACTTCTTTTACTTAAAAGTCCACTTACTTTTAACAAATCATAATCATATCTACATAAATAAAAATATATTTGCTTATAGCGCACCAAAACATAAATTCTCATATTTCTTTTGTAATTCTTTAATCCATGTAATAAATATACATATTTTTACCGGTTATTATATCTATTGTCAAAATTCTCTTGTTTATTCTAAATTTTCTTTAATTTGGATTTTCGTTAAATTTTACGGTTATTACATTCTTCCCCCCTTAAAGAAATTCGGTCCTCGAATTTCATCACCATAGTTGCAGATAAATACTAACCTCATTGTTCAAATAAATGCGGATATCTAGCGTGTATTTCATCTTCTTTTTCCCAAGTAGCTTCCTCAGAAGAGTGATTTTTCCATATCACTTTCACGGTAGATATTTCTTTTGGCCGCAACTTCTTAATTTGTTTATCCACTATTGCTACTGGTCATTCTTCATAGGTTAAATCTTCATGTAACTGAATTTGTGGACACTGTATAACATGTGTAGGATCCGGTAAATATTTTTATAGCATAGACACATGAAAAACTGGATGGACATTACCCAATTCAGGAGGTAAAGCCAAACGATAAGCTACCGAACCGATCCTATCAAGAATTTCAAATGGTCCTATATAGCGTGGACTTAATTTCCCTTTCTTCCCAAATCTCACTACTCCCTTCATAAGAGATAATTTAAAAAAAAACATGTTCACCTACGGCAAATTCCAATGGGCGACGTCTATTATCAACATAAGCCTTCTGTCTACTATGAGCTGCTAACAACCTTTCCTTAATCAGTTTTACTTTGACCAATGCATCCTGTACTATATCAGGCCCTAAAACCTTTGCTTCGCCCATCTCAAACCATCCAATCGGAGAACGGCAACACCTGCCATATAATGCCTCAAAAGGAGCCATTTGTATACTAGCTTGATAGCTATTGTTATAAGCAAATTCAGCTAAAGGTAAAAAGTTTTCCCAACTACCCTGAAATTATAATGCACAAGCCCGAAGCATGTCTTCCAATATTTGAATGGTTCTCTCAGATTGCCGATCTGTTTAAGGATGAAAGGCAGTACTGAGATTCAACTTCGTGCCCAAAGCTTCTTAGAAAGCTCTCCAAAAACGAGCTGTGAATTATGGTCCTTGATAAAAAATTATTGATATTGCCACTCCATGAAGCCTCACTATTTCATTCAAATATAATCTTGCATACTGAACTACATTGTATGTGGTTTTTACTGGTAGAAAATGTGCTGACTTAGTCAACCTATCAATGATCACCCATATTCAATCAAACCCTTTTGGTGTTCTTGGTAACCCCGTAACAAAATCCATAGTTATTCTTTCCCATTTCCATTCAGGTATCTCTATCTGCTGATGTAATCCTGCAGGCCTTTGATGTTCCGCTTTTACCTGCTGACAGGTTAAACATCGAGACACGTAATCCACTATGTCTTTCTTCATACCTTCCCACCAATAAAGTTTTTTTAGATCCTGATACATTTTAGTTATTCTAGGATGAATTGTATACATGGATCTATGGGCCTCCTCTACAATTTCTTTCTTAAGTTCTTTATCAGGTACATATATCCGCTTGCCAAATCTCATAATCCCTTCAGAGTCTACAGTAAAATCAACTTCACCACCATTTTTTACCTCTTCAATTTTCTTGCACAAATAGGCATCCTCTCTCTGTGCCTTCTTCACCTGCTCGATCAAAGATTATTGAAATTGTATATGAGCTAATAATACTCCAGGCTCTCTTACTTCCATCACTACTCCATCACTTTCCAGCTTATGTATCTCTTTAACTAATGGCCTTCTTACCACTGTGATATGAGCCAAGCTACTCATAGACTTCCTACTTAATGCATCAGCCATTACATTGGCTTTACCTGGATGGTATAGTATTGTGCAATCATAATCTTTAAGTAATTCCATCCATCGTCTTTGTCTTAAGTTAAGATCTTTTTGTTGGAAAATATATTTGAGACTCTTATGATCTGTATAAATTTCACATGTCTCACCATACAAATAATGCCTCCATATTTTAAGAGCAAAAACTACTGCTCCCATTTCCAAATCATGAGTCGGATAGTTTTGTTCATGTGGTTTAAGCTGTCTAGATGCATATGCAATGACTCGACCATTTTGCATCAACACACATCCTAAACCAATTCTCGATGCATCACAGTATACAGTGTATCCTCCGATACCTGAAGGAATAGTCAATATTGGCACCATAGTCAAACATTCTTTAAGTTTTTGAAAACTTCTTTCACATTCATCTGACTAGTCAAACTTTATTCCCTTTCTTGTCAACATTGTCAAAGGAGCAGCTATCTTTGAAAAATCTTTAACGAATCTTCGATAATAGCCTGCTAAACCAAGAAAACTACGAATCTCTGTAACTGTTGTAGGACGTGGCCATTTATGCACTGCTTCTATCTTTTTAGGATTAACTTGAATACCATATTTAGTAACCACATGCCCTAAGAAGGCAACACTACTAAGCCAAAATTCACATTTTGAAAACTTGGCATACAGTTGGTGTTCTCTTAGGGTTTGCAATGCTATTCTTAAATATTGCTCATGCTCCTCTGAACTCTTTGAATACACTAGAATATCATTGATAAATACAATAATAAACTGGTCCAGGAAAGGTTTAAATACCCTATTCATTAAATCCATAAATGCAGCTGGAGCATTCGTTAAACCAAATGGCATTACTAAGAACTCGTAGTGCCCATACCGAGTCCTAAAAGCAGTTTTTGAAATATCTTCCTTCTTGATTTTCAATTGATGATACCCGGATCTCAGATCAATTTTTGAAAAACATTGAGCACCTTGTAACTGATCAAACAGATCATCTATTCTGGGTAGAGGATATTTATTTCGTATAGTTACTTTGTTCAACTGCCTATAGTCAATACATAAATGTAAAGATCCATCCTTTTTCTTCACAAATAGAATAGGAGCACCCCAAGGAGATGTACTGGGTCGAATAAAACCTTTATCTAGTAAATCTTGTAATTGTTCCTTTAATTCCTTAAGTTCTGCAGGTGCCATCCTATAAGGAGGTATGGATATTGATTGTGTTCCAGGGAGAAGGTCAATACTAAATTCAATCTCTCGGTCTGGTGGTAATCTTGGCAACTCTTCAGGAAACACATCAGGAAATTCTTTAACTACTGGAACCTGCTCTACACTTGTATACTTCATATTAACATCTTTGACTACTGCTAAATACCCTTGGCATCCCTTTTGTAACAGTTTATGAGCTGTCAGTGCAGATATTAAATTACTAGGCATCTCATTACGGTCTCCTTGTATTGAGAAAGAAGGTTCTCCAGGGACATTAAACTTAATCACCTTATGATGACAGTCTAGAATGGTATGACATAATGACAACCAATCCATTCCTAGAATCACATCAAACTCTACCATATCTAGAACTATCAAATCTACAATAGTTTCTTTATCCTCTATCGAAATTTCACATGATCTATACACAACATTTACCAGCAAGAATTCTCCCATTGGAGTAGCAACCATAAAAGAACAATGCAAACTAGTAGGGTCTCTACCCAATTTCTTAGCAAAACATGGTGATATATAAGAATGTGTAGAACCAGGATCGAACAGGACATATGCCTTATGAGAACATACTGATAATGTACCTGTCATAACTGCATTTGAAGCCTGAGCATCCTGTTGTGTTAAGGCAAAAACTCGACCTGGTTCCCGCCCTCAATTTCTTGATCCTTTTCAGTAGGGACCAGATATGGTGCATATCTGGACAATCGGGTAAAATGGATGTCATATTCAGAAACTGTCATATTTGGTGTTTGTCTTAATTCTTCAAATTCTCTGGCCCTCTTGTCTCTTTCACTCATTGGCAAGAAGCGATTCATAAATGCTTCCTTAAATTCATCCCACTCCATTGGGGGTAAAGTATCAGATCTTCCTAGTACCAGAGTTTTAAACCAAACTTGGGCCACATCTGATAATTGAAAGGCCACTAGTTCAACAGATCTTCTAGAGGCACACCCCAAAACTCTGAGAACTCGTTCTACAGCATCAATAAATATCTGTGGGTCTTTCAAGACATCTGACCCAGAGAAAGTCGGGGGTTTTAGCTTAAGGAATTGCGATAATGACGCCTCAATCCCTATAGCCTTATCCTCTTGCTCAGCTCTTCTTCCTAATTCTTGTACTTCAAGAGCATTTTCTGGTGGCTGGCCATCTTTTCTACCTTGATCTACTATAAATCCAGCCAACATCTCTAAACTCCTATGTATACCCGCTATCATATTAGCTGTCCTATCATGTGGCTCTTGAGGAGGTTCTACTCTTTCCTCATAAACTCTATCAAGCATAGGAACTTATTCATCTTGTCTTGAGGTTCTCATACCCCGTGCACGTCCTCTACCTTTACCTCTACCTCTTCCTCTAGGTCGGCCTCTACTGTGACCTCTTTGCATTGGAATCATAGATTATGCAAACTCTTCAGTAGAGGGTGCACGATCTACAGCTTCTTCTCTAACAACCGCTCTAGTTCTTGGCGGCATCATTTACTATACAGAATAAAACACTTTTTAAGATACTATCACATTTGATCAACCTTATACCATGAACTGTAACAGACTCATAAAAGAACGGAAGATAATATCCTATAGAATCCCTCAGCAGCACCTGAACTATAAATATGTCCGACTCATATCGATACTAAAGGTCCTACTAAAGAATCTTTTACTCTGATAGCCACAGGAAAACCTAATGCTCTGATACCAACTTGTCACGACCCTAATTTTAGGGCACGTGAAATCCATATACCATACACATATATGTTCCATAACTGCACATAATGCCATTCTTTATCATATAAACAAATACATATTGGTTCTCATACACATATACAATATACAGTGTAAGTCTATAAACACCAGAGTAACAGTAGAAGCAGGGATCTGCCTGTGACATTTAGAGCATACTATAGAATACAAATACAAATACAATACAAATAACGTGAGCCTTGGAAGCAACATAGGCTCACCCAGAGAGTAGATAGTCTAACTGATCACCTATCCGCAGGACCAAACTCTGTCTCCTTATCTGAAAAATATATCCACAATGTGTAATGAGTTTTAAAACTCAGTGAGCAGATAAAACTCTCTATAACCTCTTAGGTTAGCATATGGATGACTTATACTTTAAAGTTTACCATATAGAAAGTACAATTCAGAAGTACATCCATATGGAACCCGTATTTCAAATATCCACATTTCACAATATAGCCCAATATTCAAAACCAAATACAATACAATACGATTATAAACAAATACTGTGATGCAATAAAAGATTTCACATGATTTAAGAGGTTTACCTATTCGAACCAATACAATAAATAATCCCAAGCACACAGCAAGGGAGGGTAAATCACATATCAATAATAGAAGGCATCATGCTCTCCCCGATAACAATAATAGGAGGCATCCCGCTCTCCCCGATAACAATAACTCCCGTGTGTCGACACACGAGGCTAGCACCACCCCTGCTAGCTGAGGTATCAAGGTGCCCCAGGGCTAACATTTCCTGCTGTTAGCAGACAGTGATTCCAATAGGATTCCTCCACAAATACGATATACACATATACCATAGAATTCAGTATAAATTTCTCAATATAATACAGACTTTCAGTCTCAGTATATTCCTCTGTCAAAACCTCCCAATCAGGGAATCACATATATATATGCCCATATCCGAGGCAAACATATTATTGTAAAGATCAATATCATGTGCATAACACATTTTATTTGCCATATAATGAAAAATACATGTAAAAATCACATGTTCAATGCATTTCAAAATTCATCTATTAAAAATTACCCATTCAGGGTTTATCATATATATGGCCTTTTTCCAAGGCAATCATATAACTTTATAAACCAATGCGTTGTAGACAATATATTTCATTTACCATGCGATAAGAAATGCATTTAAAATCACGTATTCAATGAGTTCAAAAATCTCATTTTCAGAACCATACTCTTCTTGAACTACATTTCCGATAGAAATCATTTCCAGATACTTTAATCCATTTCAAATACATATAAAAGTATAAATCACTTGTAATCATAATCAATAATTCATTTTAAATTCAAGAAGAGCATGTAATAAGCTATAGAAAAAAATATCTACTCACAGGTAAGGGCTCCAGATTGGACAGCCCTAAAATTCTCGTTTCTGGTCTGAATTCGGTAAAACAAACTCCAAAATCGAGTCCAGAAGGTCCAAAAACTTGAAAAATGACTTCAGGAGTTTAGTCACTATTCACCGCCGGAAAATACTATTTATCGTCACAAAAATTTTACCAAATCAACGAAACAAATTCATATCCTAATGTTTATCTAGTTTCTGAATCCATCTACGGAGTCAGATTTCTAATTAGAAGTCTCTAAGTAAGATTTTTCAGAATTTACCTTTTACCGAGATTTTCTACTTCAGATCTACGGCGATTCAACGGTTGATTTAAAAACTGATCGGTCAAAACTTAAGTACTCTTCGTCCTGAATCCAATAACACCTTCAGTTTTGAGATTGGAAGCCCATAGGCACTCCAGATCGAAAGACAAAGTTTGAAATTACTATTCACTCACTATGCAAAATTTTCAATTTTTTTCTTCTTTCGACTGATACTTCCCCCGGCTTCCGTTTATCATTCCTTCCTCTCTCTTTTTTTAAATATAATAATAATTATTAAATAATTAATAATAGAATTTTCCTTTATAAAAATTCATATAAATTATGTTTTTCATCATAAAATATCCCAAAAATTTCTAAAAATTTCCATTCTCATAAATCTTTAGTTAAACACTTAAATCATGATTTTTCTTGATAAAAATCATAATAAAACAAATTTCAAAACAAATATCTTTATTTATATTAAAATAAAGAATATTTCTAAAAATATCATAAAAATTCAATAGAGGCTGGTATAATTATTTTAAGCAACACAATACTTCTTTTACTTAAAAGTCCACTTACTTTTAACAAATCATAATCATATATACATGAATAAAAAAATATTTGCTTATAGCGCGCCAAAACATAAATTCTCCTATTTCTTTTGTAATTCTTTAATCCATGTAATAAATATATATATTTTCACCGGTTCTTATCTCTATTGTCAAAATTCTCTCTTTTATTCTAAATTTCCTTTAATTGGAATTTTCGTTAAATTTTACGGTTATTACAAAAACCTTCTTTATTCAATGGAGTAGCGACTCCCACTTGCACAATATCTATACAAAATATGAATGAATGACAATCTGTTATCTCCCCCCTTTATTCTAACTGCTTATCTCTGCAACTAACTCTCTAATAGTATTTACACAGTTCATACCAGCGTGTGCCTACAACAAGTTGCATCATGTGACTATACGTGTTCCCTTGACTCCTTCTTCACTTATTTAAACACCATCGTTTCTTCTCTACACGTAGCTGCATTACAATCCTTCCCCTTTCAACTGGTTTCTTGTCCCCAAGGAACTGATATGGTGTTGTGATGTCCTCCACTTAACCCTTGTAATGCATTCAAGGAATTGTTCATTTTGTCCTCTGCGTGTTGTTCTACTGATTGTTTTGATTCTATATCTTCCTCATCTCCCAGCTCCCCTTCAGCTATTTCCAACAGCATGTACCGAAGTCTGGCTGCCACTCTACAATTGGCTCGATGGCCCAGTGTCACGGCTCCAAATGATGGAACACATGATCGGCACGGCATAAGGGTTTCCCCCTAGCCGTAAACCTAACACATAGCATGCACAAACATTCAGCACACAATCCAGAGTACATAATAAATATAATTGGCCACATATGCCACATCCAATATCAGAAAATACTGTATATATATATATATCCCATGAATCCAACATCTGTGATTCAACTTGACCCATGGCCTCATAATAAAAACATCGTTGAAAAACTAAAAGAAACCATTTTTCAAACAACACAAGAAGCAAGGATCCTGCCTGTAAGTTCATGGAGATAGACTAGACATAAACTTAGACTAAACAACCAATACAACGGAGCCTTGCCCAAACTGGGGCTCACCAATGCTAAATTTAGCCTCCTATGGAGCTGTAGCTGGATCAATGTTTCTCTGACTATCTGTGGGGAGAAAACAGAAGAGGGGTAAGACTACCACATCTCAGTGAATGGGTAAATCATACTATAACAGAAACAGGGCAAACTAAGCACGAGTGTTTCGCAATGAAGTAAATAATTGAAATCAAGGTATAGAAAACATTAAACATTTAACCGTAATTTATTGAAAGAATGCTAAACAGTTCAAATTATAAAAACAGGATTAAATCAATAACTGTAAGCAAGTCAATTATGCATGGTAAGCAATAAATGAAGATATTTATGCAATAACAATGATGAATGAGATATTTTAGAAATATTTAATCTTTAAGAAAAATGTATTAGTTTATTGGAGTTCTTTCCCGACAGATCATCATCTTCCCCAAGCACATAGCAATGGGTACGGCAATCACTGTAGGCGTAGACATAAATCCACCCTAAATTCTCCAAGCACATAGCAATGGGTATGGCAATCACTGTAGGCGTAGACATAAGTCCACCCTAAATTTTGTGTCTTAGGCAGTCATATGCTCGTCACAATATCCTAGGCCGAAGCCTTAACATGATCATGGTGCACCAGGGCTAGCACTACCTGCGGCTAGCTAACAATGATCTAAAATGGTCCCTCTAATAGAAAACATTTGAAATATGCTATTCAAAAAGTTTAAAGTAAAACATTTCAATAACTTTACAATAAAGCTATAATTCTCCATCTAGCTCTTTTCATGCATAAAATTCTATTCTAAAATATATCTCATCCATGAATTCCCATGGAGACCTTTAAAATCATAAACTTTCCCTTTTTAAACATAAATCGTCCGTAGACGTTACATAGATACTTATCATGCATCAAATCACTTCATGGCTAATTTAGTTTATTTCTATGACTAAGTTCGCATTTCTATAAATCTAGCTCAAATGGAGAATTAATAGTCTAGATGCTTGCCTTGCATACCTAGGGTTCAACTAGGATTGAAATTTACAATTTCTAACATAGTTAGAACATATTGGTTTTTAAAGCGGTAAAACAATTTAGCAAACATTCCAACTAGTTAAAATCATATGAAAGAGTTATAAAATGAATTCATAAAAAAAATACACTATAGTATGAAAAACCCACTCACCTTACTAGGAGTCCAACAACGAGAATTTCACCTCATGATGGTTCAACAACCTAGAAAATATAGACATAACATGAGAATTGGAAAACTCTAAGCGTCACTATTCATGCCAGAAAACACTATTCACTCACCGAAAACACTATTAACGCCGAAACCTAAAAATCCTATATTCTAGCATAGAAACTAATTCTAAGACTATCTATAGAAAGAAATTTGGTAAAAACGAAGCCTAAAATGCGAGTAGACGGAATTTTACCTTGAAGGTTACTGTTCACGCGATTTTCTGGCGACTTTTCGGCGGTTTTCCGGCGAAACTGATCGGTGAGTTTTGAAGTACTCGTTGCCACGAGTCTAATGGTACCTTGGTAGCTCGAATTGGTTGGCTGAATGGTGAGATATCGTAGAGAGAAGGCAGAGAAAATATTTTAGAAAGAGAGAGGGAGAGGCAGTCAGAATGAGGGAGAAGGAAGGGGGAGGCTGCATAAAAACAGCCAGAAGCACGGCCTGGCCGTGTCCAGGAGCACGGCCGTGCTTCGTGGCTACAGTGCACCATGATTTTGGTCGAATTTGACAAAAAGTCCAACATGAAAGTTGTATCCCTTTCTCTTAGCTTTCCTTAGCCACTTGAATCACCTAATTTGGAGTTCATATGAGAGAGTTATGCATAAAATAGTGAGCAAAGGTTCAGACCACACTGTGCTTCGGTTTTTGCCTTTTATCACTATAAGATTCACGGAATTAGCAAAAGTGCCCAACATCAAAGTTGTAGATATATGTCTTATCTTTCAACAGAAATTGGAATTACTTAATTGGGATTTCATATGAGAGATTTATTCTTATATGAGTGAAGATAGGTCAGAAAAAGAGTCAAAAACACTCTAAAATTTTACATTGTTCTCAACTTTCTTTGTTTCAAATGATTTGTACTTAACCTTCAAAGGTTTTTATTAGTTGAGGGTTATTACACCCAGCATCCATTTATCTCCACACATCACACATAAACCTTTTGCCCTTCTGTCATCTTTAGTGGCTCGGTCAGGCTCTTTGATATGGGTTTGCTGATTTTTACTGGTTTGGGATAGGTTTAATTTGGTATTGGTATTTGATGCCTGACTGTGTTGATTTTGTTGGCTACTTATGAAGGTGTGGTTGCGTGTGTTCTGATTTGGTTGGCTTGCAGAATAGGAATTTTGGTTGAAATAAGTGGTGGAATTTTTTGTGTAGTTCGGTTGGTATGTTGTGTTTCTGATATTGTTGGTCCTAAAATTTGTTTTACTGTAAGGTTGTTCATGGAGTTGGAGTAAAAATTCTTCTTGAAGTTTTGTCATCTTCATGGCTTCTATTAAATTCCTTGGCCTTTGGATTCGTACTGCAGTCTCCAACGGACCTTGAAGACCTCCCAAAAAACAACTTAAAGCAACTGAACCATCCACGCTGGCTTTGGTCACCAACTCATCGAATGCTTCCTAGTATTCTTCTACACTCCCAACCTGTTTTAGATTGATCAATTCTGCCAGTGGGTCTTCGAACAAACAAGTATCAAACCTGGCCGCCATATCATATAGTAATTGCTTCCAATGGATCCCATATCTATCATTTTCTTGCAAATAATATTGTTGCCAAGAAAATGCTCTTCCCTCCATACACATTAAAATGAGCTTTAATCGTTGTGGTTCTGGTGTTTTCTCCAAATAGAAATATTGTTCACATTTATTCCTCCAAGTTCGAAAATTGGATCCATCAAAGGTGGGAAAGATTACCTTCATGGATTCAAAGTTGATTCTTGAATATGGTGCTTCTCTATTATCAGGTCTCTCCCCTTTCTTTGAGGATTGCACATCATCGTCTTGGTTTACCCCTCTGTTACTTCGGATGCCTTCGCCATCACCGAGCAGGTTATCATCCGTTTCTCCTCCTCTATCTCTAGTATTGTTCTTCACCATTGATTCCAGCATGTCGCGAATACTCCGCATATCATCCTCCATGCGGTCAATTCTTTTGAATTTCTCTTCGATACGATCTAGCCGTTCCCCACAAAGTCCTAGTTGATTCTCCAATTCAATAGTTTTCTGCTGTACATCTTTTACGGTCACTCTTTCCGCCATGGCCCCTGCAATCGACAGCTCTGATACCAATGTAATGTGCCAAACTAGACACAAGCTTCACAGAACACAAAACCTTCTTTATTCAATGGAGTAGCGACTCCCACTTGCACAATATCTATACAAAATATGAATGAATGACAATCTGTTATCTCCCCCCTTTATTCTAACTGCTTATCTCTGCAACTAACTCTCTAACAGTATTTACACAATTCATACCAGCGTGTGCCTACAACAAGTTGCATCATGTGACTATACGTGTTCCCTTGACTCCTTCTTCACTTATTTAAACGCCACCGTTTCTTCTCTGCACGTAGCTGCATTACATTCTATCCATCCAAATATTTTTACTGTTGGTTGTTTCATTCATTCTGTAAATGTATAATATCTAGCAAAATAGTTTACAATGTAGAACAGAAAACCTACCAAAACAAATGTTGGAAAGAACATCCATGAGAAAGTAGATGGTAGACGAAAGGGCCATACAATGAAAACTAGAGTATCTGGACCCACTCCATATCCACAGTATAAACCGCGTCAAAGGATATATCTCTGATTCAGGTAATGAGATGCAAAGACAACTCTACAACATATATTCCCTAAATTTTACGAAAATCTCATTCTCTGAAATAGGGGACGAAGAAGGGTGGGTTTAAAGAAGAGGGAAGGGAAAAAGGAAAGAAATAGTGAGGGGAAATGATAGTGGGATGGTGAGTGACAGTGGAGAAGTGGCGTAGAGGGACAGCAACACGGTGGTGGAGACGGATGAAGGCGCAGTGATAGAGAAGAGGGAAATGGGGGATCGAGGAGGGAAAATGAGGGTTTCGCAAAAGGGAGAGAATTTGAGGAAATTTCTGCTGTCTTAAAAAAAATGACAGATTACGAAAATGGGAGAATTAGAACTATATTCCAAAGTTTTGTTTTTTGGTGCATATCTGTTTTTTATTTTTATTTTTTCTGGAAAAAACCTCCTTCTGTAGCCACAGTGTAGGAAGCCACGAAAATATATTAAATAATAATCATATTAAAAATATTATTAAATAATAATTATATTAAATTTAAAAAATAATTATAAGATTAACTACAAAATATATAATTATAATAAAATATTACAAATAAATAATTAATACATTTAAATAATAAATTCTATAATTTTTTCTTTTTTTACATTTTTTATTTGTTTTACTTCTTATATATATATATATATATATATATATTATTTTACTTCTAAATTTTTTTAATAGTTTATTTATTTTACTTTTAAATTTTTTTTAACATTTTCTTTTTTTCAATTGAAGTACTTTTACAATTTTGTGAAGTGCATCAATTTTGATTATAAATTATAAAGTTATTTTTTTATTATAAATCTATTTATTAAAACTATTTGTTAAATTTTAATATGTACTTTTTATTTTGTTAGGGATTCAATTTACTTTTCTAAAAGAAGAATGAATTTGCAATGTTAGTTTCTACCAACAGTTTAATTTTAGTTGGCATCGTCATTGAAAAAAAAAGTACAATTATTTTGTTTATTTGTCATATTATTGTAAATAAGTTTTTTAATTAATTTCAACTTTTCATTTAGAGAAAACTCATGCGGTAAACTAACATGAATAAATTAACAACTATTACATTTTCTAAGAATAAAAAGTATAAAAATAGACAAAATTTAATAAAAACAAAAACCAACTAGTGATAGAAACAAAAAAAGAAATTAAAAGATAACATTAATAAACTTAATACTTTTTTTGCACATATGGTTGACAAAGTCAATTCCTATGGCCTTTGTTATATTTGATTATTTAAAGTAAGTGATTATATTATGATTAGAAACTTCAAATATAAATACAATTACCAAGTCAATTCCTAATAAAAACAAAAAAGGAACAATCACAAAGAATAATATAAGCCTAAAATCATTAAATTTAATTAATTATTTTATCCTCTTTTCATTAATTGCATTATTACTTTGTAAATTGTTTAAGTTAAACACCAATGGTGCTTCTCTTTTGGGTGATTTTATTTAGATATATAATAGTTGTGAGAACTATTTAAATAATATTTTCATATTTGAAGAGATATGCTAAGGGGGTTTGAGAGACAAGTTGATGTATTTTGAATTTTTTTCCCTTTTTTTTCAAAATTTGTCTTTAATACTAATAAATTTTTTTCTTTATCATTTGCTTTAAAGTGAATAGTTGCTTTGATTTTTCAAAGATATATATTTTTTTAATTTTATTTTTAAAATTTTACCTTATCAATTTAGTATTTAATTAAAAATTAACTTATGTTATAAAAAAATTTCAAATTTATTTTATTAATAAATATTTAAAATATTTATTTTATCTTATTACTAAAATTTTATATAGTTTTAACTAAATTATTGTTTAGTTAAATGCTCCAAAATGTGAGAAAAAAGAGAAAAAGTGAATATTTTCACTTTTAGTGGCGACCTAAGGTCCCACTAAAAGTCTTGCTGAAAAATTTATCTACTTTTAGTGGCAACCTTATCTGAGACACTATTGAAAAATAAATTTTTAGTGGCGACCAAAAAAAGTAGCCATTGAACATAAATTTTTAGTAGTGACTCATAAATGTCGCTACTAAAAGTGATTTTCAGTTATGACTTTCTCTGGTCGCCGTTGAAACTTTTATATCTTGTCATGGTAGTTTTATGTGTTAATTTGTAAGACAATTCATCATATGATGGGTCTTAATTGGTTATTGTATACAATGGACTTACCAAAGATTGTTACTATTTATTTTAACTAGAGATGAATATGCCATTTTTGGTCTTTCGAATTTAGGAGTCTATTTTCCCAGAAGGGATAGACTTTTAAATTTTGAGATAATGCCTTCATGTGGAGAACACCTAAACATATTACATGTTCTACCCAAAGGAGAACTTGTATTATTGTGTTTAAACTCTTGTTTATAGGTTATGTAAGCTATATTGTTCATATAGATGCCTTAATAAATATTAATATGCACTTATTTATTTGATTGCACAGTTTTTTTATTCGTAATAACAATATTGCCATTAAAAATTTTATTGGATGAAATTATAATAGGTAAAAACAAGATATTGAATTTATTCTTGATATTGTTGATGTTGATCTAACCTTGTGTGAGGCAAAACCTAATTTAATATGTTGAGCATGATAGTTATCAAGAGTGATCTTTTTTTGAACACCCATTGAATGATTATGAAGAGAACAGTATTGCAAAATAATTTGTTGACATTATAGTGTATCTAATAATATTAAGTTAGCTGCTTAATGAATGAACAATTAACTGTCATATATGACAACATTTATGATGAATGATACCTTATTTTTTTTCTCATGTTTTGAGCTCTCTAAATGTTAAATTAGATCAAATCAAACTGCTTATATTGCCTTAAATGAACCATGGAATATGAATAATTTGATTGCCAAACAATTGTGTTATTGTCACACCCTCAATTTAAGGAAACGCCATTGTCACAAGTAACAAATAACTTTAACATTATTCTATTTTGTACTTGCTTCAAGTATATCACATATCAGGATTAATAACATAAGTTTACAAGTTCTCCAATATAACCAAATATACCGACCAAGTCTTTATATACATATTACAGCAGAAGTAGCGATTCTACCTGTGATGTTCAGATTATACTCTATATTATAAATACATAATAATTTAAATATTGTGAACCTTAGAAGCAATATAGGTTCACCCAAAGAGTATGATACCTAGTTGATCATATAGTTGCAGGACCAAACTCTGTATCCTTATCTGAAAAAAAAATGTAAATATCGTGTAGTGAGTTTGACAACTCAATGAGCAGATAATACATCATATGACCTCTTAGGTCAACTTATGGATGTACTCATATATTCAAATTTATCACATAAAAAAGTACAGTTTAGTGGTACATCCATATGGAACTCGTATTTTAAATATTTTTAATTCAAATCAAATTCATATATCCAAAATCATATGCAATACGGTATGATCATTAATAAAATATTGTTATGCATCAAAATATTTATCAAGAAAATATTAGGAGGATCCTATATCAGAACCATTATATCAGAGTTCAAGCATTTTCCTACTTTTGTGGTGTAAAACTTGTCTAAACTCAGCATTTCAACTAAAATTTACTCTACCACCATTCAAGAGGACACGCGAAGAGACTCTAATATGGGCAATTTCCCAAACACACAACAAAGGAGAGCAAATCACATATCATATAATTGGCATCTCGCCCAAATAGCAGGCATTCCGCTCTCCTTCACATATCATATCTTGTGTTTTGGTCGTCATACGAGTCTAACACCACCCCTGCTAGCTGAGGTATCAAGGTACACCAAGGCTAATATCACCTATTGTTAGCAAACAATGTTTCCAATAAGATTCCTCCACAAAAGTTATCATTTACACTTATGCTATATTATTCAAAGCAGAACTTTCAATATATTACAAAATTTCAATCTCAATACAAATCATCTGTTATAAACTTCTCAGTTAGGGTTCATCACATATACATGTCCTTTTTCTAAGGCAATCTTATAGTTTTACAGATCAATATCACGTGCATACAAATTTTACTTTTTATACTATTGAAAAATGTATGCAAAATCACATGTTTAATGGCTTTAAAATCATTATACAAAACCATACTCTTCTTGAACAATATGCTAGTTAGCAAATAAATCAGGTAATTTAATCCATTTTAAAAACATATAATAGTATAAATAATATGTAAACAGAACTAATTATACATTTAAAGTTCAAGAAGAGTATAAGGTAAGTCATAAAAAGAATTATTGTAATAACCGTAAAATTTAACGAAAAAGAATTCCAATTAAAGGAAATTTAGAATAAAAGAGAGAATTTTGAAAATAGAGATAAGAACCGTAGAAAATATGTATATTTATTACAGGGATTAAAGAATTACAAAAGGAATATGAGAATTTATATTTTGGCGTGTAATCTCTATTTTTAAATGATAGTATTTGGCTATAAGTAAATATATTTTTATTTGCTTATAAATGATTATGTTTTGCTAAAAGTAGAAGACTTTTAAACAAAATAATTGTTTTGCTTAAAATAATTATACCGGCCACTAATGAATTTTTGTCATATTTTTAGGAATGTTCTTCCTTTTATTATATATAAAGATATTTATTTTGTAATTTGTTTTATTGAGATTTTTATAAAGAAAAATCATGATTTAAGAGTTCAACTAAAGGTAATTGAGAATGTAAATTTTTAGAAATTTTTGGGATATTTTTAAATGCAAAACGGAATTTATATGAATTTATAAAAAGAAAATCTTATTATTAAATATTAAATATTAAATTATTATTATTATTAAAAAAAAAGAATATAAGAAAGGAAGAAGGAGAACCCGGCTGCAAATCGGAAAAAAGGGGGAGAAGGTGAATAGTGCATATTGTGGAATAGTAACATTCAACTTTATCTCTCGATTTGGAGTGTCTATAGGCTTTCGATCTAAAAACTGAGGGTATTTCTGGATTCAGGATGAAGAATACTTTAGTTCTGACAGATCAATTTTTTAAATCCACCGTTGAATCACCGTAGATCTGAAATAGAAAATCTCGGTAAAAGGTAACTTCTGAAACTCTTACTTAGAAACCTCAAATTAGAAATCTGACACCGTAGATGGGTTCAGAACCTTGATAAACATTAGGATATGAATTCGTTTTGGCGATTTGGTAACTTTTTATGTGGCGGATGAATAGTAATTTTTGGCATGAATAGTGTTTCTGGCATGAATAGTGCGGATGAATAGTATTTTCGGCGGTGAACAGTAACCAAGCCCCGGAGTCATTTTCAAGTTTTTTCGACCCTCCGGACATGTTTTTGAAGCTTATTTGGTCAAATTTAGACTAGAAAAAACATTTTAGGGTTGTCCAATTCGGAGCCCTTACCTTGTGAGTAGATGATTCTTCCTATGACTTGCCTATACTCTTCTTGATACTTGAATAAGTATATGATTATGTTTATGAGATATACACACTGTGATATGTTTCTGAAATGCATTAAAACGATTTGATATGCTTACATTTTGAAATACAATTCAAGAAGAGTATAGTTTTGAAAATGGATTTATGAACTCATGGTGTATATGATTTCACATGTATTTCTCATTAAATGATAAAGTGAATATTTATACACGTGACATTGATTTATAAAGATATATGATTGCCTAGAGAAAGGGCATATATATGTGATAAACCTTGAATGAGTACTTTATAACAGATGAATTTTGAAATACATTGAACATGTGATTTTTACATGTATTTCGCATTACATGGCAAAGAAAATATGTTATACATGTGACATTGATTTTACAGTGATATGTTTGCCTCGGATATGAGCATGTATACATGTTTCCCCTGAATGGGAAGTTTTGACATATGAGTATTTTGAGACTGAAAGTTTGTATTATATTGAAAATTTATACTGGATTATATGGCATATGTGCATATGGTATTTTCTGTGGAGGAATCCTATTGCAAACACTGTCTGCTAACAGCAGGTGACGTTAGCCTTGGTGCGCACTTTGATTGCCTCAGCTAGCAGGGGAGGTGGTGCTAGCCTCGTGTGAAGGCCAACACACGGGAGATTATATGTGAAGAAGAGCGGAATGCCTCCTATATATGGGCGAGATGCCAGTTATATGAGATGTTATTTTTCCTTCCCTTGCTGTGTGCTTGGGAAAGACTCATATAGAGTCCCTTCGCGTATCCTCTTGAATGGTAGTATGGTAAATCTCAGCGGGATGCTGAGTTTAGGCAAATCCTATACCACCAAAGTACAGAAGGGGTCAAAATCTGGTATGGTGGTTCTGATATGGGATCCTCCGAATATTTTATGAGAAATGTTTTAATGCATAGCATAATTTGATTAATGATTTTACAGTATTGAATATGATTTTGAACTTGATATGAGCATTGTTTATACAGTACCGCATACGGTTTGAAAGACCTGATTATGATTTTTGGAACAGAGAATATTTGAAAATGCAGGTCCCATGTGGATGTACTTCTGAAATGTAATTTTTGATAACATAAATTTTATTATATGAGTACATCTATATGTTGACCTAAGAGGTCATAGGAGGTATTATCTGCTCATTGAGTTGTAAAACTCACTACACGATGTGGACCTATTTTTCAGATAAAGACATAGAGTTTGGTCCAACAGCCACGTGCTCGACTAGGGGTCGTACTCCAGTGGTGAGCCTACATTGTTTCTAGGCTCTCAATGTTTTATATTTGTAAAATATTTGTACTCTAGAGTTGCTCTGAACACCATAGGCATGATCCTTGCTTTTGCTGTTACTCTGATGATTATGGACTTAATTTGTATATAGAATATGTATGGAAGAATCTATATGTATCTGTTTTCATGATAGATGATTGGAATATTCATGTTTATGGAAAATATATGTTCATGATATATGTGTTTCACGTGCCCTAAAATTAGGGTCGTGACAAGTTGGTATCAGAAGATTAGGTTTCCCTGTGGCTATTAGAGCAAAGGATTCTGTAGTAGGACTTTGAGTATGGGTATGTAACCACGGACATATTTATACTCACGGTGCTGCTATAGAATTCTATAGGGTGTTGCCCTCTTCTTCCTTCTGACTCTTGCCCTAAAATTAGGGTTGTGACAATTATCTACTCACAAAACTAGTATTCCAAGTTGGATATCCCCAAAACGTATTTTTTTAAGTTAAATATGGTCAAATGGACTTCAAAAAGAGTTCGAAGGGTCTGAAAACTTAGGAAATTACTCCAAAATTGCGAAATTTGGCCTCCGAAAGCTTGGTCAATACTCGTCAACTGATGGGGTGCTATTCACATTAGAAATTATTATTCACCACCGGAAATACTATTTATACTGGCCTGATTTACTGTTTACGATGCACAAAAAGTTGTCAGATGGTAGTAAATTTTCATATCCTAAGTTTTTTCACCTCTTGAATTCATCTATGGTGTCAAATTTTCAATTTGAGAACTTTAAGTAAGAGTTTTAGAACTTACCTTCCTATGGTTTTTTCTCCATTTTTTGATAGATTTTTGGGCCGATTTCCAAAAATCAATCAGATAGATTTGTAGTTCTTGTCGTTATGAATCCGTAGGCGGTGGTGGTGTCAAAATCTGAAGTCCAGAAGTGTTAGAAATTTAGAGCGAAGTTTTAGAGTTTTTAAAGAGAGAAAATAGGAAGAGAGAGAGGGTGCAGAAGTTTTCACGCTGGTTCTACATCTAGTTTCTCTTAAAATCATCTGAGGGACCTATTAGCAAAATTTCAATTGTTGAGGGGTGTCCTTGCAATTTTTGTTATTTACATTTTGACCCCTAAATTTTTAGAAAATTACATTTTGTCCCCAAAACTTAAATCCTCATATCACCTTCATAATTCCTCAAACAATATAATAAATAAATACACTTCCAATGATTCTTATCTCCATTTTTATAACCTTCACTTACATTATAAATTTTCTTTAATTTACAGTTTTTTTTCATTTATTTAGGGTTTTCTCTTTTTTTAAGGGCTATTACATTCTCCTCTCCTTTAAGAAATTTAGTCCCCGAATTTTACATTCATATTTACAAATAAAACTAGCCTCATGATTCAAAAACACATTATATATATATATATATATATATATATATATATATATATTACAAATCTCATACAAGTTATAATTATACAATACAACATTTCAAAACACATTATACATGTTTACATATATATTACACCTCACACAGGTTACATTTATACAATTCAACATTTTAGTACATAAATAAGAGTTTTTATATAGTACTTCACCCTTGAAATACAAAGGGTGAGGAGGTGGTGCTGACATTTAGATCTCCATCAGTAACTCCCGTTTGTGTTGTATCTCATTTCTTTTCATCTGAACATCACACCACAATAATAGTGAGAACAAAAGTTTCCAGTAGACTTAACATAAATAAAATATGTTGAGAAAACAGGAGTTATGTTCAGCTGTATAAGCTACAGAAAAATATCAAAATTTTGAGATAAAATCATATTTTTCTTTTAATGCATAATTATCATGCTACACTTGCACCAGAAGTCTATATTTTTTTCTAATGCTCAGCCCTATCACGGCTTTTAATTTACTCGTTTGCTATTTGCATAGTGACCGATCGACTACAGTCACAATAAGTGATCAGGGAATGTGAGTACATCACCCTCCTGCCTCCTCACATTACCACTGACACCCTGTTGGAGCGGCCCTCCCTTGGTTCACTCAGGCTAATAGGGCGTCCCCTACTCGGTACCGTCACAAGCCATACAACCCGTCGATATTCATTCATACATATAATCAAGCAACTCGCCATGAGTTTTACGCTTGCCATAATTATCAAGCAACTCGCCATGAGCTTTACGCTTGCCATTCAATTTCTTTCATAAAATAACATGCATAATTTTCATATCCAACAATTAATAATTATTCACCACATATCAAATGTCCAATATAACAAATTTCGAATCAAATAAAGAAAATGGTAATTTTCTTGAACATTTGTCTTCTAAAAATATTTCAACAAATAAAACTAATTTTTAGGTAGAAAAACAGTGAAATGTTCTGTGACTTTTCTTCACTTATTCAATAATATCTCCCTCATATGAATTCCGATTGAGGTTATTTCAAAGCCTATAAGAAGCTAATACAATTAACTACAACTTCTATGTTTATCATTTCTTCAAATTCTTTACGGTTTATTCCCAGAAAATTAAAAATAAAACACTTATTTTTACTATCCTGAATTCCGACCTTTGCTCAATTAATTAACCATATCTCCCTCATATAAATTACGATTGAGGTGATTTCAAAGGCTATAAAAAGTTAAGACAATTATCTACAACTTCTATGTTTATCATTTCTTCAAATTCTTTAAGGTTTATTCCCAGAAAATTAAAAATAAAACACTTATTTTTACTATCCTGAATTCTGACCTTTGCTCAATTAATTAACCATATCTCCCTCATATGAATTCCGATTGAGGTGATTTAAAATCTTATAAATCCATGAGACATATATCTATAATTTATATGTTGACCATTTCTTTAAAATCCTTTCCTAATTTTCTCCGAATTCCAAAACCCGAAGCTACCCCAATTATTCCGAAATTCAGCTTAATTTATCTTCTCCTTTGATTTTCTTTTATTTAATCCCATACACCCATATGCATGTCCAAACATCCAAAACAGAATTCATATAAATATCCAGATCACATGTTATCCAAAATTATAACTAAACAAATCTAAAATGTATATATAATTTTGTACAAAAATTTATTAAAGGATGTTAATCCTACCTCAGATAGATCCTTAAACTTGTATGTTTGATTCCTTCTACACAAAGTAAAATCCTTGATTTCCCCTTTCCTCTTCCTTTTCCTCCTTCTTCCTCTTTCTCTTCTTTCTCTTCTCTTCTTTTTCTTCTTTTTTTTCTTCTGCTGAAAATCCTACCGACACTTTTTTTCTTCACCCTTTTCTCTTCTTTCTCTTTCTTTTCTCCTTTTCGTTCTTTCTCTCTTTCTTTTCTCCTTTTCTTTCTTTCTCTCTTTCCTTCCGTCATCTCCCCCTTCCCCTTCTTATCTTTTTTATTTATTATTATATTATTAATTTTTTCTTTCCCTTCTTACCCCCTACCTACCTCCTCCCTTTCTCCAAAATACCCTTGCCACCATCCCTAATTTCATAAATGCCATCCTCCATTAATTACAAAAATGTCATTTCAATGAAATTACATAAATTCCATTTTAACCATCCTACTATCTTCTTTTACCTGAGTAAAATTGTAAAATGATTTAATCCTCTCGTGAAGTCCAAAATGCTTTCTCCTCTCTGAACAAAAATTTCAATTAGTAACATAAAGGGAAAAAATTGGGGATGTTACAGAATGACTACCCAATTCAGGCGACAAAGCCAAATGATAAGCTACTGAGTCGATCCTATTAAGAATTTCAAATGATCTTATGTACCGTGGAGTAAACTTCCCTTTATTGCCAAATCTTACTATTCCTTTCATAGGAGATATTTTCAAGAAGACATGTTCACCTGTGGAAAATTCTAATAGTCGATGTTTATTATCAACATAAGTTTTCTGTCTACTCTGAGCTGCTAATAACCTTTCCTTAATTAACTTTACCCTATTAAGTGTATCTTGTACCAAATCAGGCCCTAAACTCTTAATTTCTCCCATCTCAAACTATCCGATCAAAGAACGACAACGTCTACCATATAATGCCTCAAAAAGGGCCATTTGTATAATGGCTTGATAGCTATTGTTATAAGTAAATTCAGTTAGGGGCAAGAATCTTTTCTAGCTACCTTGAAAATCTAGCACACATGCGCGAAGCATGTCTTCCAATATTTGGATGGTTCGCTCAGACTGTCCATATGTTTGAGGATGAAAAGCGATACTGAGATTTAACTTCGTACTTAAAACTTCTTGGAATGCTCTCCAAAAAAAAACTATGAATTGTGGTCCTCGATCAGAAATAATCGATATTGGCACTTCATAAAGCCTTACTATCTCATTCAAATACAGATTTGCATACTAAGTTACGTTGTATGTGATTTTTACTAGTAAAAAATATGTTGATTTAGTCAGTCTATCAATGATCACCCATATTGAATCAAACCCTTTTGGTGTCTGCAGTAGACTTGTAACAAAATCCATAGTTATTTTTTTCCATTTACATTCAGGTATCTCTATCTACTGCTATAATCCTGCAAACTTTTGATATTTTGCTTTTACCTGCTAGCAAGTTAAGCATCGAGAGACATAATCAACTATATCTTTCTTCATACTGTCTCACCAATAAATTTCTTTTAAATCTTTATACAATTTAGTTACTCCAAGATGAATGGTATATATAGATTTATGAGTTTTCTCTAAAATCTCTTTCTTGAGATTTTCTTTATTAGGTACATACAATCGCTTGCCCAATCTCAGAAATCCTTTAGAGTCTACGGTAAATTCTACATCACTATCATTCTTCACCTCTTCAATTTTCTTGCATAAATAGGCATCCTCTTCCTGTATATAAGCCAATAGTATCACATGCTCCTTTACTTCTAAAACTACCCTATGACTTTTCAACTTATGCATTTCTTTAACCAACGACTTTCTTACTATTGTGATATGAGACAAACTACTCATAGACTTCCTACTTAATGCATCAGCCACTACATTGGCCTTATCTGAATGATACAGTATTGTGCAGTCATAATCTTTAAATAATTTCATCTATTGTCTTTATCTCAAGTTAAGATCTTTTTGTTGAAAAATATATTTGAGACTTTTATGATCTGTATAGATTTCGCATGTCTCACCATACAGACAATGCCTCCAAATTTTGAGAGCAAAAACTACTACTGCCATATCCAAGTCATGAGTCAGATAATTTTGCTCATGTGGCTTAAGCTGTCTAGATGTATATACAATGACTCAATCATGTTGTATCAACACATACCCTAATCCAATTCTCAATGCATCACAATATACTGAAGGAATAGACAGTACTATCGTCGTAGCCAAATATTCCTTGAATTTCTGAAAACTTCTTTCACATTCATCTAACTAGTCAAACTTTATTCCTTTCTTTGTCAACCTCGTCAAAGAAGCAGCTATTTTTGAAAAATCTTTAACAAATCTACTGTAATAGTCTACTAAACTAAGAAAATTATAGATCTCTGTAATTGTGATAGGGTGTGGCCATTGCTGCACCACTTGTATCTTTTTAGGATCAACTTGAATACCATCTTTAGTAATCACATATCTTAGGAAAGTAACACTACTAAGTTAAAATTTACATTTTAAAAACTTAGCATACAGCTGGTGTTCTCTTAAAGTTTGCAAAACTATCCTTAAATGTCATTCATTCTCCTCTGAACTCTTTGAATATATCAGAATATCATCTATGAATACAATAACAAACTAATTCAAGAAAAGTTTAAATACTCTATTAATCAAATCCATGAATGTAGCTGGGGCATTTGTTAAACCAAATGGAATTACTAAGAACTCATAGTGCCTATATCGAGTTCTGAAAGCAGCTTTTGGAATGTCCTTCTTCCTTATCCTTAATTGATGATATCCAGATTTCAAATCAAATTTTGAAAAACATGGGGCACCCTGTAGCTAGTCAAATAAATCATCTATATGAGGTAATAGATACTTATTACATACTGTCACCTTATTCAACTGTCTATAATTAATACACAACCGTAGCAATCTATCTTTTTTTTTTCACAAATAGGACTAGAGCACCCAAAAAAAAAGTACTAGGGCGTATAAATTCTTTGTCTAACAAGTCTTGTAACTGATTTTTTAATTCTTTAAGTTCGGTCGATGTCATTCTATATGGAGGTATAGACCCTAGTTGGATTTCTAAAAGTAAATCAATACCGAACTCAATTTCTCGTTCTAGGGGTAACCCTAACAACTCCTCAGGAAACACATTAGAAAATTCTCTAACTACTAGAACTTGCTCTATATTGGTGTACTTCATATCAACATCTTTGATCACTGCTAAATACCCTTGTCATCCTTTTTGTAACAGCTTATGAGCTGTTAGAGCAGAAATTAAATTACTGGATACCTCACTACGATCTTCTTGTATCAAGAAGGAAGATTCTCTAAGAATATTAAACTTAATCACGTTACGGTAATAGTCTAAAATGACATGGCATGATGACAACCAATCCATTTCTAATATCACATCAAAGTCTACCATATCTAGAATTATCAAATCTACAAGAATCTCTTTCTCTTCTATCGAAATCTCACACGATTTATACACATCATTTATCAGTAAAAATTCTCCCAATGGAGTAGCAACCATAAAAGAATAATATAAACTAGTAGGATCTCTACTTAATTTCTTAGCAAAGTAGGGTGATATATAAGAATGAGGAGAATCAAGATCGAATAGTACATATGTTCTATGGGAACATACTGATAATAAATTACTATTCATACTAGCCGAATTTATTGTTTACGACTCACAAAAAGTTGTCAGATGGTAACAAAATTTCATATCCTAAGGTTTTTTCACCTCCTGAATCCATCTATGGTGTCAGATTTTTAATTTGAAGACTATATGTAAGAGTTTTAGAACTTACCTTCTTAGGATTTCTCTTCCATTTTTCAACAGATTTTCGGCCCAATTTTCAAAAATCAATCGAACATATTTGTATTCTTGTCATTCTGAATCCGTAGGCGATGGTAGTGTCAAAATCCGAGGTCCAGAAGTGCTAAAAATTTAAAAAGAAGTTTTAGAAGTTTTAGAATTTTTAGAGTTTTTAGAGAGAGAAAATAAAGAGAGAGGGTGCAAAAGTTTTTACGCTAGTTCTGTATTAGGTTTCTCTTAAAATATCTGAAGGGCCTATTAACAAAATTTCAATTGTTGAGGGGTGTTCTTGCAATTTTTTCATTTACATTTTGACCCCTAAACTTTTAAAAAATTACATTTTGGCCTCAAAACTTAAACCATCATATCACCTTCATAATTTTTCAAACAATATAATAAATAAACACATTTTTAATGATTCTTATCTCCATTTTTATAACCTTCACTTACATTCCAAATTTTCTTTAATTTATAGTTTTTATTTATTTATTTAGGGTTTTCTCTTTTTTTAAGGGCTATTACATTTACATGGATTCATAAGCAGTAGGAAACCAAGCAAGAGAGAGTATAAGTTTAAGGTAGGAAATAAAGAACAATATCTATATATTTTTTATTAGAAGGAATTTAATTTCCTTTACATCTTTGTACAAGCTTGGTTTTAGTTTAATTTTGGTGATAGAAAAATAGATTTGATGTTTATATAGATATTGCTTGCTATGGTGTTTAGAATCAAGTTTCTTATTATTTAACTTTAGCTTATGATAATCCTTATGCTTCCTTAAATGTTGATAATATCGTTGAAAAGCATTCTAGAGTTAAATATAAAGTTATACATAGTTATAAAATTATGATATGTTGTAGGATCAGTTTTATGTTTCTATGTAGTGAGATTGGCTTGATAATCTCAAAAGAGTTACTGAATTTATTAAAAAATTTATCTTTCTTACGTTAGATTTTGAAAATATAAAATTTGTGTTAATTGCATTAAGAAATTGTTTTATATCGCATGAAGTAGTTAAAGGATAATACACATTAAGATGATTTTGCCTGCAAGTGTTAGGCATTTGGGAATATATTTATCATTTTAGTTTAAATATGTGATTATTAACTTTGCATACTCAAATTTGTGTCAAATAAAATTTCATATATTTTTATGAACCAGGATACATTGTTAAATTATAGGAATAAACTTTTGTTTACTTTTTAACTCATGAGATTTTTTATTCAAAACTTTTAAATTATTTTTGTAAATAAAATGGATTGTGTAGCTGAAAACTTAAATTTATTTTTTATAATGGCCACAGGGGAGGAGCTTGTGATAAAAGTTGCATGTGGTTTCATGAGAGGAGCATGTGATAAAAGTGACATGTCGTCACATGGGAGGAGTGTGTGATTAAATTGACATGTGGCACAAAATTGACACCAGTGAACAATAATTGTGCTTAAAAATGGATGTAAAATAATTAAGTTAAATTTGTAGCACATCTAAAACCTATATTTTAGTGATCGCACATGTGATTAAATTCATATAAGGCGATATCAATTCATTATGAAATATTTTTTATGAAACATGATTTTGAGGTGTTAAAATCATTAAAGGTAATTATAGTTATCCTTATATTTTCTCTATGAAAATAAATATATTTAATATATTTGTATAATCAAAATTTTGATTTATACTAAATTAACATTATGCCTGAAAAATCTTTTATAGTGAGAGTTCATGGTACGTAGACTTCTTTTAAATCACGTTAATGGTTAAAATATGCTTCTACCTTTGTGATTTGGTGTCACTCTCCATCATTGGTACTTTTGTTTTAAATTTCCATTGTTTTTGATATTTAATATATTTTCTTTAATATTTCATATGGATATATGAAAGTATTTCGACTATTTTGAAATTTTTCTAAATTTATAATATTTAAAAATTTGCTATATTGTGTGAACAATCTTTGTGTGTGTGTGTGTGTGTGTGTGTGTGTGTGTATGTGTGTGATTGTAATTGCTAGTATGCTATACATACTTCTTTTGAAATTGTATAAACGTAACAAATATGAAACTTTTTTTTTTTGGACAAGTGAACAAATATGAAACTTAAATTACACAATTTTACATTGTATTTGGAAATGCGATAATACTCTGTATAGACATCTGTGTTCCATTAATGGAAGATTTTATCTCTTTCATTGGTTAAGAGACCTTTTTCTTTGTTAGGATATTAATTATCTACCCAAACGGCAAGTGTGAAATGATGTTCTGGGATATATACTATGGTTCCATTTGGTTGATAAAAATAAAGAGATAGAATGAGAATCTAGATTCTCATTCCATCATATGTGATATTTGGTTGGTGGAATATAGTCACCATAAAATGCACATTACCTTGTATGATGAAATACATATTACTTTTAAAAATATATGGAAAATGAGAGAATGGAATTGAATGAAATAGAAAAATTTAAAATACCCTTTTAAAATAAAAAAGTAAGATTAAAATAAAATAAATAATATTTAAACTATTTTTTAATACTATTAATTTTTTAATAAATTTTTTATATTACTAATTATTTTTTTATTTGTATCATTTTAAGGTCAAAATAATATTATTTTAATAGTTTTATTCTTCAAGAGTATTTTTATCTTTTTATCAACTTTTCATTTCATTCCTGTATTATTTATGACATAACAAACGTAAAAAAGTAATGAAGATTTAATTTCATTTCATATCATACCAAACGCAATTTTAATAAAAGCATTCCATTGTTCTTAGATATATACTATGGCCTCATTTGGTTGGTAAAAATAAAGAGATAGAATGAGAATCTAGATTTCCATTCCATCATATGTGATATTTGGTTGGTGGAATGTAGTCACCATAAAATGCACATTACCTTGTATGATGGAATACATATTACTTTTGAAAATATATGGAAAATGAGGGAATGGAATGGAATGAAATCAAAAAAATTAAAAATACCCTTTTAAAATAAAAAATTAAAATAACAATAAAATAAATAATATTTAAACTATTTTTTAATACTATTAATAGTTTTAATAAAAAAAATTTATTACTAATTATTTTTTTATTTGTATCATTTTAAGGTCAAAATAATATTATTTTAATAGTTTTATTTTTCAAGAGTATTTTTGTCTTTTTATCAACTTTTCATTTCATTCCTGCATTATTTATGATATAACAAACGTAAAAAAGTAATAAAGATTTAATTTCATTTCATATCATACCAAACGCAATTTTAATAAAAGCATTCCATTTTATTTTCAAATTTCATTCATATTCTTTCTTTTGCCACCAACCAAATGAGGTTTAACTGGTTTGTTGAAATTTAATGTTTTTTTATAATGCCAAAATGGTCTAACTTATAGCATTTCAATTGTCAGTAACAATTTTATTGTAGTTGAAGTTTTTTTTTACTAATCGTTCAATATGAACTATTTGGCATAATGATGATTTGGTTGTTGCTAGTTCAAGTTGACACGTTATAGTCCTATTGCTAAGTTTTCATATTGTGGTAGAAAACGCATTTAATCCCAGTGTTGATATTCTTGTGATGAATTATGAATGAATTGGACTACATTAACGTGCAAAATAGTGTAAATCTAATAATTGAATTGAAACTTGCATGTAAATGTTGTAGCTTCAATAATTTTTATCATGGATTATGCTTCACATGGCAACGAATTTTTATGGTATTGTATAAAAAAAAACATTGGCTAATGGGTATTATATCAATTTTTAAATTTTATCATTTTGGAGAAATTTTGAAAAATTACTTCATCGGAAGCAAGGTACTAAATTTTGTTTCGAGGTACTGTTTCGATGACTCCAGAAACGGAAACATTTCAAACATTTCGGAAATTTCGAGGAAATGGAAGATTTTTTTAGAAAGGTTTCAAATAATTTCAAATAATATTTTTTTAAAATTTTAAAAGATTTTAACATAATATTAATGATATAGATATATAAAATTATATTAAAATTAATTTGAATTAATGTTTATAATTGAATAGCAAGTAAACATACTACTATAGTAGGGACTTCAACTCAAATCTTAATAGCATTCAATAACAATCTCTCTCTTGCATCTATTTCTCCATCTTCTTCTTAATTCTTTCGTGACATTTATATTTAAGTCTCTTTCTCTGTCGACCATGATTCTATCTCTATCTTTAGGTATATTTCTCTCTCTTTGCCTTTCAATCTCTCTTTGCATTATTTTTTTTAGCTTCCTCTTTAAAATGAAAATAATGAAGAAAAATAATGTCATGAGAACAAAGGGGGAGAGTATGAAGTTAATAAAGATTTTGTGACTTGTGAGAAAAAATAACTTGATGTTGGATGTGATATAATGCTACTTTCATATACTTTAAATTGTCAATTTTTTTATTTTTCAAATAAGTTTAATACTTTTCCATCGAAACAACTCAAAACAAGAGTATTTCCATCGAAATAATTCGAAACAAGAGTATTTCTATCGAAATAATTCGAAACAAGAGTATTTCCATCGAAATAACTTGAAACAAGAGTATTTATATCGAAACAACTCGAAATAAGAGTATTTCCACCGAAATTTTCATTGAAACAAGAATATTTCTACCGAAACATTTCGAAACATAGTAATTTTAATTGAAATAGCATAATTTCTTAACAAACACTCCGTTTCGTTTCGATAACTCCGTTTCGTATCGGTGACTCAGGAAATAGAAACGTTTCGGTCGTTTCGATGGAAAAGAAAATAAATTTAGTTCCTTGATCGGAACTTATTGTCTTTAATTGAATATGATGGTTCATATTCTTTTTGTGAAAGTATATATTTGTTATATGCTCTCAATTATACATCAAAATTACTCAATTTTTAGAAAACTTGGTGTACATGATTAATAGTAGCTTGTGCCGTTGTTCATGTTTTTATAGCTTGTAAATATGGTGGTTATTGTTTGATCTAATTGTCACAAACAATTTTGTTTAGGAAAAGTGACATTTGGTATGAAATTATTTTATAGGTCAATATGGAAGTCTTTCAACAAAGCGACTCATTTATTAAGACTCGTAGAGTTTTCTTATTTTTCTCCAAAAATAGTTTCATATTATAGCACAAAATTGTTTGCCTAAAAAAATGGCCAATGGTATTATATCAAATTTTGAATTTTATTGTTTTGGAGAAATTTTGAAATATTATTTATCGAAAGTTATTTTCTTTAATTGAAAATGATGGTTCATATTATTTTTGCGAAAGTATATACTTCTTATATGTTCTATTATACATCAAAATTACTAAAGTTTGAGAAAACTTGGTATACATGATTAATAGTATCTTGTGCCATAGTTTATGTTTTTATAGCTTGTAAATATGGTGGTTAATGTTTTATCAATAATTATCTCAAACAATTTTGTTTAGGGAATGTGACGTTTGACATGAGATTATTTTATAAGTCAGTATGGATGTTTGTCACCAATGTAACTTATTTATAAAGACTCATAGAATTTTCTTATATTTCTCCAAAAATAATTTCTTATTAAAGCACAAAATTGTCTGCCTATGGATTAATATGTAACAACTTTGATGAGATATGTGAAATAATTATACTTTGAGAATATTGAACTTTAGAGTCTTTTATACTCAAAGTTGATAAATTTATTTTCTTTTAAGCTCATAAGTGATTTTACTTATCACCTTCAAGGTTATAAAACCTTTTTATTTGTCACATCCCTAATTTAAAGGCACATGAAATACATACTTTACAAACATATATTTTCTATAACATGCATAATACACTCATTTATAATAGGAAACAATTTCATATATGTATTTCCATGTATACACAATATACAAATCAAATCTGTAAATATTAAAGTAACAGCAGAAGTAAAAATTCTGTCTGTAGTATACAAAGCATACTCTAGAGTACAAGTACAATATAAATCAAAACATACGAGCCCTAAAAACAAAATAAGCTCACCAGAAAATATGTCGCCTAACTGATCACCTATTTGAAGAAAAATGACCAAACTCTATATTATTATATGAAAATTGTGAAAATATCGTGTAGTGAGTTTAACAACTCAGTGAGCAGATAATACTTCTTATAACTTCTTAGGTCAACATATGGATGTACTCATACTTTAAAATTTGTCACATAGGAAATACAGTTCGAAAGTACATCCATATGGGACCCACATTTTAAATATTCTCAAAACAAAGGATATTCAAATATCTAAAACTATATACTGTATTGTATGATCATTAAAAAAAAATTGTTATTCATCAAAATATTTCACATGAAAACATTAGAAGGATCTTATATTAGAATCACTATATCAGAGTTCAAATTCTTCCATACTTTGGTAATGTAGAATTTGCCCAAACTCAGTATTTCAACTAAGGTTTGCCTTACCACCATTCAAGAGAACACGCGAAGGGATTTTAATATAGGCATTTCCCAAGTACACAGTAAGGGAGAGCATATCACATATCATATAGTCATTATCTCTCCTAGATAGGAGGCATTTCGCTATCATTCACATATCATATCCCGTGTGTTAGCTGTCATATGAGGCTAGTACCACCTCTGCTAATTAAGGTGTTAAAGTGCACCACGGCTAGCATCACCTGCCGTTAGCAAACAATATTTCTAATAGGATTCCTCCATAGAAATTATTTTTTTACACATATGCCATATAGTTCAAAATAAAGGTTTAAATATAAATTCAGAATTTTTAGTATCAATACAATTTGTGTCAAAAATTTTCCAATCAGGGTAATCACATATACATGTCATTTTTCAAGGCAATGTTATAACTTTACATATCAATGTCAAGTGCACAATATATTTTCTTTACCATATGATGAGAAATACATTTAAAATCACATATTCAATGAGTTTAAAAATTTATTTTCAAAACCATACTCTTCTTGAACTATATGCCAGATTGAAAATAAATCTGATAATTTAATCCATTTCAGAGACGTATAAAAGTATAAATAACTTGTAAACAGAATCAATTATACATTTAAAGTTCAAGAAGAGCATAGGATAAGTCATAGAAATAATTATCTACTCACAAGATAAGACTCCAGATTGGACAACTCAAAAGTATAATTTTTCAATCCAAATTTGACTAAACAAACCTCAAAATCGGGTCCAGAGGGTCTAAAAATTTAGGAAATGACTCTGAGAGTTTGGTCAACGTCGGTCAACCGATGATCACTATTTATGGTCGAAAATATTGTTCACATCAAGTAGAATCACTATTCATACCGGTCGAATTTACTATTTATATAGGCCGAAATCACTATTCACGTCGATTGGAGTTACTGTTCATAACACAAAAAGTTGTCAAATAACTGAAAAATTTTATATCCTATAGTTTATCTATCTTCTAAATCCATCTACGGTGTCAAATTTTTAATTTAAGAACTCTAAATAGGAGTTTCAAAACTTATATTTTTTTAAAGATTTTTTACTTCCAATCTACGACGATTTTACGACCGATTTGAAAAATTATTCGGCTAATATCGTAGTACTCTTCGTCTTGAATCCAGTGGTACCCTTAGTTTTGAGATTAGAAACTCAAAGGTACTCAAGAATTAGAGAGAGAAAGTTATTATTCATACTATTTATTCGTCTCGAAAATTTTTCGTCTCTTTTTTTGTCTAAATAATAATGGAAAGACCAATTAGCAATTTGCTAATCATTAGAGGAAATCCTAGTAAATTTTATTATTTATATTTTGACCCCTAAACTTTTAAGAAATTATAATTTAACCCTAAAATATTAATAAATTTTCATTTTCATCCTTAAAACATTTCAATTACATCCCTACTTCTTTATTTCTTTTAATAATCCATACATAAATGAAAATTACTAAATCTTAGGGGTGTTACATTATTTTCTCTTAAGAAATTCAGTCTTCGAATTTCAAACCATCCTATCACAAGTAGGGAATGAAGTCAAGATATAAATTATAGTTATTAACCTCACTACTCAAGCTATTGAGGATATCTCTTTTGTATATCATCTTTAATTTCTAAGAAGTCTCTTCACTTGAGTAATTTTACTATATAACATTAAGCATAGAGATTTTCTTCAACTATAAGTTCTTCACTTGTCGATTAACAATAGACATCAGTTTTTTTGCCTCATAATGAAGCTAAATTCTTATCCAATTGAATTTCTTGGAATTAGATAGCATGAGAAGAATCTGATAGGTACTTCCTTAACATTGTTGCAAGAAATATTGTATAAACATCACTTAATCCTAATGGTAAGACTAGGCAATATACTATTATACTTACTTTATTCAAGATTTCAAAAGAGCTTATATACTAGAGCTTAACTTTATCCTTTTTTCCAAACCTCATTACCTCTTTTATGGGTGAATCCTTCAAGAATATTTGGTCACTAACTGATAATTTCTAGTGCTCTAACATTTATAGTCCTTATAGATTTTTGACATGTATTGAGTTGTTTGTATTATTTTTCTAACCAATCTCACTTTATCAACGACATCTTACAATAAGTCTGACCCCACTGAATCATTTAACAGAAAGTTAGTAACATATCTTATATAAGGCTTTAAGTTATCCAATATCACTTTATTATAGGTGAATTCTGCTAAGGGATCTCCCACCAAACTTGAAGACATATGCTTGAAGCATGTTATCTAAATTAACATCATTAATTTAGGTTAGTCATATTATATCTATTGTATGTTATTCTAAATTAGATTCCAAAAGTTTAAACTTACTCAACTCACTCACCTATTAGGAAACCTACGATGTTTCATGTAAAACCTTAAATGGTGCTCTTTATATATTGGCTTAATAGCTATTGTTATAAGCTGATGAGTGAGTTTTATACTCATAAATTAAATATTTTCATCTTATCTTTTGACCATAATTAAGCATATTTCTCCCTTATTTGTCCTTAGTTTTGTGTATTTTTACAAATGGAAAAAAGAATAGAGAATGAACTCAATTGGAGGAATTAGAGCTAAATTATAGTTCTTTGAGAATGATGTCTATAAATCAAGCATATAAAATAAATTCATTGAGGATGGCTGAATAAGGAGCATTATCTTATTAACTCCTAAGACACATCCTAATGGATATATATACAAATTTAATCTTGATTTATGATCACATTTTCAAAAGAACTAAAACATAAAGATTCAAGGTAAAACACTCAATGTTGAAAATATGTTTGCTGTTTGTAGTCCAACCAAACTTTACTATAGTATTTGGGTCGTATATCAGAAAATACATATCCAATATGTATGAAATTTGGTAGGTGAGTAGCTGACACAATTGGGTACAACTTTTATGTTCCAATAGTCACAAAATTCAGACATGAAAAGGGCCCAAAGTGGGCTAGAATAGAATCTATCTGCTGCTACAGTCCAGCCCAACCTTCCTATAATATTTTGACCATACGTCACAAATTGCATATTCAATTTGTCCACAATTTGTCTTGACGGAAAGATAATGAAATTTTCTACAACTTTTATGTTGATAGAGTCAGCAAATTCTGCAGATTTCAAGAAGATATTCAAGATTCAATTTCGGTGCATATGATAGAATCTAAATTGTCAACTTTGTACAACTTCCTATCTAACAATTTTGACAATTACCACATGGTGCGCACTGTCACAGGTGCACCCAAATTAATACATTACCTCAAAACTAACCTTTAGTAGTGGGAGTAAGGGTCGATCCCACAGAGAATGGAATTACCTTATGTGATTAAAAGGGGGGAATTGATAATCACAAATTAAGTAAAGTAAACAATAATGAAAATAAATAAGCGAAAGTGATTAATGATAAAGACGTTGGTTTCAGTTGGTATCCACCGTCAAGGGATTACATTGATCATCGACAATATAGTCAATCTGCTAATGAATATCTATCATTGGGGTTTTAACCCTGTTTCTGCTTAAGCCTAACAAATTAATGACAATCGCACTAATTAAACCCTAATTAACAAGCCATCTTTTAGCACATCGGTAAAATATAACTTGTTAACCGCATGAAGAACTAGAGAAACTGACAGAGCTAAACAAATATAAACACATCGGCTATATCTAATTTAGTCAATCATTCATCATATGTTCAATGATTTATAATCCAAAACCGTCAAACCTATTTGCCTCACGAATTGCGGAATCAAAGACTTTTTTCAAAACACAATTCAGCGGTAGATTAAAACAGACAAAATACTAGTAGGCCTCCTAGCAATCATATGAATAATCAATAAAAATAAGAACAGATGAACAATCAATATTCAAAACAAATTGAAATAATAACATCAGATTCACATCTCACAATGTATAAAAATCCCTTGAGGTTTCAACTCACCTCAACCAACTAAAGAGAATTAACCACGCAGGGCCATAAGATAAACAAAAGAAGAATTGAAGAATGTAGATGAAGAATTCGGTGAAAGATTGGATGCCTTCTCTGGTTGCTTTCCTCTCTTTTTATAGACTTTCCCCTCCTAGTCGAAGTCAGAACGTATTTTAGGTCAAATTCCCGTCCATCCCCTTCAATTTTGAGCGAAAACGACCTAAAATCGCGAAATCAGCACATCCCCTACGACGCATGGGCGTCGCGGCGCTACGGAGTTCTTGCCAAAGGCCGTCGTGGCGCACTGGGCTGAGCACCGCGGTTCTCGCTCCTGGAAAGCACAGTGCCGCGGCGCGATGGTTAGCGCCGCGGCGCTTTGGATTGTCTTATCATGGCACCGCGGCGCTCCCTTGTGAGCGCCGCGGTGCCCAGAATCTTCTGGATTTTGCCAAAGTGCCGAACATAAAAGTTGTAGTTCTATGTATCTTCTTTCCATAGCCGCTGAAATCACCTTAATCGGAGTCTAAATGAGTGAAATATGCATCAATTAGTGACACAAGGTCAGAAATCAGCATTTTTCTATGATTTTCTCTCTATTTTCCTCTTCATTTCTTCTTTATTATTCCTAAAACACAAAACACAATACTCAGTTAATTCATACCTATTTTCTACTAAAATTAAATAAAAACCAACTTAAAACATGTCAAAAACCTGCTTATTTTATAGCATGTCACCACATCAACCACACCTAAGTGTATCTATAAATAAATGGCTTAAAGAGCTGAATGAAGAGCTTGGAGAGAGCTTGGGAAAGCTTTGTGGGAGTTCTAAGTGCTTGTAATATTCTTCTCTCTTTAAAAATTTTGTATTTTCATTTTCTTTCATAATATTATCATTTTTTTCATCTTTCATTTTGCTTTCTTGTCTTGATTATGGAGAACTAATCTCCTAATATTAAGATAAAAAGGTGACACTCTTGGTATGAGAATAATAATTCATCTAACTCTTAATTTTAGTGTTTATATTTGATGTTGTATTTATCCACTCCTTTTCTTATGTTATATTTTAATGGCTGGCTGAGCCACCTATTTCTTCTTCTTGTTATTTAATGGCTGGTTTTGTCGTTTACTTCTTATTTTTATTGTTCATGGTTGGCTTTTCCACCTATTTTATTTTATTTTATTATTGGTTGGCTTTGCCACCTATTTCATTTTGTTATGTTAATTATTTTTCTACCTTTCTCATTTTTTGCATAATTTAATCTTGTAAAATATGAATTTTGATATATTGTAGACAATTTTTAGCACAATAAATGCTTGAATCAATCTTAATTTATTGTAGACAATATAATGATTGGGAAAATTTATTCTTGAATCCATTTACAAGTTATCTTTTGCATCTTTGTATTTTTAATCTTGTAAAGTGTGAACTTTGATATATTGTAGATAATTTTTGACACAATAAATACTTGAATCAATCTTGATTTATTGTAGATAAGATGATGATTATCACAATGTACGCTTGAATCCATTTTACGAGAATGTTTTATATATTAATAATATAATAAAAGGAGGTAAATATAACTCATGTATAAAGAAAGGTGAGCTTAAATTAACATATCTTCCGATTGGAACCTTATTTCTGTAAGGATTCTAATTGAGTAATAAAAGAGTAAAATTTATTTTTATTTGATATACCAAGAGTGGATCCCCCAACCTTAGCATATTTATTTACTTTGAATACATCTTTATTTAATTTAAGTATATTAGTTCTTTGTATATTTTGTTCAATATTCTTCTCACAAAACAAGACATTGGCAACTAGGTTAGAATAATTTATTTTGGATCTAAATTAGAATTTTCTGTCAATTGACAATCCATGTGGGATCGACCTTTCATACCATTAAATCTATACTCAAATAGATTCATGCGCTTGCGAGTTTTATTTAAAACAACAACAAATTTTTGGCATCGTTGTCGGGGATTGTGATGGAAAGGCTATTTGGATCAAAGTAAGTATAATTCTTTCACTAGTTATAATTTAAAAATTTTGTTTTTATTCTCTGTATAGTAATTTTTTTTAGAATTGTTTCTTGAAAATTGGTGCAGTAATTTTGGTGTATAAAATTGGTTGATTTTGTCAATAAGGCTAAAATTGCCAAAGGAGTATGGATTTTAAGTGAGACTATTGTGACTCCTCCACACTTTCTTGGGAATCCTCCAATTGAATATTACCATTATTAGTAACACCCAAAATAAAATAAAAAAAAATTTTGCTAAATAATTTTGTGATTATTTTTTGTCGTATTTTCATTTTGTTTATATTGTGTGCTATTAGAAATACTTGTTTATAGTTTTTTTTTGTTAGTTTATGCGTGCTTGGAAATGTGAAAACTCTCAACATTAGAACTACATTGATCAAAAGGATAGAAAGTCTCAAACCACAAAAAAAGGAGAAATTTATGATGTGAGTAATGATACAGATGTGAGAGCTGCCATGGCCAATCTTACTAGAAAGGTATGTGTGCTTTGAATTTAAGCCATACTTTGAACTCTTCTACCAATACTAGGAATGAAGTATGTGCTTTATGTTCTAGTACATCTCACTTTGCACAATCTTGTCCATCCATACCAGCTTACCAAGAAGCATTCTCTGAGCAAATTAATTCCCTCCAGTCTTATGGAAAGTCATCAAATAGTCTATTTGCACCAACATATAACTCAAATTGGAGAAATCATCCACATTTTTTGCTGAGACAAAATTAGCCTTCAATGAATCAAAGTGGGCAACAATTTGCCCCTCCCAATTCATACCCTCCAATTCCTCAACATGCTCCTCCTTTCGGGGTACCACAACAAAGAAAAACTTCTTTGGAAGATACTCTGCAGCAATTCATGCAATCAACCCAACAAGTTTTACAATCTCATACTTAATCTATTTCAAAGATTGAAACACAATTGGGTCAATTAACTAGTGCTGTAGGAGAGAGAGAGAAAGAAAAATTTCTCAGTCAACCTATTCCTAATCTTAAAGGTCAATTGGAAGTAGGATCATCAACAATTCTAATGAAGAAGTAAAGTCTGTAACAACCCTTAGATCTGAAAAGGTAATTGATAATCATGTTCATATGCCAAAAACTAAAAAATAGAGTCAGCATAAACCATAAATTAATGACTCAAGTGAGGATAAAAGTGAACATATTCCTGGTGTTCTTAAAGCTCCTTTCCCACAAAGATTTGCGGCAAATAAAAAAGGTACTCAGTATAATAACATTTTAGAGGTGTTTAAGCAAGTAAGCATTAACATCCATTTTCTTGACGCTATCAAACAAGTACCTTCTTACTCAAAATTTTTGAAAGATCTTTGTATAGTGAACAAGAAAACCAATATTCCAAAGAAAGCATTTTTGACTGAACAAGTGAGCTCTATAATTCAGCAAAAAATCCTGTCAAGTACAAAGATCCCGGTTGTCCAACAATTTCTTGTGTTATAGGTGACTATGTTATTAACCGAGCCTTACTTGATCTAGGAACAAGTGTGAATTTCTAAACGTGGGTTAGGAAATCTGAAATCTACACCAGTGACTCTTCAGTTAGCTGATAGGTCCACAAAAATTTCTAAACGTGTCATAAAGGATGTGCTCATTAAAGTTGATAAATTATACTTTCTAGTAGATTTTATTGTTTTTGACACTAAACCTGTTCAGAATATAGAGACACAAATTCCAGTCATTTTGGGTAGACCATTTCTGGTAACATCCAATGCAATCATTAATTGTCGAAATGGAATTTTGAATTTATCTTTTGAAAATATGACTATGGAATTAAATGTTTTTAATGTTTCTTGTCTACCTGTGGACATGGATGATTTATGTGAGGTCAACTGATTGAAAGCACCGTTTATGATTCATTTTTAGACTCCTTTAGTAATGATCATCTAGAAAAATATTTGACTCATTTCAATAAGGATAACGATGAGGATTATCTGGTTAGTGAAGTAGACTCTTTATTAGAGACAAATCCATTAATGGATACTAATAAATGGAAAGCCAAAAAAGAAATAGTTTCACCTTCTGAGTCTATTCCACTGCCATCTATAGGGAAACCACCCCAATTAGAATTAAAACCTTTGCCGGATTCTTTGAAATATATGTTTTTAGGACATTCTAAGATCTTGCCTGTTGTCATAATGTCTGATTTAGATAAAGAATAAGAAGATGAACTCATTAGAATCCTTAAGGAGTAAAGAGAAACCATAGGATGAATAATAGCAAACATCAAGAGTATTAATCCATCAAATTGCATGCGCAGGATACATTTGGAAGACTGCCAAAATTTTAAGAGAGTCACAAGGGCAGCTAAATCCAGAAAAACTACGTTCTCGGTGGTCAAGCCCATTCATTGTTCATGCTATTTACCCACATGGTGTAGTAAAGATTGAAAATCCAAAAAATGGTGATGTGTTTAAAGTCAATGGCCAAAGATTGAAATTATTTTTAGAATTATGCAACCCAGAGGTAGAGGAGGCACTTTTGTGTGATCCTATCTACCAGGATTGATTTTCTTCCTTTGTCAGAAGTTGCTACGTATGCTAGTTAGGTGAGATCTTTTTTTATTTAGTTTGCATGATTTTGTTCCCTCATTGCTATCTTCTTTTGAACTGCTATTGTTATGTTATTTTTGTTGCTTTTGATCTTTCTTAAAAAAAAGAAATTTTTTTTTGAATTGAGAATAGAAGACATACTATCAAATTTGAAAAATCATTTTCCTTCTCTTCCACCCAATGCATTGAAAAAAATTTACAGAGCAAGGGTTACAAGATTAAGGTTGTTGATGAACATGAAGATGCCTGCTGATATTCGTTGGCTAATTAAAACTAAGGTACGGTTATCAAATGAGTCTGTAAATGGTTTCATCTCTTACATGCCTAGTTTAGAAAAAAATAGTTTTGTTAAAAAGAGCAGAGTTAAATGAATGGGTGTTTATTACAAATGTGGATGTGAAATTTGCAACAAACATCATTCTTTGGGTTGGGTGTCTGTAAATCGAGAAGACAAAATTAAGTTCATTAAGGATAGATTGAGTAAGGAATTATTGGATGATGACTTTCACCCAACGTCTCTTGAGACACATCCTAGTGGATCTGATCTGTGCATATCAGGATTGTTGGTTTATGGCCCCATTTTTAAAAAGAACAGAAACGATACAGTCTTAGGAATTTGATGTTAAAAGACCTTGTTTGTCAATTTAATTTAGCTTACATCCGCTGGCCTACTCACATAGCTATTGAAATTATGCCACCGGCCTATTCATATAGCTATTACAAGTATGCCCTTATTTGAGTTTTATAAATGCACACTTCATTATCTTCATCTTCATACTCAAAGTTAGGGTGAATGTAGTTATGGAAGGAACCACATCTCATCAATTTCGAAATATTTGTGTCTTTTGTGGTTCCAGTCTTGGGAGAAATGGAGAGTATGTGAAAGCAGCACAAACTTTGGGTATAGTACTAGCCAGGAGAAAAATTCATTTAGTCTATGGTAGAGGTAGTCATGGGTTAATGGGGTGTGTGTCTGCAGCTGCATATGTAAGAGGATACCAAGTTATAGGTATTATTCTTACAGCTCTAACTGTATCAAACATCATAGAAAAAATAATTGGGGAAGAATGTAGGGTAGCCTCAATGCATGAGCGTATTGATAGAATGATGAGCATTGCTGATGCCTTTATCGCCTTACCAAGTGGTTTTGGTACTCTGGAGGAAAATTTTTAAATAGTTTTCAGGGCACAACTGAATATCCACCATAAACCCATAGGATTGTTGAATGTTAACCATTTCTTTGATGGTTTGTTGTCTTTTCTTGATCAAGCTGTAGAACAAAGGTTTATTTCACACTCAGCACGATGGATTCTCATCTCAGTTTCAAATGCTGACGAGCTTATTAATGCATTACAAGCGTTTGTTCATATACCAGATCCAACAATAGCTCAAATAGATTTGACATCAAACAATCGTAGAATGCGTAAATTGGACTTGGGTCTTCATTTGTAACTCATTTTATTTGATTAAATAAATTTTTATTCTCTGTTAGTTTGCTATAGGTTCATCTTTTCTTAGATCTCCTTCCAAGTAATATCTCTTTTAATCTTTATTGTTTATTTTGTGTTTCTTTATCTTTAAAAAAAAGGCGTGGGTGCCTAGTCTCCTATCTCTATATAGCACCAATGATGAAAATGGTTTAAAATGCTTGTAACCTTTGGAAAATAGATGAGTTCTGAGTGTTATGTGTGAACTTGAACTCTAATGCAACTTATGTTTTACTTGAGAATCCTAATATCGTGAGCACTTAATCTTTTACATTTGACTGATTGTTTATTTAGAGAAGATTTATGTGATTCAAATATGCTAAGTGATCTCATAAGAGTTTAGAACTTATTTGATTGTCACTTAAGGCAAAATTTTAGATTACTCTTTATTTAAGAAATAAATTAGGCATTATTAGAATCGTTTGAGTCTTTCAAACCAACCTATACATTATGTTATCCCTAGCAACCTATTTTGAGCTTATATTTATCCTTTATTGTACACCTATATTATTATCTAAGTTTTAAATAAAAATATTTCTAACTCTTACCTTTCACTCACAAGAATGATCATTTGAAAAACTATGGTTCAGGGGTGGATGGTCAAAGTTTAAAAAAAGGAAGAGGAAAAGAAAAAAAAGTTAATACTCCCTAAATAAATAAGTTTGGGGGTGTTTATATCGAAAAAAAAGTAGTATAAGCAAATAACGTAAGGATGATGAAAATGTTGGAGATAGAATTCACATTATAATATCAAAAGTATTTAGGAGGCTTTAAATGATCATGCATGTTGAAGAGTGAATTGAGCTTTCATTCATATCATTTCATCCACCTTTAACCTATGCCATACATTACAAGCCTAATAAAAGTCCTAATGATCTTAAATGTTATGATTAGTCTACATTAGTGGAGAGTGACATGAAAAATAAGGTTATGGAGTCTCAAATGAATATATCTAGAGATCTGTCATAAGACTATTACACGCATACACTTAGGATTCAAGAGTAAACCATATATTGTATTTGAATAAAAGTTCTACATAACCTTGTGATTCTGATATTTTCCTTGGTTTCACATTTTAAATCCTTGAGGAATGCCTAGTAAGCCAAAAACAACTAATCACTCACTCATCGTTTGAATTTTGAATTTTATGTGTTTTGCTTGAGGACAAGCAAAAGATTAAGTTTGGGATATTTGATGAATGAGTTTTGTACTCATAAATTAAATATTTTCATCTTATCTTTTTGCCATAAGTAAGCATATATCTCCCTTATTTGTCTTTAGTTTTGTGTATTTTTACAGATAGAGAGAAGAATGGAAAATGAACTCAATTGGAGAAATCAGAGCTAAATTGTGGCTCTTTGGGAATGATGTTTATAAAAATAAAACAAATTCATTGAGCATAGATGAGTAAGGAGTATTATCTTATTGACTCTTGAAACAAATCCTAATAGATATATGCACAAATTTAATCTTGATTTATTACCACATTTCTAAAAGAACTAAAACATAAAGATTCAAGGCAAAACACTCAATGTTAAAAATATGTTTGTTGTTTGTAGTCCAACCCAACTTTGCTGTAGTTTTTGGGTCGTATATCAGAAAATACATATACATTATGTATGAAATTTGGTAAGTGAGTAGCTAACACAATTGGATACAACTTTTATGTTCAAGTGGTTTGAAAATTCAGACATTAAGAAGGCCAAAAGTGGTTTAGAAATGAATCTGTCTACTGATGTAGTTCAACCCGACTTTGCTCTAGTATTTTGACCATACGTTACAAATTACGTATCTAATTTGTCCACAATTTGTCTTGACGGAAAGATAATGAAATTTTCTACAACTTTCATATTGATGGAGTCAGCAAATTCTACAAATTTTAAGAAGATATTCAAGGTTCAATTTCAGTGCACATGATAGAATCCAAATTGTCAACTTTATACAACTTTCACCTAACAATTTTAACAATTACCACACCAACCACACCTAAGTGTATCTATAAATAGAGGCCTCAAAGAGATGAATGGGGAGTTTGGAGAGAGCTTAGAAAAGCTTTGTGGGAGTTCTAAATACTTGTAATATTTTTCTCTCTTTAGACATTTTGTATTTTCATTTTCTTTCATAATATTATCATATTTTTTCATCTTTCATTTTGCTTTCTTGCCTTGATTATAGAGAACTAATCTCCTAATGTTAAGGTAAAAGGGTGAAACTCTTAGTATGAAAATAATAATTCATCTAACTCTCAATTTTAGTGTTTATATTTGATGTTGTATTTACCCACTCCTTTTCTTTTGTTATGTTTTAATGGCTGGCTGAGCCACCTATTTCTTCTTGTTGTTGTTTAATGGCTGACTTTGTCGCCTACTTCTTATTTTTATGGTTCATGATTGGCTTTTCCACCTACTTATTTTATTTTATTATTGGTTGGCTTTACCACCTATTTAATTTTGTTATGTTAATTTTTTTCCGCCTTTCTCATTTTCTGCATAATTTAATCTTGTAAAATGTGAATTTTGATATATTGTAGACAATCTTTGGCACAATAAATACTTGAATCAATCTTGATTTATTATAGACAATATAATGATTGACACAATTTATTCTTGAATCCATTTACAAGTTATCTTTTGCATCTTTGTATTTTTAATCTTGTAAAGTGTGAACTTTGATACATTGTAGACAATTTTTGAGACAATAAATACTTGAATCAATTTTGATTTATTATAGACAAGATGATGATTGGCACAATATACGTTTGAATCCATTTTACAAGAATGTTTTATATATTAGTAATACAATAAAAAGGATGTAAATATAACTCATGTATAAACAAAGGTGGGTTTAAATGAACATATCTTCCGATTGGAACCTTATTCATGTAAGGATTCTAATTGAGTAATGAAAGAGTAAAATTTATTTTTATTTGATATACCAAGAGTGGATTCCCTAACCTTAGCATATTTCTTTACTTTGAATACATCTTTATTTAATTTAAGTATATTAGTTCTTTGCATATTTTGTTCAATATTCTTTTAACAAAACAAGACATTGGCAACTAAGTTAGAATTATTTATTTTGGATTTAAATTAGAATTTTCTTTCAATTTGTAATCCTTGTGGGATCGACCTTATATACCATTAAATTTATAGTCCAATAGATTTGTGCGCTTGCGAATTTTAATTAAAACAAGTTTTTGGCGTCGTTGCTGGAGATTGCGATGGAAAGGCTATTTGGATCCAGGTAAGTATAATTCTTCCACTAGTTATAATTTTAAAAAAATTATTCTGTGTATAGTAATGTTTTTTAGAATTATTTCTTGAGAATTGATGCAGTGATTTTGGTGTATAAAATTGGTTGATTCTGTCAACAAGGCTAAAAGCGCCTAAGGAGTATGAATTTTAAGTGAGACTATTGTGACTCCTCCACACTTTCTTGAGAATCCTCCAATTGAATATTACCCATTATTACTAACACGCAAAATAAAAAAAAATTGCTGCATAATTTTGTGATTTTTTTTGTCGTATTTTCATTTTGTTTATATTGTGTGCTATTAGAAATACTTGTTTATAATTTTTTTTGTTAGTTTATACGTGCTTGGAAACGTGATAAAGATAAGTGGTTGGTTAGAAAAATTTAAGATCAACCATTGATTTTACAATAGAGACATTAGATTCTATTGGATTACCATTAAAAATGGAAGAGCAAGTTGTACACGAGAAAAACCTTATGGAATATTTCTCACGTATCATAGCTAATACTCCATCTTGTATACTGTTACCACAAACTAATGTAACTCACTTAGAGCTTAAACTAGCCATAATTCAACTATTGCCATCATTTTATGGATTAGAGATAGAAGACCCATACATGCATATTAAAGAGTTTCTTGAAATCTGCTCGACATTTCACTTTCAAAATTTTAATGATGAGTCAATCAAACTTAGAATTTTTCTATTTTCATTAAAAAATAAAGTTAAAACCTGGTTGAATTCCCTTCCTACAGAAACTATTACTAGTTGGAATCAATTATTAAATAAGTTTCTAGCCAATTTTTTTCCATATCTAAAACTGATGCCTTTGTGAGAGAAATCTCTAGTTTTTTCAAAAAGAGGATGAACAATTTTTTGAGTGTTGAAAAAGATTTAATGACCTTCTTTTGAAGTGTCCTCATCATGATTTTGAAATTTGGAGACTCGTGAAATATTTTTATGATGGTTTAACTCCATCAAATCGTTATAGATAAACTTAGGTGTGGTAGATGTGGTAATTGTCAAAATTGTTAGGTAGGAAGTGCTATAAAGTTGATAATTTGGATTCTATCATGTGCATCGAAATTGAATCTTGAATATCTTCTTGAATTTTGCACACATGAACATGCAAGTTGTAGAAAATTTTATTATCTTTCTGTTAAGACAAATTGTGGACAAATTGGATACGTAATTTGTGACGTATGGTCAAAATACTATAGAAAGGTCAAGCTGGACTGCAACAGAAAATAGATTCTTTTCTAGCCCACTTTTGACCCTTTTAATATCCGAATTTTCTAACCACTTGAACATAAAAATTGTACCCAATTGTGTCAGCTACTCACCTACCAAATTTCATACATATTGGATATGTATTTTCTGAGATACGGCCTAAATACTGCAGTAATGTTGGACTGGACTACAAACAGCAAACATATTTTCAACAATGGGTGTTTTGCCTTGAATCTTTATGTTTTAGTTTTTTTAGAAATGTGATCATAAATCAAGATTAAATTTGTGCATATATCTATTAGAATGTGTCTCAAGAGTCAATAAAATAATGCTCCTTACTTAGCTATCTTTAATGTATTTGTTTTATATGCTTGATTTATAGACATCATTCCCAAAGAACCACAATTTTGTTCTGATTCTTCCAATTGAGTTCATTTTCTATTCTTCTCTCCATATGTAAAAAAACACAAAACTAAAGACAAATAAGGGAGATATATGCTTAATTATGGTAAAAAGATAAGATGAAAATATTTAATTTATGAGTATAAAACTCACTCATCATAAGCAAATTCCGCTAGGGACAAGAATCTTTCTCCACTGCCTTGAAAATCAAGCACACATGCCCACGAGCTGTGAATTGTTATATTTCATCAGAAATAATCGATATTGGTATCCTTTGAAGTCTCACTATCTAATTCAAATACAAATTTGCATATTGAGTTACGTTATATCTGGTTTTCACTAGTAGAAAATATACTGATTTAGTCAACCTATCAATGATCACTCATATTGAATCAAACCCTTTTGGTGTCCACAGTAGCCCTGTAACAAAATCCATAGTTATTCTCTTTCATTTCTATTCAGGTATTTCTATTTGTTGATGTAACCCTGCAGGCCTTTGATGTTTTGCCTTTACTTGTTAACATGTTAAGCACCGAGAAACATAATTAGCTATATCTTTCTTCATACCATTCCACTAATAAATTTCTTTTAAATCTTCATACAATATAGTTGATCCAGGATGAATGGTATACTTTGATTGATGGGCTTCTCCTAGAATCTCTTTCTTGAGTTCTTCTTTATTAGGTACACACAACCGCTAGCTCAATCTCATAATTATTTTAGAGTCTATAGTAAATTCAACATCACTGCCATTCTTCAACTCTTCAATCTTCTTACATAAATAAACATCATCTTCTTGTGCCTTTTTTACCTGCTCAACCAAAGATGATTGATATTGTATATGGCCCAATAGTATCCTAGGCTTCTATACTTCCAATATTACCCCATGACTTTTCAACTTATGTATTTCTTTAATCAATGACCTCTTTACCATTGTGATATGAGCCAAATTACTCATTGACTTCCTAGTTAATGCATCAGCTACTATATTGGCCTTACTTGGATGATATAGTATTGTACAAACATAATCTTTAAGTAATTCCATCCATCGTCTTTGTCTCAAGTTAAGATCTTTTTGTTGAAAAATGTATTTGACACTTTTATGATCTGTATAGATTTCACATGCCTCATTATACAGATAATGCCTCTAATTTTTGAAAGCAAAAACCACTACTGCCATTTCCAAATCATGAGTCGAATAATTTTGTTCATATAGTTTAAGCTATCTAGATGCATATGCAATGACTTAACCATGTTGCATCAACATATACCCTAATCCAATTTTTGATAGACCATAATATACTGTGTATCCTCTAGTACCTGAGAGAATAAATAGTACTAGCGTCGTAGTTAAAATATTTTTTAAGTTTCTGAAAAAATTTCTTACATTCATCTGACCAGTTAAACTTTATTTTCTTCCTTGTCAATCTCGTCAAATGAGCAGCAATTTTTGAAAAATCTTTAACGAATCTATAGTAATAACTTGCTAAACCAAGAAAACTACAGATCTTTGTAATTGTGGTAGGGTGTGGCCATTTCTGCACTACTTCTACTTTTTTAGGATTAACTTGAATACCATCCTTAGTAACCACATACCCTAGAAAAGTAACACTACTAATTCAAAATTCACATTTTGAAAATTTAGCATAAAATTGGTGTTCTCTTAAGGTTTGTAAAGCTATCTTTAAATGTTGCTCATGATCCTCTAAACTCTTGGAATATACTAGTATATCATCAATACATACAATAACAAGTTGATCCAATAATAGTTTAAGTACTCTATTCATTAAATCCATGAATGCAGCTGGACATTTGTCAAATTAAATGACATCACTAAGAACTCATAGTGCCCATACTAAATCTTGAAAGCAATTTTCAAAATATCCTCTTCCCTGATTCTCAATTAATGATACCTTGAGCTCAAATTAATTTTTTTTTGAAAAACATTAAACACATTATAGTTGGTCAAACAAATCATCTATACGAGGTAATGAGTATTTATTACTCACTGTCACTTTATTCAATTATCTGTAATCTATGCATAACTGCAGTGAGCCATATTTCTTTTTCACAAATAAGATTAGAGTACCTCAAGGAGAGTACTAGGGCGTATAAATCCCTTGTCAACAAGTCTTGTAACTAATTTTTTTTGATTCCTTAAGTTTAGTCAATATCATTCTATATAAGGATATATATATCAATATCAAATTCTATTTATCGTTTCGGGGGTAATTTAAGCAATTCTTTTGGGAACACATTAGGAAATTTCCTAATAACTGAAGCTTGATCTACATTGGTATACTTTATATTAACATCTCTCACGACTACCAAATATCCTTGGCACCCTTTTTGCAATAACTTATGGGCTGCTAAAGTTGAAATTAAATTACTAGGTACATGCTTCCACTAATTATCCACTACTTGCTACTCCTTTACTAACTTTTTATGCTATTGATGACATCTTCATACTGTATTAGATAGAACACACTTCAAAACACTTAAACAAAGTCAACCCATTTTGACTTTATTCTTTAACATGCCTATGCAATGTATTAACAATCAATTATGAAAAGCTTATGTCTATCCAAGAGTCCTTCACATGAATTATCCATTTTGTATACCTCAAATTTTAAATTTATATGGGCAAACCTTCCTTTCTCCTAATGCTTGTACATAATATTATTGAAAACCAAATTATCTGCGAATCCTTTATATCAACAAAATCTATCATTGAAAACATTATCTTCATAGATTCCTTGCCCTCAAATTCAATCCACCCTACAGCCTTACAAATCCATTTATATAGATAGATTCCAACTCATCCATCCAAAAAGAGATTTACATCTATTTCCAAAACACTCACTTTATTACAAATCATTATCTTGGAGTTAACAACCTCAATCACATCATAACCCACTATCAATATTGTATTAGCCATCCGTCATATTGTTTTACATAAGCAAATCAAACAACCAATTCAAACCTTCTTGATATTCAAACAAGCCATTACCTTTGTGTTCAGATGGAATCTTCTTATTTTCAGTTAATTCTTTTTCTTTATACCCAAGAGGGTTCTCTTTATCACTGTTCATCAAAACGAGTTCAAAAGTTGAATTGATAGTCCACACTCAAGAGGCACCATCTAGGACATATGCATCGATGCTTAAATATCGCATACCTAAGGATAAGAGTCAGAAGGAAGAAGAGAATGACACCCTATAGAATTCCACAGCAGCATCGTAAGTATAAATATGTTCGCAATTATATACCCATACTCAAAGTCCTACTACAAAATCTTTGCTCCATTATACTACAGGAAAACCTATTGCTCTGATACCAACTTGTCACGTCCCTAATTTAAAGGCATATGAAACACATACTTTATAAACATATATTTACCATAACATGCATAATACACTCCTTTATAATAGGAAATAGTTTCATATAGGTATTCCCATGTATATGCAATATACAGATCAAGTCTGTAAATACCAAAGTAGCAAGAAAAGCATATATCCTATCTGTGATGTACAGAGCATACTCTAGAGTACAAGTATAATATAAATCAAAATCTACGAGCTCTAGAAACAAAATAGGCTTATCAGAGAATATGTCGCCTAGTTGACCACCTATCTGAAGGAAAATGACCAAAATCTATATTCTTATATCAAAAATGTGAAAATATAATGTAGTGAATTTGACAACTCAGTGAGCAGATAATACCTCCTATTACCTCTTAGGCCAACATATGAATATACTCATATTTTAAAATTTGTCACAAAAGATACAGCTCGAAAGTACATTCTTATGGGACTCACATTTCAAATATTCTTAAAACAAAAGATATTCATATATCCAAAACCATATACTGTATTGTATGATCATTAAAAAAATGTTGTTATGCATCAAAATATTTCACATGAAAATATTAGGAGGATCCCATATCAGAACCACCATATCAGAGTTCAAGCCCTTCCGTACTTTGGTGGTGTAGGATTTTTCTAAACTCAACATTTCAGTTAAGGTTTGCCCTACCACCATTCAAGAGGACATGCGAAGGGACTCTAATATAGGCATTTCTCAAGCACATAACAAGGGAGGACAAATCACATATTATATAGTTAGCATCTAGTTAAGATAGAAGACATCTTGCTCTCCTTCACATATCATATCCCGTGTATTAGCCGTCACACAAGGTTAGCACCACCCCTGCTAACTGAGGTGTTAAGGTGCACCAGGGTTAACATCACTTGTTGTTAACAAACAGTGTTTTCAATAGGATTCATCCACATAAATCATTTTTTTACATATATGACATATCGTTCAAAACAGATGTTTCAGTATAAATTCAGAATTTTTAGTCTCAGTACAATTCTTCTGTCAGAAATTTTCTAATCAGGGTAATCACATATACATGCCTTTTTCTAAGGCAATATTATAGCTTTACATATCAATGCCACGTGTACAATATATTTTCTTTACCTTATGATGAGAAATACATTTAAAATTACATATTCAATGAGTTCAAAAATTTATTTTTAAAATCATACTCTTCTTGAATAATATGCCAGATTGTAAACAAATCTGGTAATTTAATTTATTTCAAAGACATATAAAAATATAAATAACTTGTAAACAGAATCAATTATACATTTAAAGTTCAATAAGAGCATAAGGTATGTTATAAAAATAATTATCTACTCACAAGGTAAGACTCCAGGTTGGACAGCTCAAAAATGTAATTTTTTAATTTAAATTTGACCAAACAGACTTCAAAATCAAGTTTGGAGGGTCCAAAAACCTAAAAAGTGACTCTGAGAGTTTAGTTAACGTCGTTCAACTGATAGTCATTATTCATGGCCGAAAATATTGTTCATATTGGTCGAAATCACTATTCACGCTGGTTGGGGGCTACTGTTCAAGACACAAAAAGTTGTCAAATAGTTGATAAATTTTATATGTTATAGTTTATCTATCTTTTGAATCCATCTACAATGTCAGATTTTTAATTTGAAAACTCTAAATAGGAGTTTAAAAACTTACCTTTTTATAAGATTTTTTACTTTTGATCTACGACGATTCTTCGTCCTGAATCCAATGATATCCTTAGTTTTGATATCAGAGGCTCAAAGGTACTCCAGATCTAGAGAGAGAAAATGAGGAAAGAGAAAGTTACTATTCATACTATTCATTTGCCTCGAAAATTTTTCGTCTCTTTTTTTAATTATAAATAATAATGAAAGGACCAATTAGCAATTTGTTAATTGTTAGAGAAAGTCCTTGAAAATTTTATTATTTATATTTTAACCCTTAAACTTTTAGAAAATTACAATTTGACCTAAAAAATATTAATAAATTTTTATTTTCATCCTTAAAAGCTTTCAATTACATCTCTATTCTTTTATTTCTTTTAATAATCCATCCATAAATTAAAATTACTAAATCTTAGGGGTGTTACATTATTTGTCGTGTGCCTTGTCTATTGGGAAATTATCATTACTTATTGAATTGTGATGACAAATCCTTAACCAAAGGTATTAAGCCTATTGTCTTTCATAAGCATGTTGTGATTATAGGCATTTTGAGTTCTCTTGATATGCTTGGTTAGTGGGAGATATAAATGTATCATGATTTATTTCATTTCGTGGTTATGAACTTTATTTTGTATTGGATACATTGTCAGTTCAAGATTTAACTTTAATGATTTATTAATACCATACAAATTATTGTTCGGTAACCTTGTGTTTATTGTGCATTTGTTAAAATGTATTGTTTTATTTGTATGAATCATATACATATTATTGTTTGGTTAACCTGGCATTTATTGTGCATTTGTTAAAATGTATTATTTTGTGTTTGTAGTTTATTTGAGATAAATCTCCTATAATTTTTAAAAATCTATATTAGTTTCAAACATTTCATATTACTCATAATTGATATCGTATAGGTATTTTGAGACATGTTGGATTTAAGGTTTAAGGCTGGGTGTCAGCCTTAAGCATTGTTTTAGTTGTCTCAATAATTGATACCATACTGAAATTTTTTAGACAAATTGGCTTAATATTTAAGGTTAGAGAATTTTTTTCCTTGTCTAATTTTTTTGAAGCACGTAATTAAAAGGATCCTCACCCAATTGTTTTTTAGACATATTTTTTAAGGGAAGTTTTATAAGAACTTGTGACTCAGTGTCAAGTTTCAAGTGTTGGGTTGCCTAATCATTGACACCATATTTAATATGTAAGATAACAATAAGTTTATCTTGCTTATTTGGTTTTCAAATGTGTTGAAGAGAAATTGGAGGACTACAATGAAGATAGCATATTTTATATCACATTTTAAAGCTATTTTTCTGACTACACTACATCACCATTGCTCATGTTGATAGTATTGGTGACGTTTGTAATCTTAAATAGGTCTTGTATCCTATAATTGATACAATGATTGCCATGATTGATATTATTGGTAGTGTTAGATTGAGTTGTTTGAAGGTGTCATCCATGGATAATTTGTCTTTTTAAAATTATGGCCATGTACTATTTTTGTTGTTCAGCTGGAGAGCCTTTTTAAATAAAAAAAATTCAAAATTATAAAAACTACAACTAATGTTGCCAAGGTGAGAGAATGTAAAAGTTTTCTTAATTGTGAACATTCTTTAATTGTATATTTTGCGTTTTGTGAAAAACAAGCTATTATATGATCCATTTTAATAGACTTACTATTATAAAAAAATAAATTTTAGTGACAACTTATTAAATTGTCATTGAAAGTGCACTTTTATTGACAACCTTTCGAAATCTTTACGACAAATATATTTTTGGTGTTGACTTTGAAAAACTATCAAGAAAGTGAGATTTTTAGTGGCGACTTAGCAAAGTCGCCACTAAAAGTGGTACCCATTAGCTTTCAATGGCAAATGTAAAGTGTAATAGTTATATTTTAATTTTTTTTGTTTAATTATATAATACATTATTTTTTTTTCTGGAGAATAGATATATCATAAATTTTTTAAATGCATATTTTTGTAATATTTTATATATTTTCTTTTATATTTTTATTTTAAATTTAAATTTATTTTTAAATAATTTTAATAACAATACATGTATTTTGATATTTGAAAAATATATTTTTAATTTTTTATAAATGTTACTTAAAAATTATTTTCTCTTTTAAAATATTTTTATATTAATTCTATTAATAAAAATTTAATAAATTTATTTAACTAATTAAAACAAAAACTTAAACTATGTAACTCTTGATTATCACAAATAAAAAAATACGCTAGATATTTATAAATAGAATGAATTTAAAAACATTCTTTAAAATAAATTAATCTTTTAAAAAATAAATTGATAAAATAAAATTTTAAAAAATAAAACTGAAAATGTATATATATTTAAGAAGTCAAAACATATGAAAAATAAATTATTATTATTAAAATAAATAAAAATATATTAAAAAAGAAAAAAAAATCTAAAACGTTAAAGCATAGCACCCTAAAGAGGATTGATATAATTTGTGGAAAGAATTAAATTTTAAAATATATTAAAAATAAGAGTAAATACACAATTTAGTCCCTGAATTTATTAGGTCATTATATTTGAATCCCTAAATTTAATTTATTGCATGGTTTTGTCCCCGAATTTATCAAATGTCATATAATTTAATCTTTTTGTTATCTCTACATTAATTGTTTGTTGACGTAGCCCGTTAAGTGATTACGTGGTATGTTAAATGACAACTAATCATGTTACATCAACACTGACTCAACCTACAAAAATAGTAAATACACAATTTAGTTCTTAAATTTATTATATCCCTATAATTTAGTTCTTAAATTAAGTCATTATACAATTTAATCCTCGATTTTACTAAAGATAAAAAAAATTAGTTCTTCTATTATTTTTACACTAATTGCTTATAATATAGCCAATTACAATAATGCTGACTTAGTTTAAAAATAAATTTCAAAATGTTTCATTTTTCACTTTATTTTTTCACTTCTTATATAAAAAATTTTATTTTCTATCTTCAACTAACAACGTCATTAAACACTCTCTTACTATGAAATTATTCTAATAAGTTTTTTATAATTAAAAAAAATTATTTTGAAATTTATGATATTAACAATCATGGGTAATTAATTTGACACTTTACACATTTTGAGCTATAAGAAGATGTCAGGATTTCAACGTTCTTAATTCTTTCTTGTTTAGTGTCGTGCTAATTCTTATAATTTTTGCTCTAAATTATATATTTTAATGCTAAAAAATTTATGGTTGATATTTATTAGTTAGCTCTCGTGATCGTATTTGAATATTGTTGTGTATTTTAATAAAATACTTCTTTTATTGCAGATCTTTTTGCTTATCATTTTTTTCAATTAGGGACAAGGAAAAATGTGCTTTAACTTATGGAAAATATTGTCACTCTACTGATAAATAGTTGATAGTATGAATAAATTTTTTATTGAATTGTAAATACATTTATAATGGCTTTATTTTTATTTGAATGTTTTTATAGTTTTCATTGCCCCACAAAATAAATACAATAATTAGCTCAACAACTTGAAATAAACAATATTGTATAAAATTCAGGACACAATTTTATTTTAAAATTTTATAGATGAGTTAATGATAATATGACATGATTAGTTAACTTTTAACGTATCACGTAAACACTCAACATGTTATATCAACAAACAATTAAGATAAAAATAACAGAAAAATTAAGTTATTTGATGTTTGATAAATTCGAAGATTAAATTATATAATGACATGAATTTATGGATTAAATTGTAAGGATATAATAAATTAAAAGATTAAATTATAAGAATATAATAAATTCAGGGACTGAATTGTGTATTTATTTTTATAAATATGAGTCAACACTGATATGACATGATTTGAATTAAATTGTAAGAATATAATAAATTAAAATATTAATTTGTAGGAATTTAATAAATTTAGAGACTAAATTGTATATATATTTTTTAAATTGAGTCAATATTGATGTAGTATGATTAGTTGGTATTTAATATATTACGTGAGTACTTAACGGACTACATCAGTAAATAATTAGTATAGGAATAACACAAAGATTAAATTATCTAACTTTTGATAAATTCGAAAATTAAATTGTACAATAAATTTAATTTAATTATTAAAATATAATAATTTAATAAATTTAAAAATTAAATTATATATTTATTTTAAAAATAAATTTTTTAAAAAATCTATTTCGGAAGCTGCGCACTCATCACACCTTGTTCGTTGTTCAATATCTCGACTGCTCAAGAAGTTGGACTAGCTGCTCCTCCGACCCGGAGTGGATTCGAGGGGAAGAGCAGAGCCTCACCTTGCAGTAGGAAGGTGTTCGTTGTTGGGACGGGTTCAAACTGGACTGAAGGGAGGAGGAATTAAATACTCCGTCCGATCTTACTGGGGATTCATCACTGGCTAGGGCTTTCGAATCAAAACATGGGCATCTGCAACTAAGAGGGAGCAGTAGATCGTCGAACAGAGAGCTTCCTTCACGCATCGAAACGCAAGATTTCCTCTGCTTCACAACCCTAGCCCCCATCATGCCCACTCCGAGTGGCATCCCGTCTAGCAGCCCACCCCCACCTCGATGGCCGGCCACATCCTAATGTGAAGAGAAGGATTTGGCTTCTTTTTTTTGGGTTCCATTAGGCAAAAGAGTAAGGGGATTTTGGAGGGAAATTCCTGCATCAAAGAGCCACCGGTTTCCGATTCTGCATCAAGGAAACAAAAATCTGAGGACCTCACGAGATGTAGGGGATTGGAGCTGGTTTTGTGCCTCAGGAATTTAGATCAAGATGTGGTTATAGAGGTCAGATCTTATGCTTCCGATTCTCTTTTTCCTTTCTGTTATAATTCAATTAGGTTTGGTTGTTTTTCTGAGAAATTATCTAAGGGCAGTTGCTTAAGCTTGTTGATTTTTCAAATCTGCTGGCTGTAGTCTAATATCAAAACGCGAGGTCAATTTTTCAAATGGAAAAAAGAAATAAAACCACTTTAGAAAAAGTTGTCTTTAGCTACATAATATAAGGGAACTGTGCTTATGTAAAGCACGTAAACTGATGACATATTAGTTATATATTGCTGCAATTAAATGCTAATTCTTGGAAGCTAAGAAATTTGAGTGATTCTGTTATGTTGTTTTGGCATGCACAATCTTGATTTCACATCGTGCTTTGTTACAGTGGATTCAAGTTGACTTGTTGGTCCAGTATAGTTTAATTATGTGCCTTTGTTCTTAATCCTTATGTATGCAAATATCCATTGATCTTCATATACATGTCTCTAGTTACAACATTCCAGAATTGGCTAAAAGACATAAGGTTTATGCCATAGACATGATAGGATTTGGGTGGAGTCACAAAGCAATCATCAAGTATGATGCCATGGTTTAGAGGGTTCAAGTGGTTGATTTCTTGAAGGACATAGTAAAAGAGAGATCTATTTTATTAGGAAACAGGTAATGACTCCAATACCTAGACTAGTGATAGTGAGAAACAAATTTTTTTTCTCATAACCTTGTCTGTGGGTCAGAACATTAATAATTCTCCTTTTAGATGTGATAAAGCCAAAATTTTGATATTTTTCCAATGAAAATACTTTTTCAGCCTTGGAGGATTTATCACTTTGGTTGCAGCATCTGTGTTGTTCGAGCTTGTCAATAGAGTAGCTCTACCAAATTCAGCAGGACAATTTGGGGATGGAAATATAAAAATTAAACAGTCTGAAAAAATACCTCTTCAGAAGTTTGATGGAAACCACTGAAGGAAAATTTTCAGGGTACAGTTCTTGTATTTTTGTTCTGGCAGGCAAAGCAACCATCTTGTATTGAATATCTCTAAAGCTGTCTCTTCACAATTAATTGTTTGTAGATTCAAATTGTTGATATTATAAATAATTTTCAACTATTAAATTTAAACTAATTTATTATTTGAGTCACAAATTTCTAAATTTGATGTTGTCAAGAAAAAAGCCCCAACTTTTTTGTTATTTGCAGGGGACATGGCTTCCAACATTGAGAAACCTTTTGGCCAAGATAAATGGGACTTTCAGTCGTAATATCCAAGAGATGGCTATTGCAGTAGAAGTTTCACTAGGTATATAATTAACTAATTTAGGGAAATCTTACTCTAGTTTTCAGACTTGTTCATTTTTTATTCAATGGTTCTCTTCTCAGATGAGCATGATATGGACTTTGATAAGCTTGGTGTATAAAAGTAAAATTCAGGTGACTGCAGTTCTGACTTTTTTATTTGTTTATTTTATTTTATTTTAATTTTAGTATATATGAATTCATAAAGCGAATGGGAGTTAAAATCATTAATTTGGAAATTATAAAATCCATCAAACTTGAATGTTATGATCAAAACCTGCCTTTACTTTTCGAACTAGAATAATTAGACAGATATTGATGAAGTAATTATAATCTGTTGGACTTAAATACACTTTATATAAAGGTTAGGAACACATCTTATCACTGCTGGTTTAGCCTAAATATGGATCATATTGTGACACTTTACAGTGCTTCATATGAATATGTATAATGAACAAACCCCATTTTCCCCCAATTTTCTCTAGATTGTTGATAGGAACCATGTATTAAATATCATAGATAAGAATAATATTAAAAGAACCTTTTTTTCGGCTTTTAGCTAATTGAAAGATTTTTTTTCTTATAAATGTGAAACTATTAAAAATGATTTAATAGTTAATAACTTATCTATTGATCTCATCCATGATAGGCCACTATGGCGCCGTTTAATTCATGTAGCCGATCCCACCTAGTGGGAAAAGGCTTAGTTGTTGTTGTAAATGTGAGACTTATTTATGTTGATTTAGTGTTTAATGCATATAAGTTTCAAATTTAATGGAAGAAAAATTATTGAACCTCTTTAAATTGAACTATTGTTAACTTTGCATGTCATGATGTAAATGGGAACACACACACAGTCCTTCTGATCAGAACTTAGATATGGTGAGCTCACACACACACACACACACACAATCCTTTTGATCAGAACTTAGATATGGTTAGCTGTCATACACAATAATTAGTATTACTTTGAAAGCTTTTGCTTTTTTTATAGTTCTAAATATAGTCCTTTTATATTTTTCATTTATTTTCATCGAGCAGGATAATAACAAGGAGATATTGTCGTTGGGTTATGGTGAATCCAACATGGAGATATGTGGATGCACAAGAAGCAATTATAGTGAATTTTCATTGTCTTAGGATTAATTAGTTTTATTTATAATTAGTTATTCATTTTTTTTTGAAATGTAACTAGTTACGTTACATTGAACATTTGTAGTTGAATTGATTGTTTTTAAATATAAATTTAAATAATGATATTATTTATTATGATTTTAGCCAGATAATTAATTTAATTATTTTTTTATTTTTTTGATTATTATATTTGTAGTTAAACATATAATTATTAATAATAAATAAATTAATATAAAAAATTACAATTATACTTTTAATAAAAATTAAAGTCGCCACTAAAAGTTTACTTTTAGTGGCAATCATGAAAAATCGCCACCAAAAGTGGATTTAGGGGCTATTTTATTCGCCTCTGAAAGTCTTTTCAATGGCGACTATGGAAAATCATCACCAAAAGTGGATTTAGTTGCGACTAAAAGTGGACCTTTTACTCTCACTTTTATTGTTTTTAGTGATGATTTTAATCGTCACTGAAGGTTAATTTTTGGCGGTGACTTCAAAAGTCGCCACGAAAAGCTTGCAACGACAAGATTATCAATGATAATGTGGTGGTAACTAAAAGTTTTTAGTGGCAATTTTAAGACTTTCAGTGGTGGTTTTTGTTGTCATTAAAAGCTTATTTTTTTTTTTTTTTGTAATGTACATAAAGCCCAATTAACTTTGTGATCCTTATTGTATAAGTTTTGTGCACTTTATTTAGTTTTGGTACAGTTAGGCAGTTTAATGTAAGCCTTTAACTCTATTAGGCTTGTGATAGAAAGGCCTTTAATGTTTATTATATATTTTGTTAGGTTCTCTCTTCATTTCCATTGTTTTTGACAATTTATTTTTTACCTTCTATGGAATTAGCCAACTATTGTGAGAAAGTTAGGGAGAAAGGTTTAGTTTAAAGTGCTCACTTGAGCTTATATGGTATTAATTCTAATAGCAACTTCATGTTCACTTCTAATATATTAATCTATTTGGTGTTCTAAATTCATATGATAGATCAATTTTTCTTACAACCTCATCTAAATTGGTAGTTGTTAATGGATTGTTAGCACTAGTTTATGGATATATTTGATGCAGTTCAATTAGTACTATAAAAAAGGACTATAATTCGCCAACTAGCTTTTTTAACTTGTCCAATAGACAAACTTGGATAATTCCATATACTCCTCAAAACACAAGTGACTGTAACAATGGAAATTGGTTTATCTAGGAAAAATGTATCTAAGAAATTGTCTTTTGAAACCTTTAACCTCTTTTGTACCAACTCCTCAAGAATCTCTATAACATTTTCTAAATTAGAATTAAGGTACTAAATTTTGTTTTGAACTATCGTTTCAGTGACTCTGAAAACGGAAATATTTTGAAACGTTTCGAAAATTTCATAAAAACGAAATTTTTTTTAAGAAATATTTTAAATAATATTTTTTTTCAATTTTAAAATATTTTAACATAATATTAATGATATAGATATATAAAATTATATTAAAATTAATTCGAATTAATATTTATAGTTGAATAGTAAGTAAATATGCTACTATAGTGAAAATTTTAACTCAAATTTTAACAGTATTCAACAACAATATCTCTTTTTCATCAATCTTTCCATCTTTTTAATTTTTTTGTGGCCTCTATCTTTAAATTTCTCTCTGTCGACTATGATTTTACCTCTATTTTTAGGTATTTCTCTCAGATACCTTCCTTTTTCTTTGTCTCTCAATTTCTCTTTTCATCATTTTTGTAGTTCTTTCTTTAAAATGAAGGTAATGAAGGAAAACAATGTTATGAGAATGAGGAGGGAGAATTGGAAGATGACAAAAATGTTGTGACTTGTGAGAAAAAATAATTTGGTATTGGATATGATGTGATGTTACTTTCATCTACTTTTAAATTGTCAATTTTTTTATTTTTTAAATTGGTTTGATACTTTTCTATCGAAACAACTCGAAATAAGAGTATTTACATCGAAATAACTCGAAACAAGTCGAAATAAGAGTATTTTCATCAAAATAACTTGAAAATAATTCGAAATAAAAGTATTTTCATCAAAACAACTCGAAATAAGAGTATTTCTACTAAAACATTCTACAACATAATAATTTCAATTGAAATGGTATAATTTCTTAACAAATACTTTATTTCGTTTTGATAATTTCGTTTCATGTTGGTGATTTTAAAAATGGAATTGACCACTACTAATATCCTGATTAGAACCCTGATTAGAACTACTAATATCCAGCTTGTTTATGGATATCCACAATAGACTCCATTAAAGCTGAATTGACCACTAAATTATAGAATTGTAATAGAATGATACGAGAGAAGGTCTAGGAAAGCCCCTAGGCACAAACCAAAACCAACAAAGGAAAATCTTCCCTTAGAAATGCAGGGGTAATCGCCTCCTAAAAAGTTGCTTAATTAAGTTTCTTAAAAAATATTTGCCCCTTCAAATTTTTTTAAAAACTAAATATAGCCCCCTCAATTAAAACAAGTCAATAAAATGTTAAGTCCACTTCCTATAAATTTAACCCAAAGTTCAATAGCTCACTTCAAACAAACCTAAAAAGTTCAATAGCACTAACCCCTAGTTCTGATGTTTCTTTTCTTGTCAATTGTAGCTTACCAATTACAAAGCAACTATTTCCTTTCTTTTCGTGTGCCACTTTCTTTCCTTCTTTCTAACTTTTACTTTTGTCTCTTTCTCTTCTTCTTTGCTTGTCTCTTTCACACGAAACTCATCTTTTTTTCACCATTTGCTGATTTGCTAGAGTAATCAACCTAAATTTTTAATAGGTAAAAAATATTTTGTTTATTGTTCAGCATATACAATAATTTTTGTTCTTAGTTTATATTCATTGCATTGCCTTGAGTTTTTCTTATAGCAAAAGAATGAAGAAGAGTCTTGGAGAAGGAGAAATGGAAGATGTCTTGCTCTTGCTATGGGAGTTTTTCTCTTTGTTTTATTTCTTGTTCCTTTTGTTTGTTGATTGTTGTTATATTTTGTCTCTATTTTGAACGTATACCTCTCTAAGATAAGTATGAATAATTTATTTCAAATAAATTTATATTCTTGTTTGTTTAAAATAGAGGCACTTATTGATAAATTGAAACTTCAATTTGCTCATCAAAAGGAGCATCCTATATAATTAGTAAGTATTTCTCATTTCATGAATCTTGAAATTGAATACTAGGTTCTTATAAATTATAGTTGTTTGAATTATGTAAATCATTTTTAGATTATTTTGAAGTGATAAGTTTATCCAATTATCATGAAATAGCATAATGGCAAAGAGTAAGAAAATTGATGCAATTTTCAAGAGAAAAGCTAATGACAAAGAGGAAAGTAACATAGCTTTTACGTGTTCACCCCATGAAAAAAATTGTTTTGATAATGCTCCAATATCTAAATGTTAGGAACAACTTTTTAAGATTTGAAATTTATTTCTAATGAATTTAATACGTGACCTGGGCCAATGCTGTCAAATATGACAATATCTTGTGAGCCAAAGAGATGAAGTCTAAAGGACTTATTAAAATGGGACTCATATCAACATAAACATAGAATTTATCCTCTGGAAATAAAGATCCAAAGAGATTTGTCTATAATCGGTTTAGTATATTTCCTTTTTGGTTAGAGTACTCTCTTACTACAAATGCTACTTATTGTTACCTTGTTTTCTCTTTAGTCCAAAATCAAATAGACATATGGGGTAGATCCTTTTATTGTTAAAGGATTTCAAGTTTGGAAAAAACTCAATGATGAAAAAATTGTGCTTTTCTCAACCATATAGGAGGAGACCCTACCTTACCACATAATAAAGCAATGAAAGCTTGTGAAAACTTATTGAATCAATCTAGGCACATTAGCAATATTATTAATGTAAAAAGTTTAGATCAAATTTTGAAAAATCGACTACGTCTTAAGATCTATATTGTTACAGTTCGTTGGTTAACATTTCAAACTTGTGCTTTTAGAGGTCATGATGAAACTTCAAAATCAAAAAATAGGGGTAACTTTCTTGAGATGATAAAACTCTTAACATCATTCAATGATGAAGTAGCAGAAGTTGTGTTAGAAAATGCGCCATATAACTTTAAGTATACTTCACATGCAATTCAAAAGGAAATTTTGCATATCCTCTCAAGTAAGGTTCGTGAAATTCTAAGTTTTGCATAATTGTTGATGAATCATGTGATGAATCAAAAAGAGAGAAAATGGCCCTTGTTTTTAGGTTTGTTGATAATAGTGGTCGTATAGAAGAAATATTTTTTGATCTTGTGCATGTTAAAGACACTACAGCATCAAACCTTAAAAAATAGTTGTATGATGTCTTCTCTCAACATGGTCTTGATGTTTCTAATATTTGTGGTCAAAGTTATGATAGAGCTAGTAATATGAGAGGAGAATGGAATAGACCACAAGAACTTTTTCTCAAAGATTGTCCTTACGTATACTATGTGCACTGTTATGCCCATCAATTATATCTTGTATTGGTTGTTGTTTCTAGAGAAGTTATTCGAGTTCATAAGTTTTTCTCAAATTTGATTACCACGTATTCATCTAATAAACGACATGATGAATTGCAAGCTACTTAGTTAGATGAAATTGCAAATTTTCTTGAGATTGATTGTAATAACCCTCTGTTAATAAAACCTTTGAAGGTTAAGTACAAATAATTTGAAACAAGGAAGTTGAGAACAACGTAAAATTTTAGAGCGTTTCTGACCTTTCTTCTGACCTTTCTTCACTCATATAAGCATAACTCTCTCATATGAAATCTAAATTAAGTGATTCCAATTTTTGTTGAAAGATAAGACATATATCTATAATTTTGATGTTGGGAACTTTCGCTAATTCTGTGAATATGATAATGATAGGAGGCAAAAACCGCAGCATAGTGTGGTTTGGACCTTTGCTCACTATTTTGTTCATAACTCTTTCATATGAACTCCAAATTAGGTGATTCAAGTGGCTAATGAACGCTAAGAGAAAGGGCTACAACTTTCATGTTGGACGTTTTGTCAAATTTGGCCAATCAAATGGTGCACTGTAGCCCCGAAGTACGGCCGTGCTCCAGGACACGGCCAGGCCGTGCTTCGGGCTGTTTTTGCATATTTCTGCAGCCTTCTCCCTCTTTTCCTACATTTCTCCATAGCTGAACCCTTCCTCTCTCTCTCTCTATAATTTTCTCCACCTTCTCTCTAAGATATCTCACCATCCAGCCAACCGATTCGAGCTACCAAGGTATCATTGGACTCGTGGGAAGGAGAGCTACAAACCCCACCGATCAGTCTCGTCGGAAAACCGCCGAAATGTCGCTGGAAAATCGCGTGAACAGTAAACTCCAAGGTAAAAATCCGTCCAATCGCGTTTTAAGCTTCGTTCTTCCGAAATTCTTTCGATAGATAGTCTTAGAATTAGTTTCTATGTTAGAATATAAGGTTTTTAGGTTTAGGGTTAGTTTTCTGGCCGACGTGAATAGTGTTTTCGGCCGGCATGAATAGTGACTTTTAGGTTTATTGAATTCTCATGTTATGTCTATGTTTTCTAGGTTGTTGAGCCACCAAGAGGTGAAATTCTCGTTGTTGGACTCCTAGTACGGTGAATGGGTTTTTTCATACTATAGTGCATGTTTTACGAATTCGGTTTATAACTCTCTCGTATAATTTTAACTAGTTAGAATGTATGCTAAATTGTTTTACCGCTTTGAAAAACTAATATGTTCCAACCATGTTAGAAATTATAAATTTCAATCCTAGTTGAACCCTAGGTATGCAGGGCAAGCATCTAGACTGATAATTCTCCATTGAGCTAGTTTTATAGAAATGCGAACTTAGTCATAGAAATGAACTAAGTTAGCCATGAAATGATTTGATGCATGCGAACATCTATGCGACGTCTACGGACGATATGTTTAAAGGAAAAGTTTATGATGATAAAGGTCTCCATGGGAATCCATGGATGAGACATATTTTAGAACGAAGTTTTATGCATGAAAAGAGTTAGATGGAGAATTATAGCTTTATTATAATGTTATTGAAATGTTTTACTTTAAACTCTTTGAATAACATATTTTCAAATGTTTTCCATTGGATGAACCCTTTCAGATCACTGTTAGCTAGCCGCAGGTAGTGCTAGCCCTGGTGCACTATGGTCATGCGGAGGTTTCGGCCTAGGATATTGTGACGGACTTATGACCGCCTAAGTCACGGAATTTAGGGTGGACTTACGTCTATGCCTACAATGATTGCCACACCCTTGCTATGTGCTTGGGGGAATTTAGGGTGGACTTATGTCTACGCCTACAATGATTGACACACCATTGCTATGTGCTTGAGGGAATTTAGGGTGGACTTATGTCTACGCCTACAGTGATTACCCTCCCATTGCTATGTGCTTGGGGAAGATGATAGATCTGTTAAGAAAGACCTCCAATAGACTAGTGCATTTTTTCTTAAAGATTAAATATTTCTAAACAATCTCATTCATCATTGTGATTGCATAAATAACTTCATTTATTACTTACTATGCATAATTGATTTGCTTTACGGTTACTGATTTAAATCATGTTTTATCTTTTGAATATACATTTGAACTATTTAGCTATTCTTTCAATAAATTATGGTTAAATGCTTAATGTTTCTATTATTATCTTTACACTTTGATTTCAATTATTAAACTCATTGCGAAACACTTGTACTTGGTTTGCCTTGTTTCTGTTATAGTGTGATTTACCCATTCACTGAGATGTGGTCTCACCCCTCTTCTGTTTCCTCCCCACAGATAGTCAAAGAGACTTTGATCCAGCTACAGCTTCGTAGGAGGCTGAATATAGCGTTGATGAGCTCCAGTTTGGGCAAAGCTCTTTTGTACTGTTTGTCTAGTTTAGTTTATGTCTAGTGTATCTCCATGAATTTACAGGCAGGATCCTCGCTTCTTGCGTACTTTGATGTGTTGTTTGGAAAATGGTTTTATGTTTTACAACGATATTTGTATTATGAGACCATGGGCCAAGTTGAATCACGAATGTTGGATTCATGAGATATATATATATATATATATATATATATATATATATATATATATATATATATATATATATATATATATACACAATATTTTTTTATACTGGATGTTGCATATGTGGCCAGTTATATTTATTATGTACTCTGGATTGTGTGCTGGATGTTTGTATGTGCTATGCATTAGGTTTGCGGCTAGGGGAAAACCCTTATGCCGTGCCGATCATGTGTTCTATCATTTGAGGCTGTGACATTGATGGACTTAAAATTGGTAAAGGAAAAAATTAAAGTGGGACTTTGAAACGGGCTGAAGATACTCATTGGAGCTCTCATTTTAACTCAATTTGTATTATGATAAATATGTTTTTTGCAACTTGTTTAGTTCTTTAGAAGATTATTGTTGATTGGCCAACTTATTCTCAAAGAAGGGATGTTGATACTACTTATAATATTTTTATTTAATTTGAGTTTATATTTACTTTACATTTGATGAAAAAGATATGAGAATAACAAATATTCTTTGTCAAGTTTTGTAAGAACAATATCAAGAAATAGTTAATGCAATAAATTTAGTTCATATTACAAAAATTCTCACTTAAAAGTTGAGAGGTAATGGCTAGCAAGATTTATTGAAAAAAGTGACATTATTTTGTGAACAATATGACATTGATATTCTTGACTTTAGTGCTCCTTTTATAGCATGACAAGGGCGCTCTCATTACTAAAAAGATCATATCATAGTGGAACACTATTATAGAGTGGAAATACTTTTTTGTTACAATAGATAAACAATTACTTGGGTTGAATAATAAGTTTAATGACAAATGCATTGGAGCTTTAAATGTTTAGCTCTCTTTTAGTTCCTAAGGGTGTTTATAAAGCTTTCAACATTGAAAATATTTGTACTCTTGTGGAAAAATACTATTTTGATGATTTTATTGAGCAAGAGAAGATAATTTTAAAATCTCAACTTCAGCACCTTATTATTGATGTTTCCAATCATCCAAATTTAAAGAATCTATCAACTATACCTAAATTGTGTTGTGCTTTGGTAAGAATAGAAAAATTCAAGGTGTATTACTTTATTGATTGGTTTATTCTCCTAATCTTGACTTTTCTAGTTACTACAACTATAATAGAATGTTTATTTTTTGTAATGAAAATAATCAAGACAAAGTTGGTTAATAAGATAAAAGATGATTTTCTTGTAGATAATATGGTGACTTATATTGAAAGAAAAATAGTTGCAAGTTTTATATATAATTCTATTATTGATAATTTCAAGTCATTAAAAGAGAGAAGAGCAACACTTTAAGTGGAGATAATTTCTCAATATTTCATTTAACATTATATTTAATTAAGTGTGTTATCACATTTCTATATTTTAATACATTAATATAATATACAGTAAACTATCATTTTTAGTTTCGTAGTGTCCTTTTGTCCTTTTGCAATTGACATGGCATCTACAGCAAATCAAGGTTATAAACTACAAGAAATCTGACAATTTGTGACCATTTTTCTGTGACAACTAAAAAAGTTGTCACTAAAAAAGACTTTTAGTGACAACTTAGAAGAATTGTCACTGAAAGTTGTACTTTCAGTGACGACTTTTTAAAGTTGTCACAAAAACACAACCTTTCAGTGACGACTTTATAAGTCGTCACAAAAAAATTGTCACAAATTGTCAGTTTATAAGTTTTTGTGACAAATTTTTGAGGTTGTAATTAAAAGATTACATTCAGTGACAACTTAGTCATCACTGAAAGTTGAAAAATAAAATTTTTCTGCTTCAACCTTTTAGTGACGACTTGGTCGTCACTAAAAGCTTAAAATACACCAAACCATAGATTATGCTATGATTTTAGGACGAAATATTTTTTTATTTCAAAATTATTTTCTATCATATTTTTAAAGTTTAAAATTTTCAAAAAATTATTTTAAATTATTTTATCTTTTAAAAATTGAATAAAAAATAAAATTTAAAAATATAATTAGTTTAAAATAATTTTGCCTTTAATTTTTTTTGGAAAAACTTTAAAATTTTGTCAAAAAATCAAAAGTGGGAATAATTTTAAGGAGATAATAATTTTTTAGATAATTTATTTTAAAAAATAAAATAAGGAAATAATTTGTTGGAAAAATAAAATAATCTATTGAAAAAATAAAATAGAAATACAGCAAAAAAATTTTGAAAAAAATAATCGTTCGTCACCAATGTCAATGAAAGCCCAGATAATATAGAAAAGATTATAAGCCAATAAAATTAGGAAGAATTAAAGTTTTCATTAAATAAGTTGTCAATCATAAGCTACCAAGATGAGTACAGGGATGCAAATTATTATTCTATCTTTTATCAAAAACATAATAAAAACAAGAATAGTAACCTATTTAGCATGATCTTTATTTTCAATCAATAAATTACAATAAAATATCACTTGAAAAGTTTCTGTCATCAAAAGTTTTGAGATCCACCATGCACCAAAAAAAGGGGCTTCAAGTTAGCTCCATTAACATGCCTCTTAATTATTAACCATAAGGGAACAAAGGTATATAGGTTAAGTAAGCAATCTAGATTCTTGTAACATCCTGTAATTTTTAAATATTTTTCTTATAAATTCTTCACCTTACATATATGCATAGAAATGTTCTAATATTAATGGAATAGGTAAAGAAAGAAAACCTAAGAGGAAATATTAGAAATAAACATGTTAAAGAAAGGTGAAATTCTTAGGTAAGGAAGATAAATTTTTGTGAATTAAAGGTCTTAAAATTTCAAGAAAATTGGATTAGGGTAATTTTTCCTAATTTAAGAGTAAAAGTTACTAAGTTTAGTATCTTCACCCATAAATTGGGCTTTTACCTATGGACACTTCATATAGAGTTTTTCCACTTCAAATAAGTTTCTAGCAAGCCCATTGGATAACCTAAGAAAGAAATAAAACATAGACTTGGACTAGGATATAGTAATAGGACCAATAGTCCAAAACTTATGAAAATGTGACTAAGCCCTCCAAGAAAGGTAGAATTTTATCCAAAGCAAAGAAAATGGGTAGGAATAAGCCCATAATGGGTAGGAATAAGCCCAAATCCAAGAGGAAAAATAAAATAAAATAAATTAGGTGATGATATAATAATGTCATAATAATAAATGGCATTAAGATAAAAATTTAGCAAGTGGTGTGATTCTACATTCATAATTTTGGCAAGTCGTATGATAATACAAGGCTTTAGGATAAAAACATCTATATCCTACACTCATAATTCTAGCAAGTGGTATGATAATACATGGCATTAGGACAAAACATTCCTATCCCACACAAATAATATCAACCAAATAATGGAGATTCAAGGGCTAGAAATTTGTCACCTAAAAAGGCAAACCTATCATACTTGTTTAAGACAAAAGAAAATGGAAATGAATCCCTAAATCAAAGGGACTTTGTCCCTTATCTTAAGAACATATCATCATAATTTTCAAAATACAAATCTCCTTTTCCTATGCATATCTTGACTAAGGAAGAGGAAGACAAGAACATAAGTTGTTTGTTTTCCAAAAATTCAACAAAGTGTATCCTAATTGTGATAAGGTAGACCCATGATCATGAAAGGTGAATTATTTGGTGGTCTATATAAGAAAAACTACCCTTACAACATTAGAATTTCGTCCAAGTGAGGGAGAGGAAAAATAGAAGCAAGGTAGAGTGAGGAAACGAGAGGAAGAAAGGAAGAAAGAGGAAGGAGAAGTCTAGGGGACTAAGTGCTCCAAGTAAGTTTAACAATATTTCTTTTTGAAGAAAACTTTTGAAACTTATAATATTTATATGAGATTTTGATCTTAGAACTTTGATGATTGGTCATGATGTTGCTATATCATGTTACATATCGATCTTGCATGTGATGTATGTTTGAATACTTAGACTGGTATAGAAAGTTCTGCATAGGTATGGCTATAGGTGGAAAATTTTTTAGCTTCTGTGTTTTAATTTCTGGGAATTATCTGTAAGGAATTAAAATAAATGGTTAACATAAGAATTAAAGATATATGTGTCACGAATTTTTAGCCACTAGAAACATTCAATTTGGAGTCCATATGAGGTAGATAAGGTCCGATTAGTAAGCAAAGGTCAGAAAATGGTTCATCAGGGAAGAATATGTTAGGATAGCTTCTGTGTTTTAATTTCTAAGAATTATCTGTGGGGAATTAAAATAAATTGTTAACATAAGAATTAAAGATATATGTGTCACAGACTTTTAACCACTAGAATCATTCAATTTGGAGTCCATATGAGGTAGATAAGGTCTGATTAGTAGTCAAAGGTCAAAAAATGGTTCATTAGGGAAGAACATGTTAGGATAGCTTCTGTATTTTAATTTCTGGGAATTATCTGTATGAAATTAAAATAAATGGTTAATATAAGAACTATAGCTATGTGTGTCACAGAGTTTTAGCCATTAGAATCATTCAATTTGGAGTCCCTATGAGGAAGATATGAACTGATTAGTAGTCAAAGGTCAGAAAATGGTTCATCATTGAAGAATATGTTAGGATAGCTTCTATATTGTAATTTCTGGGAATTATCTGTATGGAATGAAAATAAATAGCTAACATAATAGTTATAGATATGTGTGTCACGGATTTTTAACCACTGGAATCACTCAAGTTGGAGTCCATATGAGGTAGATATGGTCTGATTAGTAGGTAGATGTCAGAACCTATCCGAGAGGAAATAACCTGTACATTTAGGGAGTAATATCACCTTGATTTCTTAATATTTCGCTACAATGTTCAGCATAATTGTTTTAGATAATTGTTTTATCTTGAAATTGACACCAAGATCACCTACATCGGAGTTCAATTGAGGGAGTTATGCTTTGATTAGTAAGAGAAAGTTAGATTTGATGAAAACCTGCATCAAGAAAATAAAGAAATAAAATTAATATTTAAAAAAGAAGACGAATCTTATAAATGATTAGTATATGCCATAACCATTGCCATTGTATGAATTTCTTACCATCTTAAGTGTGAAATTCTGACATGGAAATATTTTATAAAGTGATATTTGAAATGGTTATGTTCATGGCATGATTACCAATGATTTATGGTAATAGTTATATTTTGATGAACATACTTGTTATTGAAAGCATATTTTTGGCTATCATTGTGAAAAGAAAAGAAATGAGCACGGTCACATGGCAATCCGTGTGGTGCACCAGTAGGGGACGCCCTACCAACAGTTATGAATATGATTATGAGAAAAGAAAGAGAAAGTGTGCCATGTCGGACGGAGCGAGAAAAGCCCGTACCGGAGAGTAGAGGATACTCACCCTGACTGAGGTATCTTGAAAGGAGAATACGTTGATGGCCATCATATGATATTCTGAAAATAGTTAATCATGTCATACATATCATTATTGTATGATTCTTATGTGTATAGATATAATGCATTCATGTGACCAAAGATATTTTCTGTAGTTTATACAGCTGAACATGACGTGTTGAGCTATATTGATGATGATTTATTGTTGAACTTACTGCGATTTAATTCTCACTATATTTCCATATCATGTTCAGAAAATTAGTTATGCAACTTTTTCTATGGCTCTGGCTTTTAGTGCACATTGGATTGAGTTACTTTATGTTGGCCAGATCTCAGAATCAAATAAGATGTTTGTGGTCGAGTTGGCTCAGATCCCAGTGAAGGTACAACCACCCGCACCTGTATATCCGGAATTGGTCAACCAAAATAAACAAGATATAAATATCTATGTGTTTGATATGTTGCATGTACGTTTTGATTAATGACGTGTATGTGAACTCAATATTGTATAATAATAAAGAAAAAAAAAGGTTGTTACATAATTGGTATCAGAGCAGGTCGATCCTAGATGGCCAATGGGTGGATGGTTATCTGAATCGATCTTAGTGTCTTGAGTATGTTGTGGTTGTGCTGTGTAGGGGATCAGTGATTCATATAGGTAAGAAATTACTAGTGTTTCATATCTATATGCCGAGGTGGTGTTATGACTGCTGTTAAATATTTTTTTGAAACTAACTATTGGGCTTGATCACCTCAATAGCAGCATAAATTTATTTTTTCCCACAGTAGGAAATGGCACCACCAAGGCAGAATCCGACAAACAATGCGGAGGAAATCTTGCACAACCTTGCCACAGCAATTTGAGAATTTGGTATTGATTTACTCCTTAGAACCCAACTAGTATCTATATCCTTATATAGAATGATATCGATCGAATTTAAAAAAAAATAGTTACAAGACTTGTTAGACAAGGTATTTAAATACCCTAGTACTTTTATTCGGAGTGCTCCAGTTCTATCTGTGAAAAAGAAAGATGGATCACTATGACTATGCATAGATTATAGACAGTTGAATAAGGTGACAATGTAGAATAGAAACTCATTAGCTTGTATAGATTACCTGTTTGAGCAGTTCTAAGGTGTTCAATATTTTTCCACAAATAGATTTGGGATATGAGTAACATTAATTAAGGATAAGAGAAGAGGATGTAGGACTTATTATGGGCATTATGAGTTCTTGGTGATGCATTTAAATTGACAAATATTTTAGCTGCATTCATAGATTTAATGAATAGTAATTAGGTCATCCCTGGATCAATTTGTTATTATATATATTGATGATATACTAAAATATTTCAAAAGTTCAGAGGATCATAAGCAACATTCAAAGATAGTTTTACCAACTCTAAAAGAGTATGGTTGGTAAATATGGTATCCAAGTAGACTCTAAGAAAGTAAAAGTAGTACAATAATAGCTACATTTTACTACATTTAAAGATGAAGATCCAAATCCAATTTACGCTTCCTGCTGTTATCTGCCGTCCATTCTATTTGAGTCATAGTTGGATCAGGTACATGAACATAGGCTTGTAAAGCATCAATCAACTCTTCAGCATTTGAAGCCGAGATGAGAACTCATCGTGCTGAGTGTGGGATAAACCTCTGTTCCACATCTTGATCTAGAAAAGATAACAGACCATCAAAGAAGTGATTAAAATTTAACAAACTTATCGGTTTGTGATGCATATTCAGTTGTGCCCAAGAGACTATTTGGAAAATCTCCTTTAAAGTATCAAAACCACCTGGTAAGGCAATGAAGGCGTCAGCATTGCTCATCATTCTAGCCATGCGTTCATGCATGGAAGCTACTCTATATTCTTCCCCAATTGTTTTCCCTATGATGCTGGATGCAGCTAGAGCTGTAGGAATAATACCTAGAACTTGGCATCCTCCTACATGTGCAGCTGTAGCCACACACCCCATTAACCCACGGTTACCTCCATTATACACTAAATGAATTCTTCTCCTAGCCAGCACCATACACAGATTTTGTGCTGCTTTAACATACTCCCCATCTTTTCCAGGACTAGAACCACAAAAGACACAAATATTTCAAAACTGACGGAATGCGGTTCCCTCCATAATTTCTATCACCTTAACTTTGAGTATAGACAAAGATACTAATGTAAGTATTTATAGAACTCAGAGAAGGGCATATTTATAATAGTTATGTGAATAGGCCGGGTATTATTAGAACAACTATGTAAGTGATTGGTGGATATCAGCTAAATTAAAGGTAAAAAGAAATTCAAAAATGACGGCAAGCATGTATATGTACAGTAGTTATGACTGTGACCCATATTAAGCACATAAAGAGAATAAGGTTAGGATATCACCAGGAAATTTTCTTTTTCGTGTTGTCCTTGATGAAGGAGTGATGTCTTGAGGCATATAGGGAAGTTGTAGATGATAGGTGTTATTGTAAAAAAAAAAGATGCAAACCAAATAATTAGTGAAGAGGGACATTTTTCTTGTTTTCTCAATGCTTTTGCCAGTAGACTACCGGTATTATGAAATCGACTAGCTATTCTGAGAAATTTTAATTTGGACTGGTTATCTTATAGTTGATTGATGACATTTATTTAGAAGCAATCAACTGCATCCTACCAGTTAACTACGTATTCTTTGATTTTCACAGACTTTTATAAACTTAGAAATATTTCTTTTTCCATGTGCTATCTTTCCACCGAATACTAACAGATTTAAAGTAGATTTTTACACATATATTCAAAATTTGCTGCCACCGATTTTTGCTGAAATAACGGCTAGATTTTGTTTACAGATTTTCAAGAATTACGGCCACCGATTTTAATTTTATTTCAATGCTTCGTCCAAATTTTTGACTTCCTATTTTGGCACCATGCTCTATTATGAATTCCACATTTTCTGCTGCATTGTCCTACATTAATGTTTGGCATTAAATGCAAAGTTCTTTTCCCTCATTACAAGAAAAGTTAATTTATTTTCTATGAAACTTAGTTATTTTGGTGTCCAAGAGATTAGTAGGTTGAAGAAATAAAAAGTTTGTAAGGAATGGATGGATGATGGTCTTATGGTGTTTTGACGAATGTAATCAAGAGAATTAGTGGTGTTGAAGTTCTTGAGGAATAAAATATAGGAAGTAGGATTTAAGTTAGTCTTTGAACTCTTAATTTGGAAATATAGAGAATATTCTGAGAACCATATCCGAAAATAATGTAAGTGATCAAGATATTTGTGTTAAAGGATTATATCATGCTAAATTGAGTCTAGTATCTAGGATGTGAATTATGTTGGAATTGAGAATTCATGTATGAGTAATTGTTAGGAAAAATATTCTCGAAATGATTGGGTGAATTAAATGGGATTGACATAAGCTAGAATGATGTGCTTTTGGATATGATAGAAGAAATAATTGAAATTTTTGACAATGAGTTTAATGGTGTTAATAAGCTTGTATAAAATTACTGTGATGAGGTAAGTTGGAATTATTAGACATGTGTCAAAGGTACATAAACGTTATTAAAGGTTTGAAGGATTTATTGCTATGTATGTTTAACATATTGATTAAAGGATTTGAGGATAAAAAATAGATGATAGATTAAGATGATGATATTCAGGGGATGATGTTGATATATGAAAAAAAAATGAAATGACTTGATAGAAGTTTGGAATAAGAAAAGATAGTTACCCAATATAAAGGTGAATATGTTCCTTTATGTGTGTTTTCTAATATCGACCCATAGATATATCCATGCGAGCTAGAGGATATAAATTGAAGAACTTATGAGTGAAAGAAATCCTTATGGTTAAGTTATATGGCAAAATCACTCAAGTGAATAGACATATTAAAAAGTAAATATGTTATACAGAAAAGATATCCCTAATTATTTAGGTAATAAGGTTGGTAACTCTGAATAATGCCTTAATTTCAATACCTACATGTGGTAGGATGGACTGAAATTCGGGGACCGAATTTCTTAAGGGGAGAAGAATGTAACATCCTATAATTTTTAAATATTTTCCTTATAAATTCTCCACCTTACATATATGCATAGAAATGTTCTAATATTAATGGAATAGTTAAAGAAAGAAAACCTAAGAGGAAATATTAGAAATAAACATGCTAAAGAAAGGTGAAATTCTTAGGTAAGGAAGATAAATTTTTGTGAATTAAAGGTCTTAAAATTTCAAGAAAATTGGATTAGGGTAATTTTTCCTAATTTAAGAGTAAAAGTTACTAAGTTTAATATCTTCACCCATAAATTGGGCTTTTACCTATGGACACTTCATATACAGTTTTTCCACTTCAAATAAGTTTATAGCAAGCCCATTGGATAACCTAAGCAAGAAATAAAATATAGACTTGGACTAGGATATAGTAATTAGACCAATAGTCCAAAAATTATGAAAATGTGACTAAGCCCTCCAAGAAAGGTAGAATTTTATCCAAAGCAAAGAAAATGGGTAGGAATAAGCCCATAATGGGTAGGAATAAGCCCAAATCCAAGAGGAAAAATAAAATAAAATAAATTAGGTGATAATATAATAATGTCATAATAATAAATAGCATTAAGACAAAAATTTAGCAAGTGGTGTGATTCTATATTCATAATTTTGGCAAGTGGCATGATAATACAAGGCTTTAGGACAAAAACATCTATATCCTACACTCATAATTCTAGATAGTGGTATGATAATACATGGCATTAGGATAAAACATTCCTATCCCACACAAATAATATCAACCAAATAATGGAGATTCAAGTGCTAGAAATTTGCCACCTAAAAAGGCAAACCTATCATACTTGTTTAAGACAAAAGAAAATGGAAATGAATCCCTAAATCAAAGGGACCTTGTCCCTTATCTTAAGAACATATCATCATAATTTTCAAAATACAAATCTCCTTTTCCTATGCATATCTTGACTAAGGAAGAGGAAGACAAGAACATAAGTTGTTTGTTTTCCAAAAATTCAACAAAGTATATCCTAATTGTGATAAGGTAGACCCATGATCATGAAAGGTGAATTATTTGGTGGTCTATATAAGAAAACCCACCCTTACAACATTAGAATTTCGTCCAAGTGAGGGAGAGGAAAAATAGAAGCAAGGTAGAGTGAGGAAAGGAGAGGAAGAAAGGAAGAAAGATGAAGGAGAATTCTAGGGGACTAAGTGCTCCAAGTAAGTTTAAAAATATTTTTTTTTTGAAGAAAACTTTTGAAACTTATAATATTTATATGAGATTTTGATCTTAGAACTTTGATGATTGGTCATGATGTTGCTATATCATGTTACATATCGATCTTGCATGTGATGTATGTTTGAATACTTAGACTGGTATAGAAAGTTCTGCATAGGTATGGCTATGAGTGGCAAAATTTTTTGTTTATGTGTTTTAATCTTTCGGAATTATCTGTAAGGAATTGAAATAAATGGTTAACATAAGAATTAAAGATATATGTGTCACGAATTTTTAGCCACTAGAATCATTCAATTTGGAGTCCATATGAGGTAGATAAGGTCTAATTAGTAAGAAAAGGTCAGAAAATGGTTCATTAGGGAAGAATATGTTAGGATAGCTTTTGTGTTTTAATTTTTAGGAATTATCTGTAGGGAATTAAAATAAATGGTTAACATAAGAATTAAAGATATATGTGTCACAGACTTTTAACCACTGGAATCATTCAATTTGGAGTCCATATGAGGTAGATAAGGTCTGATTAGTAGTCAAAGGGCAAAAAATGGTTCATCAGGGAAGAATATGTTAGGATAGCTTATGTATTTTAATTTATGGGAATTATCTGTATGGAATTAAAATAAATAGTTAATATAAGAATTATAGCTATGTGTGTCACAGAGTTTTAGCCACTGGAATCATTCAATTTGGAGTCCCTATGAGGAAGATATGAACTGATTAGTTGTCAAAGGTCAGAAAATGGTTCATCATTGAATAATATGTTAGGATAGCTTCTGTATTTTAATTTCTGGGAATTATTTGTATGGAATTAAAATAAATGGCTAACATAAGAATTATAGATATGTGTGTCATGGATTTTTAGCCACAGGAATCACTCAAGTTAGAGTCCATATGAGGTAGATATGGTCCGATTAGTAGGTAGAGGTTTGAACCTATCTGAGAAGAAATAACCTGTACATTTAGGGAGTAATATCACCTTGATTTCTTAATATTTCGCTACAATTTTCAGCATAATTGTTTTAGATAATTGTTTTATCTTGCAATTGACACCAAGATCACCTACATCGGAGTTCAATTGAGGGAGTTATGCTTTGATTAGTAAGAGAAAGTTAGATATGATGAAAACCTGCATCAAGAAAATAAAGAAACAAAATTAATATTTAAAAAAGAAGATGAATCTTATAAATGATTAATATATGCCATAGCCATTGCCATTGTATGAACTTCTTACCATCTTAAGTGTGAAATTATGACATGGAAATATTTTATAAAGTGATATTTGAAATGGTTATGTTCATGGCATGATTACCAATGATTTATGGTAATAGTTATATTTTGATGAACATACTTGTTATTGAAAGCATATTTTTGGCTATCATTGTGAAAAGAAAAGAAATGAGCACGGTCACATGGCAATCCGTGTGGTGCACCAGTAGGGGACGCCCTACCAACGGTTATGAATATGATTATGAGAAAAGAAAGAGAAAGTGTGCCATGTCGGACGGAGCGAGAAAAGCCCGTACCGGAGAGTAGAGAATACTCGCCCTGACCGGGGTAGCTTGAAATGAGAATACATTGATGGCCATCATATGATATTCTGAAAATAGTTAATCATGTCATACATATCATTACTGTATGATTCTTATGTGCATAGATATAATGCATTCATGTGATCAAAGATATTTTCTGTAGTTTATACAGTTGAACATGACGTGATGAGCTATATTGATGATGATTTATTGTTGAACTTACTGGGATTTAATTCTCACTATATTTCTATATCATGTTCAGAAAATTAGTTATGTAGTTTTTTCTATGGCTCTGACTTTTAGTGCACATTGGATCGAGTTACTTTATGTTGGTCAGATCTCAGAATCAAATAAAATGTTTGAGGTCCCGTTGGCTCAGATCCCGGTGAAGGTGCAACCACCCGCACCTGTATCTCCGGAATTGGTCAACGACAATAAACTAGATGTAAATATCTATGTGTTTGATATGTTGCATGGAAGTTTTGATTAATGATGTGTATGTGAACTCAATATTGTATAATAATAAAGAAAAAAAAAGGTTGTTACAATTCTCACTCTCCCAACTAAATGCTAGATAAAGACAGTATTATTAATCAATGATCAAAGGTCATAAATATCCATTTTACTTTTATAGAACATGGAGTGTCAGCTTTAGGAAAAACCATTGTGTGCAAGAGCTTATCCCAAGTCACAATAAAATTTAAAAATATAATTAGTTTAAAATAATTTTATCTTTAAATTTTTGTTGAAAAACTTTAAAACTTTGTCAAAAAATCAAAAGTGGGAATAGTTTTTAGGAGATAATAATTTTTTAGATAATTTATTTGAAAAATAAAATATGACAATAATTTGTTGAAAAAAATAAAATAATCTATTGGAAAAAAAATAAAATAGAATGCAGCCAAAAAAATAGAAATAATTAACAAACAACAAAAGCCAAAACTTGGGTAGGAAAGCTATGTCCCACTCAAACAAAAAAAAAACACAGAGCACATTCTGCTTTCTCACGCTAGCTATGAACCCTTTGCTTTCTCGCGTTCAACTCTCCACTCACAAAGCCATTATTGGTTCCCAGGGAGCAGTGCTCAAAGTAGCAGCTTAGAGGGTGAAAGGAGCTCGAATCTACAGTTTCGTGGGGGACATTGCTGGAGAATCCATCTTGAAGCGTCCAAGGTAGTGCGTGTAACAACTTATTTATTTATTTATTATTATACAATATAAAGTTCACATACACATCATTAATCAAAATGTACGTAAAACATTTCAAACACATAAATATCTACATCTTATTTATTTTGGATGACCAATTTCGAAGATTCGGGTGCGGGTGGTTGCACCTTCACCGGGATATGTGTCAACTCGCCCACATACATTTTATTTAGGATCCGCCCATCATAGAATAACTCGATCCAACATGCATTAAAAGGCAGAGCTATAGAAAAATCTGCATAATTAATTTTCTGAACATGACATGGAAATATAGTGAGAATTAAATCCTAGTAAGTTCAACAATAAATCATTATCAATATAGCTCATCACGTCATGTTTAGCTGTATAAACTACAGTAAATAATTTTGGTCACATGAATGCACTATAACTATGCACATGAGAATCGTACAGTAATGACATGTATGACATAATTAATTATTTTCAGTATATCATATGATGACTATCAATTTATTCTCATATCAAGCTACCCCAGTCAGGGTGAGTATTTTCTACTCTCCGGTACGGGCTTTTCTCACTCCGTCCGACATGGCCCACTTTCTATTTCTTTTCTCATTAACATGATCATAACCGTTGGTAGGGCGTCCCCTACTGGTGCACCACACAGATTTGCCATGTGACTGTGCTCATTTCTTTTCTTTTCACAATACTAGCCAAAAATCATTGGTAATCATGCCGTGAACATAACCATTTCAAATATCACTTTGTAAAATATTTTCATGTCAAAATTTCACACATAAGATGGTAAAAAGTTCATACAATGGCTGTAACAACTCCATTTAAGTATCAAATTTTTGTTTTTATAATACCAAGAAGTTATTACCTCGTTACAACTTAACTCAATATAACATTTATTTAATTTATACAATACAGAGTTTACATACATGTCATTAATCAAAACATACGTACAACATATCAAACACATAAAAATCTACATCTTATTTATTCTGGTTGACCAATTCCGGAGATACAGGTGCGGGTGGTTGTACCTTCACCGGGATCTAAGCCAACTCGACCACAAACATTTTATTTGCTTCTGGGATCTGCCCAACATAAAGTACTCGATCCAACGTGCACTAAAAGCCAGAGTTGTAGAAAAATCTGCATAACTAATGTTCTGAACATGATATGGAAATATAGGGAGAATTAAATCCCAGTAAGTTCAACAATAAATCATCATCAATATAGCTCATCACATCATGTTCAACTGTATAAACTACAGAAAATATCTTTGGTCACATGAATACATTATATCTATGCACATAAGAATCATACAGTAATAATATGTATGACAGGAGTAACTATTTTTAGAATATCATATGATGGCCAACAACTTATTATCATTTCAAGCTACCCCGGTCAGGGTGAGTATCCTCTACTCTCTGGTACGGGCTTTTCTCGCTCCGTCCGACATGGCTCACTTTCTCTTTCTTTTCTTATTAACATGATCATAACCGTTGGTAGGGCGTCCCCTACTGGTGCACCACACGGATTGCCATGTGACCGTGCTCATTTCTTTTCTTTTCACAATGATAGCCAAAAATATGCTTTCAATAACAAGTATGTTCATCAAAATATAACTATTACCATAAATCATTGGTAATCATGCCATGAACATAACCATTTCAAATATCACTTTATAAAATATTTCTATGTCAGAATTTCACACTTAAGATGGTAAGAAGTTCATACAATGGCAATGGCTATGGCATATACTAGTCATTTATTATTTTCAAAATATAAATTTCTTTATTTTCTTGATGCAGGTTTTCATCATATCTAACCTTCTCTTTATGCTTGGCCTTTAGTAATTTTCTTCTTATTTATATCATTTCCAACACATGTTCTTACAAATTTATAGAGCATTGTTCTCCAATTTGATTTCTACTATTACCCTAGAGTTAAAGAGCTTCATCTAGGGTAGAAAAATGTTGAAAATAGGCTTAACCAGCTTCCAACACGGTCTGGCCATGTTCCAGGACACGGCCATACTTTAAAAATACTTCAAATGTACTCAAAAACAGCGTCGAACACGGCTAGCCCATGCTTGAAGCACCCAGAACACGGCCTGGCCGTGCTCTGTGACCTTTGCTCACTAATCAGAGCATAACTCTCTCATTTTAACTCCGATTGAGGTGAACTTGGTGTCTATGGAAAGCCAAGACAATTATCTAAAACTCCTATGTTAATTATATCAGCAACATAGTAATAAATCATGGTGTTATTACTCCCTTAAAGTCAATATTATTTCTTCTCAGGTAGGTTCTAACCTTTACTTACTAATCTGACTATATCTCCCACATAAGAATTCCAAATTAAGTGATTCCAATGGTTAAACATCCATGACAAAAACATCTATAATTCATATGTTAACCATTTATTTTAATTCCTTATAGAATTTTCCCAGAATTTAAAAAACCGAAGCTATCCTAACATATTCTTCCCTGATTAACCATTTTCTGACCTTTGTTTACAAATCGAAACATATCTTCCTCATATGAACTCTAAATTGAATGATTCCAGTGGTTAAAAATCCATGACACATATATATATAATTCATATGTTAACCATTTATTTTAATTCCTTATAGATTGTTCCCAGAAATTAAAACACCGAAGCTTAAAATTCTGCCACCCATAGCCATACCCATGTAGAACTATCTACACCAACCTAAGTATTCAAACATACATCACATGCAAGATCAATATGTAACATGATATAGCAACATCATGACCAATCATAAAAGTTCTAAGATCAAAATCTCATATAAATATTATAAGTTTCAAAAGTTTTTTTCAAAAAGAAATATTGTTAAACTTACCTGGAGCACTTAGTCCCCTAGACTTCTCCTTCCTCTTTCTTCCTTTCTTCCTCTCCTTTCCTTACTCTACCTTGCTTCTATTTTTTCTCTCCCTCACTTGGATGAAATTATAATGTTGTAAGGTTGGGTTTTCTTATATAGACCACCAAATAATTCACCTTTCATGATCATGGGTCTACCTTATCACAATTAGGATACACTTTGTTGAATTTTTGGAAAACAAACAACTTATGTTCTTGTCTTCCTCTTCCTTAGTCAAGATATGCATAGGAAAAGGAGATTTGTATTTTGAAAATTATGATGATATGTTCTTAAGATAAGGGACAAGGTCCCTTTGATTTACAGATTCTTTTCCATTTTCTTTTGTCTTAAACAAGTATGATAGGTTTGCCTTTTTAGGTGGCAAATTTCTAGTTCTTGAATCTCCATTATTTGGTTGATATTATTTGTGTGGGATAGGAATGTTTTGTCCTAATGCCATGTATTATCATACCACTTGCTAGAATTATGAGTGTAGGATATAGATGTTTTTGTCCTAAAGCCTTGTATTATCATGCCACTTGCCAAAATGATGAATGTAGAATCACACCACTTGCTAAATTTTTGTCTTAATGCCATGTAACCTAATCTTTATTATTACATTATTATATCATCACCTAATTTATTTTATTTTATTTTTCCTCTTGGATTTGGGCTTATTCCTACCCATTATGGGCTTATTCCTACCCATTTTCTTTGCTTTGGACAAAATTCTACCTTTCTTGGAGGGTTTGGTCACATTTTCATAATTTTTGGGCTATTGGTCCAATTACTATATCCTAGTCCAAGTCTATGTTTTATTTCTTGCTTAGGTTATCCAATGGCTTGCTAGAAACTTATGTGAAGTGGAAAAACTCTCTATGAAGTGTCCATAGGTAAAAGCCCAATGTATGGGTAAAGATTTTAAACTTAGTAACTATAGTTCTTGAATTAGGAAAAATTACCCTAATTCAATGTTCTTGAAATTTTAAGACCTTTACTTGTTTCTAAAAATTTATCTTCCTTATCCAAGAATTTTGCATCTCTTTAGTATGTTATTTCTAATTTCTTTCCTATTAGGTTTTCCCTCTTTATCTATTCTCTTAATGTTAGAAACATTTTCTATGCATATACATAAGTTGAAGAATTTCTAAGGATTATATTTCCTTAGATATCTAAAATATTGTCTAATAAATTTTATTTCCTTAATTAAATTTTTATGTACTTTTATCAATAAAAGAAACGAAATTAGGGATGTTACAATGGCAATGGCTATGGCATAAACTAGTTATTTATTATTTTCATTTATAAGATTCTTCTTCTTTTTTAAATATTAATTTTATTTCTTTATTTTCTTGATGCAGGTTTTCATCCTATTTAACCTTCTCTTACTAATCAGAGCATAACACCCTTAATTTAACTCCGATGTAGGTGATCTTGGTGTCAATTTCAAGATAAAACAATTATCTAAAACTATTATGTTGAACAATTTAGCGAAATATTAAGAATTCAAGGTGATATTACTCCTTCAAAGTATAGGTTATTTCTTCTTGGGTAGGTTCTGACCTCTACCTACAAATCTGTCCATATCTCCCTCATAAGAATTCCAAATTAAGTGATTCTAGTGGCTACAAATTTGTGACACATATATCTATAATTCATATGTTAACCATTTATTTTAATTCCTTATAGAATGTTCTCCGAAATTAAAACACCGAAGCTATCCTAACATATTCGTCCCAAATTAACCATTTTCTGACCTTTGTTTACTAATCGGACCATATTTGCCTCATATGAACTCTAAATTGAATGATTTCAGTGGCTAAAAATCCGTGACACATATATATGTAATTCATATGTTAACCATTTATTTTAATTCCTTATATAATGTTCCCAGAAATTAAAACACCAAAGCTATCCTAACATATTCTTCCCTGATTAACCATTTTCTGACCTTTGTTTACTAATCGGAACATATCTATCTCATATGAACTCTAAATTGAGTGATTCCAGTGGGTACAAATCCGTGAGACATACATCTATATTTTTCATGTTAACCATTTATTTTAATGCCTTACCAATTCTTTCCATAATTTTAAAAACCGAAGCATAAAAGGTTTCCACCCATAGCCATACGTGTGCAGAACTATCTACACCAGCATAAGTATTTAAACATACATAATATGTAACATGATATAGCAACATCTATGAACAATCATCAAAGTTCTAAGATCAAAATCTCATATAAATATTATAAGTTTCAAAAATTTTCTTCAAAAAGAAATGTTGTTAAACTTACCTGGAGCACTTAGTCCTCTAGACTTCTCCTTCCTCTCATTTCCTCACTCTACCTTGCTTCTATTTTTCCTCTCCCTCACTTGGACGAAATTCTAATGTTGTAAGGTTGGGTTTTCTTATATAGACCACCAAATAATTCACCTTTCATGATCATGAGTCTACCTTATCACAATTAGGTTACACTTGGTTGAATTTTTGAAAAACAAACAACTTATGTACTTGTCTTCCTCTTCCTTAGTCAAGATATGCATAGGAAAAGGAGATTTGTATTTTGAAAATTATGATAATATGTTTCTTAAGATATGGGACAAGGTCCCTTTGATTTAGGGATTCATTTACTTTTTCTTTTGTCTTAATCAATTATGATAGGTTTGCCTTTTTAGGTGGCAAATTTTCAACCCTTGAATCTTCCTTGCTTAACTAAAATTATTTGTGTAGGATAATGATGTTTTGTCATAATGCTATGTATTATTACCCACTTGCTAAAATTATGAGTGTAGGATATAGATGTTTTGTCCTAATGCCATGTATTATCATACCACTTGCTAAAATTATGAATGTATGATATCACACCACTTGCTAAATTTTTGTCTTAATGCCATGTCACCTAATCTTGATTACACCATTATTTCATCACTTTATTTTATTTTTGATTTTATTTTTCCTCTTGGGTTTGGGCTCATTCTTGCCCATTTTCTTTACTTTGGATAAAAGTCTACCTTTCATAATGGGCTTAGTCACATTTTCATGATTTTTGGACTACCGGTCCAATTTCTATATCCTAGTCCAAGTCTATGTTTTATTTCTTCCTTGTGCTATCCTATTGGCTTGCTAAAAATTCATGTGAAGTAGAAAAACTCTATATGAAGTGTCCATAGGTGAAAACCCAATTTATGGGTGGAGATACTAAACTTAGTAACTTTAACTTTTAAATTAGGAAAAATTACCCTAATCCAATCTTCTTGAAATTTTAATACCTCTATTTACTTCACAAAAATTTATCCAAGAATTTCACCTTTCTTTAGTATATTTATTTCTAATTTTTCCTCTTAGATTTTCTCTCTTTACCTATTTCATTATTGTTAGAACATTTCTATGCATACACGTAAGGTGAAGAATTTTTAAGGATTATATTTCCTTAGATATCTAAAAATTGTCTAATAAATTTTATTTTCTTAAATATTTATGTATGTTTATCCATAAAGGAAACAAAATTAGGGATGTTACATTTCCCTCCCCCTAAAAGAAATTTTGTCCTCAAAATTTCAAAAATTACCTAGTAAGAACAATTTTGAATATTTCTTCCTCATGACTTCTTCGAGCTCCCAAGTTGCTTCTTCTAGAGTCAAACCTTCATATAACACCTTAATTAGGGGAATAGTTTTGTTTTGCAATATCTTCACGTCAGTGTCCAATATAGATGCTGGTACTAGCTGGTATGTCATGTTCTCCTTTATTTGGATTGGTTTATCTTGTATCACATGTGAGGAGTCTGGAAGATACTTTCGGAGCTGTGATACATGGAAAACATTATGCAAGTTGGACAAATTAGGTGGGAGAGCAACTTGATATGTTGACATCCCTACTTTCTTCAGAATTTGGTAGGGTCCTAAAAATCGCGGATTTAGCTTTTTGGTCTTGAGAAACCTACTAACTCCGGTGGTTGGAGAAAGTTTTAGAAATACATGGTCCCCTTCCTCAAACTCTAGAGGTCTATGTCTCTTATCATAGTAACTCTTTTGCCAACTTTGAGCTATGAGTATTTTATCTCGTATCATCCTGATTTGTTCAGTGGTTTGTTGAACTAGATCAGGACCCATCAAGTTCTTTTCTCCTACCTCAAACCAACATAGTGGAGATCGGCACTTCCTACCGTATAAAGCTTTATAGGGGGCCATCTTAATACTGGAGTGATAACTATTATTATAAGCAAACTCTACTAAAGGTGGGTACTTATCCCATACTTTACCTTGCTCTATCACACAGGCCCTTAACATGTCTTCTAGAGTTTGAATGGTCCGTTCTGTCTGCCCGTCAGTCTGAGGATGGTAGGCAGTACTGAACCGCAACTGAGTACCAAAAGCTTCATGCAACGCCTTCCAAAACCTCGACGTGAACCTCAGATCTCTATCAAAAACAATATTTAAGGGAATCCCATGCAGTCTAACTATTTTCTGGACGTACAATTGGACCAATTTATCCAGTGAAAAGTTAATTTTTATAAGCAGAAAGTGAGCAGATTTGGTTAATCTGTCAACTATTACCCAGATAGAGTCATGTCCCACTAAATTCTTAGGTAAACCCACAACAAAGTCCATCGAGATACTGTCCCATTTTCATTTAAGGATCTCAAAAGGTTGTAAAAATCCCGTTGGCTTTTGATGCTCCACCTTCACCTTTTGACAAATTAGACATTTTGCCACGAACTCCACAATATCCTTTTTCATTCCTGGCCACCAATACATCTTCTTTAAGCCCTGGTACATTTTAGTGCATCCAGGATGGATAGTATATTTACTCTGATGTGCTTCCTGTAGGATCTTAGTCCTCAACTCTCGTTCTTAAGGGACACAAATCCTTCCTTGATACATGATTGCTCCATCTTCCATGACAGAAAAATTTCCTTGATCTTTATGATCCTGTAAGTATTGGTTGTGAACTTGAGCCTCTTTGATCTGGGCTCTAAGGTCACACCCTATACTTAAACCATTAATGATTAGCTTCTTTGAAGAAAAAGTAGTGTCCAGCTTCAAATTCTGAAACTCTTCTAGCATTTGCATCTCATACACCATCATCTGGCCCATGTGTAGAGATTTTTGACTTAAAGTATCAGCTACAACATTCGCCTTTCCTGGATGATATTTTATCTCAAACTTGTAGTCATTGAGAAATTCCACCCATCTTCGTTGCCTCATATTTAACTCCTTTTGATCAAAGAGATATTTAAGACTCTTGTGATCGCAATATACTTCAAAGTTTGCTCCGTATAAGTAATGTCGCCAAATCTTTAAAGCAAACACCACCGCCGGCAATTCAAGATAATGGGTTGGATAGTTTCCTTCGTGGAGTCTTATTTGTCTAGAGGCGTAAGCAACTACTCTCTTGTCTTGCATTAGCACACACCCTAACCCTTTCTTTGAAGCGTCACTATACACTTCATAATGTCCTGTGGGGTCTGGAATAATTAAAACTGGAGGAGTGGTCAGTCTTGTCTTAAGCTCTTGAAAATTAGCTTCACATTGATCAGTCCATTTGAAAGGACTTCCCTTCCTGGTCAATTTAGTCAATGGTAAGGCTATACGAGAGAAGTTTTGTATAAACCTCCTGTAGTATCCTGCCAAACCCAGGAAACTTCTGACTTCCGTAACCGTCTTTGATCTCTCCCATTGAATTACTGCTTCCGTCTTGCTAGGATCTACGACTACCCCTCTATTTGAGATGACATGTCCGAGAAAATTTACTTTTGACAGCCAAAATTCAGACTTCTCCAATTTGGCATACAACATTTTCTCTTTCAGTACTTGTAGCACAATTCAGAGATGTTGTTCATGTTCTTTCTTACTCTTAGAATATATCAAGATGTCATCAATGAACACTACCACAAATTGATCTAGGTAGGGTCGAAAAATACGATTCATGTAATCCATGAAAATTGCAGGTGCATTTGTCAAACCGAAAGGCATTACGAGAAACTCATAGTGCCCATACCTAGTCCTCAAGGCAGTTTTTGGTACATCCTCCTCCTTGATCCTAATCTAATGATATCCTGACCTCAAGTCAATCTTAGAAAAGATAGAGGCTCCCTTCAATTGATCCAATAAGTCATATATCCTAGGGAAATGATACTTATTTTTGACAGTCACCTTATTTAGCTGTCTATAGTCTATGCATAGTCTAAGGCTTCCATCTTTCTTCTTAACAAACAATACAGGAGCTCCCCAAGGTGATACACTTGGTTTAACAAATTGCTTGTCTAACAGTTCCTCCAACTATTTCTTGATTCCTGTAGTTCTTTCGAGGCCATTCTATAAGGTGCAATAGAGATGGGCCCTGTCTCAGGTAAGAGATCAATAGAAAATTCTACCTCTCTCTTGGGAGGTAAGCCTGGAATATCTGATGGAAATACTTCAGAAAATTTGTTGGCTATTGGAATTTCATCAAGCTTCGCTTTAACTTATAGATTTGATAAGTGCAAGAGAATGTATCCAAGTACTCCATTCTTCAACTCCCTATTAACTTGATTAGCATTAAGCATCAATAACTGCACCTCCTCTTTTGGAGTAGGACATAGAAATTCAATGGTCTTGTTACAACAATTTAGCACGACTTGATTTCTAGACATTCAGTCTAACCCTAGAATGTAATGCCCCTTAATAGTAAAAAAAAGAAAAAAAAATTAATTTACTGTAGCGTACTGTAGCTCCTGCACATATATGCATAGGCAACCAGAAAACAGAGTAGAACGCAGAAAAGAAAAAAAACTACAGCCCTTCTACCATTTTTTCTTTCACTATTCAAACCCTCATACCTAGAGCTACGGACCTCCGATTGACGAACCGTCTGGACCGTTGGACTCGTGGCAACGAGTACTTCAAAATCCACCGATCAAATTCACCGGAAAGTCGCCGGATGTTCATCGGAAATGGTGAATAGTAACTGTGATGGGTAAGCTTTGAATTTCAACATTCTTTGATGTTTTTTGGTGATTTTGAACCTAGAATTACGTTTAGAATATAGAATCATCAGTGTATTCATAATTTTCTGGCTTAAAAACATGATTTAAAGGATTAAATCATGAAAGAGGGTTTCGTATGAACAGTAACTGATACGCGTGAACAGAAATGGTGAATAGTGAACAGTGTTTTTGACTGGCATAAAATAGTGAATTCGTGGTGTTTTATTAGAAATTGATATGCCAAAGTTGTTTTTTCTAGGTTTTGAGATAGCAGAAGATAGCTTTCAGCATCACTTCGACCATTGAGTTTTGGAAGAGATCAAAAGAGTTCAACTACGCATATCTAGTGTGTGAGTAGATAATACTTACTATGACATTACTTTTTAAACTATCCATTTGACACATCTACATGAGATATTACTATTAATGTGAAATTTATTTCTATTAAAATATGACTCATAGTATAAACTTTAGAAATGCAGGATAAGCATCATTTATATTTTTAGTTCTCTAGTGGTTTATGGTGATGTTGATATTTTATATGAATTGATAGATGATTTTATGAGGCACATATGTAGGCCTTTGGATATAAATGTGTAAACTAAGTTGATATTGTTTTGGCTATTGTTGATTAGTGCATATTGAAGTTTAATGGATTTTTGCTTAACTGATTGTGCGGGCATTTGCCTGATGGATAAATTGTGCGGGCTTATGCCTGAGGGATGCTTGTGCGGGCTTATGCCTGATGGATGATTGTGCGGGCTTTTGCCTGATGGACTTTGTAGGCTTTTGCCTGATGGATTACAGGTTTTCGCCCGATGGACTACAGGCTTTTGGCCTGATTGATGGTGAATATTTTTTTTATTGCATACTTGAGAAATGACTGTAGTTATAACATAAAGAGAGTTTAAACTCTAACATTGATATTATGTCTTTTAATATTGAACTTTTCTTGTTATTGATTCAAACACATGACACATATGGCATTCATCTTTTTCTTGCATTAAATATTATATTTGTGAAGGAAAATCTCGTGCCTTGCTTGTCCTGTTTCTGTTGTAGTAAGGATTACCTATTCACTGAGTTTTATACTCACCCCATCAAATGTTTCTTTTTTCAGATAGTCAAAAAGATTCAGATCCAGCTCCAACTGTTTAGTGAGTTAAAAGAGTTGTGGTGAGCCCATGTTACTTTTAGGGCTCCCAGTTTGTTTAGATATTTTCAGTTTGTATTATAAGGTAGCTCCATAAACTACAGGCAGGATCCCTGCATCCCTGCGTATCTGAATATTGATAGAACCGTTGTTGTATGAAAAATAGATGAATTCTGTATTGTATGGCTGAATGCCAATTGTATGTGAATTTATGAATTCTGAACCATCCTTATGGTATGCAAGATGTTGTTTATGCCTATATGTTGTAATCACAGTGATAACTTGGTGCCAGTTGATTTTAGGCTTACAGGATAGGATATAATCCTACTCTTGTGCCGGTCATATGCCTGCTTCTACAGGGGCCGTGACAAAGTTGGTATCAGAGCATTAGGTTTCCCTGTGTTTATGGAGCAACATATTATTTTTAATAGGACCCTAAGTATAGGTATGAGCGGGACATATTTATACTCAGGGTGCTGTTGAAGATATCTGATAGGATGTTATTTTTATTTATTTGAGTCAGTCTTTCTTAGATGATCATCTATGTGTTGATGTTGATTAAAATTTTAAAAGTCTGAGTTGATTTTGTAGTAAAGATGTCATCGAGAACTAGATCAAATGCTAGAAAATCTGTGGAGCATGAGTAAACAGCTGAAGTATCTGCTCAATCTATCGCTTCTGCATCCAGAAGCCATGGTAGGAGTCAACCTAGTTCTAAACCTAAAGAAGGTAGTCAAAGTATTAGGGCCATTGAGGTACCTAGTCAGAATGAACAAAGTATAGATAAGGGAAAAACTCCTGAGGCAAGTGCAGAGTCTCTGCATCCTAAAGATAAAATTATGATTGAAATGATGGCTACTATGCAAGGTATACAAAAAACAATGGAAACTACTATGCAAGGTATGCAAAAAATAATGGAAAACTTAGATGGCTTATTGGTAGAACAAGGCAAGAAAGAGTCACAACAACCAGAAACAACAATAGCTCCGGTGTCTGTGGAGCCTGTTGAATAAGTTATTAGGCCTACTAGGGCAGAAGTGAGTCTGTCTCAATTTTTAAAGCTGAAGCCACTGACATTCACTGGGACATCAAGCAGTGAAGATCTTCAGCAGTTTATGGATACAGTAGAAAATATTTGTAAAGTCTTGATGTGTTCTGATAACCAGTCTGTGGAATTTGTGTCATTTCAATTAACAGGAATGGCGCAAGTATGGGTTACTACTTTTAAGCGAGGAAGAACAACTATGTCAACACCTTTAGGATAGGCTGAATTCAAAGAAGCATTTATGGAGCGTTTTCTGTCTGAAAGTGTTAGAGATGCTCGGGCAAAGGAATTTGAAGAGTTAAAACAAACTCCAGGAATGATGGTCACCGATTATGATATCCGCTTTACTCAGTTGTCCCAGTATGCACTTCACGTAGTTCCTAATGAGAAGGAAATGATCAAGAGATTTATTAATGGACTAGTTCGACCATTATTTAAAGCTGTAGCACCACAAATGAAACAATTCCCTAATTATGCTGCAGCAGTTGATTGTGCAAGAATGATAAAAACTAGAGAGTTAGCTGAGATTGAAGGGCTGAAGAAAAGAAAAAGAGATAGAGATGGCAGTTCTAAAGGTGGGCATGGTTCCACTACTCAAGGATTTAAAATACAAAGTCAACAACAACCATTGCAATTAGAATATGGAGTTCATAACCTTGTATCAGCTGGGGGTGGTGGACAGAGGTCAGGGCAAAAAGTTATGATGTCAACTAGTCAGCAAGGGCCAAAGATAATTCAGCCAAATAGACTCCCTTGTCCAACATGTGGTAAGTATCACTCCGGACAATGTTACAGAGAATCAGGTGTTTGTTTCTACTGCAAGCAACCTGGCCATATGAAGAGAGATTGTCCACAATTACATGGCTCAAGTCAAGAGTCAGTACGACCAGCTTTACAGAGTCAGTACGACCAGCTTTACCATCTGCCCCAATAGTAGCCCAACCAGTGAGAGCAGTGCCTGCCCAAGTAAGTTATGGTGGGTCAGGTAGAGGATCATTGGGCCGAGGTTAGAATCTTTCAGGCCGAGGTTAGAATCTTTTAGGCCGAGGTCAGAATCTTTTAGGCCGAGGTCAGAATCTTTCAGGTCGAGGCCAACCTAGAGTCTTTGCATTGACTAAACAAGATGCCCAAGCTTCTAATGCTGTAATGATAGGTATTCTCTTGATTTGCTCACAACAAGCTCATGTATTGTTTGACCCTGGATCTACTCATTTATATGTGTCCCCATATTTTGTTAAATGGATAAGTAGGAGTCCAGATAAGTTGAGTTCTCCATTAATGGTTGCCACCCCAGTGGGTGAATTTTTGTTGGTTGAAAAAGTATACAAATCTTGTAAAGTTTCTATTTTTGGTAAAGATACCTTTGTTGATTTGATCATGCTGGATATGCTAGACTTTGATGTAATTCTAGGCATGGATTGGCTAGCTTCTTGCTATGCAACCTTAGATTGCCACCTTAAAGTAATAAATTTCAATGTCCCTGGTGAATCTTCATTCCAAATTCAGTGTAATCGTAGTGAAGCACCAAACAACTTGATTTCAGTTTTACGAGCTCAGAAGTTGTTAAGGAAGGGGTGTCAAGGGTATTTGGCATATGTCAAAGATATAAATGATCAGTTCACCAATATCAATCAAGTTCCAGTAGTTAGTGAATTTTTAGATGTGTTTCCAGAAGACTTATCAGGATTACCACCAGAACGAGAGATTGAATTTGGTATTGACCTCCTCCCTGGAACACAACCAGTGTCTATACCTTCCTATAGAATGGCACCCACAGAACCTAAAGAGCTGAAGAATCAATTGCAAGATTTACTAGAGAAGGATTTTGTTTGACCTAGTATCTCTCCTTGGGGAGCTCCAGTTCTTTTTGTGAAGAAGAAGGATGGATCTTTACGGTTGTGTATAGATTATAGGCAGTTAAACAAGGTAACAATGCGAAATAATTATCCTTTGCCCAGAATAGATGACTTGTTTGATCAACTCCAGGGTGCACAATGCTTCTCCAAAATTGATCTGAGGTCAGGGTACCATCAATTGAGGATAAAAAAAGAAGATATCTCTAAAACAGCTTTTAGAACTCGATATGACCATTATGAATTTTTGGTGATGTCCTTTGGATTGACTAACGCACCAGCTGCTTTCATGGATTTGATGAACATGGTGTTCAAGCCCTTTTTAGATAGATTTGTCATAGTATTTATTGATGATATCTTGGTATATTCAAAGAGTCCTGAGGAGCATGAGCAACATTTGAGAACCGTGTTACAAACTCTTAGGGAACAACAGCTTTATGCAAAGTTTTCTAAATGTGAATTTTGGCTGGATAGTGTCACATTCTTGGGACATATAGTTACGCATAATGGTATTCGGGTAGACTCCAAGAAAGTTGAGGAAGTACAGCAATGGCCACGTCCTACAAATGTGACAGAGATTCATAGTTTCTTAGGATTGGCAGGGTATTATAAAAGGTTTGTTAAGGATTTCTCCAAAATTGCCGCACCTCTGACTTGGTTGACCAGGAAAGGAGTGAAGTTTGAGTGGTCTGATGCATGTGAGAAAAGTTTTCATACATTAAAAAATTATTTAACCATGGCTCCAATTTTATCCATTCCGTCTGGTGCTGGAGGTTTTGTAGTATATTGTGATGCTTTTAGGATAGGTTTGGGTTGTGTGCTAATGCAAAATGGGCATGTTATAGCTTATGCGTCTAGACAACTTAAAAAGCACGAACAAAATTACCCAACACGTGATTTAGAAATGGCAGCAGTAATCTTTGCTTTAAAGATCTGGAGACACTATCTTTACGGTGAATCTTGTGAGATTTATACTGATCACAAAAGCCTCAAATACATCTTTCAGCAAAAAGACCTTAATTTGAGGCAAAGAAGATGGGTGGAGTTACTAAAAGATTATAATTGTACAATTTTATATCATCCGGGTAAAGCAAATGTGGTAGCAGATGCTTTGAGCAGAAAAACTATGGGAAGTCTAGCTCATATAACACAATTACGAAGACCATTACTGAGAGATATTCATCAACTAGAAAGTGAGGGGACAAGACTTGAGGTAAAGGAACCAGGAGAATTGATAGCTTATATACAGCTCCAGTCATCATTAATTGAACAAATTAAGGCTAAACAGGGTGAGGATCCTAGCCTATGCAACTTTAAGAATACATTGAAGAACAATCAGAATTCTGAATTTAATGTTGATGCAGAAGGAGTTTTAAGATGTGGAAAGTGCATATGTGTACCTCATGTGAATGAGTTGAGAAAAAAGATTTTAGAGGAAGCTCATCGATCAGCTTATACTATTCATCCAGGAGCTAACAAGATGTATAATGATCTGAAAGAAATATACTGATGGAGCGGAATGAAGAAAGATGTAGCAGAGTTTGTTGCCCGATGTTTGATATGTTAACAAGTAAAAGCAGAACATTAGAAGCCTGCAGGATTGCATCAACAGATTGAAATACCAGAATGGAAGTGGGAGAGAATCACTATGGATTTTGTTACTGGGCTACCAAAGACTTTAAGAGGGTATGATTCTATATGGGTGATTGTAGATCGAATGACTAAATCAGCACACTTTCTACCAGTGAAGACTACATACAATGTGGCACAGTATGCGAGTCTTTACCTAAATAAGATAGTTAGATTACATGGAGTTCCAACATCTGTCATATCTTATCGAGGTCCACAGTTTACAGCACGTTTTTGGAGAGCTTTCCAAGAGGCTTTAGGGACGAGACTAGATTTGAGCACCGCCTTTCATCCCCAGACTGACGGTCAGTCCGAGCGAACAATTCAAGTATTGGAAGATATGCTTAGGGCATGCATATTAGACTTTGGTGGGAGTTAGGAAAAATACCTGCCTTTGGCAGAGTTTGCATATAATAATAGTTACCAAGCAAGTATCCAAATGGCTCCTTCTGAAGCTTTATATGGGAGGCGTTGTCGATCTCCTATTGGATGGTTTGAGGTAGGTGAGGCTAAACTTTTAGAGCCAGACTTGATATAGGAAGCTGTGGATAAAGTAAAATTGGTCAGGGAAAGGCTGCTAGCTGCACAAAGTCGGCAAAAGGCTTATGTTGATCATAGGCGACGAGAGTTAGAATTTTCCGTAGGCGATAAAGTGTTTTTGAAAGTTTCGCCTATGAAAGGGATTATGAGGTTTGGTAAGAAAGGAAAACTAAGTCCAAGGTATATTGGACCTTTTGAAATACTGGATAGAGCCGGTTTAGTGGCATATCGCTTGGCTTTGCCACCTGAGTTAAGTGATGTTCATTCAGTTTTTCATGTGTCGATGATGAGAAAGTATTTACCAGACCCTTCACATGTCATACAGCCTCAAGAAATTGAATTTGACAAAAAGTTTGACTTATGAAGAAAAACCAAAGGCTATAGTGGATAGGCAAGTGAAGAAACTAAGATCAAAAGAAATTCCAACGGTAAAAGTGATCTGGCATAATCACCCAGTAGAGGAGGCTACATGGGAAATGGAAAGCGATATGCAAAGAAGGTATCTAGAACTTTTTGAGTTGTAAGTCTTGTATATATTTTTAATCTTATAGTTTTGAAATTCGGGGACCGAATTTCTTAAGAGGGGAAGAATGTAATGCCCCTTAATAGTAAAAAAAATAAAATTAATTTACTGTAGCATACTGTAGCTCCTGCACATATATGCACGGGCAACCAGAAAACAGAGCAGAACGCAGAAAAGAAAAAAAACTGCAGCCCTTCTACTATTTTTCTTTTCACTTTTCAAACCCTCATATCTAGAGCTACGGACCTTCGATTGACGAACCGTCTGGACCGTTGGACTCGTGGCAACGAGTACTTCAAAACCCACCGATCAAATTCACCGGAAAGTCGCCGGAAGTCCGCCGAAAATGGTGAATAGTAACTGTGATGGGTAAGCTTCGAATTTCAACATTCTTTGATGTTTTCTGGTGATTTTGAACCTAGAATTACATTTAGAATATAGAATCATCAGTGTATTCATAATTTTCTGGCTGAAAAACATGATTTAAATGATTAAATCATGAAAGAGGGTTTCGGATGAACAATAACTGATACGCGTGAATAGTAACGGTGAATAGTGAACAATGTTTTTGACTGGCATAAAATAGTGAATTCGTGGTGTTTTATTAGAAATTGATATGCCAAAGTTGTTTTTTCTAGGTTTTGAGATAGCAGAAGATAGCTTTCAGCATCACTTCGACCATTGAGTTTTGGAAGAGATCAAGAGAGTTCAACTATGCATCTCTAGTGTGTGAGTAGATAATACTTACTATGACATTACTTTTTAAACTATCCATTTGACACATCTACATGAGACATTACTATTAATGTGAAATTTATTTCTGTTAAAATATGACTCCTAGTATAAACTTTAAAAATGCAGGACAAGCATCATTTATATTTTTAGTTCTCTAGTGGTTTATGGTGATGTTGATATTTTATATGAATTGATAGATGATTTTATGAGGCACATGTGTAGGCCTTTGGATATAAATGTGTAAACTAAGTTGATATTGTTTTGGCTATTGTTGATTAGTGCATAGTGAAGTTTAATGGATTTTTTGCTTAATTGATTTTGCGGGCATTTGCCTAATGGATAAATTGTGAGGGCTTATGCCTGAGGGATGCTTGTGTGAGCTTATGCCTGATGGATGATTGTGCAGGCTTTTGCCTGATGGACTTTGCAGGCTTTTGCGTGATGGATTACGGGTTTTCGCCCGATGGACTACAGGCTTTTGGCCTGATTGATGATGAATATTTTTTTTATTGCATACTTGAGAAATGACTGTAGTTATAACATAGAGAGAGTTTAAACTCTAACATTGATATTATGTCTTTTAATATTGAACTTTTCTTGTTATTGATTCAACCACATGACACATATGGCATTCATCTTTTTCTTGCATTAAATATTATATTTGTGAAGGAAAAACTCGTGCCTTGCTTGTCCTGTTTCTGTTGTAGTAAGGATTACCTATTCACTGAGTTTTATACTCACCCCATCAAATGTTTCTTTTTTCAAATAGTCAAAAAGATTCAGATCCAGCTCCAATTGTTTAGTGAATTAAAAGAGTTGTGGTGAGCCCATGTTACTTTTAGGGCTCCTAGTTTGTTTAGATATTTTCAGTTTGTATTATAAGGTAGCTCCATAAACTACAGGCAGGATCCCTGCATCCCTGCGTATCTGAATATTGATAAAACCGTTGTTATATGAAAAACAGATGAATTCTGTATTGTATGGCTGAATGCCAATTGTATGTGAATTTATGAATTCTGAACCATCCTTATGGTATGCAAGATGTTGTTTATGCCTATATGTTGTAATCACAGTGATAACTTGGTGCCAGTTGATTTTAGGCTTACAGGATAGGATATAATCCTACTCTTGTGCCAGTCACGTGCCTGCTTCTACAGGGGCCGTGACATAGAATGACCTCAATACCTCTTAAAGGTAAACAGACGAGGTCTATAGAAAAGGTTTTCTCCTGAATGATAACTTGACAGTCCTTACATACAGAGGAAGTTAATACCCTTTCCCCTGTGGGGGTAACTACAGATAGCTCATAGGGAGTTTCAGAAATAGGAAACTGAAACTTTCCAATACATTCTTCCAATATAGATGGATGACTAGCACCAGAGTCAAACAACACCATAAGAGCAAATCCATAGATATAACATATATCTTGAATCATTTCAGAAGATTGAGCTGCCTCTTGGCCGCTCAGGGTGAAAATCGTTCCTTTCACCTGAGGCTTCTGTTCTGTCTAGTTTCCCATATTTTGTGGGCAGCTCCTTTCAAAATGGCCCTTCTGTCCGTATTTAAAACAAACATCTAGTCCCATGTAGCATGGCCGGTTACCATGCATGCGTCCGCACTTAGTGCACTTGACTGAAGCAAGGTATTGTTGGAAGGGTCGAGGACTCATAGTCACTGGCCTCTTGCCAGTACTCTGTCCTTTTCCTCTGACATTTTTGCCAGAATTTTGTGGTCCATTCTTCCTTTTCCAAAAGTTTCATCTTTGTTTCTCATCCTCCACTGCCTTCAAACTCTTCTCCAGGAGTCTGCATTTATTTATCAGAGGTACAAACTCCCTCATCTCCATAGCTATAATAGCATTCTTTATCTCCGGGTTCAGTCCTGCTTCGAATTTAATAGCCTTCCATGCTTCATCTGGGTTAAATTGCAGGTAAGAGGAGAACTTAGACAACTCCTCAAATCTCGCGATGTACTGGTCTATGGTCATGCTGCTTTGCCTGAGTTGGAGAAATTTGATCTCCTTCTCTGCCCACACAGTACCTGGAAAGTACTTTTCCAAAAAGGTGTCTTTGAACACCTGCCAAGTGATCTGCCTTCCCTGGTGAGCTAAAAGTTCTCTAGCTCCCCGCCACTAGTATTCTGCTTCATCTTTTAGCATATATTTAGCGAAGATTACTTGCTGCTCCTCAGTACAGCCAATCACTTCAAAGATTTTCTCTAACTCCCTTATCCATCTTTTAGCTACAATCGGGTCAAAGCCGCCTTGAAAACAAGGTGGCCTAGTCCTCAGGAACTCGGATATGCCGTTATCATTTCCAGCCATCCGGTTGTTAGCACCATTCGAGTTATTAGCATTTTGGAGGTATTGTAGAATTTGGTTAGTGGTCATGACTTGGTCTTGAATTGTCGTGGCCAGGTTGTGCAGGGTTTCCTCCACATTTTTTGCTGGATTCCTCCTTGGTGGTGCCATTTCCTACTATGTCAAAAATAAAGTTATGCTGCTATTGAGGTGATCAAGCTCAATAGTTAGTTCAAAAATATTTAACAACAGTCATAACACCACATCGGCATATAGATAGGAAACACTAGTAATTTCTTACCTGTATGAATTTATTGATCCCCTACACAGCACAACCACAAATATACTCAAGACACCATAAGATCGATTCAGATAATCATCCACCCACTGGCCATCTAGGATCGACCTGCTCTGATACCAATTATGTAACAACTTATTTATTTATTTATTATTATACAATATAAAGTTCACATACACATCATTAATCAAAACGTATGTACAACATTTCAAACACATAAATATCTACATCTTATTTATTCTGGTTGACTAATTCTAGAGATTTGGGTGTGGGTGGTTGCACCTTCATCGGGATCTGTGCCAACTCGCCCACAAACATTTTATTTAAGATCCACCCATCATAGAATAACTTGATCCAACGTGCACTAAAAGCCAGAGCTATAGAAAAATATGCATAACTAATTTTCTGAACATGACATGGAAATATAGTGAGAATTAAATCCCAGTAAGTTCAACAATAAATCATTATCAATATAGCTCATCATGTCATGTTCAACTGTATAAACTATAGTAAATAACTTTGGTCACATGAATGCACTATAACTATGCACATGAGAATCGTACAGTAATGACATGTATGACATAATTAATTATTTTCAGAATATCATATGATGACTATCAATTTATTCTCATATCAAGTTACCTCGGTCAGGGTAAGTATTTTCTACTCTCTGGTACGGGCTTTTCTCGCTCCGTCCGACATGGCCCACTTTCTATTTCTTTTCTCATTAACATGATCATAACCATTGGTAGGGCGCCCCCTACTTGTGCACCACACGGATTTGCCATGTGACCGTGCTCATTTCTTTTCCTTTCACAATACTAGCCAAAAATCATTGGTAATCATGCCAAGAACATAACCATTTCAAATATCACTTTATAAAATATTTTCATGTCAAAATTTCACACTTAAGATGGTAAGAAGTTCATACAATGGCAATGGCTATGGCATAAACTAGTTATTTATTATTTTCATTTATAAGACTCTTCTTCTTTTTTAAATATTAATTTTATTTCTTTATTTTCTTGATGCAGGTTTTCATCCTATCTAACCTTCTCTTACTAATCAGAGCATAACGCCCTCAATTTAACTTCGATGTAGATGATCTTAGTGTCAATTTCAAGATAAAACAATTATCTAAAACTATTATGTTGAACAGTTTAGCGAAATATTAAGAAATCAAGATGATATTACTCCTTTAAATTATATGTTATTTCTTCTCGGGTAGGTTCTGACTTCTACCTACTAATCTGTCCATATCTCCCTCATAAAAATTCCAAATTAAGTGATTCCAGTGGCTTAATATTCGTAACACATATATCTATAATTCATATGTTAACTATTTATTTTAGTTCCTTATAGAATGTTCCCTGAAATTAAAACACCAAAGCTATCCTAACATATTCTTCCCTGATTAACCATTTTCTGACCTTTGTTTACTAATCAGACCATATCTACCTCATATGAACTCTAAATTGAATGCTTTTAGTGGATAAAAATCTGTGACACATATATATGTAATTCATATGATAACCATTTATTTTAATTCCTTATAGAATGTTTCCAGAAATTAAAACACCGAAGCTATCCTAACATATTCTTCCCTGATTAACTATTTTCTGACCTTTGTTTACTAATAGGAACATATCTACTTCATATGAACTCTAAATTGAGTGATTCCAGTGGTTAAAAATCCTTGAGACATACATCTATATTTTTCATGTTAACCATTTGTTTTAATACCTTACCAATTCTTTCCAGAAATTTAAAAATAGAAGCATAAAAGTTTTTCACCCATAGCCATACCTGTGCAGGACTATCTACACCAGCCTAAGTATTCAAACATACATAATATGTAACATGATATAGCAACATCCATGAACAATAATCAAAGTTCTAAGATCAAAATTTCATATAAATATTATAAGTTTCAAAAGTTTTCTTCAAAAAGAAATATTGTTAAACTTACCTGGAGCACTTAGTCCCCTAGACTTCTCCTTCCTCTTTCTTCCTTTCTTCCTCTCTTTTCCTCACTCTACCTTGCTTCTATTTTTCCTCTCCCTCACTTGGGCAAAATTCTAATGTTGTAAGGGTGAGTTTTCTTATATAGACCACCAAATAATTCAACTTTCATGATCATGGGTCTACCTTATCACAATTAGGTTACACTTGGTTGAATTTTTGAAAAACAAAACTTATGTTCTTGTCTTCCTGTCTTCCTCTTCCTTAGTCAAGATATGCATAGGAAAAAGAGATTTGTATTTTGAAAATTATGATAATATGTTTCTTAAGATATGGGACAAGGTCCCTTTGATTTAGGGATTCATTTACTTTTTCTTTTGTCTTAATCAATTATGATAGGTTTGCCTTTTTAGGTGACAAATTTCCAACCCTTGAATCTTCCTTGCTTAACTAAAATTATTTGTGTAGGATAATGATGTTTTGTCATAATGCTATGTATTATTACCCACTTGCTAAAATTATGAGTGTAGGATATAGATGTTTTGTCCTAATGCCATGTATTATCATACCACTTGCTAAAATTATGAATGTATGATATCACACCACTTGCTAAATTTTTGTCTTAATGCCATGTCACCTAATCTTGATTACACCATTATTTCATCACTTTATTTTATTTTTGATTTTATTTTTCCTCTTGGGTTTGGGATCATTCTTGCTCATTTTCTTTACTTTGGATAAAATTCTACCTTTTATAATGGGCTTAGTCACATTTTCATGATTTTTGGGCTACCAGTCCAATTTCTATATCCTAGTCCAAGTCTATGTTTTATTTCTTCCTTGGGCTATCCTATTGGCTTGCTAAAAATTCATGTGAAGTAGAAAAACTCTATATGAAGTGTCCATAGGTGAAAGCCCAATTTATGGGTGGAGATACTAAACTTAGTAACTTTAACTCTTAAATTAGGAAAAATTACCCTAATCCAATTTTCTTGAAATTTTAATACCTTTATTTACTTCACAAAAATTTATCCAAGAATTTCACCTTTCTTTAGTATATTTATTTCTAATTTTTCCTCTTAGGTTTTCTCTCTTTACGTATTTCATTAATGTTAGAACATTTCTATGCATACACGTAAGGTGAAGAATTTTTAAGGATTATATTTCCTTAGATATCTAAAAATTGTCTAATTAATTTTATTTCCTTAAATATTTATGTATGTTTATCCATAAAGGAAACAAAATTAGGGATGTTATAGTGCACACAATGCTTCTTCATTTTTTACCTTCTATTTAATCAGTTTGGGGGGTTTTGAAGTTCTGGTTGGGATTGGTGTTTTTGGTTTTCTTGTTCTACATTTGAGCATATTTTGGGAAGCTATAGTGAACGCTAGGGCATAATATATATCTCCAGCTTTCTTCCTTTCTTCATATCTATTAACTATTGAATGAGCTACAAGCATGCCTTCTAAAGCTGATAAGCTGCTGGGTGGCGACATCTCTGAAAGATGAAGAAGCAGAGGAGGAGGGGGCAGGTTGGTGAGAAAGAAAAGTGAGGGAGAATAAAAGGAGGAAAGAGCAATGGTAGTTGGTGAGGTAGAGGGGCTTCATTTTTGAAGGTATTGAGGAAGAGAGAGTGGGGTGGGTAGCTGATCCTAAGGCATGGGGTCTGCCATTAGAGGGAGAGCTGAGCTTGAGAAGGTGTGGTTTAAGAGCGAAGAGAGAGAGAGAGAGTGATTGGTGTGACGAAGATTAGAAAGGGAGTCAAAAGTCCTGTTTGTTCTCTTTGGCTTTCCGTGTACATGTAATGAAGCATTGATCCATCATTGTTAATTAATTGGGATCTTGTGCTCACGAGGGTTTTAATTAAGTGATTTTTGTAGTTTTTTTAAGTCAGGAAAGTGGGTAACATGAGCAAGCCCTCACGCTTCTTTCCATGTACCTTTGTTTCTTAGCAACATTGTTATATAAATTGTCTCTCTCAAAATGCTTGTAGTGTGGGTACCTTTCTTTCTTAGCAATTGGGGTTCACATATCGTGTGATTCTCTCTAATATAATCCATGTTTCAAAAAATTGATTAAAAATGAGATCAAGGTTCTCTTTTTCGCTCTACGTCTTTAAAATTATAGTATCTGGTTATAAGATTAAGGGCTGAATGGAATTGTTTATTGGGGGTTGTAGAGGTAGTTTCTCTCACTAAAATATTGTTTGTTTGTTCTCTTTGGCTTTCCGCATACGTGTAATGAAGCATTGATCCATCACTGTCAATTAATTGGGATCTTGTGCTCATGAGGGTTTTAATTAAGTGATTTTTGCAGTTTTTTTAGTCAGGAAAGTGGGTAACATGAGTAAGCCCTCATGCTTCTTAACATGTACCTTTCTGTCTTAGCAACATTGTTATATAAATTGTCTTTCTCAAAGTTAGGAAAGTGGGTATCATTGTTATATAAATTGCAGTTTTTTTAAGTCAGAAGGCATGCTTGTAGAAATTTTAAGGTACTTTTATTTTCTCTCTGTAAGTTTTTTTTTCTAAATTGTCTCTCTCAAAATGCAAAAATTGAACAGGGAGTTGCATAAGCAATTATATGATAGAATCCTGTCTTATATATGCTTTGCATTGATAATTATTTTTTAGGCTTTTTACCTTCTTTCTTGTCTAAATTCTAAAACCAAATATATATATGCTTTGCATTGTTAGTGTTTTGACATGTTAGTGTAGCATTACCTATGCAATATCTTTTCCATATTTAATTTAGGAATTCAATTTTAATTACTTCCTCATAAAACATTTTAGGTGTATATATAATTTTGTTGCTTAAAGGAATCATAAATGACAATATGTACTGAATAATTTTGGGTGTTAAATATGAAATTAAATATTTTATGACATTTTTTTTTTCATTTTGATTGTTGATAGATTAAGCGTCACTTTTTTGCTTGTTGCAATATTTTGTCCTATATTGACTATTTCTTTTCTTTGTTTCTATTCAGGATTTGGCTATCGTGGTCACCTAATACTTATATCGCTTATTTCACCAAATTGTTAAAGAAAAGGGGTATCATTTTCTAGCACTCCATATTTTATTAAAACACTTGTTTCATATAGGGAGATGTTATTGTATGAACTGCCTCAACATATGATAGGTTGAAGATGCTTATTAACTTCTGAATTTGTTATGCTTATTTAGTAACTTTGTTCTTATTTCTTGCATCGACTTATAGAAAATTAGCATATTATTTTTTTCACAAAAAATATTAATGATTTTTTTGTCCTTTGTGATATGGAACTTAATGTAAGGGTTGTTCATTGTTTAGATGACTTGCAACTAATTGGATAATGTCATAATATATTTTTATTTGTTTGATTTACAATATATATATTGTTGTCATCATAATGGAAAATATCAATGTGACACATGATAGTGGACTTTTATGCCATATTAAAAGTGATTTGCAACATGGTGTCATATTCTTTGTTTTGGAAAGGGTAACAATGAATAAATCTAAAATTTTAGGCATGAACAATGTCAATGCTTTCCATCTCTTTGACTTTCTACTCTTCATATGCCCTGAAGCTATTCTTGGACATGATAGATAAACCATCATTTTCTAGTTAGCACTCGATAACCTATCTTATTAGATATCATTTTCACGTTATGCCATTAGGATCTCAATTGTACTACCTTTTTCAACATGATTCTATCCGATTCTACCAATACACATACACTTTATCTCGTCTAAATATGTTTCTTTATCTTTTTCAATCGCTAACTTCCACTCCAACAAATTTTGTAGAGAATATTAAGGAAAAAAGTTGGTTAGATGTAAAGAATAGAGCTGATCCAAGATACATACAAGGGGTGGATCATTTTCTTGATTGGGCGTATAGTGAAATAAGGGTAGGAAGCAGAAATAGGTGTCCATGTAAAAAATGTAGAAACGTGTTTTTCAAGATGAGACATGAAATATGATTTGATTTGTTGAAAAATGAGTTTTTGGAGTCTTACAAAGTTTGGGATCTTCTTGGAGAAGTTGTAGGGATGACTTCAAATCCTCTTGATGATAGTAATACTGTTGAGGAGGATGATATGGCTGGAATGATATATGATGCATGTCGAGTTGTGAACATAGAGGAGCTGAATACTAATATAGAAAATGGTGAAGACCCAAATGTGCATGCAAAGAAGTTTTACCAATTATTGAAAGAAACCGAAATAAATATGTATCCAAATTGTAACAAGGTGTCAAAATTGTCATTCATTGTTAAGCTACTTAATTTAAAGTGCCTTAATCATTGGAGCAATAAGTTTGTGTACATGTTGTTGGACTTATTTAAGGAAGTGTTGCTAGAGGAGGCCTAAGTACCCAATTCTTACTATGAAGCTAAGAAGGTTGTTCAAGACTTAGGGTTAGACTATACAAAAATTGATGCATGTAAGAATGACTGCATTCTATATAGAAAAGAACATGCCAATGCACAATCATGCCCTAAATGTAAATTGTCTAGTTGGAAATCAAGTGGACCCAAAGGCAAAAAAGAAGCACACAAAGTGTTGAGATATTTTCCAATAAAGCCTAGGTTGCAAAGACTGTACATGGTAGGACACACTGCTAAAGACATGAGGTGGTAAACATGTTGATGATAGTGTATTAAGGCACCCTACTGACTCCATTGCATGGAAGTCATTTGATGAGCAACACTTTAGTTTCTCAGTAGACCCTAGAAATGTTAGAATGAGTTTAATAAGTGATGGCTTTCAGCTATATGGAAACGTAAGTACTAACCACAGTATTTGACCAATTGTTCTTGTACCATATAACTTGCCCCCTTGAAAATATATGAAACAACCGTACTTCATGATGACACTTCTTATCCCAGGCCCTAAGTCTCTAGGAGATGAGATTGATGTATATTTAGAACCAATGATTGAGGAATTGAACGAATTGTGGAACTTAGGGGTTGAGACATATAATGCTCATTCAAAGTCAAATTTCTGTATGCGAGCTGCTATTATATAGACAATAAATGATTTTTCTGCATATGGTAATCTTTTAGGCGGTCAACAAAGGGAAAATTGGCATGTCCTTGTTGCCATAAACATACCCACTCGATATCGCTAAGAAGTAAATTATGTTATATGGGACATCGTTGCTTCTTACCAGCCAATCATCCATGGCATCGGAATACGAGGGCATTTGATGGTAAAGTGGAAAATAATGTTGCTCCTACATATTTGATTGGTGAATAAGTGCTTGAACAACTACAACTTCTACTGAGTGTGACATTTGGAAAAGGCAACAAGTGAATACGTGACAAATCTAGCATTACTTATAATTGGAAGAAGAAGATCATTTTCTTCGAACTACCTTATTGGAAAACACTTTTGCTACGGCATAATTTGGATGTCATGCACATTAAGAGAAACATATCTGACAACATAGTGTCCACGGTGATGGATATGGGTGGAAAGACAAAAGACACAGTGAATAGTCGATATGATTTAATGGAATTGGGGATCAGACCAAGTTTGCACCCTATTGATGATGGGAACAACATCTTGTTGTGTGTCTTTTATAATTAACCGCAAGCGCACGACGTAGCTGTAGCTAGTCCGGCGAGTACGGGTCATATCCCACAGAGAACAATGTCAATTACTAGAATAATATGATTAAGATATTCAATTAATAAAAGCCTAGGGTTAGGGTTCACCACACTTATGATATTCAACATCCATCTTGTACCTTTAATTGCAATTATTTAGGTTATTGGGGATGGTTTAGCCTTAATTAACTAGCAACATCTTTCAAGCATTACTAATCGTACCTAGGTTAATTCAATTGCCTACTTTGTGGTTCTTAATTCAACCTAGGTCCATTAAGTTCTATGCCAACCATGGAATACAATTAATCGGTTTTCTCATGCCCACTAATTGATTCATTCCTAGAGAACCTTAAACTACTTTCGTGATTAAGATATCCCTAATTAAATATTAGGTTCCAGTATTAATCTTCACCTTTTAGTTCATCAATTAATATCCTAAGACGTGATAAAACGTTGGCCAGACATTCGTCAACTCATATAATCAATGCATAATAGCTAATCCTAATTAACCATTGATAACACAATCAAGGTTCCAACAATTCAATTAGCACAATGTATCATCACATCATAAGTGGGTTTACCGAAACCCTAGATCAAATCTACTCAAACATGATAGAAAGGTAAATCATAATCAAATTCATTAAAGTAATCATCAATGTTCAATACAAACCAAGAGAAAGAGTAGAAGTAGAGATAGGTGTAAAGATAGAAAGATAGAAGCTGAATTGTTGAATGTAAAGAATAAGAGATACACACTTGAATCAATCTCAAATCTATTCTAAGAACATAAATTAAACATTAATCTTAGTAAAAACATAATCTAATGGTGTTTCCTAAGCCTAAAATTGAGTAAAAGAAGGTCTAAATGCGTCTCCTTCTCTTTAGTTGCGTTTCCCCATCAATATGTATCAACGTGGCTACTCAAAACTCTAAAAATCACGTGTTGTACAGACCCAAAGCATGACCATGTTCCAGGATACGGCCTGGCCGTGCTTTGGGCTAGAACTTGGGGCTTTTCTACATCTTTCGCACAGAGCACGACTTGGCCGTGCTTCAAGCACACCAAGCATGACCTAGTCGTGTTGGGGGCTGCCATGCTCCTTTCTTGCCAATTTTGGTGTGTTGCCTCCTTGTTTCCTCCTTAGTATGTTCCAAATCCATATGGCACTTTTCATGGGTGTTTTCCCTTACTTCTTGACCTCTTTTGCTCTCCTACAAACATAAAACAAATCAAATCAGTATCCAAAGAAAAGTATAACCAAAAGCATAGAAATAACCACAAGTTTACTATGAATTAGGGAATAAAATATAACCACTAAACACTCAAATTTCCCCTTTATCACATCTTGCTACCAGCAACATGTTATGTGCTATCATCACAAGAGAAGTTGAAAGTATGTAATTTTTTGGCTCAATTAAAGGTTCCTGATGCATTTTCTTCAAATATTTCAAGATGTGTCAATGTAGCAGAAAAAAGATTTTTGGATTAAAGTGTCACGACCATCACATATTGTTGCTAGAATTATTTTCAATTGCAATACGTGGGTTGTTGCCTAAGGAGGTAAGTGAACCCATAATAGAATTGACACAATTTTTCAAGATTTTGTGCTCGAAGTGTTTAAGCATGGAAAACTTGGATTCCATTGAACAACAAATTTCCATTACATTATGTAAATTGGAAACTATTTTTTCTCTAACTTTTTTTGATGTCATGGTTCACTTGCCAGTTCACTTGGTAAAAGAGGTAAAGATTGCTGAGCCTGTTCAGTACCGATGGATGTACCCAATTGAAATGTAACATTATCTGACTTAGAATTAAACTCGATTTATGCTTGATATTAGATACCTATTAACTTTAACTCACTTTTGTAGGTATTTACGCACACGAAAATCTTATGTCCATAACAAAGCTTATTCTGAAGGCTTAATCGCTAAGGGCTATTTAGCATATGAAAGTACACCTTTTGCTCAAGATATCTGAGTGACATTCCAACAAAGTTAAATAGAATCCCAACGAATGATAATGGGAATATAACAGCCTATGAGATGTCAATATTTAGTCAAAGTGGATAGCCAAGAGGTGCAGCTAAATTAATTTTTTTACCTGACAAAGAATTTGATGAAGCTTTTTCTATATGTGCTATAGAATTGTGAGAAGATTTGGCCATTCATAAAGTGAGTCAACTATAGCTTGCTAGCAATTAAAATGTTATTTGATTAAATCCTAATAGATGAAATAATTTGTAGAGAGTATAAAAATGAGCTTTAAACACAAACCCAAGCATCAAATGTCGATTCAGGGAACCTGAAAGAGTTTTCCAAATGGTTCAATCGTCGAGTAAGTGTCTCCCCATGAGTCAATCAATGTATTATATTATTAGCCTTGAATCATAACCTCTCGGTCTTGTTTGATTTCTAATAGGTTATGAAGTCAGGTTCACATTTTTAAGAAGACAATGAGTTGATTCGTTTAGCCATTAATCCACAAAGAGTTGTATATAAATATACAATAAATTTGGTCAATGGATTTAGAATTCATACAAAATGCCGTGTATCCCAAAGGAAAACTCAAAATAATGGAGTTCTTGTGAAAATAGACTATTTAGATCTTGAGAAGGAATATTATGGTGTCCTCGAAGATATTTATGAGTTATCATATATGGGAGATAGGAAAATATACCTCTTTAAGTGTCACTGGTGGGATGTTGCTCATTTGTGAAGAGGATATAAAGTTGAAAAATATGGATATACAAGCGTGAATACTTGTTCTTCATTAAGTATGGATGAACCATTTGTTATGGCACCACAAGCAGAACAAGTTTTTTTTTGGATGATCTCATTGATAGAGATTGGCTTGTTGTTGTTAAAACATCACCTTGTGACCTTTTTAGCATGCTTTATGAAGATGAGAATGAATTATTATCTGCTGAAGATGCATACCAACAAGAAGAGGTTGAACATAATGAGTTCATTCACAGTGAGGATCAAGATGATGTTGAAGTGATATTATGTAGGGATGATGTTCAACCTCAAAGTGTTAATCATCAGAGTGAAGAAAGAAGTGTCAGTGAAGTTGATTTCATTAATGATGATGAAGAAGATGAAACACCAGATGAGGAAAGTGATGAAGGAGAATTCTTATCTGAAGACTCTATGTAAAATGCCATAGAACATAATGTAGCACATTGTTGTTGTAATATACAATTAATTGACACTTGAATTGCACTTGTTCTTTGTTTTTCTAAATTGGCATTATTATTGAAAGTAATATGTTTCATTGCACATTTTATTTGTATTAGACTTGCATTTTATCATTGAATCTATTGAACTGTCAATACGGTCTATAATTTGCAATATGTTGATTTAAATATGGTAGGAAGAGGAAGAGGTGGATGAGGTGGACATGGGTCTAGAGGTGCTAACCAGGCTACGACTAATGTAGAGACTCCATAGTTGTGTATACAGCCACACCATGACGAGAGTTAGGCACAACTTGCCACACTAACTTCAAGGCGTCCAATTAGTAGTGCAGGTAATCAAATGAAATATTTTACACATGTTAATTAAGATTTACTGTTTTGTGATTGATACCTTATTGTTATGTGAATCACAGCTTCTTGTAGTGTAGTTAAGAATGTAAGGGGATTATACAAATGTATTACAGTAAATTCAAAGACAAAAAATGGACAAAAAATTCAAATTGAGATTCCTAATGATATCCTTCGAATTGTGGGAGAAGGATCGAGAGAACTCATTAATTACATTGAACACATCACACGATGCACTTGTCCCTTGAAGGAGAGGGATTGGACTAAAATTTAGGAACAATGTGGAGAACAGATTTTGTTAAAAGTGAAGGTAATAGCTAGCATAATTATATTATATCTATATTAACTTTTTGAATTTAACACTTCTGGTTTTATTATTGTAGGAAAAGTTTGAGGTTGGTGCAAATATGGAGCGGTGATTTGATGCATTCATTAATGCCACTGCACAAAGCTCGTACAAAAATTAGAGGAGTCTCCTGCACAATTTCTACTCTGTGTACAACACTGACGAAGAAAGATTGGCACATACACCTCCTGCAGTTAGTGATGATGAATGGAGGTACTTGGTCAGTTATTTTAACTCAGATGACTTTAAGGTATTAAGTTATAGCTTTCTTAGATAGCATTCTAATACAACATATGTTAACAAAGATGGCCGCGGAGTTTATTTTAGGATATAAGTTCAATGAATGCACAGAATAGGGCCAAACTAACAACAAAACATACATGCGAATCGTGATCGTTCGCCGAAGTTGAGGAATCAACGGTGACATTTTAAAATGCTTTATTTTCAAACATATTTTGATATGCATGTTTTCATTCTATTGTTAAGTAGTCGTGCAATTTTATTGCAGATAAACCCTAAAACTGGAGAAAAAACACCAATTGACAAGATATGGGAGATACAACATACTCGTATAACTAAAGATGGAGAAGTTATATGGTCGAATGCAAAGTCCCAAGAAGTTCATGTATAATTTTATTTTATTAATTTTTATAATTTTTAATTTATATTGTTCTTATTATAAGTGCATATTTGATTTAAATATAGGGCCAACTAAAAGAGATTGTAACTAAGCAATCTGAAGAAAATGCTCTTGGTTTGAGAAATGAAGCAATACTGACACAAGTTCTTGGTCAAAAGATAGGGTATGTTTGTGGCAAAGAATATGGAGCTAGACCTCCTTCCAAAAGAACCTCTAGCCAAATCACTTTTGAGCATCTTCAAGAGCAAAAAAAAGTACATGAAGAGGTTGTTGCAGAACTACATGAAGAGATGCATGAAGAGATGAAATTACGAGAAGAAAGGATGCACGCACAGCTACAAGTGCAGCTGCAAACACAGTTTGAAGAAAGACTACAAACACAAATTGAAGAAAGACTCCAAGCACAAATGACCTCTTTAATCGTATCTATCCAACAGGTAGCTATAAAATGAATAAAATCATTTGTTGATAGGATACTGTCATTTACTGGAAGCTTGGTTTGGAGAGGGTTAGGCCATTGTCACTAATATTATATCTATGGAATGTTTATGGTTACATAGGTTGTCATGTATTTCAATATCATGGTTGACAAATTCAGTTGCTTATATTATATTTTTTGATAAGGCATGCTTTTGTGGATATATGTTTTCTAAAACAAGTTGTTTGTCATATAAACTCTACTTGTACTATTATTGTCCTTTTGGGTGTGATTGCAAATCATATATGGTTCTGAGTGTTAGCATTAATCATGACATATATTCTTTTACCAAGTTTAGATTTAAGAATTCCAATGTGTTTCTCATTGTCTGTTTTTTGAACCTTGAAACATGTTAAAGTATGTTTGATATTAATTACAACCACAATGGTAGACTTACTACTTTGCTGGATCAAGTTATAAAAGTGTTCATAATTAACAATATTCATAATTGTTTTAAGCTCCCCCATATAGTTCATCAATCTAGATTATCTTTGTATACTGCAATTACTAGTTGAATTATTGAGTCTAGTATGATTGTATTACTTTGTTTTCAAGTTTTGTGCTTCACTAGATTTGTTGTTACTATTTTTTGTTTGATTAGTTCTGGTATTTTTATTGTTATTGACATTTTGTTGATTATGTACTCAATTGGGTCTATTGAATTACTATTTCTTAATACTGGCAGTGACCTTATTGTGATTAAGTATTATTTTTGTACCAAATAAGGGGTTTTCCTAGTAAAGTCAAAAGAATGAGGCAAGGAAGGTGTTGGTGTTTTGTCTTCTGCCCTTGAGTTATTTTTTTTCTCTCTCTTCATTTTCTTTCTTAGGCCACCACTATACCTAGTTCTATCTAGGGTTTTCACTTTGCTCTTCAAATGTCTGACCATGCATAACATATTAGCTTTAAAACTAAAGGTTACATTTTTAGGTCAAAGGAAAGAAACAATTTTTGCTCTCCTTTCGATCTCTTATGTTTGGGCGCCATCCCTTTGGTGTAAATAAGGTTTCATATTTTGTTTTGTTTTGATATATAAACTATGGGTTATGAAATATCTTTTGTTTGTCAAAGTAACTTGATTGAGTAATATCAAATGTTGTTCAAAAGAGATAAACATTTCCATGGCTTGGTGATTCCTTTGTTTTCTACTTGACATAATATTTGTTTTCATACCTTTTGGATCCACACTATGAAAATGTATACTAATTGTAGAAAATTTATTATTTCTTGTAGAATAGCTCATGCATTAAAAACATTAGACTATGGGAAGTTTCATTTTATTTTTGATTTTTGTGTTCTTTCATATTTCTCATTCATCATTTTCTTTTTTTACATTCGAACATTGCCGAGATAAATTCAATAGCCTTTTTATACGTTGAATCAATTTTTATGTTTTTTTTTTCCTTAACTTTTTTATAGTTAGAAATTACTTAAAAGCATATATAATAATTGTTATTATTTAATTAGCTTGTACTTTGTATTACTTGTTGATTGTTAATTTGCTTTCATGTGTTGTAAATAGGAACAAATTTCAATTCTGCCAACGGGGAGTGCTATATCAAATTCTACAACGAATGCAACACCAGCAACTTCAAGAGAACTATACACTTGATGTTTTTTATTTTTTTGATATTTTATTATTTGTATTTTAATTTTCTGTTAACCGACATATGGTTGTTACTTATCAACAAATTTTTGTTTCAGCTAAAATTATTTTAATATATATCGTTTTATTAAAAAAATTTATTCCCATTCATATCATAGTGCAGGTTTTATTTTTAAAGAAAACCAAATAATTAAAAAATAATAATACAAAATATTTAGTAACAACTATTTTTGTCACTAAATCCCTATTTGCATACAACTTTTAGTGATAACTTTTATTGTTATTAAAAATAGAGAATGCGTGTTATATATAGTTCAAACACTTTCAGTGACGACTTATGTAAGTGGTCACTAAAAATATTTTCAATGACAACTTATATCGTCACTAAAACTCATTTCGTTCAAGACTTTCAGCGACGAATTTTACAAATCGTCACTAACAACACTTTCAGTGACGATTTCTATCGTCACTAAAACTCATTATGTTCAAGACTTTTAGCGACTTTTACAAATTGTCACTGAAAACTCTTTTCAGTGATGACCTTTAACGTCACTGAAGGTTCAGATTCACGATACCTTTAGTGACGACCACAAAAGTTGTCACTAAAAATTCATTTGGTGACGACCAAAGTTGTCACAAAAGATTTTGATAGTCCCACTTTATTATCTTTCTGTGACAATTTTAAATTTTTAGTGACGAGTTTTTTATGTTTTAGTGACGATTTCAAAAATCATCACAAAAAACCTTTAGCAACAGCATTTTTAGCGGCCAAGGAGAGAAGACCAACCCTTGTTTTGATGACTAGGTGGACGATACAACACAACCAACACGCTCACGAATGTAGGAGAGAAGACCCCTCATTCACAACCCATTCCTTGGTCAAAAAATGACATGAGTAAACCTGGCAGAGACGGCATTATCTGCCCTAAAATCACTGCCAGAAATCCTAGCAGAGGAACAATTTAGAAGGATAAAGGCGTCCCCGAGTATATACATAATTTTAAAAAGTTATAATTTTTAAGAGTAAATAATTTGGTACTTAAATTTATAGATCTATTAGTTTAGTTTGCAATTTTTTTTAAATATACAATTTAATCTTTAAAAATATTAAATTTGTTGTGCGTCAATTCTTTTAATAATTTTTATTATTAATTCTCATTTTTTGTATTAGAGTACACTAATGAACATGGCAAACTCTAAAAAAGTTGCTTCCAAGAGTCGTTTATGTCTGTCAAAAACACGGTATGCCTTCGAGCATGCTGAATTCGCATGAATGATACAAAACCGACTTTAAACAGTCAATATACAATCAATATTAAAAAAAAAAACAGAAAAAAAAAACATAATTACTAGATGATTCCTGTCTCTTCGTGTTTCCCCAGTGGAAGCGAAGAGTAAGGGACAAATGCAAGACCAACTGAACGAAACGATGAGAAGCAAAACTAATGAATGCCATGAGAGTACTGACCTCCCGTCCCTAACAGAATTGAACCCGTAATCATCAATGACAAAAAATAAACTAATTACTTTTAGTATCTGTATTGTGAGTGGAGGAAGCTGAACCAGATACCGCTGGTGATTGGACGGCATCTTCCCCATCAATCGCCAGAAATTCATTTAGATCAATCAAAATCATAGGACATGTTTGAGTGCCGGTGGTTTCTAGTGCTGACTGAGCTTCTGGAATACCGGTCCAATGACATCTTTTGTGGCCCCCAAGGGCTTGACCTGTTGCGAAGATCTTATTGCAAATATTACATAGGTGTACACTTTTCCCTTTCACACTTAACCCGACTCCATCTTTAGCTACACTTTCGGTTTCGGTTTCCGTTTCATCAGCTTGCATGGTGGGCTTGACGTGATGCTTCTCCACCACTTCGGCTGAAACATGTGCTGATTTGGATTTATTCATTACTTGAAAGTTCTTGGATTTGTTGTGGCTGGACCGGTGACCACCCAAAGCTTGGTGACTTGGGAATGATTTATTGCATATCATGCATATGTAGCTATTGGGTGTGCCAGCGTCACCGCAAGTACAAGTGCCATTGCCAGTGCCAGACTTAGTTATTAATTTGTTGCTCTCTTCAGCTGGTTTCACCTTTCTTGCCTTCTTGGTTGGTAAAACTGACAACTCAAGCCCTTTCTGGGACTTTCTTGCATATTCAAGTACGGGGCTTTTGTCCTTCAAGAACAAGCAGACGCTAGCAGGCACCTCCACCTCAACGCATTCTAGAGTCTTCCCATAAGCGAGCATCATGAGTTCAAAGACGGATTCCTCCATAAGGGCTACTATATCGGGAGGTAAAGCAGACTCTGTATCGGCAGCTATTCTTTTGCGGCTTCTCTTGGCGGTTACAACATAACTCGTCGTATTGGGAGTGGTGAAAGGGGATTGAATTCCCCTCCACTCCCTTTCGGGGGGCGATCTCATGTGGCCATACACGGACTTCATGGATGGGAAATTCTTTCTGCGGACAGAACAGCTGACGGGTTTAGGGTGAACTTGGTTAATGACAAGGTCCTGCATGATTAAAAAATTAAACAAGGGATACAGAGAACCTTGATCTTCTGAGGGTCTCCTGGGTGAACCGATCTTTCCTGAATTCTTGGAAGGTCTACCACCAGAATTGGAGTGTTGCTGTCGGACTGACCTTTTATAATTCGAGTGCAACTCCAATCGTGTGGCAAACTGACCCATTCGGTCTATTTATAATTCCGCATAACTATCCTAGTCAATATATAATACTAAAATAATAACAACAGTACGGATTTTGTGCTGCGCCTCGAAAACGCGGCTTTTGCCGCGTTTTGATTTTTTTTACCTTTATTTATTTATTTTAATAATAATATATTTATTTTAATTTAATTAAATTACCAAAATTATTTTTTATTTAAAAATTATTTTTAGATTTATTTTGATAAATTTATTTTTTAAAAAATATAATTTTATATTAATTTTATCAATAAAAATTTAATAAATTTGTTTAAGAGAATTATATAAATTTTTAATTATGATAAATAAAAAAAATATGTTAAACACAGTTGTTTATCATTATTTTAAAATTATTATAATAACAATAAATTTATTTTAATTTAATTAAATCACTAAAATCAAATTAAATTAAATTTTTATTAATTAAAATAATTATTTAACTAAATTATTTCTTTTCATAAATTATATAATTATAATAGATAAAAAAATATGTTAAATGTTTATTTTAAGAAATTAAAAGAACTATTTATTTTAAAATAAAAAATAAAAAAATTTATTGTTATTTTAAGTAAAATGTTTAAAAAATTAAAAATTAAAATAATTAAATTTAAAAATATATTTTTAAATATTAAAATAAAAATTGGCTCTTTCACTTTTAAATTTTTAAAATTTTTGATGATTTAATTTAATTAAAATAAATTTAAAAACAATAATAAAAATTCAAAACGCAGCAAAAAGCTGCATTTTGAGCGCGTAGCATCCTGTGCTGCGCCTTTGACGCAGCAAAGGACCCATTTCCTAAGTTTAACATATTAAAAATGTCACGCCCTTACTTTTTTTAAGGGCACGTTAAATGCTTATTTCACAACATATATTTGCTACAACATGCAGAATACACTTTTTTTTATCATTGAAACAGATACATATAGGTATTCCCATATATATACAATATATAAACCAAATCTATAAATATTAGAATAACAACAGAAGTAAGGATTCTGTCTCTAGTATTCAGAGCATACTCTAGAATACAAGAACAAAATAATTTAAACACTATGAGCCATAGAAGCAACGTAGGCTCACTTAAAAATTATAACAGTTAGTTGATTATATAGTTGCAGGATCAAACTCTGTATCTTTATCTGAAAAAAATATAAGTATCATGTAGTATGTTTGACAACTCAGTGAGCAGATAATACATCTTATGACTTCTTAGGTCAAAATATGGATGTACTCATAAATTAAAATTTATCACATAGAAAATTACAGTTCAGAAGTACATCCATATGGAACCCGCATTTCAAATATTCTTAGTTCAAATCACATTAAGATATCTAAAATCATATATGATACAATATGATTGTTAATCAAATATTGATATACATCAAAATATTTCTCATGAAACATTAGGAGGATCTCATATCAGAACCACCATATCAGAGTTCCGGCCCTTCCGTACTTTGGTAGTGTAAGATTTGCCTAAACTCAGCATTCCGCTGAGATTTGCCCTACCACCATTCAAGAGGACATGCGAAGGGACTCTAATATATGTATTTACCAAGCACACAGCAAGGGAGGCAAGTCAAATATCATATAGTTGGCATCTCGCCCATATAGGAGGTATTTCGCTCTCTTTCACATATCATATCCTGTGTGTTGGTTGTCACACGAGGCTAGCACCACGCCTGCTAACTGAGGTATCAAGGTGTACTAGGGCTAATGGTATGCAAGGTCGATCTCACAGGGATTGCCAATTGAGAGAAAATTCTAATTTAAATTCGAAATAAATAATTCTAACCTAGTTGCTAATGTCTCGTTTTGTGAAAAAAATATTGAACAAAATATGTAAAGAACTAATATACTGAAATTAAATAAAGATATATTAAAAGTAAAGAAACATGTTAAGGTTAGGAGATCTACTATTGATATATCAAATAAAGATAAATTTAACTTTTTTATTACTCAATTAGAATCCTTACATGAATAAGTTTCCAATCGAAAGATATGTTAATTTAAGCTCATCGTTGTTTATACATGAATTATATTTACCTCCTTCTTATTGTATTACTAATATATAAAATATTCTTGTAAAATGGATTCAAGTATATATTGTGCTAATAATCATATTGTCTACAATAAATCAAGATTGATTCAAATATTTATTGTGCCAAAAATTGTCTACAATGTATCAAGGTTCACACTTTATAATATTAAAAATACAAAGATGCAAAAGATAACTTGTAAATGGATTCAAGCATAAATTGTGCCAATCATTATATTGTCTATAATAAATCAAGATTGATTCAAGCATTTATTGTGCTAAAGATTGTCTACAATATATCAAAATTCACATATTATAAGATTAAATTATACAGAAAATGAGAAAGGTAGAAAACTAATTAACATAACAAAATAAAATAGGTGGCAAAGCCAACCAATAATAAAATGAAATAACGTAGGTGGCAAAGCCAACCATGAACAATAAAAATAAGAAGAGGAGGTGGTTCAGCCAGCCATCAAAACTTATCATAAGAAAAGGAGGTGGTAAATACAATATCAAATGTAAACACTAAAATTAAGAGTTAGATGAATTATTATTTTTTTACCAAAAGTTTCACCCTTTCACTTTAACATTAGGAGATTAGTTCTCTATAATTAAGGCAAGAAAGTAAAATGAAATATGAAAAAACATGATAATATTATGAAAAAAAATGAAAATACAAAATGACTAAAGAGAGAAGAACATTACAAGCACTTAGAATTCTAACAAAGCTTTCCCAAGCTCTCTCCAAACTCCCCAACTCACTCCTCAAGCCCTCTATTTATAAATACAATTAGTTGTGGTAGGTGTGGTAATTGTCAAAATTGTTAGGTAGGAAGTTGTACAAAGTTGACAATTTAGATTCCATCATGTGCACCGAAATTGAACCTTGAATATCTTCTTGAAATCCGTAGAATTTGCTGACTCCATCAACATGAAAGTTATAGAAAATTTCATTATCTTTTTGTCAAGACAAATTGGATATGTAATTTGTAACTTATGGTCAAAATATTAGAGCAAAGTCGAGCTGGACTGTAGTAGCAGACATATTCTTTTCTAGCCCACTTTTGGCCCTTTTAATGTCTGACTTTTTTGATCACTTGAACAAAAAAGTTGTACCCAATTGTGTCAACTATCCACCTACCAAATTTTATACATATTGGATAAGTATTTTCTGAGATACGACCCAAATACTGCAGCAAGGTTGGGCTAAACTATAAATAACAAACATATTTTCAACATTGGGTGTTTTGCCTTAAATCTTTATGTTTTAATTCTTTTGAAAATGTGATCATAAATCAAGATTAAATTTGTGTATATATCCATTAGGATGGGTCTCAAGAGTCAATATGATAATGCTCCTTACTTAGCCATCCTCAATAAATTTATTTTATCTGCTTGATTTATAAACATCATTCTCAAAGAATCACAATTTAGCTCTGATTCCTCCAATTGAGTCCATTTTTTATTCTTCTCTCCATTTGTAAAAATACACAAAATTAAAGACAAATAAGACAGATATATTCTTAATTATGACAAAAAGATAAGATGAAAATATTTATTTTATAAGTATAAAACTCACTCATCAGCTAACATCATTTACTGTTAGCAAATAATATTTCTAATAGTATTCCTCCACAAAAAGTATCATTTACACATATACCAAATTATCTAATACAGAGTTTTCAGTATAATACAGATTTTCAGTTTTAGTATAGTTCATCTGTCATAAATTTTTCAATCAGAGTTTATCACATTTATATACCTTTTTTCAAGGCAATTATATAACTTTATAAATCAATGTGATGTGCACAATATATTTCCTTTACCATATGATGAGAAATACATTTAAAATCACATATTCAATAAATTCAAAAATCCATTTTCAAAACCATACTTTTCTTGAACTATATATCAGATTCTAAATAATTTAGATAATTTAATCTATTTTAGAGATATATAAAAGTATAAATAACTTGTAAACATAATCAATTATACATTTAAAGTTCAAGAAGAGCATAGGATAAGTCATAGAAAGAATTATCTACTCACAGGATAAGGCTTCAAATTGAACAGCCTTAAAATATACTTTTTCAATTCACATTTGACTAAATAGACCTTAAAAACGTGTTCGGAGGGTCCAAAAACTTAGGAAATGACTCCAGGAGCATGGTCAATGCTGGTCATTGTTCATGGCTAAAAAATATTGTTCACACCGGCTGAAATCACTATTCATGACGAAAATACTGTTCACATAATGTTTGGACACTGTTTACACACTGCTCACAATTAGATAACCAAATCACGTTGTTTGACCATAAAATTTATCATACAACCAACACTTTATATCCTTAACAAAACCCCTAACTTGAAAGCTTGAAAAACGATCAAAAATCTAGTATTTTAGAAAAATTACCTATAAGTTACTATTCATGATTTTTTGAAAAAATTCTGGTGAACTTCTTGCAAAATTGATCGGTGGGTTTTAAAGTTCTCGTCGCCACGAGTCTAACAGTGTAACATCCCTAATTTTGTTTCTTTTATTAATAAAGGTACATAAATATAAAATGTAACATCCCTAAAATTATATTTTTTATTAATAAAGGTACATAAATATTTAATGTAACATTCCTAATTTTGTTTCTTTTATTAATAAAGGTAAATATATATTTAATTAAGTAAATAAAATTTATTAGACAATTTTTAAATATCTAAGGAAATATAATCCTTAGAAATTCTTCATCTTATATGTATGCATAGAAAATGTTTCTAACATTAAGGGAACAAGTAAAGAAAGAAAACCTAATAGGAAAAATTAGAAATAACATACTAAAGAGAGGCAAAATTCTTTGGTAAGGAAGATAAATTTTTGTGTGAAGTAAGTAAAGGTCTTAAAATTTTAAAAAGATTGGATTAGCGTAATTTTTTCTAATTCAAGAGTTAGAAATTTCTAAGGCTAACATCTCCACGCATAAATTGGGCTTTCACCTATGGACACTTTATATAGAGTTTTTCCACTTCACATAAGTTTCTAGTAAGTCCATTGTGTAACAACTCCATTTAAGTATTAATTTTTTTTTTTAAAATACCATGAAGTTATTACCTCGTTACAACTTAACTCAATATAACATTTATTTAATTTATACAATACAGAGTTCACATACATGTCATTAATCAAAACATACGTACAACATATCAAACACATAAAAATCTACATCTTATTTATTCTGGTTGACCAATTCCGGAGATACAGGTGCGGGTGGTTGTACCTTCACCAGGATCTAAGCCAACTCGACCACAAACATTTTATTTGCTTCTAGGATCTGCCCAACATAAAGTACTCGATCCAACGTGCACTAAAATCCAGAGCTATAGAAAAATCTGCATAACTAATTTTCTGAACATGATATGGAAATATAGTGAGAATTAAATCCCAGTAAGTTCAACAATAAATCATCATCAATATAGCTCATCACGTCATGTTCAGCTGTATAAACTACAGAAAATATCATTGGTTACATGAATGCATTATATCTATGCACATAAGAATCATACAGTAATGATATGTATGACATGATTAACTATTTTTAGAATATCATATGATGGCCATCAACTTATTCTCATTTCAAGCTACCCCAGTCAGGGTGAGTATCCTCTACTCTCCGGTACGGGCTTTTCTCGCTCCGTCCGACATGGCACACTTTCTCTTTCTTTTCTCATAATCATAATCTTAACCGTTGGTAGGGCGTCCCCTACTGGTGCACCACACGGATTTCCATGTGACCGTGCTCATTTCTTTTCTTTTCACAATGATAGCAAAAAATATGCTTTCAATAACAAGTATGTTCATCAAAATATGACTATTACTATAAATAATTGGTAATCATGCCATGAACATAACCATTTCAAATATCACTTTATAAAATATTTTCATATCAGAATTTTACACTTAAGATGGTAAGAAGTTCATACAATGGCAATGGCTATGGCATATGCTAGTCATTTATAAGATTTATCTTTTTTTTAATATTAATTTTATTTCTTTATTTTCTTGATCCAAGTTTTCATCTTATCTAACCTTCTCTTACTAATCAGAGCATAACTCCCTCAATTTAATTTCGATGTAGGTGATCTTGGTGTCAATTTCAAGATAAAACAATTATCTAAAACTATTATGTTGAACAGTTTAGCGAAATATTAAGAAATCAAGATGATATTACTCCTTTAAAGTATAGGTTATTTCTTCTCGGGTAGGTTCTGACCTATACCTACTAATTTGTCCATATCTCCCTCATAAGAATTCCAAATTAAGTGATTCAAATGGCTAAATATTCTTGACACATATATCTATAATTCATATGTTAACCATTTATTTTAGTTCCTTATAGAATGTTCCCCGAAATTAAAATACAGAAGCTATCCTAACATATTCTTCCCTGATGAACCATTTTCTGATCTTTGACTACTAATCAGCTAATATCTTCCTCCTATGGACTCCAAATTGAATGATTCCAATGGCTACAAATCCGTGACACACATTGATATAATTCTTAGGTTAACCATTTATTTTAATTCCATATAGATAATTCTCAGAAATTAAAATACAGAAGCTATCCTAACATATTCTTCCCTGATGAACCATTTTCTGACCTTTGACTACTAATCAGCTCATATCTTCCTCATATAGACTCCAAATTGAATGCTTCCAGTGACTACAAATCCGTGACACATATAGATATAATTCTTATGTTAACCATTTATTTTAATTCCATATAGATAATTTCCAGAAATTAAAATACAGAAGCTATCCTAACATATTCTTCCCTGATGAACCATTTTTTGACTTTTGACTACTAATCAGACCATATCTACCTCATATGGACTCCAGATTGAATGATTGCAGTGGCTAAAAATCCGTGACACATATAACTTTAATTCTTATGTTAACCATTTATTTTAATTCCCTACAGATAATTCCCAGAAATTAAAACACAAAAGCTATCCTAACATATTCTTCCCTGATGAACCATTTTCTGACCTTTGATTACTAATCGGACCTTATCTACCTCATATGGACTCCAAATTGAATGATTCTAGTGGCTAAAAATCCGTGACACATATATTTTTAATTCTTATGTTAACCATTTATTTTAATTCCTTGTAGATAATTCTCAGAAATTAAAACACAGAAGCTAAAAATTTTGCCACCCATAGCCATACCTTTGCAGAACTTTCTATACCAGTCTAAGTATTCAAACATACATCACATGCAAGATCAATATGTAACATGATATAGCAACATCATGACCAATCATCAAAGTTCTAAGATCAAAATCTCATATAAATATTATAAGTTTCAAAAGTTTTTTTCAAAAAGAAATATTGTTAAACTTACTTGGAGCACTTAGTCTTTTAGACTTCTCCTTCCTCTCCTTTCCTCACTCTACCTTGCTTCTATTTTTCCTCTCCCTCACTTGGACGAAATTCTAATGTTGTAAGGGTGGGTTTTCTTATATAGACCACCAAATAATTCACCTTTTATGATCATGGGTCTACCTTATCACAATTAGGATACACTTTGTTGAATTTTTGGAAAACAAACAACTTATGTTCTTGTCTTCCTCTTCCTTAGTCAAGATATGCATAGGAATAGAATATTTGTATTTTGAAAATTATGATAATATGTTCTTAAGATATGGGACAAGGTCCCTTTGATTTAGGGATTGATAAACATCATTTCTATATATTATTTGATCATCATGTATAGTGTTTTCATCCTCTCCTACACTTATTTTTTATCACTTAAGCTAGGTTTTATGATTTGAGATTTATTTTAGTCTTTGAGATTTTTTCCAGCAATTCCATCTTTTTGAACCTGTCTGTGTATTTCGGTTATATTTGGAGTTTGAAACCACCAAAAATTCTGATTTCGGTCTTGTAGGGAAGCTAAGACAAATGCCCATAACTTTCATGAAGAGCCCAAGACCCAGTTCGGAGGTCCAATAGGCCGAAGTGGACCAAGAGTCCAATACATAGGCAGCACAAACAGAATCTGACCTTTGGGTGTTGTGATGGCCATAAACTGAGTTAGAGATGTCCATTTGGCATGATTTCGGTGGCCCTGGAACCCTATGACGTAGAGGAATAATTCATATGAAGACCACTTTGCCATCCAGAGGCATCTGGGACCCCTAATTAGTGGTGCAAAGCTGGAGAAACACATGCAGCCGAAAGCAGAGCTGTCACATGTTGTCCTGGTCGGTTTTAATGATTAAGATTCCCTTCCTTTGGTCTAAGTGGGGGGAATTCGGAATTCAGACAATTAACCACTCTCATACACACATCTATCTTCATCTTCATCCTCTGGAGAGAGCTTGGACATCCATGGCAGAGTAGAGAACTTTGTAACCAGCTGGACTTCCTCTTGAATTCGGTTAGGTTTTGAGATTCAGTTTGTATTGTAATCAAGTTTACATCATCTTCTTTGTTCTCTGAAATATTTCGAATCTTGTATGAATATATAGAGATTTCTGTTATCCATTCAAGTTTGATGTATGAGATAGAATTTTGATTGATAAACCTTGATTCTATTGCATGAAACAAAGGAAATAGACTGGTTGATATTTGATCTTCAGATAAATAACAGATTACAAGTTGTATGTGATGGCATGAATTTGTAATATATGTTGTTATCGAATTTTGAATGATGAAGGTTATGATGCAGAGATTTCGATTATAACTGAAAATCAACCAACAACTTGATTGATCATTTTTAGTCTAGGATAAACCGAATGAATTCTTGAAGAACGTCTAGTGAGGTTACATTTTCGGTAATATAATCTTTGTCCAATTTTCCAATTGTGATCTAGTTGATTGTGATAAAATCCAACCCCCCCCCCGTTAGGTCTGGAAACTATCATTTAACATTAGCATTCCTTGAGAGACGATCCGGAGTTACCCTATACTACATTATAGGGGTTCGGTAATATTTTTGGTAGATCACGACAAATCTTCATCAAAAAGTTGGCGCCGTTGCCGGGGAATGTGGATGTTACTTAATAATTTCAAGACTTTTGTATAAATAGTTGTCACTTATATGTGTTTGTCTTCCCATTTCTCTTGATTTTTCATTATTGTCTTTGTTTTTCCTTCTTCCTTAGAATTGGCCGGAATAGTGTTTGCTGATTTTACTGGTCCTAAAAATTTTTTATCTCGGATTGATCTGAAATTTGGTGGGTTGATTCCAAATGGTGTTTTACACATAACTGATCGCTTTGCCATCAGCACCACCCTATCTTGGCCAAATTCGACCGTTTACACCTGTTTTTGAATTTTTTAGTATTTATAATTTTATTTTTGTGTTGCATTTTAATCCAATTTGCATCTTGTGTTGATCACACCTTAACTGGTTCTGTCTTGTTATGTTTAGTTGTTCTTTTGTGTTTTAGTGTGTTTCCATGTGTGGTGTGTCTTGGTACATTGCATCTTGTTTAGTGTATGACTAGGTCCTCTAGTGGTGAATTGTGTGAGCTTGATCCTGAGATTGATAGGACTTTTCATACCTTGCAGAGATCTAGGAGAAGATTGTTTGACATATCTGTTAGTGTTAGTAGTCTTGTTAATCCCATAGTTGATATGGCTAACAATAATAATACTAGAACCCTCAAAGAGCTTGCTGCACCAGATGTAACATACCAACCTTTGTGCATTCAATATCCTGAGTTAGATGCTGATTTAGAGCTTAAGTCTGGATTAATACACTTGTTGCCAAGATTTCATGGTCTTGCAGGTGAGGATCCTCATAGGCACTTGAAGGAGTTTCATGTGGTGTGCTCAACCATGAAACCGCAAGGAATCTCTGAAGAGCACATCAAGCTCAGGGCATTCCCATTCTCTTTAGCTGATGTGGCCAAGGACTGGTTGTACTATCTCCCATCAGGCTCCATCACTTGCTGGAATGACATGAAACAAACATTCTTGGAGAAGTTCTTCCCTGCCTCTAGGACTGCCTCCATCCGGAAGGAGATTTGTGGTATTCGGCAATTGGCAGGAGAGACACTATACGAGTACTGGGAGAGATTCAAAAAGTTATGTGCTAGCTGTCCGCATCATCAGATCAGTGACCAATTACTCATCCAGTATTTCTATGAGGGATTATTTCCCATGGATAGAAATATGATAGATGCAGCCAGTGGAGGGGCATTGGTGAATAAAACTCCTGCTGCAGCTAGGGAGCTCATAGCTAACATGGCTGCCAACTCTCAACAGTTTGGTACCAGAATGGCACCTGCCAGAGGAGGAGTCAATGAAGCACAAGTATCATATGCAGATCAGCATCGTGTGGAGCACAGATTAGATGAGTTGACCTCCCTTGTTAGGCAATTGGCAATGGGTCAACATCAACGACCAGCTGCACAACCAGAACAACCAGTTAGAGTTTGTGGCATTTGTGCTTGTTCCTCCCATTCCACTGAAGTGTGCCCTACTCTTCAAGAAGATGTTGCTGTACTTTCCAACCAAGCAGCAGCAGCAGCAGCTAATGTGTTTCCCAACAGGCCACAATACTACCAATCCAATCAGCAGCCAAGGCATGACCCCTTCTCCAGTACATATAACCCTGGTTGGAGAGACCATCCGAATTTTAAATGGGGTAATTCCACACAGCAGCAGAACCAACAGCAGCAATATCAGCAACCAGCAAGGCAACAGTTTCCACAGAATATGCAGCAGCCAAGTAGACCAATTTACCAGCATCCAAATAAGCCGCAGTATCAACAGCCTTCTGTTCAGCAAAGTCCAGAAGCCACTTCATCTCAGTCATCATTGGAAGATTTGGTCAAGCAAATGGCAACAAATAACATTCAGTTCCAGCAAAGGACAGAATCTACCATCCAGAACTTAGAAACTCAAATTGGACAATTAGCATCAACAATGAGTCAGCTGCAAGCACAAGGTTCTGGACAGCTTCCTTCACAGACCATACCCAATCCAAAAGGGAACGTGAGTGCTATTATGCTCAGAGGTGGCAAAGTAATTCCAGATGCAGCAGTTCCAATTCCAACTTCTAACAGCAATCAGAGTAAATATGCTGCACCAGAAAAATCAGTCTCTGAACCTAGCAGTTCTGGCCAAGGTTCTACTTCAAAAACAACATTGCAGCAACAGAATAACCATGCTGTACCTCTGCCTTTCCCTCAGAGAGCAGTGCAATCAAAAAAATTGGATGAGGCAGAGAAGGAAAAAGAACTTCTGGAGACATTCAGAAGAGTGGAAATAAACATTCCACTGCTAGAGGCAATCAAGCAGATTCCAAAATATGCAAAGTTTCTAAAGGAATTGTGTACTCACAAGAGGAAGCTGAAGGGAAATGAAAGAGTTAGTATGGGCCAAAATGTTTCTGCCCTCATTCAACCTATGCCTCAGAAGTGCAAAGATCCTGGAACTTTTACTATACCTTGTGTCATTGGAAACTGTAATTTTGAAGATGCTATGCTGGACCTTGGAGCTTCAATAAATGTGATGCCGCACTCTGTATTTCAGTCACTTGGAATTGGCCCGTTACAGCAAACAGGAGTGGTGATTCAATTGGCCAACAGAAGCAATGCTTACCCTGCTGGAGTAATTGAGGATGTACTGGTCCAAGTTAATGAATTAGTCTTTCCTGCAGATTTCTACATTCTAGATATGGAAGGAGAGTCATCATTCAATAAAACTCCAATCATTCTTGGGAGACCTTTTCTCAAGACTGCCAAGACCAAGATAGATGTGCATGCAGGAACCCTCTCCATGGAGTTTGGTGATAATGTTGTGCAGTTTAATATCTTTGATGCAATGAGACACCCCATGGAAGATCATTCTCTTTTCTGCATTGATATACTTGATGAATTGGTCGATGAGGTCTATGACAGTTTCTCCTCTGAATTTCCTGATGTGTTTCTATTTGATGATTCCCTATGCTGTAATTGTGTTAATGATGCTGTTTGTTCTGCTTGTTCTGAAATCAATGTATTCTTAGAAAATGATGACTTTGTCACAGATTCTAAAGAAGTTGATGGTTCTATGCTATTGTTAGAAAATGTTGAATATGCGGGAGTTTATGCAGCAGATGCACCAGTAGCAAAGTTACTGCCTTCCATAGTGCAGCCGCCCATACTAGAGCTTAAGCCTCTTCCTGAGCATCTCAAATATGCATTTTTAGAAGAGAATGAACAGCTGCCAGTCATTATAGCTAAGAACCTAGAACTTGATCAAGAAGAAAAATTGTTGAACATCTTGAAACAGCACAAGAGGGCAATTGGGTGGACACTTGCAGATATACCTGGCATTAGCCCTTCCACTTGCATGCATAGGATTTTGATTGAGGAGGATGCTAAACCAGTACGGCAGCCACAAAGGCGACTGAACCCATTGATTCTGGATGTGGTTAAAAAGGAAGTAACCAAGCTTCTACAAGCGGGTATAATCTATCCAATTTCAGACAGCAAATGGGTAAGTCCAGTGCAAGTTGTCCCAAAGAAATCAGGAGTGACAATGGTAGCCAACCAGCATAATGAACTTATTCCCACTCGAGTTCAGAATAGTTGGAGGGTGTGTATTGACTACAGAAAGCTTAATCAAGCCACCCGTAAAGACCATTACCCTCTTCCCTTCATTGATCAGATGTTGGAGCGTTTAGCAGGAAAATCACACTACTGTTTTCTGGATGGATATACTGGGTACTTTCAGATACATATAGCCCCAGAAGACCAGGAGAAGACCACATTCACGTGCCCATTTGGCACTTTTGCATACAGGAGAATGCCATTCGGTCTTTGTAATGCTCCAGGCACATTCCAACGCTGCATGGTAAGTATCTTTTCTGACTTTTTAGAGAACTGTATGGAAGTATTCATGGATGATTTCACCATATATGGTTCTTCCTTTGATGAATGCTTGGATAGTCTATCTAGGGTATTACATCGGTGCACTACAACTAACCTTGTTTTAAATTTTGAAAAATGCCATTTCATGGTAGAACAAGGTATAGTTTTAGGGCATATAATTTCTAAAAAGGGCATAGAGGTAGATCCAGCCAAGATTGATGTTATTACTGCTTTACCTTACCCTGCCAGTGTGCGGGAAGTTCGTTCCTTTCTTGGCCATGCAGGATTTTACCGGCGCTTCATTCGTGACTTCAGCAAAATTGCCCTTCCATTATCCAGCTTGCTACAAAAGGATGTGGACTTCATCTTCAACTCATCATGCAAGGACGCATTTGACCATATTAAGAAGGCTCTCACTTCAACTCCCATCATCCAGTCACCTGACTGGACGCTTCCATTTGAACTGATGTGTGATGCGTCTAACTATGCCGTAGGAGCAGTCCTTGCCCAGAGAGTTGATAAAGCTCCATATGTCATCTATTATGCCTCGAGGACACTTGACTCTGCCCAAGCAAATTATACCACAACAGAAAAAGAGCTTCTAGCAATTGTTTTTGCATTAGATAAATTTAGATCATACTTGCTTTGTTCTCATGTGGTTATTTTTTCTGATCATGCAGCTCTCAAGTTCCTCTTAAAGAAACCCGATGCCAAACCAAGGTTAATTAGATGGATGCTCCTTCTACAAGAATTTGACCTAGAAATTAGAGATAGGAGTGGAGCAGAAAATGTGGTTGCTGACCATTTGAGCAGAATAGAGAGAGCATCTGATTCTCTTCCTATTCAAGATTCATTCCCAGATGAGCAGCTTCTACAGCTGTATGGTGAGTTTCCATGGTATGCTGATATTGTAAATTATTTGGTTGCACATGTGTTGCCCTTAAATCTTGCACGTGCACAGATACATAAATTCAAGAGTGAAGCTAAATATTATGTGTGGGATGATCCTTATTTGTGGAGGTTTTGTAGTGACCAAATAATTAGAAGATGTGTACCTAATTATGAGTTTCATTCTGTACTTTCCTTTTGTCATTCCTATGCTTGTGGAGGTCATTTTGGTCCCCAGAGGACTGCAAGGAAGGTATTAGATTCTGGTTTGTATTGGCCTACATTATTTCATGATGCCTATGAATTTTGTAAATCTTGTGAACAATGTCAACGAGCAGGAAATATAACCCGTAGGAACGAAATGCCCCAACAACCTTTACTGTTTTGTGAAATCTTTGATGTTTGGGGAATTGACTTCATGGGTCCATTTCCTGTCTCATTTGGCTTTGTTTATATCTTATTGGCTGTTGATTATGTTTCCAAATGGGTGGAGGCCATTCCCACTAGAACTAATGATTCTCATGTTGTTGTGAATTTTGTTAGATCAAACATCTTTTGCAGGTTCGGCATACCCAGGGCAATAATTAGCGATCAAGGATCTCACTTTTGCAATAGACACATGAAAACATTGTTAAGTAAATATGGTGTCTTTCATAAAGTCTCAACTCCTTATCATCCTCAGACAAATGGCCAAGCCGAGGTCTCCAATCGTGAGATTAAACAAATTTTGGAGAAAACAGTGAGACCAGACAGAAAAGATTGGAGTAAGAGGCTAGATGATGCTTTATGGGCTTACAGGACTGCCTATAAGACACCTATAGGTATGTCACCCTATAGGCTTGTCTTTGGTAAGGCATGTCATCTTCCAGTGGAGCTAGAGCATCGGGCTTATTGGGCAGTAAAGGCTTGTAACTTGGACATAGACCAATCCGGAGTCGGAAGGAAATTGCAACTTCAGGAATTAGAAGAACTCCGATTAGAGGCCTATGAGAATTCCCGAATATACAAAGAGAAGACTAAGTCCTTTCATGACAAGCAAATCCTTAGAAAGGAATTCAAAGAAGGGGAGAAAGTGCTCTTATACAACTCTCGCCTTAAGTTTATGCCAGGCAAATTGAGATCCCGATGGGAGGGCCCATTTTTAGTCACTAATATATTTTCTTATGGTGCAGTTGAAATTCAAGATGTGACCACAGGGCGGACCTTCAAAGTCAACGGACACCGACTCAAACAATTTCATGAGGGAGCTAAAGAGAATTCAGTTGAAGAATTGGTTTTGGTTGATGCTGTTTCCCTAACTTGAGGGAGTTCATTTTACTTATGCTTGAATATTTTTTTTTTTCTCTTATTCTTGTTCTGTTCTGTTTAAAAAAAAAAAAAAAATATTTACCTTGGAGATTTGTTTTCTATTCGCATTTTCTATTTTAGCTTGTTCTGTTCTGTTCTGGTTGCCATTTTCTATTTGCATTTTCAATAGCCTTGAGATTTGTAAAGGTTGTGAGCTTGGAGCACTTTAAAAATTTGAGGTCTAAAGCATGACTAAATGCATTTCTTGCATCTCTTAACTAGAAAGTTTGGTGATAGATATTGAATAAATGGATTAAGCATGTTAGTGCATACCTAGTGAGCAATTGGGCCAATTGTCATTTACTATTCTTTTCTTGTGTGAATTACACTCATAAAATTTGACACTCTAGAACTTGCTTTGCTTCTTTTTGAGACTATATTTTCACATGCATGCATGAATGTAATGAAGCCTTTCTTTTCTTACATTTAGCTAGTTAACCAAATAGCCTACCTAATACAATTTCCCTTTGACCCTAATATTTCCAATTCCCTCATTACCAACCTTAAGCATGAAACCATGATTCTACCTTACCTTAGGGAGTAAGAGAGCATTGGTTGATCATTTGATGAGTTGTTCTTTGTCTGAGACAGACAAATCCAAGTGTGGGGGAGAAGAAGTTGTAATTTTGAAATCAATTGGCTATGTGAATTTTAGAGTTATGAATGGCTATGTGAATTTTAGAGATGGAAAAAAAAAAAAAAAAACAAGAAAAGAAAATTGAATGTGAAAAAAAAAAAAAAAACAAATTATAGAAAAAAAAAAAAGAAACAAAGATGTATAGAAATTTTTGGATGATTTTAGTGCATATTGCTCATTTTATCTCCCAATGTTCTCATGCTCTCTTTAGTTTTTAATTTCCATACCCATGTTATCTTTTTCATCCCCTCCTTTAAATAAACTCCCTTTGATTTGTGCATGCATGTGTTTAAAATTGGTGGAGATTAGAACAGAAGCAAGCCTATGGTAGTGCAAATTGTCATGAGTTGTATTGAGTGAAAACACAAACCTTCCTTTTTAAAACACTTGAGAATCGAGAGTATATCATGTAAGAACCTATCATTCTTAGTTCACATAATTCAATTGAAATCACCATGCTTTTTAGTTGGAAGTGTAAGAAATAAATTCATGAATGTCTTGATTCCTTAAAGCATTTAACGTTCTTCTTGCTCACTTATCTTTTGCATTCTTGAAAGTTGTTGGAATGTAAATCCTGGATTGTTTCCTTTATTTTCTAGTTTGTTTGAATTTTAGTTTGCCCGAGACGTGCAAAGGAAAAGTGTGGGGGAATTTGATAAACATCATTTCTATATATTATTTGATCATCATGTATAGTGTTTTCATCCTCTCCTACACTTATTTTTTATCACTTAAGCTAGGTTTTATGATTTGAGATTTATTTTAGTCTTTGAGATTTTTTCCAGCAATTCCATCTTTTTGAACCTGTCTGTGTATTTCGGTTATATTTGGAGTTTGAAACCACCAAAAATTCTGATTTCGGTCTTGTAGGGAAGCTAAGACAAATGCCCATAACTTTCATGAAGAGCCCAAGACCCAGTTCGGAGGTCCAATAGGCCGAATTGGACCAAGAGTCCAATACATAGGCAGCACAAACAGAATCTGACCTTTGGGTGTTGTGATGGCCATAAACTGAGTTAGAGATGTCCATTTGGCATGATTTCGGTGGCCCTGGAACCCTATGACGTAGAGGAATAATTCATATGAAGACCACTTTGCCATCCAGAGGCATCTGGGACCCCTAATTAGTGGTGCAATGCTGGAGAAACACATGCAGCCGAAAGCAGAGCTGTCACATGTTGTCCTGGTCGGTTTTAATGATTAAGATTCCCTTCCTTTGGTCTAAGTGGGGGGAATTCGGAATTCAGACAATTAACCACTCTCATACACACATCTATCTTCATCTTCATCCTCTGGAGAGAGCTTGGACATCCATGGCAGAGTAGAGAACTTTGTAACCAGCTGGACTTCCTCTTGAATTCGGTTAGGTTTTGAGATTCAGTTTGTATTGTAATCAAGTTTACATCATCTTCTTTGTTCTCTGAAATATTTCGAATCTTGTATGAATATATAGAGATTTCTGTTATCCATTCAAGTTTGATGTATGAGATAGAATTTTGATTGATAAACCTTGATTCTATTGCATGAAACAAAGGAAATAGACTGGTTGATATTTGATCTTCAGATAAATAACAGATTACAAGTTGTATGTGATGGCATGAATTTGTAATATATGTTGTTATCGAATTTTGAATGATGAAGGTTATGATGCAGAGATTTCGATTATAACTGAAAATCAACCAACAACTTGATTGATCATTTTTAGTCTAGGATAAACCGAATGAATTCTTGAAGAACGTCTAGTGAGGTTACATTTTCGGTAATATAATCTTTGTCCAATTTTCCAATTGTGATCTAGTTGATTGTGATAAAATCCAACCCCCCCCGTTAGGTCTGGAAACTATCATTTAACATTAGCATTCCTTGAGAGACGATCCGGAGTTACCCTATACTACATTATAGGGGTTCGGTAATATTTTTGGTAGATCACGACAAATCTTCATCAGGGATTCATTTTCATTTTCTTTTGTCTTAAACAAGTATGATAGGTTTGCCTTTTTAGGTGGCAAATTTCTTGCCCTTGAATCTCCATTATTTGGTTGATATTATTTGTGTAGGATAGGAATGTTTTGTCCTAATGCCATGTATTATCATACCACTTGCTAAAATTATGAGTGTAGGATATAGATGTTTTTGTCCTAAAGCCTTGTATTATCATGCCACTTGCCAAAATTATGAATGTAGAATCACACCACTTGCTAAATTTTTGTCTTAATGACTTGTAACCTAATATTTATTATTATTATATTATTATATAATCAACTAATTTATTTTATTTTATTTTTTCTCTTGGATTTGGGCTTATTCCTACCCATTATGGGCTAATTTCTACCCATTTTCTTTGCTTTGGATAAAATTCTACCTTTCTTGGAGGGCTGGGTCACATTTTCATAATTTTTGGGCGGTCCAATTACTATATCCTAGTCCAAGTCTATGTTTTATTTCTTGCTTAGGTTATCCAATGGGCTTGCTAGAAACTTATGTGAAGTGGAAAAATTCTATATAAAGTGTCCATAGGTAAAAGCCTAATGTATGAGTAAAGATTTTAAACTTAGTAACTCTAGTTCTTGAATTAGGAAAAATTACCCTAATCCAATGTTCTTGAAATTTTATGACCTTTACTTGTTTCTAAAAATTTATCTTCCTTATCCAAGAATTTTGCATCTCTCTAGTATGTTATTTCTAATTGTTTTTCCTATTAGGTTTTCCCTCTTTATTTGTTCTCTTAATGTTAGAAACATTTTCTATGTATATACATAAGGTGAAGAATTTCTAAGGATTATATTTCCTTAGATATCTAAAATATTGTCTAATAAATTTTATTTCCTTAATTAAATATTTATGTACTTTTATCAATAAAAGAAACAAAATTAGGGATGTTACACATTGGATAGCCAAAGCAAGAAATAAAATATAGACTTAGATTAGAATATAGAAGTTGGACCAATAGCCTAAAAATTATGAAAATGTGACCAAGCGCTCCATGAAAGGTAAAATTTTAGCCAAAGCAAAGGAAATGGGTAAGAATGAGCTCAAATCCAAGAGAAAAAAAATAAGAATCATGTGAAGAAATAGTAGTGCAATAATAATCAAGATTAGGTCACATGGTATTAAGACAAAATATTTATATCCTACATTCATAATTTCAACAAGTAGGTAATAATACATGGCATTAGGACAAAACTTCTATATACTACATTCATAATTTCAACAAGTGGATAATAATAGATAGCATTATGACAAAACATCCTTATCCTATACAAATAATTTCAGCCAAATAAGGGAGATCCAATGGCTGAAAACTTGCCACTTAGAAAGGCAAACCTATCATACTTGATTAAAACAAAAGAAAAAGGAAATGAATCCCTAAATCGAAGGAATATTGTCCCTTGTCTTAAGAACATATTATCATATTTTTCAAAATACAAATCTCTCTTTGATATGCATATGTTGACTAAGGAAGAGGAAGACAAGAACATGAGTTGTTTTTTCTTAAAAAACAACCAAGTGCATCCTAATTGTGATAAGGTAGACCCATGATCATGAAAGGTGAACCACTTGATAGTTTATTTAAGCAAAACCCGCTCCTATAACATTATAATTTTGTCGAAGTGAGGAATAGGAAAAATAGAAGCAAGGTAGAGTGAGGAAAGGAGAGAAAGAGAGGAGAAGAAAGGAAGGAAGAAGAAGGAGAAGTCTAGAGGACTAAGTATTCAAGGTAAGTTAGCTTAATCTCCATTTGAATCGATCTTTCTTCTTCATCCTTGGGGTTCAAAAACTTACACAATCCTTTTCTTATTTAAGCTGCTAGAAAAGTTAAGGGAAGGGAGGAATCTTGCTACTTTCTTCAAGAGGAAACAAGAAAAGGAATTCACTAAGTGAGTTAGGGAGATCTTTAGGTAGGTTTAACAATATCTCTTTTTGAAGAAAAGTTTTGAAATTTGTAACATTTATATGGAATTTTGATCTTAAAACTTTGATGAAATTTACAATATTTGCTATGTTGATGATTGGTCATGGATGTTGGTATATCATGATACATGTTATTTTGCATATGATGGATGTTTTGGACATTATAGTTGGTGTGGAAAGTTCTGCATAGGTATGGTTATGGTTGGTAAAAATTTTATGCTACTATTTTGTATATTTGAATGTGGTAAAAAATTGATGGAATTTGATTATATGCAAAGAAAATGGAAGAGGATGTAATATAATAATAAACTAAAACCTTTGGAAAGGATTGGTTAGGAAACTAGATTTTGGGGTAACTAGAGAAGCTTTTGTTTTTGAAATTTTAAGAAGAATCAAGTAGGAATTGAAAGAAATTCTTAACATGAAAAATGTACATTTATGTTTGACGGATATTTAGCTATTGGAATCATTCAAATTGCAATCCATATGGGAAAAATATGGTCAGATTAGTAAGCAAATGTTAGAAACTAACTAACCAGGGAAGATTCTGTTATGTATGCTTTTGTGTTTGAATTGTTGGACAAAATATGTAGGAAATTAAAGAAACTTGTTAACATAATATATATATATATATATATATATATATATATATATATATATATATATATATATATATATATATATATATATATATGTATCACGGATCTATAGGCTCTGAAATCACTTAATTTGGAGTCCATATATGAGAGATATGGCTGCTTAATGAGTAACGGTTAGAATTAGTCTAAAATCTAGGGTGGTAAATATAAGTATTTTTGTTTTTGATTTTTTGGGAATAATTAGTAAAGAATCTAAAGAAATGATAAACATGTAAGTTGTATATAAATTTCTTAGCATTTTATAGGCTTTGGAATCACCTCAATTGGAGTTTGTATGAGGGAGATATGGTTTGATTAGTAAGTAGAGATCTGAACTTACTTGAGAAGAAATAACATTGAATTTGAGTGAGTAGTAACACCATGATTACTTAATATTTCACTAAAATGTTTAACATAAGGCTTTAGAGGATTGTGTTATCTTTCAATTGACACCAAGATCACCTCAATCAGATTTAAAATGAGGGTGTTATGCTCTATTTAGTGAAGAGAGGATAATAATATTTAAAAAAGAAGAAGAATCTTATAAATAAAAATAATAAATGTTTAGTGTATGCCATAGCCATTGCCATTGTATGAACTCCTTACCATCTTAAGTGTGTAATTTTAATATGAAAATATTTTATAAAGTGATATTTGAAACGATTATGTTTATGGCATAATTACTAATGATTTTTTCCAATGATTATATTTTGATGAAAAATTATGGCATGTGAGTATAATGAACATACTTGTTATTGAAATCATATTATTGGCTATTAATGTGAAAAGAAAAGAAAAAAAAAGAAATGAGTACGGTCACATGGCGGTTTGTGTGGTGCACTAGTAGGGGACACCCTACTAACGGCTATGATTATGTTAATGAGAAAAGAAAGTGTGCCATGTCGAATAGAGTGAGAAAAGCCCGTACCAGAGAGTAGAAAGTACTCACCTTGACCGAGGTAGCTTGATATTAAATTAAGTTGATAGCCATTATATGATATTCTGAAAATAGTTATTCATGCTATACATGTCATAACTGTACGATTTTCATGTGCATAGATAAAGTGCATTCATATGACTTAAAAATAATTGCTGTAATTTATACAGATGAACATGACGTGACAAGCATTATTGATAATGATTTATTGTTGAACCTACTGGGATTTATTTCTCACTATATTTTCATATCATGTTCAGAAAACTAAGTTATGCAGATATTCTCTATGATCGGCTTTTAGCGTACGTTGGGTCAAGTTGACTAAGATTCCAGTGAAGGTGCAACCACCTGCACCTGTATCTCCAAAACTGGTCAATATGGATGAATAAAATATAGACTTATATGTATTTGATTTTGTACATATGTTTTGATTAGTAATGTGTACGTGAACCCAGAATTGTATAAGTGTTAATGGTATTTCTTAAACCTTATTTATGTTTAGTTAATTTAATTGAATTTTATTATGAGTTAAATAGTTAGAAGTAAGAAGGTAATGACTTCATGGAATTTTAAAAATATAAAAATAAGTATATATGTAAAAAAAATGGAGTTGTTACATAATTGGTATTAAAGTAGGTCGATCCTAGATGGCCAGTAGGTGGATGGTTATCTGAATCGATCTTATAGTGTATTGAGTATGTTGTGGTTGTGCTGTGTAAGGGATCAATGATTTCATATAGATAAGAAATTACTAGTGTTTCCTATCTATATGTCGAGGTGGTGTTATGACTGCTATTAAATATTTTTGAAACTAACTATTGGGTTGATCACCTCAATAGCAGCATAACTTTGTTTTTGCCACAATAGGATATGGCACCACCAAGGAGGAATCTAGCAAACAATGAGGAGGAAATTCTGCACAACCTTGCCACGACAATTCGAGACCAGGTCACGACCACCAACCAAATTCTACAATACCTCCAGAATGCTAATAACCCGAATAGTGAGAATGGTGTTAATAACCGGATGACAGGGAATGATAACGGCATATCTGAGTTCCTAAGGAGTAGACCACCTTGTTTTCAAGGCGGCTTTGACCTAATTGTAGCTGAAAGTTGGATAAGGGCGAAAAAAAAGGGCGGCCCAGTGCACGAGGCTCCCACCTGGTGGGGTCTGGGGAGGGGAAGATGTACGCAGCCTTACCTCCACAAGTGGATAAGGGAACTGGAGAAAATTTTTAAAGTGATGGGTTGTACTGAGGAGCAGCAAGTTATTTTTGCTGTATATATGCTGAAAGATGAAGCAGAATACTGGTGGCGTAGAGCTAAAGAAATTTTAGCTCACTAGGGACAGTAGATCACCTGGCAAGTGTTCAAAGACACCTTTTTAGAAAAGTACTTCTCAAGTACTGTGCAGGTAGAGAAGGAGATTGAATTTCTCCAACTCAGGCAAGGCAGCATGACCATAGACCAATACATTGCGAGGTTCGAGAAGTTGTCTAAGTTCTTCTCTTACCTACAATTTAATCCCAATGAAGCATGAAAGACTGTTATTAAGGAATGTTGTTGTAGCTATGGAGATTAGAAAATTTGTGTAATATCCTGTAATATTTAAATAATAATGTTTTATGATAAAATATATATATTTACTTTAAATGATTATGTTTTACTGAAAGTAAGTATACTTTTAATTAAAATAATTTTTATTTTGCTTAAAATAATCATATTAGCCTCTAATAAATTTTTGTTATATTTTTAGAGATATTCTTTCTTTTATTATGGATAAAGATATTTATTTTGTGATTTGTTTTATTAAATTTTTTATCATGAAAAGTCATGATTTAGGAGTTCAATTAAAGTTTTGCAATAATGTAAATTTTTAGAAAATTTTGAGATGTTTTAGGATAAAAAACGGTATTTAAATGAATATATAAAAAAATAATCTTAAATATTTAATTATTAAATAATAATAAATAAATAAAAGAAAATGAGGAGGGAGAAACGAACCGAGAGACATTGTGTTCTGCGAAATTCCCATGAATAGTTTGAATAGTATTAATAGTAACCTCCAAATTTTCTTTCTAAATTTGGAGTGTCTACAGGCCTCCAATCTAAAAACTACGGGTACCATTGGATTCAAGACGAAGTATACTACGATTTTGACTGAATAATTTTTCAAATCAACTGTAGAAATGTTGCAGATCGGAAGTAAAAGTTTTTTTAAAAAGGTAAGTTTTGAAACTTCTATTTAGAGACCTCAAATTGAAAATCTGATATCGTAGATGGAATCAGGAGTTAGATAAACCTTAGGATATAAATTTTTTTAGTCATATGACTTTTTGTTCTTCGTGAATAGTGATTTCTGTGGTGATAGTAATTTCGGCCGGCGTGAACAGTTTTTTTGGCCTTGTACAGTGACCAATCTCTCGGAATCATTTTTTAGGTTTTTGGACCCTTCGGACTCGTTTCTGAGATCCATTTCATAAGATTTGATTTGAAAAATTATATTTGGGGCTATCAAACCTGGAGCCCTAACCTGTGAGTGGATAATTCTTTCTATGACTTGCCTATACTCTTCTTGATCTTTAAATGTGTATTTGATTATGTTTATAAGATATTTACACTTTTATATGTTTCTAAAATGTGTTAAAATATCTGTTTTGCTTACGAATTAGCACATAGTTCAAGAAGAATATGGTTTTGCAAATAGATTTTGAAACTCATTGAATATGTGGTTCTAAATGTATTTATCATTATTTGATAAAGTGAATATTATGTACACGAGGCATTGATTTGTAAAACTATATAGTTGTTGATTATGATTGAATGGCAAGCGTAAAGTTCATGGCGAGTTGCTTGATAATTTTACATTGTATTTGATGAATATGCATTTATATATATGTATTTATATGTATGGATGAGTATCGACGGGTTGTATGGTTTGTGACGATACCAAATAGGGGACGCCCTATTAGCCTGAGTGAGCCGAAAGAGGACCGCTCCAACCGAGTGATAGTGGTAATGTGAGGAGGTAGATGGGTGATGAACTCACATTCCCTGATCACTATTGTGACTATAGTCAATCTATCACTATGCATATAGCAAATGAGTGAATTGAGTGTGTGGGTTGACCAGATCGTCGAATGAGGCTGGTCATTTTAAAAGTTATAACTTTATCTCAAAAGCTTAATATTTTACTATAGTTTATACAGCTGAGCATAACAACATTTGTTTAATGATCATACCGTGTTAAATATGGTTTTGGATATCTGAATATCTTTTTATTTAAGAATATTTGAAATACTAGTCCCATTTGGATGTACTTCTAAACTGTATTTTCTATGTGACAAATTTTAAAATATGAGTACATCCATATGCTGACCTAAGAGGTCATAGGAGAAATTATCTGCTCACTGAGTTGTCAAATTCACTACACGATATTTATACTTTTTTCAAATAAGAATACAGAGTCTGATCCTGCAGATAGGTGATCAGTTAGGTGACATATTCTCTAGGTGAGTTTACGTTGCTTTCAAGGCTCATAGTTTTGAATTATACTGTGTTTGTATTCTAGAGTGTGCTCTGAACGCCACAGGTTGGATCCCTGCTTCTGTTGTTACTTTGACATTTATAACTTGATTTGTATAATGTATATACATGAGAGAACCTATCTGTATCTATTTCTATGACAAAGAATAGTGTTATACATGTTATGAAAAATATCTGATTGCGGAAAAAAATGTTTGTTTCACCTGCTCGTAAATTAGGGGCATTACAAGTTGGTATCAGAGTATAAGGTTTCCTTGTGGCTATTGCAGCAAAGGATTCTTTAGTAAGACCTTTAGTATGGGTATGAGCCGGACATATTTATACTTCAGGTGCTACTGAGAGATTCTATAGGGTTTTAATTTCCTTTCTATTACAAGTTATTAAATTCCCTAGTATAAAGTTGATTGAATATTTTGACATCTTAAGAGGTATCTATGGGTCAATTACTGACTGAAAGTGAAAGGGATAGGTGTCCCAGAGAATTTAAAGAATTAAGACAAATGCCAATTATGATCGTTTCTGAATATGATATCTGTTTTTCTTAGTAGTCTAGATATGGTAGACTTTGATGTGATATTAGAAATGGGTTGGTTGGCAACATGTCAGGCCATTTTAGAATGTCATCCTAAGATGATTAAATTCAATATTCCTGGAGAATCTTCTTTCTTGTTACAAGGAGACTGTAGTGAGGTACCCTAAAATCTAATCTCTGCTTTAGTAGCCCATAAGTGATTACAAAAAGGTTCCAAGGATATTTGACAGTGGTAGGAGATATTGATATAAAGTATACTAATGTAAATCAAGTTCCAGTGGTTAGAGAATTTTTTGATGTAATTTCTGAGGAATTGTTAGAATTGCCTCGAAACGTAAAATAGCATTTGGTATTGATTTACTTCCTGAAACCCATATAGAATGGTAACGACTGAACTCAAGGAATTAAAGAATTACATGTAAGGCTTGTTGGACAAGAGATATATATACCCTAGTATTCTTTCTTGGAGAGCTCCAATACTATTTGTGAAAAACAAAACATGGATCATTGCGATTGTGCATAGATTATAGACAGTTGAATAAGGTGACAGTGTGGAATAAATACCCATTACCTCCTATAGGTGATCTGTTTGATCTGTTACAAGGTGCTCAATATTTTTTGAAAAATTGATTTGAGATATGGGTATCATTAATTGAGGATAAGGGAAGAGGATAATTGAAAATTTTCTTTTAGGACTCATTATGGGCATTATAAGTTCTTAGTGATGTCATTTATTTTGACAAATGCCCCAGCTACATTCATGGACTTAATGAATAGAGTATTTAAACTATTCTTAGAAAAATTTATTATTATCTTTATTAACAAAATACTATTATGTTTAGAGAGTTCAGAGGATCATAAGCAACATTTAAAGATTGTTTTATCAACTTTAAGGGAGTATGGTTGGTAAGGATGGTATCCAAGTTGACCCTAAGAAAGTAGAAGCGGTACAATAATGACATGTCCTACTATAGTTACAAATGAAGATACAAGTCCAATTTGCATTTTTTGCTGTTGTTTGTTTTCCATTATATTTGAACTGTAATTGGATTAGGTATATGAACATATGCTTGTAAAGCATCAATCAACTCCTCAGCATTTGAAACTGAGATGAGAATTCGTCGTGCTGAATGTGGGATAAAATTTTATTCCACAACTTGATCTAGAAAAGACAATAGACCATCAAAGAAGTGATTAGCATTTAACAAACCTATCGATTTGTGATGCATATTCAGTTATTCCCAAGAGACTATTTGGAAAATCTCCTCTAAAGTACCAAAACCACCTGGTAAGGCAATGAAGGCATCAGTATTTCTCATCATTTTAGCCATGAGCTCATGCATGAAAGCTATCCTAAATTCTTCCTCAATTATCTTCCCTATAATGTTGGATGTAGTTAGAGCTGTAGGAATAATATCTAAAACTTGACATCCTCCTACATGTGCAATTGTAGACACACACTCCATTAACCCATGATTGCCTCCACCATACACTAAATGAATTTTTCTTCTAGCCAGCACCATACCTAAGTTTTGTATAGTTTTCACATACTTTCCATCTTTTCCAGGACTGGAACCATAAAAGACACAAATATTTTGAAACTGACGGAAAGCGGTTCCCTCCATAGTTGCACACACCCTATCTTTGAGTATGAAGGTAGAGATACTAACGTGAACATTTATAGAAATCAAAGAAGGACATACTTATAATAGTTATGCGAATAGGCCGGACATAATTAGGACAACTATGTGAGTGATTGGTGGATATTAGCTAAATTGAAGGTGAAAATTTTCAAAAATGACGGCAAGCATGTATATGTACAGTAGTTGTGATCGTGGTTCATTTTAAGCACATAAAGAGAATAAGGTTAAGATATCACCAGAAATTTGTCTCTTCCTTGTTGTCCTTGATGACGCATTGATATCTTGATTCTTGTAGAAAAGTTGTAGGTGATAGGCATGATTGTAGAAAAGAGAGAGAGTGAAAATGCAAACAAGTTAATTGTTGAAGAGGGACAATCAAATGGTTTATTTTATTTTCCCAATGTTCTTGCTAGTCGACTATCGGTATTACTAAGTCGACTAGCTATTTTGAGAATTTTTAATTTAGACTGGTTTATTTTACAGTTGATTGATTACATATATTTTGAAGCAATCAACTGTATCTTACCAGTTAACTAAATATTCTTTGTTTTTCACAGACTTTTATAAGCTCAGAAATGTTTCTTTTCCACCGAACACCAACAGCTTTAAAGTAGATTTTGGCACATATATTCAAAACTTGCGGCCACCGATTTTTGCCAAAATAATAGCTAGATTTTGTTTATAGATTTTCAAGAATTACAGCCACTGAATTTAATTTTCTTTCAATGTTTTGTCCAAATTTTTGACTTTCTATTTTGACACAGTTCTTTATTATGATTTTCATCTGTTCTATTGCATTCTCCTTTATTAATGTTTGGCATTAAATACAAAGTTCTTTTCCCTCATTACAAGAAAAGTTAATTTATTTTATTTAAAACTCAGCTATTATGGTGTCCAAGTGGTTAGTAGGTTAAAGTATGGAGATTTTGAAAAAAATTATCTAACAAAGAACATATTTTTAAAAAAATCTTTATATCAAGTATGTATAATTGTGTAAGTTGGCAGATTATGTACAAATTAGAAAGAATAATGAGTTTACAATATATACTGATTGAGTATTAAGGTATGAAGAATACCTAAGTTTACCTAATGTGGTTAAGAAGGGAAAGGAGAATAATTTGAGAACCATGTTCGAAAATAATGTAAAGCGATCAAGGTATTTGTGTTAAGGGTTTATCCCATTCTAAGTTGAGTCTAGTACATAGGATGTGAATTATATTGAGATTGGAAATTCACGTGTGAACAATTGTTGAGAAATGAGATTTCAGAGGAAGCTATAGATTGTGAATATGGATAACCTGAGACAACAAGGATATACTAAGATATAAAATAATTGTACTAGTATAATGGTAAAAAGAAAATACAAGTGAAATGCTTTTCGTTGTTTGGTATGTCAGCAAGTAAGAATTGAATATATTGTTTAAAGGGAGCTAATAAGGAAGCTTAGGATCTTAACTAGATTATAGTATAGCTGATAGTAAATTTAAATGATGTGTTTATACATTAGAAATTATGCTTTAGGTATATTTATATAATTTTGGTGAAATTTTGGAGAAAATCATTTATCCTTAGTTGAACTTGCCCTATCAGTAATTATTAGACCAACATACAAATGACACCATTTGAGGTTTTATATGAAATATCGTATGTCTCCTAATAGGTGAGTGAGTTAAGTAAAGTTAAGTTTTTAGAATCTAATTAGGAATATTATGCAATAGATAGAATATGACTAACCTAAATTGATAATGTTAATTTAGAGAGTATGCTTTAAGCATATGTCTTTGAGTTTGGAGGGAGACCCCTTAGTAGAATTTGCCTATAATAAAGTGTTATTGGATGATTTAAAGCCTTATGTAAGAGGTGTTACAAACTTTCTGTTAGATGACTAAGTGGAGTTAGACTTATGGTAAGATGTCGTTAATAAAGTGCAATTGATTAGAAAAAAATATACAAGAAACTCAATACAGGCCAAAAGTTTATAAGGATTATGAATGTTGAGCACTAGAAATTATCAATTGGTGATCAAATTTTCTTAAAGGACTCACCCATGAAAGAGGCAATGAGGTTTGGAAAGAACAAAAAAATTAAGATTTAGTATATAGTCTCTTTTGAAATCTTGGATAAAGTATGCATAATATATATTGCCTAACTTTACTATCAGGATTAAGTGATATTGGTACAGTCTGTCTTATATCAATGCTAAGGAAGTACTTATCAAATTCTTCTTATGTTATCTAATTCTAAGAAATTCAATTGGACGAGAATTTGGCTTAATCATGAAGGAAAACTGATGTTTATTATTGATCGGCAAGTAAAGAACTTATGGTTGAAGGAAATACCAATGGTTAAGATTATATGGCAAAACCACTAAAGTAAGGAAGCCACCTGAAAAGTAGAAGATGACATGTAGATGAGATATCCCCAATTATTTGAGTAATAAGGTTAGTAACTCTGAATTACGCCTTGATTTCATTCCCCACATAAGATAGGATGGTTTGAAATTTGGGGACCAAATTTCTTAAGCGGAGAAGAATGTAATATCCCGTAATTTTTAAATAATAATATTTTACGATAAAATATATATTTTTACTTTAAATGATTATGCTTTGCTAAAAGTAAGTATACTTTTAATTAAAATAATTATTATTTTGTTTAAAATAATTATATTGGCCTCTAATAAATTTTTGTTCTATTTTTAGATATATTCTTTCTTTTATTATGCATAAAGATATTTATTTTGTGATTTTTTTTATTAAAATTTTGTTCATGAAAAGTCATGATTTAGGAGTTTAACTAAAGTTTTGCAATAATGTAAATTTTTAGAAATTTTTAGGATGTTTTAGGATGAAAAACAATATTTAAATGAATATATATAAAATAAAATAAAAATAATCTTAAATATTTAATTATTAAATAAGAATAATAATAACAAAAAAGAAAATAAGGAGGGGGAGACAAACCGAGAGGCAGCGTGTTCTGTGAAATTCCCATGAATAGTGTGAATAGTATGAATAGTACCTCCAAGTTTTCTCTCTAGATTTGAAGTGTCTACATGCCTCCAATCTCAAAACTAGGGGAACCACGGGATTCAGGATGGAGTATACTACGATTTTGACCGAACAATTTTTCAAATCAGCCGTAGAAATGCTGTAGATCGGAAGTAGAAAATCTTAGAAAAAGATAAGTTTTGAAACTTCTATTTAGAGATATCAAATTAAAAATCTGACATCGTAGATGGATTCAGGAGCTAGATAAACCTTAGGATATGAAATTTTTTAATCATTTGACAACTTTTTGTTCTTCTTGAATAGTGATTTCTATGGTAAATAGTGATTTCAGCTGAAGTGAACAGTATTTTTCCAGCCATGAATAATGACCAAGCTTTCGAAATCATTTCTTAGGTTTTTGGACCCTCCGGACTTGTTTCTGAGATCCATTTCATGAGATTTGATTTGAAAAATTATATTTGGGGCTATCCAACTTGGAGCCCTAACCTGTGAGTGGATAATTCTTTCTATGACTTGCGTATACTTTTCTTGATCTTTAAATGTGTATTTGATTATGTTTATAAGATATTTACACTTTTATATGTTTTTGAAATGTGTTAAAATATCTATTTTGTTTACAAATAGGTACATAGTTCAAGAAGAGTATGGTTTTGCAAATAGATTTTGAAACTCATTGAATATATGGTTCTAAATGTATTTATCATTATTTGATAAAGTGAATATTATGTGCATGAGGCATTGATTTGTAAAACTATATAGTTGTTGATTATGATTGAATGGCAAGTGTAAAGCTCATGACGAGTTACTTGAAAATTTTACATTGTATTTGATGAATATGCATTTATATATATGTATTTATATGTATGGATGAATATCGACGGGTTGTATGGCTTGTGATGGTACTGGATAGAGGACACCCTATTAGCCTGAGTGAGCTGAGGAAAGACCGCTCCAACTGGGTGACCGTGGTAATGTGAAGAGACAGATGGGTGATGAACTCATATTCCCTGATCACTATTGTGACTGTAGTCGATCAGTCCTATGCATATAGAAAATGAGTGAATTGAGTGTGTGGGTTCATCAGATCACCGAATAAGGTAGGTCAATTTTAATTAGGTTGACCAGATCGTCGAATGAGGCAGATCATTTTAAAAGTTATAACTTTATCTCAAAAGCTTAATATTTTACTATAGTTTATACAACTAAGGATAACAAGATTTGTTTAATGATCATATTGTGCTGAATATGGTTTTCAATATCTGAATATCCTTTTATTTGAGAATATTTGAAATACTGGTCCCATATAGATGTACTTCTGAACTGTATTTTCTATGTGACAAATTTTAAAACATGAGTACATCTATATGCTGACCTAAGAGGTCATAGGAGGTATTATTTGCTCACTGAGTTGTCAAATTCACTATACGATATTTCTACAATTTTTAGATAAGAATACAGAGTCTGATCCTGTAGATAAGTGATCAATTAGGTGACATATTCTTTAAGTGAGTCTACGTTGCTTTCAAGGCTCACAGTTTTGAATTATATTGTGTTTGTATTCTAGAGTGTGCTCTGAACGCCACAGGCAGGATCCCTACTTCTGTTGTTACTTTGACATTTATAACTTGATCTGTATAATGTATATACATGAGAGAACCTATTTGTATCTATTTCTATGACAAAGAATAGTGTTATGCATGTTATGAAAAATATCTGATTGTGAAAAAAAAATGTTTCACTTGCTCGTAAATTGGGGGTGTTACAATTTGTATCTCAGATAAATAAATGCAGACTCCTGGAGAAGAGTATGAGAGCAGTGAAGGATGAGAAAAAAAGACGAAACTTTTGGAAAAGCAAGAACAGGTCACAAAACTCTAGCAGAAATGTCAGAGGAAACAGACAGGGTACTGACAAGAGGCCAATGATTGCAAGTCCCCGATCTTTCCAACAAAACTTTTTCACAGTTAAGTGTACTAAGTGCGGGTGTATGCATGTTAACCATCCATGCTACATGGGATCAGATGTTTGCTTCAAATGCAGACAAAAAATTTATTTTGCAAAGAACTGACCACAGAATATGGAGAAGCAACTGGAACCAAGACCATAGGTGAAAGAAAGGGTTTTCACCCTAAGTGGCCAAGAAGCAGCTCAAGCCTTCAAAATGATTCAAGGTGCATGCTACATCTATGGATTTGCTCTTATGGTGCTGTTTGACTCTGGTGCTAGTCATTCATTTATGTTTGAAGAATGTATTAGGGAGCTTTAGTATCTTATTTCTGAAACCCCTTATGAACTTACTGTAGTAACCCCCACGGGGGAAAGGGTCTTAACTTCCTCGGTATGTAAAGACTATCATGCCATCATTCAGGAGAAAACTTTTTCTGTAGACCTTGTTTGTCTACTTTTAAAAGGTATTGATGTCATTTTAGGGTTAGACTAGATGTCTTGAAATCGGGTCTTATTGAATTGTTACAATAAGACCATTGAATTTCTGCCTCTTACTTTAGAAGAGGAGATGCAGCTATTGATGTTTAATGCCAATCAAGTCAATATGGAATTGAAGATTGGAGTACTTGGATACATTCTCTTGCACTTATCAAATCTAAAAGTTGAATTGAAGCTTAATGAAATCCCAATAGCCAACGAGTTTCTTGAAATATTTCCATAAGATATTCCAAGTTTACCTCCCAAGAGAGAGATAGAGTTCTCTATTGATCTCCTACTTGGGATAAGACCTATCTCTATTGCACCTTATAGAATGGCCTCAAAGGAACTACAGGAACTTAAGAAACAGTTGGAAGAATTGCTAGATAAGCGATTCATTAGACCAAGTGTATCACCTTGGGGAGGTCCTGCATTGTTTGTTAAGAAGAAAGATGGTAGCTTGAGACTATGCATAGATTACAGACAGTTGAATAAGGTGACTATAAAAAATAAGTATCCTCTCCCTAGGATAGATGATTTATTAGATCAACAGAAATGAGCCTCCATCTTTTCTAAAATTGACCTGAGATTGGGATACCATCATATTTGGATCAAGGAGGAGGATGTATCAAAAACAACCTTCAGGACTAGGTATGGGCACTATGAGTTTTTGGTAATGCCCTTCGGGTTGACAAATGCACCTGCAATTTTCATGTATTACATGAATCACATTTTTTGATCATACCTAGATCAATTTGTGGTAGTATTCATTGTTGACATCTTGATATATTCGAAGAGTTAGAAAGAACATGAGCAACATCTCTGAATGGTGCTGTAAGTGCTGAAAGAGAAAAAGTTGTATGCCAAATTGGAGAAGTGTGGATTTTGGCTGTCAGAGGTAAAATTTCTCAGACATGTCATTTCCAATAAAGGAGTAGCCGTAGACCCTAGCAAAACAGAAGCAATGATTCGGTGGAAAAGACCAAAGACGGTTATAGAAGTCAGAAGTTTCTTGGGTTTGGCAAGATACTATAGGAGATTTATACAAAACTTGTCTCGTATAGCCTTGCCATTGACTAAATTGACCAAGAAGAGAAGTCCTTTCAAATGGACTGATCAATGTGAAGCTAGTTTTCAGGAGCTTAAGACAAGATTGACCACTCCTCCTGTTTTAATTATTTCAGATCCCACAGGACATTTTGAAGTGTATAGTGACGCTTCAAAGAAAGGGCTAAGGTGTGTGCTAATGCAAGACAAGAGAGTAGTTGCTTATGCCTCTAGGCAACTAAGACTCCATGAAGGAAATTATCCAACCCATGATCTTGAATTGGCAGCGGTGGTGTTTGCCTTAAAGATTTGGCGACACTATTTGTACAGTGCAACATTTGAAGTATACTGTGATCATAAAAGTCTTAAGTACCTTTTTTATCAGAAGGAGCTAAATATGAGGCATCGAAGATGGGTAGAATTTCTCAATGACTACAAGTTTGAGATAAAGTATCATCTAGGAAAGGCGAATGTTGTAGTTGATGCCTTGAGTCAAAACTTTCTACACATAGGTCAGACGATAGTGTATGAGATGCATATGCTAAAGGAGTTTCGAAATTTAAAGCTGGCCACTATTCTTACTCCAAAGAAGCTAATCATTAATGATTTAGGTATAGAGTGTGACCTTAAAACCCAGATCAAAGAGGCTCAAGGTCACGATCAATACTTACAAGATCATAAAGATCAAGATAATTTTTCTATCTCGGAAGATGGAGCAATAATGTATTAGGGAAGGATTTGTGTCCCTCAAGAAAAAGAGTTGAGGACTAAAATCCTACAGGAAGCACATTAGAGTAAGTACACAATCCATCTTGGATCCACTAAAATGTATCAAGACTTAAAGAAGATGTATTGGTGGCCAGGGATGAGAAAATACATTGTTGAATTTGTGGCGAAATGTTTAATTTGTTAGAAGGTGAAGGTAGAGCATCAAAAGCCAGCAGGATTTTTACAACCTCTTGAGATTTCTATGTGGAAATGGGATAGTATTTCGATGGACTTTATGGTGGGCTTACATAAGACTTCAGATGGACATAACTCTATCTGGTTAATAGTTGATAGATTAACCAAATCTGTTAACTTTTTGCCCATAAAAATTAACTATTCACTAGACAAATTAGTCCAATTGTACATCCAAAAAGTGGTTAGAATGCATGGAATTCGCTTAAATATTGTTTCTGATAGAGATCCAGGTTCACGTTGAGGTTTTGGAAGGTGTTGTAGGAAGCTTTTGATACCTAGTTGCGATTCAGTACTGCCTACCATCCTCAGACTGATAGGCAGATAGGATAGACTATTCAAACTCTAGAAGATATGTAGAGGGCCTGTGTCATAGAGCAAGATAAATGATAGGATAAGTACCTACCTTTAGTGGAGTTTGCTTATAATAATAGTTATCACTCTAGTATTAAGATGGCCCTCTACGAAGCTTTATACGGTAGGAAGTGCCGATCTCTACTATGTTGGTTTGAGGTAGGAGAAAAAAACTTGATGGGTCCTGATCTAGTTCAACAAACCACTGAACAAATCAGGATGATACGAGACAAAATACTTATAGCTCAGAATCGACAAAAGAGTTACTATGATAGGAGACATAAACCTCTGGAGTATGAGGAAGGAGACCATATATTTCTAAAAATTTTCCCGACTACTGGAGTTGGTAGGTTTCTTAAAAGTAGAAAGTTAAGTCCGTGATTTTTGGGACCCTACCTAATTCTAAAGAAAGTGGGGACATCAGTATATCAAGTTGCCCTCCCACCTAATTTGTCCAACTTTCATAATGTTTTCCATGTATCACAGCTGTGGAAGTATCTTCTAGATTCCTCATATGTAATATAGGATGAACAATCCAAATAAAGGAGAACATGACATACCAACTAGTACTAGCATCCATATTGGACATTGACGTGAAGCAATTGAGAAATAAAACCATTCCCTTGGTTAAGGTGTTATGGGAAGGTTTGACTTTGGAAGAAGCAACTTGGGAGCTAGAAGAAGTAATGAGAAAGAAATATTCGCAATTGTTCTTATTAGGTAATTTCTGAAATTTTGAAGACAATTTCTTTTAGGGGGAGAGAAATGTAACATCCCTAATTTTGTTTCTTTTATTAATAAAGGTATATAAATATAAAATGTAACATCCCTAATATTGTTTCTTTTATTAACAAAGGTACATAAATATTTAATTAAAGAAATAAATTTTATTAGACAATTTTTAGATATCTAAGGAAATATAATCCTTAGAAATTCTTCACCTTATGTGTATGCATAGAAAATAATTCTAACATTAAGGGAACAAGTAAAGAGAGAAAACCTAATAGAAAAAAATTAGAAATAGCATACTAAAGAGAGGCAAAATTCTTTGATAAGGAAGATAAATTTTTGTGTGAAGTAAGTAAAGGTTTTAAAATTTTAAGAAGATTGGATTAGGGTAATTTTTCCTAATTTAAGAGTTAAAATTTTCTAAGTTTAACATCTCTACCCATAAATTGGGTTTTCACCTTTGGACACTTCATATCGAGTTTTTCCACTTCACATAAGTTTTTAGCTAGCCCATTGGATAGCCCAAGCAAGAAATAAAACATAGACTTGGACTATGATGTAGAAGTTGGACTAATAGTCCAAAAATTATGAAAATGTAACCAAACCCTCCATGAAAGGTAGAATTTTAGTCAAAGCAAAGGAAATGGGTAAGAATGAGCCCAAATCCAAGAGGAAAAAAAATAAGAATCATGTGAAGAAATAGTAGTGCAATAATAATCAAGATTATGTCACATGGAATTAAGACAAAACATTTATATCCTACATTCATAATTTCAACAAGTAGGTAATAATACATTGCATTAGGACAAAACATCTATATCCTACATTCATAATTTCAACAAGTGGATAATAATAGATATCATTATGACAAAACATCCTTATCCTACACAAATAATTTCAGCCAAATAAGGGAGATCCAATGGCTAAAAATTTGCCACTTAGAAAGGAAAACCTATCATATTTGATTAAGACAAAAGAAAAAGGAAATAAATCATTAAATCAAAGGGATATTGTCCCTTGTCTTAAGAACATATTATCATATTTTTTAAAATACAAATCTCTTTTTGCTATGCATATCTTGATTAAGGAAGAGGAAGACAAGAACATGAGTTGTTTTTCTCCAAAAAACAACCAAGTGCATCCTAATTGTGATAAGATAGACCCATGATCATGAAAGGTGAACTACTTGATAGTTTATTTAAGCAAAACCCACCCCTATAACATTATAATTTCATCCAAGTGAGGGAGAGGAAAAATAGATGGAAGGTAGAGTAAGAAAAAGAGAGAAAGAAAGGAGAAGAAAGGAAGGAAGAAAAAGGAGAAGTCTAGAGGACTAAGTATTCAAGGTAAGTTAGGTTAATCTCCACTTAAATCCATATTTCTTCTTCATCCTTGGGGTTTAAAAACTCACCCTTCTTCTCTTATTTAAGCTGCTAGAGAAGCTAAAGGAAGGGAGGAATCTTGCTACTTCCTTTAAGAGAAAACAAGAGAAAGAATTCACTAAGTGAGCTAGGGAGATCTTTAGGTAGGTTTAACAATATCTCCTTTTGAAGAAAAACTTTGAAATTTGTAACATTTATGTGGGATTTTGATCTTAGAATTTTGATGAAATTTACAATATTTGCTACTTTGATGATTGGTCATGGATGTTGGTGTGAAAAGTTCTGCATAGGTATGGCTATAGGTGGTAAAATTTTTATGATTTTTATGCTACTATTTTGTATATTTGAATGTGGTGAAAAATTGATAGAATATAATTAGATGTAAAAAAAATGGAAGAGGATGTAATGTAATGATGAATAAAAACCTTAGGAAAGGATTGGTTAGAAAATTGGATTTTGGGGTAACTAGGGAAGCTTCTGTTTTTTAATTTCTGAGAAGAATAAGTTAGGAATTAAAAGAAATGCTTAACATGAAAAATGTAGATTTATGTTTCACGGATTTTTAGCCACTAGAATCATTCAAATTGGAATCAATATGAGGGAGATATAATCATATTAGTAAGCAAATGTCAGAAACTAGCTAACTAGGGAAGAATCTGTTAAGTATGCTTCTATGTTTGAATTTCTGGGCAAACGATGTATGGAATTTGTTGTGTATGTTTTATAAATAACTGCAAGCGCAGGGTGTAGCTGTAGCTAGTCCGGCGAGTACAGGTCGTATTCCATAGAGAACAACTATCAATTATTAGAATTTTACGAAGTATGCTATCTAAATCTATGTAATCCAATGAGAGTTTGTCATAATTAAACTAATAAATAAGCAGAAATGGCAAACCAGAATGGCAAATAAGCAGAAATGGCAGTAGAACCCTGCCTGAGATAGAAAGAACGCTTCTGAGAAGAAGGAGAGGATTGTTGGGACCTTAGCAACAAGCAGAATTGGAAAACCAGAATGGAGTAGACAACATGGATAACAGAGATAGAGTCCTGAATGCTTATGTTCAACCTAACCTAAATGGGTTGAACCCGAGCATTGTAAGACTAGAAATTTAAGCTCTTTATTTTAAAATCAAGCCTGTAATGTTTCAGATGCTGCAGACCGCAGGGAAATTCAGTGGAATGCCTATAGAGGACCGTTACCTTCACTTGAGAGTATTCATCGAAGTCACTGATGCTCTCAAAATGAATGGGGTGACAAATGATGTTCTTAGGCTAAAATTGTTCCCCTACTCATTAAGAGATCGATCTAGGGCGCGGTTAAACTCTCTGGCACCTGATTCTATTGCAAACTGGAGTGATTTGGCAGAGAAGTTTCTGCTAAAATACTTCCCACCTACCAAGAATGCAAGATTAAGGAATGATATCACGTCCTTCCAGCAACTAGATGGGGAATCACTATGTGACACCTGGGAAAGGTATAAAGAGTTGCTACGGAGATGTCCCCACCATGGAATCCCATACTACATTCAGATGAAGACATTTTATAATGGCCTTAATGCTCAAACATGAACCATAGTGGATGCAGCAGCTAATGGGGCACTTCTATCCAAAACATACAATGAGGCACATGAGCTACTCGAAAGAATGGCTAGTAATAACTATCAATGGCCTATGGATAGAGTCTCAACTGGAAAGAAGACAATAGGTATGCATGAAGTGAGTGAAGTCACTTCTCTCACAGCCTAGCTAGCTTCGTTAGTGAATGTCCTGAAAAACCAGCAGCTGATTCGCCCACAAGCAGCTAATGCAGTCCAAGAGAATGGAGTATCTTGTGTTCTGTGCAACGGGCCTCATTTATTTGAAAGCTGTCATTAGAATCCGGAGTCGGTATACTATGTGGGAAACATGAATCGTAACAACAATCTATTGTGTTTATTTTACTAATTACTACAAGCGCACGTCGTAGCTGTAGTTAGACCGGCGAATATGGGTCGTATCCCACAAAGAACAATATCAATTACTAGAATTTCACAAAATATGCTATCTAAATCGATGTAATCCGATGAAAGATTATCACAATTAAATAAGTAAAGATAATCAATTAAACAAAGCCTAGGGTTACGGTTCACCACACTTATGATACTCAACAATTAATATGTACCTTTAATTGCAATTATCTAGGTTATAGGGGATGGTTTAACCTTAATTTATTAGCAAACTCTTTCAAGCATTACCAATCGTACCAAGGTTGATCCAATTGCCTACTTTCATAGTACTTAGTTCAACCTAGGTCCATTAAGCTTTATGCCAACCATGGAATACAATTAATCTGTTTTCTCGTGCCTACTAATTGATTCAATCCTAGAGAATCTTAAACTACTTTCGTGATTAAGATATCCCTAATTAACCATTAAGTTCAGGTTTTAATCTTCACCTTTCAGTTCATCAATTAAATACCTAAGACGTGATAGATTGGTGATCAGGAATTCTACGGACTCATTCATACATATAATAGTTAATCCTAATCAATCTAGAAGTGATCGCAATTAGGGTTCCAACATTCAATTCATCAACCTAGTATCATCATATCACAAGTGGATTTACCAAAACCCTAGATCAAATTTACTCACACATCATGTAAACAGAAATCAAATTCATATTCATTAAGCAAACCATGATAGTTTAGTACAATCCAAAGAGAATGAGTAGAGATAGAATTCGAGAATTCAAGTAGAAAGATATAACCTGGTCTTCGGAAAAGTAAGATGAAAATACAACCCTCGAATGCAGTAAATCCTACTCTAGAACATAAAATCTTCGATAATTCAACTAAAAATCTAACCTAGGAGTGTTTTCTAAGCCTAAAAACTAAGTCTAAAGTGTCTCTCTGAGTCTCCATATCTTCCCCTGCATTTTCTCCTGCCTATGTATCAAGTTGGCAGCCAAAAACCCTAAAAGTCACATGCAGTACAGACTCGAAGCATGGCCGTGTTCTAGGACACGGCCTGGCCGTGCTTTGGGCTGGTTTCTGGAGGTTTTCTGCATTATCTGTCCAGAGCACGGTCTGGCCGTGTTGGGGGCTGCCGAGCTGCTTTCTTGCCAATTTTTAGTGTGTTTCCTCCTTAGCATATCCCAAGTCCTTTTGGCTCTTCCCATGATTTTTTTCTCTTGCTTCTTGGCCTCATTTGCTCTCCTACAAACACAAAACAAACCACAACAGTATCCATAACAAAGTATAACCAAAAGCAAAGAAATAACCACAAGTCACTATGAATTAGGGGATAAAATATAGCCATTAAGTACTCAAAATTCCCCTTTATCAAACTCTCTCATGCTTAAACCTTTGTTTGTCCTCAAGCAAATAACATATCATATCAGAAGGAAGGGGGAATATGCAATCAGATTCCAGAAGGTAGAAAAATGCAATACAGGTAATTTTTTACTCAATCAGTGTGCACACAATAGATATATGAATAGACATTTATCAAATAGTCTATATTCTTCTAAAGCCAAACCCAAAAAAAATTTCTTCTATTATATATCTGCTTCTACTGTTACCATTGGTTGTATGCACCAGACTAATTTTCAAACACTCAAGTAGGCTACCTCATCCTTTAGATCTCATTATTTTGCCTTACCCTTATTTCTATTTTACTCACTTCATTTCTTTTATTTCTCATCATTTTTTTAAAATATATATCTATATATATATTTATAGAAATATGTCAAGAGTGCATTTTATGCTCCATCTCACTAGGGTAAAAGTATCTAGGTACTCATACTAAGGCCTTTTTGGTGCCTTGAAGGGGTACTCAGAGTGAAAACTTTTTGGCTTTCACATACCCTCATTTTCACCTCTCCATACCTTCACACTCTCATAGTGTTAAAATCAGCCATAGCATACAATTCACGGCACAATAGAGAGATATTTTTTTTCAAAAAAAATTAGAGGTTTAATGCTAGAAGAGAGAAACTAAAATAATAACTACCTATTTCATATCCTATTGTGCATGACATATTCATAAGCTTAAATTAGCCTATACTACACCAATCTATCACAGAAACAACAATTATGTGATTATGTAACAAGACAAAAGGAATGTGATATGTACAATATATACATGTAAAGAACAACTAAATCAACAAATAAAAGTAGCCAGTGCATATCATAAACTCAGCCAGTAAAAATAAAATACGAAAGTCTACTCCCCTATGCTTAAACTAGATGTCCTCAATGTCAGGAGTAATAGAAAATACAGGCAAAGGGGAGAAGGAACTTATGTGCTCACTGGTTGTCCGGTGGTGGTAGAGGAGGGTGCTGACCCAGGTGCCAGGTATACCAAGACTGCATCATACCCTGTATGCTTTGGATGGAGTCTTGCATGGCATGCAGGATGGCTCTATGAGATAGTTGCTCGGCCTCAATGCGGCAGAGCCTGGAAGAGATGGAGTCCTGGTCCTCTGGGGGAGCAGATGAGGTACCTGCACGGTTAGTGAATTGGGAATGGGGTGGGGGTGGAAGAGCCAAAAATGGCTAATGGGGGAATTCATCCTCCTCTGGTGGAATGTCAGCGTCCTCTCTATCCTCCTCTATTAGATAAATCCAGTTCTGCCTATTGGTAACTGCAGTCCTAGTAGGGTTAGGGAGGCAGAAGAGTGTATGTCCGTGGAGATACAACCAGTATTCAACATTTTGCTTGACAACGAGTTTCATATGCAAGCAGGATTCTAAATCAATCCTGTTGCTGCCAACTACTGGTTGCATCCCCTGGAGATTGGCCTCAAATCCCAGCCTTCTAGCGATGGCAATAACCAGGCCTCCTATGACTACCTTTCCATTCATGGCACCACCTACCCGGTCCATCTGATGAGCCATGAAGGCTCATGTATCCACCTTTGTACCATTAACCATAGCATAAAGAAAGTAAAACTCTCTTTGATTTGCAACCCCATCACTCTTAGCCCTATCGAAAATAGTATGGGCCATAAGACGTTGTAAATATCGGAAGGTAGGGTTGCAAATGAAAGATGTTTTGGAACTTGATACACTATACTGCCCCTCAATAGCAATTGAGTTCCAAAAAATGTTGGCAAGAAAACTGGAGGGTACTGATCTAGTTCCCCCTAGAGGCAGGCTAAACAGTGCATTAAATTCAGCTAAAGTTAAGCTAAAGCTACGGTTAAATAGTCTAAAATTAACGCGGCCCTGACTGACATCGAGGCCTCGAAACAAGACTACATTAATAGAGCTGAGAAACTCTAAGGTGGGTCTAGGGTAGGCTGGGTATCGTAGTGAGATGAATCTGTTCCACCTAATCCGATCAACTAAGTATTGGAAGTCATTTAAAAGACCAAACCTGTCCAAACAATCCTCATCCATGTACCGGGTACTAAGCATTCCCCGTCTAACTAGAGTATCATATCGTGTCCGTTGATTATCATCAACGAACACAATACCATACTCATTAATCTGATGAGGAAGTTGGGGTGGTTGTTGATTTCGTCTTCTACGAGGTTGGTGGGATTGGGTGGATGATTGGCCTGTTCGGGCTCTTTTAGGACCCATAGATTGCAAAAAAAATCAGAATGCAGGGTATTCAATCTAGGAATATGAGAGAAGACCAACCTAGGCAATGTCAAGACCAATGCAAACCAATGCAGAAAAATTTAGCCACCTAACTAGAAATTTTGTTGAATGCAGAGTTCAGTTCGTTAAGCACATAAGTATTCAGAATTTGGCAAGAAGGCCAAGGATTAAAAATCAAAGGCAATGCAGTGTACCAAGCAACCAGAAAATGCAAGAATGAAGTAACCAAGTTCTGCAGAAATTTTCAAAATTATTCAAGTAAAGTGTCAGAAGGTTGGGCTTTAAGTAGGTAGAGCATGGATTCTAAATGCATTCATTCAGGCAGAGAAAGGCCATAAACTAGATAAACTAACCAGGAAGTCTAAATAGTGAGGAGTAAAAATCTAATGTAGCATGTCAATCAAGGCTAGAGATTCAAGGTAGTAACTCAGCAATGGGAGGCTAAAAAACTAGATAGCAAAACAGAGTAAGGCATGACTACTACCAATTGCAGAAATTAACATATATAAACCAGCTGTGAGACTAATTCTAGAAAGCTAAAACCATTCCTATTTAGATGCATAAACTAGTCTAAACAGCAACAATCTGCGATTCTCAATTAGAAAATTAAAACAAAGTTAGAGACAGAAAATACCTGATGGAAGCGCAGCAAGATGATGAAGGATGGAGGAACCCAGCAGTTTAATGAAGGAAGGGGTGGGTTTCGGGTTTGGTGTGGGAAGATGGGTGGATTGGCTGAAGAAGGAGTTGGGTTAAGGGAATGGGTGCACAAATCAGGGGAGGGGATATAGGTGAGGGAGAATGGTGAAGGGCCACGATGGGGAGGGGGAATTTCTTGGTGTGGGCTTGGGTTACTGTGGAGATGGGAGAATGGGTTAGGGCACAAATTAGGGAAGGGAAAGGCTGAGGAAGGAGGGAGATTGGGGGCAGAGGTCTCAGTTAGGGAGAATGGAAGTAGGTATGGCAATTGAGACGGAGGGGAGAAGGGAGATGGGGGAAAGGGAAGAAGTTGAATGGCCGAAGAGAGGGAAGACAACACGGGTTAGGGCACAGTGTGGGTAGGGGAAAATGGGAGAAGAAAAGAGGGAAAATGAGGTTAAAATTGGGAGCTAGCCCGAAGCACAGCTGTGCTTCAGGCTAGAAACTGTAGCCTCCAGGCTTTTTTTTAAACACTTACCTGGATCACGGGTTGGGGGTCAGGTTGTGTTCCTCAGCACGGCCAACCTGTGCTGTGGACTGGAAATTCAAAAAAATTTGGTTGATTAGTCTTTGACCACGGGCACAGCTGTGTCTTGGGACACGGCCTGCCCGTGTTGCTGGCGGTTGTCACCATTTTTACAGCATTGGGCCCGTGCTCAAAGCACAGGCATGGTGGAGGACACGGCCTACCCGTGTTGGGGGATGGAACCTTCAAATCTTTGAATTTTTCCTCAACTTTTGATTCTCCTTGATTTTCTTTGATTTTAAGCCTTTTATATTAACTTGGGCACATGGGAATGGACTTGAAAATCAAAAGAAAACACTCATTAAACTTCTAACCTAAGAAATTAGCTAAATTAAAGATGAAAACTAATTCTTAAAACAAGAAATCAAACAAAAAGAAGCTTAAAAATTAAAACGTGGGTTGCCTCCCACAAAGTGCTTGTTTTAAGTCATTAGCTCAACTCCGTTGCACTTTATTGGATTGATGGGAGCTCTAAGAGAGCTTGGGTGACTCTCTTTTCAACCGGTTGTCCCGTGACAAAGTGCTTAAGGCGTTGACCATTAACCTTGAAGGATCCGATAGCTTCACTTTAAACTTCCACTGATCTATATGGAAAAATTTGGGTTACTTGGAATGGACTGGACCAATGGGAACAAAGTTTTCTAAGAAAAGCTTTAGCCTTGAATTAAATAGTATGACCCATTCTCCTACTTGAAATTGACGCCTAAAAATGTGCTTATCATGCCACCTTTTTTTTCTTTCTTTGTATAACTTAGCACTATCATATGCATCAAACCTCAGCTCATCAAACTCATTCAATTGTAGGCATCTCCTTTTTCTAGCAGCTGTCAAGTCCAAATTAATTGTCTTGATTGTCCAATACGCCTTATGCTCAAGCTTTACTGGCAAGTGACAAGGTTTTCCATATATTAACCGAAAAGGTGTGGTGCCTATTGGTGTCTTATATGCAGTTCTATAAGCCCATAGTGCATCATCAAGCTTGAGAGACCAATCTTTTCTTGCCTTCGATACGGTCTTCTCCAAGATTGCTTTGATTTTCCTATTTGATATTTCCACTTGTCCACTTGTTTGAGGGTGATAAGCTAGAGCCATTTTGTGAGTGACTCCATATTTCTTCAAGAGATTATGAAATTGTTGCTCAGTGAAGTGGGAACCTCCATCACTTATCACAGCTCGGGGTACTCCAAATCTTAGAAAAATCACCCTCTTGAAGAGCTTGGCAACCACTCTAGCATCATTAGTAGGAGATGCAACTGCTTCTACCCACTTAGACACATAGTCCACAACTATTAGGATATACTTGTTCCCACATGAGGACGGAAAATGGCCCATAAAGTCAAGACCCCAAACATCAAATATTTTTACTTCTAAAATACTGTTTAGGGGCATCTCATTCCTTCTTGATATATTGCCAACTCTTTGGCACCGATCACATGCTTTTACAAAGGTGTACACATCTTTGAAAAGCGTAGGCCAATAAAAACCATCTTGGAGAATTTTAGCTGCAGTCTTAGAAGTACTAGTATGGCCTCCACAAGTTGAATTATAGCAATGGAATATGACGCTATATGCTTCTTCCTCCGGAATGCACCTTCAAAAGATGCCATCTGCACACCATTTGTATAAACATGGATCATCCCAATAGTAAGACTTGATATCAGAGAAAAATTTCTTTCTCTGATGGTAGCTCAACCCTTCATGTAATATTCTGCATGCAAGATAGTTCACAAAGTCTGCATACCAAGGAGCATCGGCATAAGTGACTGCAAGGAGTTGGTCATCGGGGAAAGAATCGTCTATAGGCAACTCATCTTTATCATTTCTCATTAACTCGTGCCTAAGTCTTGAAATATGGTCTGCAACCACATTCTCCGTTCCTTTCTTATCTCGGATCACAAGGTCAAACTCTTACAATAAGAGGATCCATCTAATCAGTCTTGGCTTGGCATCCTTCTTACTTAGCAAGTACTTGATTGCAACATGATCTGTGAATACTATAACTTTGTATCCTAGCAAATATTGTCAGAATTTGTCAATCGCAAACACTACTGCCAGGAGTTCCTTTTCAGTGGTGGAATAGTTGACTTGGGCTTCATCCAGGGTCTTGCTAGCATAGTAGATGACATAGGGCTTTTTATCTCTTCTTTGCCCAAGTACAGCTCCCACAACATAGTCACTTGCATCACACATGATCTCGAAGGGAAGGCTCCAATCAGGAGGTTGGATGATCGGTGTAGATATTAGTGCCTCCTTCAACCTACAAAAAGCACGTAAGCAGTCATTATCAAATAAGAATGGGATATCTTTAATAAGCAACTTAGTTAAGGGTTTAGAAATTTTAGAGAAGTCTTGGATAAATCTTCTGTAGAAGCCCGCATGCCTAAGAAAAATCCTCACTTCCTTAACATTTAATGGTCGTGGCATTGTCTGGATTGCCTTTATTTTTGCTTTATCCACCTCTATCCCTCTTTCAGACACCAAGTGTCCAAGTACTATTCATTCCCTTACCATAAAATGGCATTTTCCCAGTTTAGTACTAGGTTGACTTCCTCACATCTCTTAAGTACCTATGTCAAATTATTTAAATAGTTATCAAATGAAGTACTATAGACAGAAAAATCATCCATAAATACTTCTATTATATCCTCAATAAAGTCAGATAAAATAGCCATCATACATCTTTGGAAAGTGGCTGGTGCGTTACACAATCCGAATGGCATCCTTCTATATGCAAAGGTGCCATAGGGACATGTGAACGTTGTTTTTTCTTGGTCGTCTGGATGGATAGGGATCTGAAAGAATCCTGAGTATCCATCCAGATAACAAAAGTGTGAATGTTTAGCCAGCCTTTCCAACAATTGATTAATAAAGGGCAAAGGGAAGTGATCCTTACGGGTGACCTTATTTAATTTTCTATAATCAATATATATACGCCGACCCGTAACAGCTCTAGTAGGGATTAATTCATCATTATCATTTTTAATAACAGTTATACCTCCCTTCTTAGGAACCACATGAACAGGGCTTACCCACTCACTATTTGAAATAGGATAGATAATACCTGCATCAAGTAATTTAAGTACTTCCTTCTTGACTACCTCTTTCATGTTTGGATTGAGTCTCCTTTGGTGCTCCCTGGTAGGTTTATGATCATTATCAACTATAATACGATGCATGTAAATAGATGGACTAATCCCTTTTATATCAGCAATACTATATCCAATCACTTTCTTAAACTCTTTAAGTACATCTAACAACTTACCAGTTTCTTCAGTATTCAGATAAGCATTCATAATGTCTGGATATGAAGAGTTATGGTCTAGAAATTCATACCTTAGATTAGACGGAAGAAGTTTGAGTTCTACCTTAGGTGATTTGCTTTCCTCAATAGCTACTGATTTTTGATTGTCCAATTCCAGCTTTTCAACTTTTACTTTTGAGGTGAGCATGGGACACTCATCAAGCAATTTAGCATATGCATCAGCTTCCACTTGTTCATCATAAGCAACATAACTATCCACAAGGAAAAGTTCAAGTGGGTCAGTAGAACAAAAGCTTACTACATTATCAACAATGTTTTGCTTAATGATATTAACCATGGAACAAGTATCACCTAAAGATGGGCATTTCATTACATCATTTAGATTGAACTCAATCTTTTCATCCCCTACATTCAAGGAAAGTTTTCCATCTTTAACATTTATAATGGCACCTGCAGTGGCTAGGAAATACCTTCCCAGAATGATGGGGATTTGGCTATCTTCCTCCATCTCTAAAACAAAAAAATCAATAAGTATGAAAAACTTACCTACCTTTAGAGGAACATCCTTTAATATACCTACCGGATGAGTAACGGATCGGTCTGCTAATTGGAAGAAAATAGTGGTAGGCTTCAAATCACCCATCTGGAGCTTCTTGCATATGGACAATGGCATAAGACTCATACTTACTCCAAGATCACATAAGGCTCTAGTGACATCTCCAATGGAACAAGGTATAGAGAAGCTTCTAGGGTCCTTAAGCTTAGGAGGAAATTTGTTCTAGATCAGAGCATTGCACTCTTCAGTTAATGCCACTGTGGCATACTCCTCAATCTTTCTCTTATTAGAGAGGATTTCCTTCAGAAATTTAGCATAAGAAGGCATCTGTGAGACAGCTTCCAAGAATGGAATATTAATGTGCAAATTTTTTAGCACATTAAGAAATTTTCCATATTGCTTTTCTAACTTGGCTTTAGCTAGTCTCTAAGGGAAAGGAACTGGTGGCTTGTATGGTTCAAGAGCCACATATTTAGGCACTTCTTCTTTTTTCCTTCCACTAACTTGCTCTTCTTCTTCAGTTGCTCTTTCAGGCTCATCTTTCTTATCTTCCTCCTTTTCCACTGACCTACCCAATTGCTTACCACTTCTCAAAGTGATAGCTTTACAGTGTTCTCTTAGATTCTCAGGCTGGCCAGGAAATTTACCAAAATTTCTATTTGAAGAACTCACTTGCTGTGTTATTTGAGTCTCTAGCATTTTATTATGTGTAGCAAGTGAGTCAACTTTAAAAGTTAAGTCCTTTATGGCTTCATTCATTGAATGATTCTGGGCTCTAAACTCTTCATTCTGTTTACGCTGTGTGGAGATGAAATTCTCCATTAGAGCCTCCAAATTTGACTTTGGTTGAGGAGGAGGAGGATTGAATGGCCTCTAATTCTGAAAGCCTGGAGGTTGCTTGAAATTATTCTGAGGTTCCTGATTAGCATTCGGCTTGTAAGAGAGGTTCGGGTGATTTCTCCAGCCTAAGTTATAGGTATTACTGTAGGGATTGTTTCTTTAGTTGTTCACAAAATTTACCTACTCACAATCCTAAAGTGCAGAGTTTCCAAGCTGACATTCATTGGCCACATGACCAACAACTTCACAAATCTCACAAGATGAACATGAAGAAGGAGAACCAATAGCATTGATGCTTAGCTTGTCTAATTTCTGAAATAAGGTATCAACTTTGGAAGTTAGATGATTAAATGCATCTACTTCATACATCCCTGATGGTTTTCTTGGCTGCCTCTCACTAGATCAAGAGTAGTGATTTTGAGCCATATCTTCAATCAATTCATAAGCCTCATCGACTGTTTTGTTCATAATTGCTCCTCTAGCTACAGCATCCACAAACATATAGATGCTGTAAATCAGTCCATTATAGAACGTATGGACTATTAACCACTTTTCCAACCCATGGTGTGGGCATATTCTGAGGAGCTCTTTGAATCTTTCCCAAGCCTCATATAATGAATAGCCATCTTTCTTAGCAAATGTAGTGATCTGATTCTTATGATGGGCCGTCTTGCTCGGTGGGAAGTACTTGGCCAGGAAAGCTTGAGAAAGCTGTTGTCAAGTGCTGATGGACCCTGATGGAAGAGAATGCAACCATGCACGGTCCTTATCCCTCAAAGAGAAAGGGAACAGTCTCAATCTGATGGCATTTGAAGATACCCCATTCAGCTTTAGGGTGTTGCAATACTCCAAAAAGACTGACAGGTGGAGATTAGGGTCTTCAGTAGGTGACCCTCCAAATTGATTCTGCTGAACCATCTGCAAAAGAGAAGGCTTCAGCTCAAAGTTGTTAGCTTCAACAACTGGTTTGACTATGCTGGGATTCAGGCCATGAGTATCTGGGGCGGTAAAATCCTTTAGAGATCGGTTATCTCTCTCTCCTATTGTAGCTGTAGAATTTTCTTGCTGTTGTCTTCTTCTTATCCTTCATAGTGTTCGTTCAATTTCTGGATCAAATTCAGCCGTGAACTCACGTCCTCTTCGCATAAAAGAGAAACACACCTATAAAGGAAGAAAAGAGGCAAAAATCAGCAAGATGAAATTATGCAGAAAAAAAGAAAGTAATTTAGTCTAACTATTTTGAAAAATATCTAATATTGACTTTGATTCCCCGGCAACGGCGCCAAAAACTTGTTGTGTTTATTTTACTAATTACCGCAAGCGCACGGCGTAGCGGTAGCTAGTCCAGCGAGTACGGGTCGTATCCTACAGAGAATAATGTCAATTACTAGAATTTCACAAAATATGCTATATAAATCGATGTAATCCGATGAAAGTTTGTCACAATTAAATAAGTAAAGACAATCAATTAAACAAAGCCTAAGGTTACGATTCACTACACTTATGATACTTAACAACTAATATGTACCTCTAATTACAATTATCTAGGTTATAGGGGATGGTTTAGCCTTAATTTATTAGCAAACTCTTTCAAGCATTACCAATCGTACCAAGGTTGATCCAATTGCCTACTTTCATGGTACTTAGTTCAACCTAGGTCCATTAAGCTTTATGCCAACCATGGAATACAATTAATCGGTTTTCTCGTGCCTACTAATTGATTCAATCCTAGAGAATCTTAAACTACTTTCATGATTAAGATATCCCTAATTAACCATTAAGTTCGGGTTTTAATCTTCACCTTTCAGTTCATCAATTAAATACCTAAGACGTGATAGATTGGTGATCAGGCATTCTACGGACTCATTCATGCATATAATAGTTAATCCTAATCAATCTAGAATTGATCACAATTAGGGTACCAACATTCAATTCATCAACCTAGTATCATCATATCACAAGTGGGTTTACCAAAACCTTAGATCAAATTTACTCACACATCATATTCATTAAGTAAACCATGATAGTTCAGTACAATCTAAAGAGAATGAGTAGAGATAGAATTAGAGAATTCAAGTAGAAAGATATAACCTTGTCTTCGAAAAAAGTAAGAAGAAAATACAATCCTTGAATGCAGTAAATCCTACTCTAGAACATAAAATCCACAATGATTCAAGTAAAAATCTAACCTAGGAGTGTTTTCTAAGCCTAAAAATTGAGTCTAAAGTGTCTCTCTGAGTCTTTATATCTTCGCCTGCATTTTCTCCTGCCTATGTATCAAGTTGGCACCCAAAAACCATAAAAATCACGTGCAGTACGGACCCGAAGCACGGCCGTGCTTTGGGCTGGTTTTTGGAGGTTCTCTGCATCATCTGCCCAGAGCATGGCCTGGCCATTCTCTATGCCACCAAGCACAGCCTGGCCGTGTTAGGAGCTGCCGAACTGGTTTCTTGGCAATTTTTGGTGTGTTGCCTCCATGTTTCCTCCTTAGCATATCCCAATTTTTTTTGGAGTAACTATGGTTTTGGACAGGAAAGCAACTCTTCCCTACAAAGACCACAGGCACCCCCAGGCTTTCAGCAGCAAAGGCATCAGCCTACTGAAACTTCCACTTCATTGGAGTCCCTGCTAAAGGAGTATATGGCAAGAAATGATGCTGTGATTCAGATTCAAGCTACAACATTGAAGAATTTGGAGACCCAAGTTGGGTAGCTTGCCAATGAATTAAAAATCAGACCTTCAGGGACGCTTCCAAGCAATACTGAAGTCCTTAGGAGAGAAGGGAAAGAGCACTGCAAGGCGATAGCTGTTAGAAGTGGAAAAGTAGTGGAAGCACCCCAAGCAAAGAGACAGGACCAAAAAAACCTTACTGTACCCCTGGAAAAGAAGAAAGACAAGTAGAGGCCGGTGGAAAAGATAAGTGATGAAGCAAGAATCTCTGGAGAAAAGTCTACAGCTTTACCACAACAAAATACTGCAACTTTGCCACAGCAAAACGTGCAGCAGACCAATTTACCTCCACCATTTCCTCAAAGATTCTAAAAATAGCAGAATGACCATCAGTTCAAAAGATTCTTGGATGTCCTTAAGCAGTTGCATATTAACATCCTCTTGGTGGAAGCATTAGAGCAAATGTCAAACTATGTAAAGTTTATGAAGGACATTTTGACTAGAAAGAGAAACTTTGGGGAATTTGAGACTGTTGCCCTCACATGAGAATGTAGTGCTATACTGCAGAATAAGCTGCCTCTCAAACTCAAGGATCCAAGTAGCTTCACCATACCTTGTTCCATTGGGAACCAATATTTTGGCAAAGCCCTCTGTGACTTAGGAGCAAGCATCAACCTTATGCCAATGGCCATATTCAAGAAGCTGGGGATTGGAGAAGCAAGGCCTACCACGGTCTCACTACAATTGGCAGACAGATCCATTGCACATCCAGAAGGAAAAATCGAGGATGTCATAGTTAAGGTGGACAAATTCATTTTCCTAGTAGACTTTATAATACTGGACTATGAAGGTGAAGTAGAGGTGCCAATTATTTTGGGCAGGCCATTCCTAGCAACTGGCCGAACCTTAATTGATGTCCAAAAAGGGGAATTAACCATGAGAGTACATGATGAGCAAGTTACATTCAATGTATTCCAGTTTATGAAATTTCCCAATGAAGTAGAGGAATGTTCAGTTGTTTCTGTGATAGAAACATTAGTATCAGAGCAGTTTGAAAAATGCTGCAAGGGCCCATCACCAGTTATATAGGCAGATAACTCAGATTCAGAGGGTGAAAACGAGAAAGAATGGGCCTGGATTGAAGCCAGACATGACACTAGGAAGCAGGGACCGATGAATGAGCCCTTAGACATGTCCTTACCAGAAGCGAAGCTGCCTAAGGCATCAGTAGAGGAACCATTAATCTTGGAGTCGAAGCCATTACTAGCACATCTCAAGTATGCATATCTAGGCGAAACAACCACCCTTCCTGTGATCATTTCAGCACTCTTGATAGAAGAGTAAGAGGAGAAACTAGTCTTGACGTTGAAAAGATTCAAAAAACCTATTGGTTGGACCCTTATTGATATCAAGGGTATCAACCCCTCATTTTGTATGCATAAGATCCTTTTGGAGAGCAACAAAAAAGGGTCTATTGAACCCCAATAGAGGCTCAATCCAATAATGAAGGAGGTGGCAAAAAGGGGAATCATAAAGTGGTTAGATGCTGGGATTATTTACCCCATATCAGATAATTCCTGGGTTAGTCCAGTCCAATGTGTTCCTAAGAAAGGGGGCATAACTGTGGTGGAAAATGAAAACAGTGGGCTCATCTCCACCAAGGTTGTGACTAGTTGAAGGATTTGCATGGACTACCAAAGACTGAACAAAAGCTCTAGGAAAGACCACTTCCCCTTGCCATTCATAGACCAGATGCTAGACAGACTTGTAGGAAAGGAATACTATTGTTTCCTAGATGGGTATTCAGGCTACAATCAGATTGCTATAGCACCCGAAGATAAGCATAAGACCACATTCACATGTCTTTATGGCACCTTTGCATTTCGCAGGATGTCATTTGGGTTATGCAATGCTTTAACAACTTTTTAGCGATGCATGATGGTAATTTTCACAGAAATGGCTGAGCAATTTGTGAAAATTTTCATGGATGACTTCTCAGTTTTCGGGGACTCCTTCGACTTATGTTTGGGAAACCTTGCTAAGGTCTTAAAAAGATGTGAGGAAATAAACTTGGTGCTGAACTGGGAGAAGTGTCAATTTATGGTAAAGGAAGGGATTGTGCTGGGACACAAAGTCTCTCAAAATGGACTAGAGGTTGACAAAGCCAAAGTAGAGATCATAGAGAAGCTGCCTCCTCCCACCTCAGTCAAAGGCATTAGAAGCTTCCTTGGCCATGTAGGATTCTACAGGAGGTTCATCAGGGACTTCTCCAAAGTTGCAAAACCTTTATGCAGCTTGCTAGAGAAAGACAGAACTTTCTAGTTTGATGAAAACTGCATGACAGCATTCTGTGATCTCAAGAAAAAATTGAGTTCAGCACCAATTATTGTGGCACCAGACTGGACTTCTCTATTTGAACTAATGTGTAATGCAAGTGAAGCAGCATTAGGAGCCATCTTTGGGCAATGCAGAAATAAAGTTTTTCATTATATATATTATGCAAGCAAAACATTGCAAGGGGCTCAGCTCAACTACACAGTAACAGAGAAGGATATTCTTGCAGTAGTATTTGCTTTTGAGAAATTCAGATCATATTTGGTAGGAACAAAAGTAATTGTGCACACAAACCATTCTACCATCAAGCACCTGGTTAAGAAGAAGAATTCCAAGCCTAGACTCATTCGATAGGTGCTCTTGCTCCAGGAATTCGATCTAGAGATCAGGGATAGAAGGGGGACTGAGAATCAGGTGGCAGACCATCTCTCCAAACTAGAACAGGATAGCACAGAGGCAGAAGAAATTAATGAGAAATTCTCAGATGAGCAAATCTTCCTCATGTCCCAAGCTAGTGTGCCATGGGACGCTGACTATGTAAACTACTTGGTGAGTGGCCTGCTCCCACCGGAATTGACGTCATAGTAAAAGAAGAAATTTTTGCATGATGTGAATTCATATTACTGGGATAAACCATACCTCTTCAAGTAGTGTGCTGATCAGATGATAAGAAGATGCATTCCCAGTGAATAGATGGAGCAAATCCTGCAGCAATGCCATGCTTTACCCTACGGAGGCCATTTTGGAGGAGCGAGGACTGCAAACAAGGTACTACAGGCAGGGTTCTACTGGCCTTCTCTATTCAAGGACTCTCACTCCTTTGTGTTGCAATGTGACAGGTGCCAGAGAATAGGAAACATATCCAGAAGATATGAAAAGATGTTGAACAACATTCTAGAAGTGGAATTGTTCGATGTATGGGGAATAGATTTCATAGGACCATTCCCTTCGAGTTTTGGGAACCAATACATCCTAGTAGCTGTTGACTACGTCTCAAAATGGGTAGAAGCAAGTGCGTCTCCCACTAACAAGGCAAAGGTGGTAACCAGATTTCTGAAGAAGAACATTTTTACAAGGTTTGGAACCCCCAGAGCCATCATCAGCGATGAAGGATCCTACTTCTACAATAGGCAATTCGGAGCACTGCTGGCTAAATATGGCGTAAGGCACAAGGTGGCAACACCATATCATCTACAAACTAGTGGGTAGGCTGAAGTCTCCAATAGAGAAATCAAGAGGATACTAGAAGATGTCAAATTCTAGGTATTATTCCTACAGCTTTAGCTGTATCCAACATCATAGGAAAGACAATTGGGGAAGAACTTAGGGTAACTTCCATGCATGAGCGCATGGCTAGAATGATATGCAATGCTGATGCCTTCATTACCTTACCAAGTGGTTTTAATATTTTAGAATGAATTTTTCAAGTAGTCTCCTGGGCATAACTGAAAATCTATCACAAACCGATAGGTTTGTTAAATGTTAATCACTTCTTTGATGGTTTGTTGTCTTTTCTTGATCAAACTGTGGAATAAAGGTTTATCTCACACTTAGCACGATGAATTCTCATATCGACTTCAAATTCTAAGGAGTTGATTGATACTTTACAAGCATATGTTCATATACCTAATCCAACTATGGCTCCAATAGATTGGAAGACAAACAACTGCAGAAAGCGTAAATTGGATTTGGATCTTCATCTTTAACTGTAGTAAGACGTAGACATTGCTGTACTGCTTCTATTTTCTCAGGGTCAACTTGGATACCATCTTGCTAGCCACATACACTAAGAAAGTAACACTACTAAGCTAGAATTCGTATTTTGAGAACTTAGCATATAGCTTATACTCCCGTAGAGTTTATAAAATTGTCCTCAAATGTTGCTTATGATCCTCTAAACTCTCAAAACATATTAGTATATCATCAATAAATGCAAAAATATATTGATCCAGGAATGGCTTAATTACTATTCTTCAAATCTATGAATACAGTTAGGGCATTTGTCAAACCCAATGACATCACTAAGAACTCATAGTACTAATACCGAGTCCTGAAAGCTGTTTTCATATTATTCTCTTCCTTTTTCCTCAATTAATGATACCCAAATCTCAATCAAATTTTTTTAAAAAAAATATTGAGCACCCTATAGCTAGTTAAATATATCATCTATATAAGATAATAGGTATTTATTCCATATTGTCGCCTTATTCAATTGTCTATAATCTATGCACAATCGTAGTGATCTATTTTTCTTTTCACAGATAAAACTAGAGCACTCCAAGAAAAATTACTAAGGCATTTAAATCCCTTGTCTAACACATCTTGTAACTAATTCTTTTTTAGTTTCTTAAGTTCAGTGGGTGCCATTCTATATGAGAATATAGATACTGGTTAGGTTTCAGGAAATAAATCAATACCAAATTACATTTATCGTTTCGGGGTAATCCTAGAAATTTTTTAGAGAACACATCAAGAAATTCTCTAACCACTAGAACTTGATCTACATTAATGTATTTCATATCTATATCTTTGACCATTGCCAAATATCCTTGATACCATTTTGTAATAACTTATGGGTTGCTAAAGCAGAGATTAGATTACTAGATACCTCACTACGGTCTCCTTGTATAAAGAAAGAAAATTTTCTAGGAATATTTAATTTAATCACCTTAAAGTGACATTCTAAAATAGTATGGCATGATACCAACCAATCCATTCTCAGTATCACATCAAAGTCTACCATATCTAGACAATGAGGTAAAACGGATATAACATTCAGACACCGTCATATTTGGTATATGTCTCAATTCTTTAAATTATTTGGCACGCCTATCCTTTTAATTTCAAGCAGAAATTGACCCATAAATACTTTTTTAAGATGCCACAAAATCCATCAATCTTATACTAAGAAATTGAAACCCTATAGAATCCCACAACAGCACCTGAAATATAAATATGTTCGGCTTATATCCATACTAAAGGTCCTACAAAAGAATCCTTTACTATGATAGCTATAGAGAAACCTAATGCTCTGATACCAACTTATCATGCCCCTACTTTTAAGGTCATGTGAAACACTTACTTCACAACATATATATGCCATAACATGCATAATACACTCCTTTATCACTGAAACATATACATATAGGTATTTCCATGTATATACAATATACATACCAAATCTATAAATATCAGAGTAACAACAGAAGTAAGAATCCTGCCTGTGGCGTTCAGAGCATACTCTAGAATAGAAGTACAAAATAATTTAAACACTATGAGCCATGTAAGCAATGTAGGCTCACCAAGAAAGTATGACACCTAGTTGATCACGTAGCTGTAGGACCAAACTCTATATCCGTATCTGAAAAAATGCAAGTATCGTGTAGTGTGTTTGATAACTTAATAAGCAGATAATACCTCATATGACCTCTTAGGTCAATATATGGATGTACTCATAAATTAAAATTTATCACATAAAAAATTAAAGTTTAAAAGTACATCCATATGGGACTTGCATTTCAAATATTCTTAGTTCAAATCATATTTAGATATCTGAAGCCATATATGATACAGTATGATCGTTAATCAAATATTGATATACATAGAAATATTTCTCATGAAAATATTAGAAGGATCTCATATTAGAACCACTATATCAGAGTTCAAACCTTTTCGTACTTTAGTGGTGTAGGATTATCCTAAACTCAACATCTCGTTGAGATTTGCTCTACTACCATTCAAGAGGACAAGCAAAGAGACTCTAATATATGTATTTCCCAAGCACACAGAAAGAGAGGCAAGTCACATATCATATAGTCAGCATCTCACCCATATAGGAGGCATTCCACTCTCCCTCACATATCATATCCCATGTGTTGGTCGTCACACGAGGCTAGCACCACCCCTGCTAGCTAAGGTATCAAGGTGCACTAGGGCTAATATCACCTGCTATTAGTAAACAGTGTTTCTAATATGATTCCTCCACAGAAATTATCATTTACACATATACCAAATCATCCAATACAGAGTTTTCAGTATAATACAGACTTTCAGTCTCAGTATAGATCATCTGTCATAAATTTTCCAATCAAGGTTTATCACATGTACATGCCTTTTTTAAAGATAATCATATAGCTTTATAAATTGGTGTGTACTATCGCAGGTACACCCAAATTGATACCTTACCTTAAAACTAACCTGTAGTAGTGGAAGTAAGGGTTGATCCCACAGAGACTGAAATTACCTTATGTGATTGAAAAATGGGGGATTGATAATTGTAAATAAAACCAAGTAAACAATAACGAAAGTAATTAAAAGAGAGTGATTAATAATAAAGACGTTGGTTTCGGTTGATATCCACCGTCAAGGGATTGCATTGATCATTAACAACATAATCAATCTGTAATTGAATATCTATCATTGGGTTCCTAAACCTGTTCCTCCTTAAGACTAGTAAATTAATGACAATCGCACCAATTAAACCCTAATTAACAAGCAATCATTTAGCACATCAGTAAAGCATAGCTTATTAACCACATGAAGAACTAGAGAAACTGACAGAGCTAAATAAATATAGACACATCAGCTATATCTAATTTATTTAATTATTCATCATAGGTTCAATGATTTATAATCCAAAATCCTCAAACCTATTTGCCTCATGAATTACAGAATTGAAGACTTTGTTCAAAATATAATTTAACGGTAGATTAAGACAGATAATATACTAGTAGGCCTCCTAGAAATCATATGAATAATCATTAAGAAGAAGAACAGATAAATAATCAATACTCAATTCAAATTAAAATAATAAAATCAAATCTACATCTCACAATGCATGGAGATCTCTTGAGGTTTCAATCTACCTCAACCAACTAAAAAGAACTAGCCATGCAGGGCCATAAGAAAATCTAAAGAAGAATTGAAGAATGTAACTAAGAACTTGGATGAATGATTCAATGCCTTCTCTGCTTATTAACTCCTCCTAATCAAAGTATGAGTATATCTAGGTTAAATCCCAGCCCATCAGACTTTAATTGGAGTCAAAAAGAACTAAAATTCGCGAATTCAGCAAATTGATGCGGCGGCGAGCGCTGCGGCGCTTTACTTGGGTCCCACAGCACTCTACTCGGGTGCTGCAGCACTGCAGACTTTCAAAGACGAGTTGCCACGGTGCCCTTGGGCCAGCGTCGTGGTGCTCATTGCTGGGCTGCTCAACGCTGCGGCACTCTGGATGCTTTCTCATGCGGCGTCGCGGTTCTCTCGTGAGTGCCACGATGCACAGAATCTCCTAGATTTTTCTAAGGTGACGAACATGAAAGTTGTAGCTCTATATCTCATCTTTCCATAGCTCTGGAATCACCTTAATCGGAGTCCAAATGGGTGAAATATGCCTTAATTAATGATAAAGGGTCAGAAATTAGCATTTTTATATGATTTTCTCTCTATTTTCTTCTTCTTTTCTTCTTTATTATTCCTAAAACACAAAACAAAAACTCAATTAATTCATATCTATTTTCTACTTAAATTAAATAAAAACTAACTAAAATAATGCTAACAACATGCTTAAATTACAACATGTCAAATACCCCCACACTTACTCTTTTGCTTGTCTTCAAGCAAACATTGATTCATGTGAACAATATTCAAAATATGATATGAGTGAATGGCTTACCAATGCACTGTCTCATAGTAAAAATTGTATGCTCTTAAAGAAATTTCAGAAAATGATCATGTACAAAATTTAATTCAAATGCAATTTATGATTTTATTCTCTAAAATCTTTAGTGTGTGTGTGTCTTTGAATGATTTAATTTTCTTTTACTTAAATAAGTTTATATATCTCAAGAATTAGAGCATGGATCTTTATTTAAGATTTCATAAGCTTATTTTTTATGCTACTCTCCACTAATGTAGGCTAAAACTACTTCTTAGGATCAAAAGGACTAAATTCAGCTTGTAATGTGGCTAGGTTATGGGGTGAGATATAAGATATAGTTTGAAGCTCAATCACCCAACACCACATGATTAACTCTAATCTATTTGAGCTAATTCTCAAGATTGGGGAATTTTTTCCCCACACTTATTTCCTTACTTTACTGCATTCTACTTTTCCTTGATTCTCTATTTCTTCTCTTTCAATCATTGAATAGACTTTCATTAGTCTTTTGAGACTTTTTCTTTTCTTTTTATTTTTTTTGTCCTTGCTCCACCCTTCCACCATTTTATTAATGTTGATATACAAAACAAGTATTCAGAAATTAATCATAGAATGAGTGAATTAGGTAAAAATAAAATAAAGATATTAATCACAAATTTTGGTCTTGGTTGTTTTGTGGGTATAGAATAAAATGTTAATTAAGCTTAAAATAGAGGTTCTTAGGATATTTACTTGCTTGGGTTAAGCTTGAAAGGCTCAATCTCATCAAATAATTTCTAAATCATCTCCTAATTATTAGTATCAGCCTAGGATTTCGCCTCAAGTAACATTTAAATAAATTCTAGAAATTTTTAATGAGATCATAAAATATTTTTGAGTTATATAATCTTTTTTTAAGTAAAAGAAAAATTAAATATCCAAAATTACTGTGCAAAGGAATTTCAGGATTTTTAAAAAATAGGTAATAATAAATTGAAAAGAAATTAAAATTACACATAATTATGACTTTTCTACGTCTCTGAAGAGCTATAAGCAATTTAAACAGTTATATCATTGGCTATTGGTTTAGCTAACATAAACTCATAGATTGAGATAAAGTTCAGATGCTCACCCTGTTTAATAACTAGAATAAAAGTGCAAAGATCATAGAAGCTTACAGTAGTACACAGCAAAGTAAATAGTGCACAAATATTAGTTATTATACAGTCATCCAGCTGAATCATAAAGTGACCCCCCCACACTTAAGATTTTACATTGTCCTCAATGTAGAATAGAAAAGCATAAAATAAGAGAGACAAGTAATAAAGAGAGGAGGGTCTAGTGAAACTTCCCTGATTAAGTGTCACCATCCATCTCATCCTGCTCAGGTGCAGGCCTAAAGGGCGGCTCAAGAGGTGTCGGGAATGCTATAGGAAGGTTAAGGGCATGAGCCAGCTGGCTGAAGTAAGCATTGTTGTGCTGCGCTATGGAGTATTGGTAGAGAGCTAAGTCATTCATCTGATGAGTGAGGACCTCTGTTTGTTCCCATAGATCTTTAATAGTGTGCTGGGCTGGTGGTGGAGTTGAACTGCTACCAAGTTCCTCTGTAATCATAGGCTGAATGCCTAACTCCTCTTATGTTGTTTCCTCTTGTCCCTTATATTTCTAAATGTTTGCGTAGGAAATAGGTCTCATTGGTTGAATGAGAGCCTCAATAGAATCCCAGCTAACTCCAGCCTTCCCACATAGACCAGTGATTAAACTGGGGGCAAAGAGGAATTCGCTTCTAGAACAAATACAGCCAAGTAGATGTCTGTGGATGAGTTTTCCTACGTCAATGGAAAAACCCTTCAGTATAGCAAAAAATCAGAATGGCTTTGTCCCTCTTGACTTGACTCATATTCAAGCTGGGCATGAATCGTGCTGCCATGAAATAGTGCCAAGCTTTAGCCACTTTATTCATGTCTGCTCTAGCAAAATACACTGGCTGCCCATAGGTTGGATAGCCTTAAAATACAATTTTTCAATCCACATTTGACTAAATAGACCTAAAAAATGTGTTCGAAGGGTCCAAAAATCTAAGAAATGACTCTGGGAGCATGATCAATGTGGGTACTATTTATGGCCGAAAAATAATATTCACGCCGGGAATATTGTTCACAATTACTGTTCACCAAAGAAAAATTTGTAAAATTAGAGAACCAAATCACGTTGTTTGACCGTGAAATTTATCTTACAACCAATATTCTATATCCTTAACAAAACCTATAACTTGAAAATCATCAAAAAATTAGTATTTTAAAAAAATTACCTATAAGTTACTATTTATGATTTTCCAGCGAAATTTTGGTGAATTTCTGATAAAATTGATTGGTTGGTTTTGAAACTTTTGTTGCCACGAGTCCAATGGTACCTTCGGTATTTGAATTGGATGTCTAAATTAGGAGATATCTTAGAGAGAAGTTTGAAACCTAGAGAGAGAAAGAGAAACCCTCTGTTTCAACCTCTCTGCTTTCGTGTGATGCCTCCCGTATCGTTTCTCCTTATCTTTTTTTAAATTATTATTATTATTATTTAATAATTGAATAATAGAATTTATACTTTAATTATATACATATAATTATTATTTTTCATCCTAAAACATCCCAAAAATTTCTAAAAATTTATATTTTTGCAAAAATTTAGTTGTACTCTTAAATCATGATTTTTTTTTATAAAAATTTTAATAAAAAAAATCACAAAATAAATATCTTTATGCATAATAAAAGAAATAATATTTTTAAAAATAAAACATATTTACTTTTAGCAAAAAATAATCATTTTTTAAAAAATAAAAATATATTTATTTATAAAAAACATTATTATTTAAAAATAAAAATTACGGGATATTATAAAAATATATTTATCATTATCACTTTCTCTTCAAAACCAATTCTTTTCTTCTTCTTTTTTAATCACTAGATAATAGATGTGTGATGTACCATTTTCTCCCTAAACCCAAGTTATCAATTAATAAATATTTATTACTAGAAAATATATTATTTTTATCCATAATTAATTTAATTTATTACAAAATATTTAAAATTATTATGAGTGATATACTTAAAAGTAAAATCATTAAATAATTTTATAATATAATAAAACCAATCAAGTGATCATTATTTGTATAAAAATAAATAAATTACGTAATATTGAAAAACAATTGTTAATTAAATTAATTTAAGAACAAAAGAACTATCAAATTAAAATTAAATGAAAATAAATTAAAAATTATTAGCTTTTATGAAATTAAATTAAGGTAACTTATAGTTTATTTTTCTTTTATTTAAAGTCAATTTGTCTTTTTCTAGTTTAAATTGTGTCATTCAAATTTTTTGTGATATTTTATGTCATTATTTCGCAATAGGGGTTTACCTAGCTTAGGTCAGTTTGTTTGAGGATCAAATTTAACCCAGACAACCCTAAATTAAAACTCATAATTAAATTGATTAGCCTAAACCATAAAAAGTTAGGTTGGGTTGGGTTGATGGGTTTGGTTTCTCAGTTTATAATTTTTCTTTTTTTTTTCTTTTCTTTTTTACCCTTTTCGATTTACCTACTAGCTACTTGTAATTTAATTTTATTGAATCCTATCACTACAAAATTAATAAAAAAATATCATGGCATTCCTCAACCTGTAATTAAATTCTAGTAAGTCACTATATATATAATTACCAAGACATTGAGAAATAGAAACTAATGTTAGAACAAAATTGAAGAAAAATATGAGCCACAATTGAGGTTAAAAGATTTTGAGAGAGACCAAGTCTATGGTTGTAATAAATGATATTTTTATTATTCCTTGATACAATAAGGGATATATTTATTTATATAGATAGAAGTCATTGATCTGTTCACCTTCTATCAATATATTATTGATAAGGAAAAAATTAGATCAGCTTCTATTGATGCATTTTAGGAAAAATATTAAATACAATAATTGTTAACAAGTGTTGATGTATATCATTTTACTATATATGGAGTTGGTGTGGGTTAAATGAATTTTACAAATTTGATCAACCCAAATCTAGTTTAACTTTAAACTTTTTTGAAAAACTCCAAATCAAACCACCCCAATCAAGCAAGGATGGCCATTATACCTATACCTCCTAGGTACCTACAAATCTTACCCCGTGAGTCCAGGTATAAGATTTAGTAAATGGGTCTAACTCTAAATAATTTTTTATTAAACATCACTTCAAAAAATTTAGTTTTCAATGACAATCTTTAAAGTCGCTACTGAAACTAACTTTTAGTGACAACTTTAAATATAGACACTAAATGTTAACATTTAGTGGCGACCATTCATGATCACTACTAAAAAGATTAAGTTATACACTTAATTTTAACTTTTAGTGACTATATGAAAAAAGTCACCATTGAAAGTTAAGATTAATGTAAAAAAATGAAAAATGAAAAAAGAAAAAAGCATGGACATGGATATCGATTGGTGCTATGCATAATTTTAAAAGTATTTTAATATATATTTTAATATTAATATTTTCAAGAAATTCTTTGAAAAATTAATTTCTTCTTAAAAGTAATATTATGTTTTTTTTAACAATGGACTAGTTTCAGTTTAATTAAATCACCAAAATATTTTAAAACTAAAAAATTAAAAGTAAAAGTGTATATTACTATTTTTTTAATATTTGAAAATTTTATTTTTAATTTGAGTTTTTTAAAGTTTAATTTTTTAACATATTACTTTAAATTTTTTTCTCTTGAAAAATATTTTTATATTAACTATATTAATAGAAATTTAATAAATTTTTTAGCTAATTAAAATAAAAATTTAACTAAATTATATTTTCACTTAAATTATGTAAAATATTAATTCTTATAGATTAAAAAATGTGTCAAATATTTATAAATAGAATAAATTTTTAGTTCTTTAAAATAAATTAATCCTTATAAAACTAAATATATGAAGCTAAATTTTAAAAATAAAGCTGAATGAGAAGTGAGAACAATAAAAAAAAATTAATTGTCATTAAAATAAAATAAAAATGTAAAAAAAATTTAAAAACCAAAACGTAGCCAAAATGCTACGTTTTGGAAGCACAGTAACATCTGTTGCACATTACAATAGAATAGTTCACAAGAATGCTTGAACACGGATTCCTCAATAGAGGGGTCTACAATTCCTCAATCCCACGCATATCCCCCTAAAAATTTTACTCTTGCGAACAATAACCCTTCCCCAAAAATTAACACCATTTTTTAATTTTCATACTGGCAAGTAGCTACAACTATACACTATGGGTACAACAGTGAAGCCTCTACAACGAAACACCTTGGCTACAACAAGTAAGTAGCAATGAACTGAAGTTCACCATCAATGCACCTTTAAATGAGAAAGCTTTCACTGTCAGCCTACTTACAGATTCCTCTGTTGTGAGCTTTCCTTAGGTGCTGGTACGTGAAGCCTTTTTGGGGGATTTCAGGTTTGATTCTTTGAAAATAGCATTCTATGGTTGAGTGATGGTCTTATAGGAAAATACATTCGTAATGGATCCAACATATTTTTTTTGATGGTTTTCATTTTGAACAAGAGTCTTCAACTAGGGTGGAGTTGCAAAAATCTATACTAGTTTCCCTAGTAAAGTTATGGTTGCAATGCATAGGTCATTGTTCTCTAATCCATTCTTTAGATGAGAGGAAACCTTCTCCTTTAAAATGAATGGCTGAGAAAGAGAAGGAATGAACAAAAATGGTTTTCATAAGTTTATGGCATTAAATTCAATAGTGGAATGTAGGCTCTGTTTTTTCTTTTGTGGATTTGTTGGACAGGATGTTCAATAATGTTTTATGATGGGTAACATTTGGATTTAGTAAGGTTTTTGTTCTTCCTATTGCAAGTCACCTGGATATATCAGAAAGTTACTTAGTGCAAAAAATGGGGGGCGAAAGGAAAATCACCTGGATATATAATTAAATTGATGTTTAAATTTGGAGTTTTGGATCCAAGTTGCTGTGATGTGGTATATCGTACATTTAAGAAAGCAGTCTCAAGTTCTTGTGCTTACCAATTTATGTCCAAAGTTTCAATTATCACATGGTATATATGTGAACCTATATATATATATATATATATATATATATATATATATATATATATATATATATATATATATATATATATATATATATATATATATATGTACACACACACACACACACACATATATATATATATATGTATATGTGTGTGTGTGTGTGTGTGTGTGTATGTATACGTATATACATAGATATCTATGTATTTATATTTTTATATACACACACACACACATATATGTATGTATATATATATATATATATATATATATATATATATATATATATATATATATATATATATATATATATATATATATATATATATATATATGTATGTATGTATGTATGTATACATATATCTATATGTGTGTGTATATATATATATATATGTGTGTGTGTGTGTGTGTGTGTGTATACACGTGTATATATGTATGATACCAAATGAGGATAACGGATCGGTGCAACTAAGGAATGCAAATGAATGCAAAGAAAATTAGCCCAGTATGGCAATACTGGCTCAACAGGTTTTAAAAATATAAACTGTAAGAGATATGATATTGAAATTTGTAAATTTTATATTGATATTGAATAACTTACAAATTATGTGGATCTTTAGGAGATCAGGTTGTATAAAGAGTTTTTTTGTCACCCCCTTACATTTAGGACACGTAAAACACATATTTTACGAACATATATTTTTTATAACATGTATAATACACTCTATTACATATATGTATTCCTATATTTTCACAATATACAGATCAAGTCTATAAATATCAAAGTATAGGAGAAGCAAGGATCATGCCTATTGTGTTCAGAGCAAACTCTCGAGTACCAGTACAATATGATGCGTATTTTCGCAAGTATACGAATCGTTCAAGTAATAAAGTGTACAAAAGTACGGATATCGAACCCACAAGGAATGGCGTTACTAAGTACCGAAATTGACTAATCCTAATTTTATCTGAAAACCGAATTGTTGATTGTTTAAGAGGCAAATTGACTTACAAATAAATGCAAAGAACACAATTGAATGTTGTTCACAAATGATTAAAAACGCTAAGGCATTTGATTTCGCTGAATCAATTCAATCCGATTTTAAGTCATGTTATATGAGAATCAAAGCTAAAAGTGATGGTTGAAATACCCAAATTTATCTAATACTCTCTCTCGAGTTATATTAGAATTACTTATCTATGATAATCAACTATATTTCTATGAAGATTTAATCACAAACAAGCACATTATGATCTATGAAATTTCCAGAATAACCACATACATTATGCATTAGTTCTCACACTCACATTCAACATATGGTATTTATCACAAGAAGCATTCATTACACATCTCCTCTCGGTCTCAATATAATGCAACTAATCATCTAAATTTTGACCAGAAATTTAGAAGCATTAAGCATGGAAATAAATACTCAACCTGAAAGCAATGAACTCATATAACCATAACCAAAGAAATCAGAGTTTCTTGATTCAACTACATCATAGCCTTAGCAAAAATAAATACTCAACTTGCGTGGCTAGTTCTTTTTAGTTGGTTGAGGTAGATTGAAACCTCAAGGGATCTTCATGCATTGTGAGATTTGGACTTGATTTTATTATTTCAATCTTAATTGAGTATTGATTATTCATCTGCTCTTCTTCTCAATGATTATTCATATGATTGCTAGGAGGCCTACTAGTATATTGTCTGTCTTAATTGAATATTTATTTTTGATCCTATTCACTCACTCCATGATTATTTTTCTGAATACTTGTTTTGTAGAGCTTTATAAAAAAAGGGTGGAAGGGTGGAGCAAGGAAAAGAAAAGAATTATGAAAAAAAAGAATTATGCAAAAGAAATAGAAGAAAAAGCTGAATGCTGTGAAAAAAAAATTAGAGAATTGAGGAAAAAGGATAGATTAAATTCAATTGAAACAAGAAAATGAGTGTGAGGGGAGAAATCACCCTAAATTTAGGAAATCTCAAGAGATCAAATTTAATCATGTAGTGCTGGGTGATTGAGTCTAAATTTGTATCATTTATCTTACCTTATACCCTGGCCACATTACAAGCTAAATAAAGTCCTATTGATCCTAGAGGTAGTTTTGGACTACATTAGTGGAGAGTGGCATGAAGAATAAGCATATGAAAATCCTAAACTAATTAGAGATCTACAATCAAAATTTTGGAATATATAAACTCATCCGGGTAAAATAAAATTTATTGATCCAAAAATACACACACACTAAGGATTCAGAATGATAGAATAATATATTGCATTTGTGTTAATCTTGTGCATGATTATGACCTTCCAAAATTTTTCTAGAGTATATTTTTATGTTATGAGGCAAACGTTTGGTAAGCCTAACACTCACTACATTATTGATTGTTGTTTTTTTTTGTCTTTAGGGATTATTTTGCTTGAGGACAAGCAAAAGGTTGAGTGTGGGGGTATTTGATGTGATCTTAATTAAGCAAGATATTAATACCTTTAAACTTACTTTTTGTTTGATTTAAGTAAAATATAATTAGGAATTATATTAGTTTTGTGTTTTGTCTTGTAGGAACAAAAGAAGAAGAAAAGAGAAGAAAAAAATAAGAAATTCAAGGAAAAATGCTACATTGCAGTGATTCTAGACCTTTCGGCACTATTTTGAGCATATCTCCCTCTTATGAACTACAATAAAAGTGATTCAAGTGGCTGTGAAAAGATAACACAATCCTCTACAACTTTTAAGTTGAACACTTGGTCAAATGCCAGAGATGTCATAGCGGTAGAGAGCTTGTAAATCAGAATCACAGTGTAGCAAGATGAATTCTGACCTTTGGTCACCCATTTTAGCATATCTCCTTCAATTTAGATTGGATTAAGGTGATTCCAATGGCTATGGAAAGAAACGACATAGAGATACAACTTTCATGATCGGCACTTTTGCAAATTCTGGAATTTTCTGGGCGCCACGGTGCTGCGTTATTGCTAACTCGGAGTGCCACAGCACCCAAGTAGAGCGCCGCAGCGCCCGCCACCTCACTCGGTCGCTGAATTCGCGATTTTTTGGATTTTTCAACTCAATTGAAGCCTGATAGGCCGAAATTTGACCTAGAAACACTCCTACTTCAATTAGGAGGAGTTAATCTATAAATGGGAGGAAAGCAAGCAGAGAATTCATTCAATCATCCAAGTTCTTAGTTACATTCTTCAATTCTTCTTTAGATTTTCTTATGGCCCTGCGTGGCTAGTTCTTTTTAGTTGGTTGAGGTAGATTGAAACCTTAAGCGATCTTCATGCATTGTGAGATTTGGACTTGATTTTATTATTTCAGTCTTAATTGAGTATTGATTATTCATCTGCTCTTCTTCTCAATGATTATTAATATGATTGCCAGGAGGCCTACAAGTATATTGTATGTCTTAATCTACCACTAAATTGTGTTTTGAACAAAGTCTTCAATTCTGTGATTCATGAGGCAAATAGGTTTGAGGATTTTGGATTATAAATCATTGAACCTATGATGAGTAATTAACTAAATTAGATATAGCCGATGTGTTTATATTTGTTTAACTCTATCAGTTTCTCTATTTCTTCATGCGATTAATAAGTTATACTTTACCAATGTGCTAAAGGATTGCTTGTTAATTAGGGTTTAATTGATGCGATTGTTATTAATTTACTAGACTTAAGGAGGAACATGGTTAAAAACCCAATGATAGATATTCAATTACAGATTGATTATGTTGTCAATGATCAATGCAATTCCTTGACGGTGGATATCAACCAAAACCAATGTCTTTATCATTAATCACTCTCTCTTAATTACTTTTGTTATTGTTCACTTAGTTTTATTTGCAATTATCAATCCCCCCTTTCTCAATCACATAAGGTAATTCTAGTCTCTGTGGGATCGACCCTTACTCCCACTACTACAGGTTAGTTTTGAGGTAAGGTATCAATTTGGGTGTACCTGCGACAGTTTGCACCAATATACAATGACTTGACCATGTTACATTAACTCACACCTTAATCCAAATCTTGATGCATCACAGTATATCGTTTATCCTTTGATACTTGAGGAAATAGACAATATTGGTGCAGTAGTTAAACATTCTTTAAATTTTTAAAAAAATTTCTCACATTCATATGACCAACCAAACATTATTTTCTTCCTTGTCAATCTCATCAAATAAGCATCAATTTATTTTTTGAAATTTTTTAACGAATCTGCAGTAATAACCTGCTAAACTAAGAAAACTACAGATCTCTGTAATTGTGGTTGGACATGGCCATTACTTCACTGCTTCTCCCTTTTTAGGATTAACTTGAATATCATCTTTGGTAACCACATGCCCTAGGAAGGTAACACTACTAAGCCAAAATTCACATTTTGAAAACTTAGCATACATCTGGTGTTCTCTTAGGGTTTGTAAAACTATCCTTAAATGTCCTCATGCTCCTTAAAACTCCTTGAATATACCAAGATATTATCTATGAATACAAAAATAATTTGATCCAAGGAAAGTTTAAATACTCTATCCATCAAATCCATGAATGCAATTGGAGAATTTGTTAAACCAAATAGTATTACTAAGAACTCGTAGTGCCCATACCGAATCCTGAAAGCAGCTTTCAAAATATCCTCTTCCCTTATCTTCAATTAATGATACCTAGATCTTTAATCAATTTTCGAAAAACATTGAGCACATTATATTTGGTCAAAAAAATCATTTATATGAGGTAATGAGTATTTATTACTCACAATCACTTTATTCAATTATTTGTAATCTATGTATAACTGCAGTGATCCATCCTTCGCTTTTACAAATAAGACTGGAGCACCTCAAGAAGAAGTACTAGGGCGTATAAATCCCTTGTCTAACAAATCTTGTAACTAATTTTTTTTAGTTCTTTAAGTTCAATTCTATATAGGGATACATATACTAATTGGGTTTTAGGAAGTCAATCAATATCAAATTCTATTTCTCGTTTCGGAGGTAATCCAAGCAATTCTTTTGGGAACACATAAGGAAATTCCCTAATAATTGGAACCTGATCTACATTGGTATACTTTATACCAACATCTCTCACCACTGCCAAATATCGTTGGCACCCTTTTTGTAATAACTTATGGGATGCTAAAGCTGAAATTAAATTATTGGGTACAAGCTTCCATTAATTGTTTACTACTTGTAACTCCTTTACTAACCTTTTATGCTATTGATGACATATTCATACTGTATCAGTTAGAACATACTTCAAAACACTTAAACAAGATCAACACATTTTGACTTGATTCTTTAACATGCTTATGACATGTCTTAACAATCAACCATGAAAAGGTTACATCTATCGAAGAGTCCTTTACATGAATTGCTCGTTTTGCATACCTCAAATTTTAAATTTCCATAGGCAATCCTTCCTTTCTCATAATGCTTGTACATAATATTATTGAAAACCAAACTATCTTCGAATCTTTTATATCAACAAAATCTATCATTGAAAGCATTAGGCTTGTTTGATTTTGTTTTTGTTTTTTTGTTTTTAAAAACTGTTTTTGAAAACTATGTTTAAAAATTGTTCTGTAGAACGAAAGTAAAAAAATCCGTTTGATAAACTGTTTTGAAAACATGTTGTTTTTTGCTTTTTCGTGTTCTGAAAACAAAAATAGGAAACAAAAACAACTTTTCCTTGTTTCTATTTTTCTGTTTTAAAAACAACTTGTTTCCAGAACTTGTTTCTAAAACAACAACAGAAAACAGTTACCAAACGAGTTTTTTGTTCTGAAAACAACTGAGAACAGAAAGTAATTTTTAAAAACAGAAAACAAAAAGACCCATTATCTTCATAGATTCCCTGCTCTCAAATTCAATCCACCCCACAGCTTGCCAAATTCATTTATAAACATAGGTTCCAACTCATCTATCCAAAAAGAGATTTACATCTATTTCCAAAACACTCACTTTATTACAGATCGTTATCTTGGAGTTAACATCCACGATCACATCATAACCTGCTATCAATATTGTATTAGCCATTCTTCATATTATTTCACATAAGCAAATTAAACAACCAATTCAAACCTTCTTGACATCCAAAGAAGCCATCACTTTTGTGTTAGGATGGAATCTTCTTATTTTTAGCTAATTCTTTTTCTTTATACCCAAGAGGGTTCTCTTTATCACTGTTCATCAAAATGAGTTCAAAAACTGAACTGGTAGTCCACGCTCAAGAAGCATTGTTTAGAATATACGCATCGATGCTTAAACATCGCATACCTAAGGATAAGAGTCAGAAAGAAGAAGAGGATGACACCCTAAATAATTCCACAGTAGCATCGTGAGTATAAATATATCCGCAGTTACATACCCATACTCAAAGTCCTACTCAAAATTGTTGCTTCAGTAGCCATAGGGAAACCTATTACTCTGATACCAACTTGTCACACCCCTAATTTTAGGACATGTGAAACACATATTTTACAAACATATATTTTCAATAACATGTATAATACACTCCTTTACAGATAGGTATCCCCATGTATTCAAAATATACAGACCAAGTTTATAAATATTAAAGTATAATAGAGGTAGGGATTCTGTTTATGGCATTTAGAGCATACTCTATAGTACAAGTACAATATAACAAAAAATCTACAAGCCTTAGAAACAAAATAGGCTTATCAGAGAATAGATCACCTAGATGATCACCTAGCCAAAGAAAAAAGATCAAACTCTATACTTTTATCTAAAAAATGTAGAAATAACATGTAGTGAGTTTGACAACTTAGTGAGCAGAAAATACCTCCTATGACATGTTAGGTCAACATATGGATGTACTCACATATTAAAATTCATCACATTAAAAATTATAGTTCAGAAGTACATCCATATAGGATTCGTATTTCAAATATTTTCAGTTCAAATCACACTCAGATATCTGAAACCATATGTGATACAGTATAATTATTAATCAAATATTGATACACATCCAAACATTTCTCATGAAAACATTAGGAGGATCTCATATCAAAACAACCATATCAGAGTTCAAGCCCTTCCCTACTTTAGTGGTGTAGGATTTGCCTATACTAAACATCTCAGCCAAGGTTTGCCCTACCACCATTCAAGAGGACACACGAAGAGACTCTAATATGGATAATTTTCTAAGAACATAGCAAGGGAAGAAAAATTACATATCATATGGTCGATATCTTGTCCAAATAGAAGGCATCCCGCTTTCCTTCACATATCATATCCCATGTGGTGGCCGTTACACGACGCTAGCACCACCCTTGCTAGTTGAGATATCAAGGTGCACCCAGGCTAACATCACCTGTTGTTTGCAAATAATGTTTATAATAAGATTCCTCCATAGAAATCATTATTTACATATATGCCATATCGTTAAAAAAAAAGAGGTTTCAATATAAATTCAAAATTTTCAGTCTCAGTACAATTTCTCTATCAGGGTAATCACATATACATGCCTGTTTTCAAAGCAATCTTATAGCTTTACTTATCAATGCCACATGCACAATATATTTCTTTTACCATATAATGAGAAATATATTTAAAATCACATATTCAATGAGTTCAAAAATTCATTTTCAAAACCATACTCTTCTTGAACTATATACCAGATTATAAATATTTCAGATAATTTAATCCATTTCAGGGACATATAAAATTATAAATAACTTGTAAACATAATCAATTATACATTTAAAGTTCAAGAAGTGCATAGTGTAAGTCATAGAAAGAATTATCTACTCACAAGGTAAGGCTCCAGGTTAGACAGCCCCAAAACACACTTTTTAAATCTAAATTTGATCAAATAGACCTCAAAAATGAATCCGGATAGTCCTAAAAACCTAGAAAATGACTCCTAATTCATGAAATTTGGCCTTCAGGAGCTTGGTCAACTGTTGTTTCTATTTTAAAATTAACCCTAAGCGCATGGCGTGGCTATAGCTAGTCCGGCAAGTATGGGTCGTATCCCACATAAAAAAATGTCAACTATTAGAATTATACAAAATATGCTATCGAAATCGATGTAATGCAATAGAAAGTTTGTCACAATTAAACTAATAAGTAATTCAATTAATAAAATGCTAGGGTTAGGGTTCAGCACACTTATGATATTCAACATTCAACATGTACCTCTAATTGCAATTTTCTAGATAATTAGGGATGGTTTAGCCTTAATTAACTAGCAACCTCTTTCAAGCATTACTAATCGTACCTAGGTTAATCCAATTGCCTACTTTCGTGGTTCTTAGTTTAACTTAGGTCCATTAAGTTCTATACCAACCATGTAATACAATTAATTAGTTTTCTCTTGCCCACTAATTCATTCATTCCTAGAGAACCTTAAACTACTTTCGTGATTAAGATATCCCTAATTAAATATTAGGTTCTAGTTTTAACTTTCACCTTTCAGTTCATCAATTAAATACCTAAGATGTGATAGATTGGTGATCAGGCATTCTACCAACTCTCATTCATGCACATAATAGTTAATCCTAATTAATTTAGAAGTAATCACAATTAGGGTTCCAACATTTAACTCAACAATGCAGTATCATCATAGCATAAGTGGGTTTACCAAAACCCTAGATCAATAGCTACTCTCACATTATAGAAACATAAACCAAAATCATATTCATTAAGTAAATCATTCAAATTCAATACAATTTAAGAGAAGAAGTAGAGAACTAAAGTAGAAAGATGAAACCTAAATTGCATAATGTAAATATGAAATACAATGCTTCAATTGCTGTAAATCCTACTCTAGAACATGAATTCAACAATGATTCTAGTAAAAACATAATCTAAGAGTGTTTTCTAAGCCTAAAAATTGAGTCTAAGATGTCTGTATGAGTCTGGAGCTCCTTTGCTGCGCTTCCCCATGTATTTATAACAATTTGGCTGCTTAAAACCCTAAAAATCACGTGGTGTATGGACAAGAAGCACGACCGTGCTTCCTGACACAGGCTAGCTGTGCTTCGGGTGAGATACTAGGAATTTTCTCCATCTTTCTCACAGAGCACGGCTTGGTCGTGCTTCATGCACACCAAGCATGGCCTGACCGTGCTTCAAGCTGCCAGGCTTAGAATTTGCCAATTTCTTCAGGGTTTCCTCCTTGCTTCCTCCTCAGCATGTTCCAAGTCCATATGGCTCCTCTCATGAGTGTTTTTCCTTGCTTCTTGGCCTCTTTTGCTCACCTCTAAGCATAAAACAAACCAAAGCAGTATCCAAAGCGAAGTATAACTAAAAACAGGGGAATAATCACAAGTTTACTTTAAATTAGGGGATAAAATATAATCATTAAACACTCAAATTTCTCCTTTATCAACTCCCTCATGCTTAAACCTTTACTTGTCTTCAA